>JAWNPI010000056.1:1241250-1892500 GCA_035047625.1 Drosophila mettleri
ATTTACCATCCCATTGCTATTTATCGCATAAAGAGAATTATTTTTAAAAATCTGTTTTGATGGCTGCTTGCATATTGTGTTTATGTTGCTTGCAATCTATTCCCAAATACTTATGTATATTATAAAGATCATTTCTCATTTCTTTTTCAATTTTATTTCATTAATTCTTGTTTTTGCAAACCAAACAAAATATACACAGGCCAACACACACGATCTGCTCGACTATAGATACAGATACAGATACAGCTATAGCTACAGGCGCAGCTACAGATACTTGCTCAATACATAAAATAACTTGAAAATTCTAAATTTAAAAATATTACAAACGATGACAACGAAGAGCGAACATTTGCGGCGTTTCGCCGCACAAAATTTTTGTTGAAAAAAGCAAAAAAAAAAAAAAAAAAGAAAAAGTGAAAGAAGAAGAAAGTGACCAACAATATAATATGTGTCTGTATTTCGCGCTGTCCATAGCTGTATGGGTATATTATCCAACGAGTCTAGGCCACCAAATTTTAAGATTGTATAGGTATATATATATATATACAACATGTATATGTATATGCTCAAAGTGTCGTCTCTGACGTTTGCACATACACGCACAGCTCAAGCAAATATTTTTAAATATACGCTTAAGATATATGTATATATATTTCATTTTTCTCCTCTCTGTCACTCACACACACAATCTTCCTCTCTGACCCTCTCTCTCCCTCACTCTCACGCTCATTTTCTCATACAAATTGCATAATGCCTGCGCATACGATAGCCACAGGTCCAACAAAATAAAATTACCGTTATTCGCTTATATAATAAGCACATGCAACTATATGCTATATCCGTTTGTCAGGAAGGATCCTTTGGCACTCACCATTATTGGTAACGGCGATTAACGTAAGTCCCAGCAGGAACCAAAGTGTTAAACGCCCCATAATCATCAAATCAACAAATTATCCTTGAGTTTTCCCAGTGTGGTTAGCACGTTAGCCACGTCATAAATTCTCCTTTATTCTTTCGACTTTTTCCCGTAATTATGTATAATTAGGAAAAAATATAAATATATTTAAATAATTATAAATCACTTGCTCGTATTTCGCATATATTTATATCCACCATATATGCGCTCGTTTAAATGCACTGCATGAAAAGGGTAAGAAATTATGAATGCTAAGATTATTTTTCATATTCGAGAATAGGCTATATGCTATAAGCGCTCTACATATATATATATATATATATATATATATATATATATATATATATATATATATATATATATTTTATATATATTCTCTATATATATATATATATATATGTATCAACTAATTGGGCTCGTACAAATTTGTCACACTTTTTGTGGATTTTCAGAATTTTGCACTGTTTTCGATTTTTATTTTCTTTTCACTTTTATATAAATTATTTTATTAATTTTTTTCTAAATTAAGATTTGTAGTTCGCGTTAGCTAGCCTTTCGCAAATTTTAACCAACAATCGTCGGCTGGGTAATCCTTAGTGTCCCTTTCGACGATTGTCAGCTAAATAATTTGCTTATTTCTGGCCCGTCGTCAGTGCACGGCGTGTGCGATTCGTTTTTTGAAATAATCGGCACAGATTTGAGCTATATCTATTTTCTGGCATTTCTAAAAAGCAAGCAAGAAATTTTAGAAATTAATTTCTTTTTTATTTTTTTTTTATTTATTTTTATTTTTATTAATTTTTGTGTGTTTTCTAGGTATATTGCGTACACGAGTATACGAGACGATCTCTCCCGGTCCAAAACCAATTCGTAACTCAACATGCATATACCATGAATTTACCTTGTGACCGCGAAAATTATTTCATTTTTATATTTTCGTAGCAAAAATGTTGTCAAAAGCACAGCGCCAACTAAAATTTATCTCTTTAGCCGATGCTCCCACTGAGAGTGAGTGAGTGCGAGAGCGATTTGGGGGAAATTTTTGTGGACAGTCGGAGGAAGCGATGGCAGCAGCTGGGGCAATTTTTAAGTAAAGGGAAATTCGAGTTAATTGGGCACACGACTTAAACCAATTACAAGAAAAGTTAAGTTGAAAGAAAGAGAGAGAGAGAGAGAGAGAGAGAGAGAGAGAGAGAGGGGAAAAAGATCCGACAACAACAAGGAACTTTTTAAGTCAAGGGAATTATAATAACGGCACTGTTTTTAGAGAGTGCGAAGAGAGCCGGAAATTATTTTGCACAATACTGCGGGAAATTTATAGTACGAGGAGTTTTAGTACCGGCGCGAGATACTTAAAATATCCCTCAATAAAATTTTGTGCTCAAATTTTTGCTATTCGAGCATAATTGAATAAACATTTTGCACATGCTATTTATAATGTCCTTAACACACTTAAAAATAACTCAATTTTGGAATAATATTTATTTATAGGCAAGGATTTGCTCGTTTTAAGAAGATCACTCAAAGCTCATGAGCAAGAGCAAGAGCAAGAGCCAACAGACAATAGAGATTATGTAGTACGAAGAGTGAAAGCAGGCACATTCACCCTTATAAATCTCATGTCTTGTTCATTATTTAGAGCGCTGCGATTTATTTCTTGTCACAAATGATTAAATATAATATCTTTCTCTTTTACTCTCCCCTCTCTCGCTACACCGTGGGAATTCAGTTGTAAAATATGAAAATTAAATTTTGTTGTAGCATTTATCACCGTTCATTAATATGCTTGATTGCACGAACAGCTGTTGGATGTGTGGTTCGGTTCCAAGGCGACGCATCGATTCAGACAAGTGCAAAATGCTTTAAAGTCGCCCAAAATTATATTTTTATAGAGCTATGACATCGAACGCTAGATTATATAAAAATGTCATGACTTTTTTTTTACCAACAAAACTCTTGTCTTTGTATTAAATTGAAATTCGCTTTAATCTCTTTAATCTGAAATGTATGTCTATTTATAATGTTTTCTGGCTCATTTAATGCAAGTTTTATGTTATATTCAATTTTTATTGCTTTCGTCTGGGCGAAAGTAATACAATTTATCATTTGAATGTGTGAAGGCCATTTCATTCTAGCTACTTGGAAGCTATGACCTATGACTCACTCTCACTGAGCGCTAAAAATAGTTACCTCAACTAGCATAATAAATAGGTTTTAAATAGTTGTGTACAAAAAATTGACCAAGCTGCGCTGCTAGTGCGCCTCGTTTCCATGATCTTTTTTCTTAATGCGGGTGCAGTAGTACCGATCACTATTCTCGATCCAATCGCAAACGTTGAGCACCGTATGGAAAGCTGTGCCCTCCTTGCACTCAAATTCCACGGGCTTGCCATGCACGCAGCGGAAGTACTAGACGAAAAAAAAGAAATACAGGGGAAGAAAAGGAAATTGAGTAAATAAGATATAAGATATGTGGCATTTAAATTTGTAAGCAGATTTAACTAGGATTTCAGTGAAGAATCGATACTCAAAATTAATATGAATATTTGTTTGTTAAAAATTAATTTTTTGGGTTAATAAAATAAGCTGAAACTGTTTAAATTTAGATGATTTAAATCTTAAATAATAAATATAAATTTAAGTAACTGATTTCAAACGAAAAAAAAATTAAGTTTAAGGCTATTAAAATCCATTAAGCTAGTTCCCATTTTCACCAGGCGGACCTCAATATTAATATTAAATATTTCTTATCTTAATATTTAAGACTTAAATATTAAGATAAGAAAGATAAGAAATCTTAAATATTAAATATTTCTCTTTTCACCAGCAATATTAACTTTTCTTTAAGATATTAAATCTGTCATCCCATGTCCATTACCCCCATTCCGACCAACCCTTTTTGCCCTAATTCTCTAGTCTTAATTGTAATCTTCACCTTTCTGCAGTTCGGGTGCGGCACAAAGTCCCGATTGGTGCAGTCAATTTCGCTGGCATCAAATGCCACGCCGTTCTCTTCGGTTGCGGGATGGACGATCTCCTCGGGCTCTTCTGTTAGGCTGGGCGCAACGGTTGTGCTCGTCGTTGTCGTCGTCGTTGTGGTTGTGGTTGTCTTTTTGGGCTTCTTGGGTTTCTATGAGAAGAGAATGTTAATGAAATACGCAAATATAAATAGTGGGTCTGCTATGTGGCCACCTTTGTGGTGGGTTTCTTGGTGGTGCTGCTCACAGCTGGCACCGGTGCTGACGTTGGGATGACTGGCGTTGGCGTTGACGTTGGTTTTGGCTTCGGTTTCGGTTTACGCGTCGTTGTGGCCATCGGCTGTAGTTGCGCCTCGTCGGGATTGGGCGGTGTGGCGGGTGGCTTGGCCCATTCGGGCTGCAAAAGCAAATTGCTCATTAGCTTTCACTATGCCACTTGGCAGCTGGCCCACTTACCCGCGGTGTTGTCTCGCGCGTCGGCTCCGGCACTCTGTAGTGCCGCATATTATTGTAGAGTATTTGCATTAGGCCATTCTTGGGACCGCACAGCCCATGGAAGTCGTCCATGTCAATGGCCCAGGTCATGGCACCCGCATAGCCCTTGGCTTTGATGAAGTCCATTTTGATCTGCACCGAGGCCTCGTTCTCGTAGCCCACCCACTGCGTGTCCTTGTAGGTGTAGGGCACCATGCCCGCATCATCCCACTCCAGAGTCCAGCCCTTCGACTTGTCCATAACCTCCGTGCAGATCTCGTAGTAGGCTAGAAAACCACTCGCATTCGTATAGGGTCCGGGTGCACCGCCGCCCGCTTCCTTGTTGATATAGGTGCCCATGTTGTAGTTCTTGTTCGAGTTGCTCAGCGTAAAGGTGCGTCCGTAGAAGGGCACGCCCACCACCAGTTTATTGGCCGGGCAGCCCATCTCCTCCCACAAAGCCAGGCCGTCGTTCTAGAAAGGTAATGATAATGAGACTTAGACATCAAATTCCATTCCCATCTTATTCCCATCTCATTCGCATCTCATTCCCACTTCATTCCCATTTCATTCCCAACTCATTCCTCCCACTTACCACATTGAGTCGCTCGTAGGCATACTGATCGTGCTTGCGCTTGTAGAGCGGACTATGCACATCCGCGAAGCCCGCCCAATTGCCGCGCAGGTCATAGGTCATGGCGTGTATGGCGTCCAGCAATCTATGGATCAGTTAAGAAGCGGTTAGTCTAACGAATCTCAGACACCTCCTATGTAACACTCACTCGCACAGCTCGGGCACGTGGTAGCCCTCTTGCAGCCGGAACTTGGCCACTGGCACCGCCATCGTGATTTCCCAGCCACGATCCTCGCGATCGAAGGCGCGTCGCAGCTCCTGCACGAAGTACAAAAACTTATCCTTGTCCCCATAGCTGCCGCCACGATCCGTGGCGCCCGGATACTCCCAGTCCAGATCGAAGCCATCAAAGTCGTACTCCTTCATGAACTGCACCACGCTGCGTATGAAGCTCTGGCGCTTCTCGCGCACCGCCGACATCTGCGAGTACTTGGAACCACCTTCCGCCCAGCCACCCACCGCAATCTGCAGCTTGAGCTTGGGATGCGTCTGTCGCAGCTGCGTAAACTTGCGGAAGCCCTCCTGATCCACATCCAGTTCAGGATCTATGACCAGCACATCCCAGCTCTTGTCATTGACGCCAATAAAGGAGTACACCAGATGCGTGCACAGATCAGCGGGCACATCCTCGAGACCATAGCGTCCAATGCCTGGCCGATAAACAGCCCAGTTGCTGAAGTAGCAAACAATGCGCGCCGGCTGCTCTTTGCCCAGGATCAGGGCAGGCAGGCCCAGCATCAGCAGGAGCAGCAGCAACATGAGATGATGTTGCACTGGAAGCAAGGTAATTCCCAATTAGATTTTAGATTATGTTAGAATATTTATAAAATCATGAGAATTAAATAATATTTTTTAAAATAATAAATAAATAATATTAGTTAATATTTCGACGCACTGCAGAAAAAAGAAACCTAATTGAGTTGAAAGCTAATCATACCCAATGCAAGCGTATAAATAGAATGAACAATTCAATTGGCTAAAAATAGTTCCTCCAATAAGAATAAATTTGTTACTTTTGCATATCTTATCAGAGCTGGGAACATTCGGGCACTTAATATTTTATATACTTAACATCGCGTCGAGCACATTCTCCGATATGGTAGTTGCGATATTACGACTTGTTTTTCAAGATCCACGCGACATGAATGCATAAATAACGAGCGCGCATTGGATGCATCCGAGTTTTTGGGCGTGCTAAGGCTATGTGACCATAATGCTGCACATGATCCGAAACTTGCGTCGAATACATACGAGTTCATTCACCGAGCATGTGAGGTATATAAATAAATATAAATATATATATTTATATATATACTTAGATCGCGACGCTCACTTAGTATGCAGAGCGAGCCTTACCCATTTCTTAATACGCGATTATACGAACTGGAACGGGGATATACGATGACGATGATTACGACGAGTTGATGCGACGCTCGTTTGGCGTCAAATGACAGTCAAAGTCAGCTCGAGCGTTGCTTTTATAGGCAGGCGGCTTCTGGCTTCTGGTTTCTGGATTGTGGCATTGGCATTGGCGTTGGCGTTGGTGTTCTGGTCCGGTTCTTGGAACGAGCCTCTTTGTTCCTGGCCAAAGTGCGTGCGAGGCAAAGACTTGTGGCTTGTTTTGCTTTTGGCTTTTGGTTTCGACCGTTGTCTGAGGCTGTGCTCAATTCGAGATCTCGCGACTTTCTTTCCACTTGTTTTGTTTTGTTTTGCATGGCTTTTTATGCGATCTGATCTGATTGAGGCGGGTTTGTTGATGCTCTAGAATAAGCAATGGATGAACCCGTTTCGGGTAACACTTCCGCTGCTCATTCTGGCATGAAAGGGCGTGGGGCCCAGCTGCAATGAGCTGATATACCTTTAAGTGCACATGCACAAAATACAGAAAAAATTGCTGTGTAAAATATGAATGTTTATTGGAAGTATGCAAGTTCTTATCAGAATTATTTGGTACCTAATTCTAGTCTTCTTTTTTTCAAATGAGGCTTAGCTGGTACTTAACTGAAACGGAAAACTGGAATGCATTCCAGTTATACCCTATAATTTCTTTGAGTGTAGTATGTAATAGTTTTGCAGTTAGCTAAGTCCACTGCGTAAATCAATGGCAAAAGTGGCATCCTCCGTGGTGGTTGTGGAAGTGGTTGCTGGCGCTGCTGTTGTCTTGACTGTTGGCGGCGCTAAGCTGCTTGACGATTCTTGCTGGTTTCCTATGAGCAAATAAATAAGCTGATTTTACAAATCTGCTAAGCCCTGCACTTAGACTCACCATTAAATGGCGCCAATGGAACTTTATACTGCGGTTCAGGATTAAAGCCAAAGCCAAAGCCAAAGTTGTGATTGTCGTCAGATCCGTGCCCAAATCCATACCCATATATGTGACCATAACCATGCCCATATCCATGCCCATAACCACGCCCATAGCCATGTCCGTGACCACGTCCATATCCGAATCCATTCCCTGGGCCATAACCGAATCCATAACCGAATCCATCACCAGGCTCATATCCATGTGCAGGCCTATGCTTACGCTGTCTACCACAGAGCACAGGTCCATTCTCATCATGGCGTTTTGGTCGCTTCAGTGCTGCTGCGGCTATCCACGTACTTGGCGCTGGCGCTGATTCATCAGCCAATAAATCCTGACTGACATAGGCGCTGCAAGAGGAAAAAAACTATTCAGACAAGCCACTCATGGCCTTAAGCCATTTATTTGCCTATACTTACGCATTCTCGATGGCCGGAGCAGCCAGGCTTCGCACAGCCAGCAGCATTAACTGTGTGATATATGCAGAGGGAGATTACGATTTGAGTAAAGTCACAGCTATAACTATTACATATAGAACTTACAAATGTGGCGATGCCAGGGATCGACATTGTTAATATTATCGGAGCTGAACTTCGCTTCTTAAGCGAACGCTGCCAACTGACGACTCACTAAATATCGCACACTTAATGCTTCGACAATGGGTTTTTTTTTTCGCTTATCGTAATCTTGCTGTTTGAGTCGGGTTCACTCAGAGTTTTGAGCTTTTTTAATGCGCGTCATCGCCAATGAAAGCAACAACATCAACCATAACAACTATAGGCCAATCAGGTTTAATGCTGTTTCAGGTTTTCAGAAATACATATACTAGCCAACACTTTATATACATCTTGACTGTCCCTACGACACTCATTAAATGTGTGATAATTAACTTTGTGCGCGATGACTCTTCTGTTGGTCCACTCTAATTGCTGTCTGAACACAATAAAATTCGCTTAGTAATTGTTGTCCACGTGCGAACTGCTCTATCATATATACAAATATTATTCCATTCCAGATTTATTTATTTTTTCTCTTTAATTTCTTAATCAACTTTTAATGTGTGTTCGCATTTGATGGCCTCTGGCTCATGGTCACGATTATGCTAATCGGATTTAAGAACTTGATAACGCAGTAAATGTTTTGTTTTTAGAAAGTTATCGAATGCTCTACATTTCACATACAGCTTAGCGTGCCGCACCTCCGCAACCTCCCCCCCAAACTTTTGGCAGCGCCACCTGTCAGCCAAAGCCAATTTGCCTATACGCCCACACACACATACTTATGCCACTTTGTGTGTGTGTGTATGTGTGGCCTCTGTTTGTCACACTGAAAGTGCTGTGGCTCATTCTCATTCTGCTCTGTTTTTATACCCTGTAAGCAGAAAGTGCTAGATAGAGTGTATGTCGTTTTGCATGAATATACAAACAGTCGAATTTAGTATACAGGGTGTACAGTAGTCTATCGATTTTCCATGATCCTGCAGAAATCGTCACATTTCATGGACAATTAGAATATATTCTACTATATTATTATATTATTATTATTATTAGAAATATTATTAGAGTCATTTCTTAATAGACATAAAGCGTATGTCGGAAATATGGAAATAAATCATTTCAGCCAAGCCACTTATAGGCTTATAGATTTAATTTACATAACGAAGTCGTTGACTACTTCACATTAACATACAGGGTATCTAATTAGTCGGTCAGCAAATATTTCGTGATGTCTGCAATATCTATATATATGTCATTTCAGACATGCATACAGGGTATATATATAAGTCGGTCATTCAGTTTTCAATAATTTCAAGATGATACTTGAGAGCGCCACTCATATGCTTATCTACTCAACTTAGATAATTGAGCTGTTGGCCACTTCACAATCGCATGCAGGGTATATACAAGTTGGTCAGTCGTTCATCGCTGATCTATGGGCTTGTCCGTTGTATTGTTGTTGTTATCGGCGCTGAGCAGACCACATATGAACGCGCTCAGCCTTTTGTGTGCTTCATTGTGATTCATGCCGAGCTCTGCGTTTGTCATCGTTCGTCTCTATTTTTAATAGAGTCCACATTGATCTTGAAACTGTCGCTAACAATTGACGCAAAATTTCCATTTAACCGGTAGCCCAGCCATTCGGCTGGGACTCTTCCTGTTCCGTAACCTTCAGCTGTAACTGGCCATAACAAATAAATAAATAAATAATTTAATTTGAATTGTCAACTATATTTCTTTATTGATAACATTTATCTCGTCTTTTCGCAGTTTTCATATTTTGTTATACATGGTGTATAAGTATATGTATTAATGCAATAAATATTTAATGTTGTTTCTTCTTTTTATATTTTTCAGTTTTTCTGTGGAATATGCGTGCAGTACATAGTCGAATATATAATCGTATGTATGTGTTTATAAGCCAGAACTAGCATAGCAATTGACTTGGCTCGAACTTAGGTCAAAAATGGGCTTACATTTACATATAGCACCGCGAAATGTACAAATCATTTAGGTTTATTAATTAATTAAAATTATGTATACATATTTAATAATATTGTAATTAAGATTGTTGAATGAATATCAAGAACTTGGCGCAAATGAATAATCTATAGAACTTAGCATTAAATAAAACTTAAAACTTTTAACAATTTTAAATTAAAACGTAAAATAATTTTTATTTTTGTACAATTTGCTTGATTTTTTTTTTTTTTTGTTAATTTTTATATATGTGTATTTTATATATATATATATAATTTAACAATTTATCGTTGTGTGTTTACTATATGCATATATAATTTTATTTATTGGTGTAGCATATGATATATCTTTTTCCTCTTCTTCCTTATCTCTCTCATTTTATTTAAATAACTTTAAAAGTTATGCAGACATTAATATTGAAATTGCATTTATAATATTTTATCATTGACATTTTTTTTATTATATTTTGAATACATTCAATAATTTCTTTTCATATAATTGCCTGGGTAATTGACCTAGATTTAAATAATTGTTTATTTATATGATTTATTTACGAATTTCTTTGTTTATTGATGCAATGCAAACGCTTGGTTAATTGTTAACTAATATGTGCATGTTTTTTATATATTTATTATATTATATTTAATGTTTTCATATAGTGTTTGTGATAGGTACATTTGAAATATTGCCAAGTTGTGAAATGCTTTAAAAGTGCGCCGTAATTTGAGCTGTGGCTTGATTGATTTTTTAAAATATATATATATATATATATATGTGAGAGTTTTTGAGTGTATATATAGTATAGATATAAATACCTAACTACCATTTGGTGCCTTTTGTTGTTGTTTGCTTTTGATTTTAGTTGCGATCTTAAAAAGTTTTATCAAATGCAATAATTGGCTTCAAAATTGTTGCTGTTGTTCTTGTTGTTATTTAATGTTGTTGTTCTTGTTGTTCGGGAGGTCTTGGTATTAAAATGCGCTACTCTTCACAAAAAGTCTGTTGTAAAAGTCTTTAAAGTTATTGTTTTTAGTTACCAAACACATGCCATAAGTGTGCTTTATACTTTCGATACATGTATCTAGACATATATATATATTTTATATATATATATATATATATATTTGTAGGAGCCCGCAGAGGAACGTGTATACGTTTACACTATACAACAAAAGTATTGACGCGTTGTAGACCGGATATGGCTGGACTATGCTAAGCGACAACAGTCAATAAACTGTACTATATATGTATGTAATGTTGTTTATAGAGAACGTTGCTTTAACATTTGATGTAATTGCCATCGTTAATATTGATTAATAACACGCTTAATGATATGTTGCATCTTTATGTAGTATATATTTATATATGTTATATATACATACATATATATGTATAATAGAGTGTGAGTAAGCATAAACATTTTGCCTAAAAATTCGTTTAATTTATGTGTATCGTTCATATGGATTTTTCTTTTATATTTCTTTTCCTTATTCATTTTCGTCTTTTCTGATATCTTTAAAATTTGTTTTTCAGTCAATTGAGAATTGATACGATTTCGATTAAAATTTTGGTTTTTTAGCAAAGTTTCTAGTTTGATTTTGTTGTTTGAAGATAAATGCAGCTGTTATTGTGCTTATTTATATATATATATATATATATATATATATATATGGATAGCTATATATATAGTACTATATAGAATCGTCTCTCTTTTTTGGTGTGGCTATAGCGCTTAACTGTAGAAGTTGTCGCGTTGCTGATATAGTGGCAGTGGTTCACTTGGCGATTCCGAGCGCCGCTCCTCATCGCTGCCTTGGCCGGCTTGCCCATTGGCTGACTTCGACATGGCCTTCTCTGTGAAGAGAGAACACAAAATATATATATAGAAAATGTAATTAGTTTCATGTTCGCGGCTAAGAAAACCTTCCCAAGCGTGCTGTAAAAAGTTGTTCGGAAAAATGTCTGTAGAAAACCTTTTTGAAATATGAGTTAATAAACATAAATATATATGTTTGTTTATATTATTCATGAGGTTGTTGTAGTTGTTGTTGTAGTTGTTTGTAAAGTCTGCTTTGTAGCTATTGAGCGTATACTTACTCGTCTCTTGAGCTTTGACTGACTTAGTTTGTGTGTCTTTTCTCAATACTTTACGCAATATTTGCAAGTGCATTAATTTTATTTAATTATCTTTAAACTTTGCTGAAATAAGCTTTGGGGAAATTCTTGTCGCAATTTTTCAATTTTTTAAATGAGCTTCATTAACGATATTGATATAACTTCTATTTTTTCGTTGAGTATTTATATAAACTGATTTTAATCTCCTTTCATATATTATTTTATTTAAAATTTTGTTTTCTACAGGGAGCAATATATATCTGAAATCCTTTTTTAATAGCCGATTTATCTATACATATGTAAAAATATATATTATGTAGATATATTATATCAGGATTATAATAAATATAATAAATCCTACATTTTACACTGCTCCAAATAAAACAAAAAACTGTTGAGACAATGCAAAGTTGTATTATATCTGCCTCTATCCCCCATCCCAATCTTGCAACTGCTAACTTGCTTTTTTTTAGTATCTAATTGAACCTTCGATTTCTAACTGAAAACTTTACTATATGCCTGATATAAATGTGCAACTTCAAAACGCATTTTTAAATTTTCAATCTTTGTTTTTTGATTTCATCTTTAGACCTAATTTTCCCTATTTTTCTTCTATAAAGAACCAATTGATTTGCAATGTGTTTTTGTTTTTGACTTTGTTAATTTTCATAAATTTTCTAAAGTGCCTTTTGGTGTATCTCTACAGACTCTATAATTGTTTGCTAGTGTATATATATGTGTGAGTGTGTGTTTTTGATTGTATTTGCGTCTTTTAGTATTGGTGTTCATATTTGTTATATGATTTTATAGATATATATTTTTATGCTTATATTACAAGCGCGTGCGTGCTGATTAGTTAGGCCAATTCAAAGCTAATAAACTAAGTTTTCCAAATAAAGCCGAGTATAATAAAAATATAAATATGTATATATATTATATATGCATGAATAAATTGTAAAATCAAAATGTGTACAAACCTTGACTTACGCATTTGTTTAACTGTTGTGCTTGTTGTTGTTGTTGATTGTACTTGTTGTTGTTGTTGTTGCAATTGCTTTGTTGTTGTTGTCGTTTAGTATTTTGTGATTGCTTTGAACTGATTTTTATTCGGTTTCTTTTTTTTTTTTTTTTGGTTTTAGTGAGCTTAGCATGCGATAATCTCAACGTCGCGTGAGTTCTTGCTGTGCTGTTGTTGTGGTTGTGGTTGTGGTTGTATGTATGTAGTTGTTGTTGTTGTGGTTATTGTTGCTCTTAAATATGTATAGTTTAAGTGTAGCATATGCATATGTAAGTCGATTACATCACATATTTGGCCCATTTCTTTCTTCTTCTTTTTGTTTCAACTCAAACAAATAACACAAAAATATGTGAACAAGGAAAACAAAAAACATAAACAACACGACAGGCTATAAAATGGAGTTAGTTGTGACTAGTGGGATTGCCTAAAAGTATGCAAAAATAGAAACAAAAGAAATAATAATAATCATAAATTAAATAATAATCAAATAATTATGGTACATCAATCATTTATAATTTCATCAGCTGTACAATCAGATATGAATAATAGTGAAATTAAAAGGTCATAGAATTATTATTTAACATGAACTGTAAAGTAATTAACATGAACTGTTCAACGCGACTTATGCGCAATATTTATGAAAATTCATAGAAATTCATTAAGCAATTTGTTTATCGATATACTTAAAGATACAGTTAAGATATGTGCTATATGCATGATGATTGGCTTATGTGGGGCTGGGCTTGTTTCTGATGTCTGGGAGTGTGGCATTGACTGTGGAGAAGTATTTGTATTGTGTGTGGCAGTGTCTGTGAGTGGATATTAATAATATGAATCTCGTACGCCTTTCGATGAGCTCGCAATGAGATGAGAATGATTGGATTGGGTATTGAAAAGAGAGGCGTAACAGTTTTATAGATGTTATATGCATATGATATGTATTCATTAATCGTCTAGAAAATTAGAAAAAGTTGAGAGAGAATATATATATTTAGATTAGAAGAGCATAGAGACAGTTTTGAATGGGGTAAACACAGTCTGACTGGTGTTATGATATAAGAATACACTGAATCAACGCTTAAATACATATACAAAGATACATATAGAAACATATACATAAATATATATATTTATATATATAGGAGTGGGTTGTAATGTGAACAGAAAACGATTTGGGATTGCTTATTAGTAAAAAGAAAACATAAACATGGAACGTAAACTCAACTTGCAAGCAATGTAATACTTTTATGGCATCGCTGCGGACATCGAATTAAACATAACTCTTATGTTTCTTGGTTATCTTTAAACCTATTTTGATACTATGAATCTGTGTGGATTTACGTACCGGCTACAATCTTGCTGACTTGCATGACTTGCTGTGCCAAAATTTGATTTAACTGCAGCAAATGCTCACGCTGCTTCTTCTCGGCATTGATCTTGCTGGCAGGCAGAGTTTCGTTCTCCTGGAGGGAGAAAAAAGATAAATTTTATATTAAATTGAGATTAGATATAATACACAAATTTAATTTATATTTTAAAATTGTTTGAGCTTAGTTCAAAGCAGAGCGAATGAGGTAAAAGATTTTTTTAGGATGTTTTTCTTATAATTTATGGACTTAAATGAATATTTAAAACTTGAACATAAAATAAATAAATAAAATAAAAATTAGAATTTTAATAAAATTTAAATAATATAGTTGATTTAATTTATATTATCATAAAAAAGTCAATTAAGTTTGCCGGATTAGTAAAACAGAAACTAATCAGTTGGGGCAGTTACAATGATATGCAATCAGTCATTCAATCAGTCTATCAATTACTCTATCAATTACTCTATCAATTACTCTATCAATTACTCTATCAATCAATCAATTAGCATTATAGACAAAAAAAACCCGCTTACATTGCTGCTAATGGGCGCTTCAGCGAGCATCTTTTTGATGGACTCAACTTTCTCCTGGCGACGCTTCTTCTCCTCAGGTGACAATTCGGGCGTCTGTTAAGTGAAATATTAAGTTTAGAAGAATCTCTGTGATATTCGATGTGTTTTACTCACTGTTTCTGGTATGTAACGCTCGGGTATGACTATCTTATTGGGCGCCAGTAGCAAATTGTCTATGGTGTTCTCGGAGATCTTCTCGCCCTGGCCGAGAGCTGAGCGCACAACATCGGGGGCATTGATGCGCGGACGCAACGCGACCTCCATGTCCAGATCATCACGTGCACGCCAATTGGTATTCTGTAAGCATAAAGATTTCTTAAGTAAATGATTATCTCCATGGGCTTCTATCACGACTTACATTGCGATTCATATCGTTCTCGGCCTGCACCTTCTCCATGGCCTTCTGGTTGACATTGTTCGGCGCCGTGTAGTGTCGTCGCTTCTCGCGCGGCACAGCGCGGCGATGCTTGTGTGGCGGCGGTACACGCTCCACAATCTTCTCGGTGTCCTCGGAGGCCGAGCCAGCGGACATTTCGTTGATGATCTGACGTGCCGCGACGCTCTGGAACACTGGCTCTGGGCTAATGTCTGTTAAACTCTTGTTGAGACTCTGCAGGGAGTCGGTCTTGGTGCGCAGCGCAACGCGTGCGCTGTCCCGAGTGGGATGTGCCTGCTGCTGCAGCTGCTTGGCAAAGTATGCATTGGCCAAAGGATTGAGATGTTCCCGCTGCTGCTGATGATGATGGTGGTGGTGGTGACCGTTGCTCTGGGGCGCTGGCGGCGGCGGTGCCTGGTGCTCGTAGTTGCTATTGCGGTCGTAGTCGGCGACACCGTTGTAGTGGTGTCCATTCTGCTTGCCATTCATATGCCGGCTGTGCCTGGGCTTTGGCGGTTCGTTGTAGTTGCGCGGCAGCGACTTGGATCGGCTGTGATGCCCGTTGCTCATCTGCTCCTCCAGACTCTGGGCATACTGCTGCTGCTGGGCATATTGCTCCTCCTCCAGCACCTGGTCGAGATTCTGCGTGGAATTGCTCAAGCCACGTTCGCTGCGATCGCGATGTCGCCGCTCCGACTCCCGCTTCACAATGCGCACCGTTTTGATCTCCTGCTTCTCCAGATTGCTCAGATTAGCAAAGGGATTACTATCCAGAAAACCATCGCTATCAACGCCGCTCATCTCCAGGGCATCGCTGCTGCCATTATACCGATTGTAATCGCCCAATTTGGCGCTGCTATTGGTGTCCACGTAGAGCGGTGTCGATAGATTCAGTGTGGAATCATTCAAGTGCTGCTGACTGCCGTTGTGTAGCATATTGGCATCCAGATCAGTTTCCGTCCAGCTGGTCGAATTGCTGCGCTTCTTCAGGCTGCCATTCGAGATGGCAGCGCCGTTCGTTGGACTCAATTCCTTGTTGCCAATTTCCTGATACAAACGCGTCGAATTCTCTGTCAGCTGCCGCACCGCCGAGCTCAGCTCGTGCCGCTGCCGCTGCATATCCCCGACTAGAGATTGCACCCGTTCCAGCTCCGACTGCAGCACAGCTGCCGTCTGATTGCCATTCAGTTGGCTGGCATCGCTGTTGGCGCCATTGTTACGCGTCGCCTGCACCTTCTGGCGCAACGTGAGCAGCTCCTGCTCCAGGCGCGCATTGCCCGCCACAGTTTGTTCCAATTTCTGTGAGCCAAAAATATTGTTAAGCTATTAGTAAATCGCCCCTGCTTGAGTTTATGGCAAATGCAGCATTTACAATTGATAGGCGAAACGTAGAAGTTTTTTGCATCTTGACTTGAACAAACTTAAACTGGTTGAGAATTCTTGTCACTTGACTTTTTAAATTATTTTCCTGACTTTCTAGTTGACTTGAACAAACTTAAACTGGTTGAGAATTCTTTTCACTTGACTTTTTAAATTATTTTCCTGACTTTCTACTGAATTTTTTAGGTACATTTTTGCTATATTGTAATTGGATACATTTTATCCAACATTTTCTTTTTTCTTTTGTTTAATTATAGAATTTCAGTCTCTAATCTAATCTCATCTCATTTAATTTCTAAATTATTTATTTTAATAAAAATTAATTAATTAATTAAACAAATTATTTAATTAAAATATATTAAATAAACATTTGTTTTCATTAATTTCGAATTTTCAATTATAATTTATATGAGTAAAGCTTGGTTTGAATTTAATTTTTAACCAAATCCCAATATTAAAGCAGTTCTCAAATGCTCAAAAAATCCTTTCATTTATCCTTAATGGTACTAAAATTCTGAATTTTATATCATTTCACTGACTTCTTTACATATTTCACATATTTTTATATGAGCAACTCACAATCGACGCAAAGCAGTTAGTTAAATATTTATATGATTTTTGTTTAATGGATTCTCATTAGTTACAAAAGCGACATGCGAAGCTGAAGCAGACGAATACTAGACATATATTATATACATATACACATACATTATGTATGTATGTATATGGGACACATAAAATGCAAAAAACTTCTACTAGGCACCTGGGCTACCTTAGAGTTCTCGGCGAGCAGCTGATGCACACGTGATAGCTCGCGCTCCAGTATATGCTGCTGCTTCTTGGCCGCCTCCAGGGCCATGGGCGTGGCATTGTTGTCATGTATGCGCGCCCGTAGACCGCCCAAGGCACGCTCCAGATCCTCCTTGTCGTGCTGCAGGCTCTGCAATATGCCCGACTCCTCCTGCAACAGCTGATCCAGCTGATAGAGCTCCCGAACCTTAGCCTGATGATGAAGTGAGCAGATTAAATATGATATATTACACGGTTATCATGCAAAAAAATATTACCTGTAACTCCGTCTGATTGGGACTGAGCCGATCCCATTGCTTCTGCTCCTCCTGCAGCATTTGGCGCTCCTGCATGCGCTGATTGAACTCCAACCGATCCATGGTCGCCGGCTGAGTACGCCCATTGGCATCGTTGCGATACAACGAGCCCAGCTTGACCATGTTATCCACCAGATTGACCAGCGGCTTGCTCTTCTCATACTGCCGCTCCAAGTCCAGCAAATGCTGCTTCAAGTAATCCAAGCGCTGAATGCTCTCTGCACGCGTCAGTCCTTCGGCGCCGCGCAGTCGATTCTGTGGAGAGTTTCAATTGGCAATGAGTGAAAACTGGCATTGACAGCATTTTGCGGTTAACACAGAGTTCGAATTAGAGTTTTAGTGAGAGGAACCAACACCAGTTTAGTCAACAACCAGTAACCATTTAAAGTAGTTCACAATTGTTTAACCACCTGTACATTGTGAATATCGCTGCAGCATTGCTCGATGGCTCGCGCCGTTTGACTGCTCTGCCTTCGCAGCTGTATCAGCAGCAGAACCAGCTCCTCGTGTGTGCGACTCAGCAAATCGCCAGCCGAAACATCCAGATTCTGTAGTGTTTGTTAAATCAATCAATCAATCAATCAATCAATCAATACATATATATCAATCTAACAAAGTGCCATTGCCTAGGCTCATTTACGAAGGAAATCACCTCAGGCTTGCTTTCATTTATCAAGAGTTTGGAAGTGAAAATATTTTATTCAACAGCTGAAGAGCTAATATTTCGCATAGAAAAAATATGCCAAGAGCCAATCAGCTTTATTCTGAATATATTGAAATGCAATCAAATGAAAGCATATTTTTCTGTTAAATTTTTATCTCTTTTATGGCGAATAACTGTGATAAATGTGACCTCGCAGCTCTGATGGCTTGAACTGTCAATCAGGGATTTTTTGAGCTTCACATGTGGACACTGTTTGTGCCAACTGCAGTCTAGGTAGAAAAAAAGAGCACAGCAAATAAATATTTATTCCCCACTTACCCTTATCTGGGAGCTCGTCTCACGCTCGAGCATATCAATTTCAGCCCGGCTGCCAGCGCGACGCATGCCAAACTGTAGCTGTTGTTGCTGCTGCTGGTGTGGCGTCGATGTGGCCATGGCCGCTGAACGGCCGTACAGGCCACGATCTGTCAGGACTGTGGCCTTGGCGTATTTGGTTTCCGTCGCGTTGCCATAGTAGGGATCATAGTGTGCAAATGCCGATTCGTGTTGTTGCTGCTGCAGATGCAGCGCATCCGATGGCTCCGGCTTGACAGTGAGATTGCCCTTGGGCAAATTGTTTACGTTGCGCACCGAAATCGAGGCTGCAAAACGAAATGGAGAGTTAGCATTGAGCCTGACTGAATGGACATGGCAGGACATGTAATTATTATGCGTGCGCGAAATAATTAGAAAAAAGCATTAAATCAGAGTTAAACAACGGTAGTTTTTTTTTTTACTTTGTCAACTAAATACATTGTTGTTGGGTATGCGAGCTGTCAGAAACGGGAAAGTGAAAGCGTCTAAAAGGCTGTTCATCAAGCGTCGAGTAAGAATTTGTCTCCGCCCGCAAAAGTATGCTACAGTTTTTTGTTGTTGTTCGAATCTAAAAATGTCGACTGTACAGCGTCTATACATATATGAGTAAAGTGAGTGAGTGTATGTGTGTGTGTGAGTGTGTGTGTGTGTGTGATATGAAATGAGTGTGAATTGATGAATATGAATATTTACAAGCGCATTAATAATTACATAAGTGTAGGAACAAGTCATATTTTGATAGGTTTATATATATATATATAAATAAATATATATATATAGGTGTATATAAGGAAAATTGCTTACCATTTTGTTAATGTAACAAGTAAACACAACAATAATGACAACAACAATAACAAATAACAATCAAAGAAAATGGAAAACAAAAACAAGCAACAAACAATTTCTAATGAAATACATGCCTCGTGCGGCTCTTACACACTACATTTCGCTCTGCAGCCTACTGCACCCTCTTTCTTTGCTGCTCTTTGTCTCTCTTTTCTTCTTCTTCTTCTTCTTTTCTCTATTTACAGCCTCCTACAAAGAATTAAGCACAAGAACTGTGCAAATATTTGTACAATTTAGCAATTGTCACATATTTCTAAGCGGCTAACGCTGCGTATGCGTAATGCCTCAATTGTTCCTCTGCGCCGCATTCACAATGGCATTGCCATTGCCATTGCCATTGACGTCATTGTTCCCATTCCCATTCAACTGCTGTATGATGGAGCGCACATTGCTCGTCAGCGGCAGCATTGGGCCGCCAGAGGCGGGCGTTCTGGGCGTGGGCGTGGTCGTGGCCGTGGACACGGACATGGCATCGGCATTGTTATTGCTTTTCATGAGGCCACTCGACATGGCATCCCACTGCCGGATGGTCTCGCGATCCAGCTCGTGTGACTTTTGCGACAGATTGGAGCCCGTCTCGGCACGCAGCACCTCATACACATCCGCATCGCTGACTTGGCTCAAAGCCGAGCTATTGGCCAGCAGCTGCACATAGACGTCATGCTCATCGCCGTGCGGCACAGGCGAGGGTGAGGAGGGAGGGGAAGCCGCATGGGGCAGACGCGGAGGCGGCTTGTGACAGTCATTCACGTAGGTCACCTCGCGCGTCAGCTTCGTTTTCGTAGCTTGACTGCTGGGCATGGTCAAGGGCGCTGGCGTCGGTATGGGCAATGTGGGCGCGGCGACTGCTATGCGATCCAGATCGTCCAAGGAGCGCGCATGACGCTGCGACACGCGACGCAGACTCTCGCGCCACAATGCGTCCTCCTCCCAGAGCAGCTCGCCACCTAAAACTGAGAGTTGATTGGCGTTATTCGTGGTGTTCACAGTGGTGGTTGCCGCTGCTACTGCTGCTGCTGCCGCCGCTCTCTTGTCCAGCTCTAGCTCTTCAGCTGCACCCACAACCAGACCCTCCGCCTCATCCATGTGGCTACCACCAGTCAGTTTACGAGCGAGATTTGTGTTTTTAGTAGTTGTATGATATGAATGAATTGGGTTTAATGAATGACTCTCACTCCCCTCGCCGCCGCCGCCGCCCTGCTCCAGCTGATCAAGCTGCATATTATTCAACTTGATCAGACTCTTGTTGCAGCTATAGCTTAGCTTCTCAACGTTCGCCTTGACACTGTACAGATTCTTGCTGTCGATGGTCTGATCCTTGTCCACCAGCGCATCCATATTGAACTGCTGCAGCCTGTCAATCGGATTGTGTATGTGAGCTATGTTCAGGCCGTGGGCATGGATATCCCGTTGGTTATTCAGCTGCGGCGGCGCAGGCAGCTCAGAGTAGTAGTATGGCGCCGATTGCGTGGATATATTGCTATTGTTGCGACTGTGCATGGGCGTGAGTCCGACGGCGCCCTCGACGCCCATGTTGCCCAGCTGCTGTATGGAGTCCGTGGACGAGAGGAAGTGTATGTTGCCATAGAAGCTCTGCTCATCGCCCTCGGCATTGCGAAACGTCTTTGGCGGCTTAATCAGATTGGTGAGTATATCAGCTCCGGCGGCGGCATTCGCATCATTTAGTAGATGCCGTGTGGGCGTGGCATGTGCCTGATACGGCAGCAAATCGCTGCTCTGCAAGTGACTGAGGTACGTGTCCAGCTCGTGGCTGCTCAACGTCTCCTCAAAGTGTTCGCTCATCGATTCTATTTCGCTGATCGACTCCTGGGAGAGCGGACGTCGTGAACGCTGACGCTCCAGCTCGGAGTCGGAGCGCTGGCGAAACTCAACTGATTCGCTCTCGCTGGGCAATGAGTTGTTGCTGGGCGGCCGCTGCTGCAACTTGCGAAACAGCTCAAGGTCGGAGGAGGTGCGCGACGAGCTCTTGTCCGTCTGGCAGCTGTAGTTCGAGTCCGACAAGGTGCGCGCATGCTGCTCCAGCAGCAGCGTCGGGCCGCAGTTGTTCGTGCCAGTTGCTCGCGCCGTTGCGCGGCGCTGCTGCTGCTCGGGCGTGCCTTGGCGTGCCTTGGCGAAGTGATCAGGCAGAGAGAGACGACTGCTCTTCAGCGTGGTGTTGGGCTCCGCTTTGGTGTTGGGCAGATTCAACGAGCTGTTGCTGGCGTGCATCTTGGGCAGCTGCTCATAGGACAGGTTCACCTTGCTATCGCGACGCCTCACCGTATCGTAGTTCTCCGAGGAGAATATTTCCTCCGTTTTCAGTTCCTCCATCGGTGGCGGCGAGTCGGGTATGGGCGGCGGCGGCAATATCTCACTGTCCGAGCTTTCCGCATAGTTGTTGAGTGTCGTCGATGCGCCCAGATAGTAGGAGGCGGGCCTAAATGTGTCCGACAGACTGAAACGCGTGCGGGAACGCAATCGTTTGGCCTCCAGCTGCTGTTTGCTGCTCTCGTCATCCGCATCGGAGCTGTCGCTGGCCAGAGCGCTCTTGGCTGGCTTCAATATATCCGGCATATCTTTGCCTTGGCGTTTCTTTGTCTTCTTCTTCAATGTCTCGGTGCCGTTCTTTTTGCTCTTCTTGAGGGTGGAGCGACCGGATGAGCAGTGTGCTTCCTCCGCAGCCGCTGTTGCTGCAGTTGCCGCTGCCGCCGTTGCTTTCACGCCGGCCAGCTCCATGTAAACGGGCTCAGTGTGGGTGAGCTTAGTGGTGCTGCTGGTCAGGCTGCTGGATATGCACATAATCTCATAGTTGCTTCTATTGTCGTCATCGTGCAGCCCTTTGGTCATCTCCACATAATGATTCTCCTCCTCCTCCTCGTTGTAGCTCTCGTTCGTCGCCACCAGACTGAGAGTGCCCGGCTGGCCGAGCTCCACCTTCTTGGGCGTCATGGGCAAATAATGGCTCTCATCTAACTGCTGATCCGTGGGCGTAATCGGTTCATTTACATACAGCAGCTGCAGCTGCTTGTCACTCGGTAAATTGGCATTCGCGCTGTCGGGCGGCGACCCGTCAATGGCAGAAGCAGCATTATTAACCTCATCATCATCAACGTCGTCATCGTCGTCGTCGTCGTCATCGTCCTGTGCCAGAGCCTCGTCTATGTCATCGTCTGTGTACTCTTCACATGTAGTGCTCTCATCATCCTCATCGTCCTCCTTCTCCACATTATGCTGCTCCCTCTGCTCATCAGCTTCTTTCGCTGCTGCTGCTTCTGCTTTTGCTTCTGCTGCCTCTCCCAGTCCGGGCTTCGCCTCCGCAGTGGGCGTTAAGTCCTCCTCTGATTGCTGCTGCTGTTGTTGCTGTTGCTCTTGCTGCTCTTTGTACAGCTTCAGCTGCACCAGCATGGGCGTCTCTTCAGCATCGCTGATGACCGCCTTGGCATACTCCACGTTCTCGTAGTTGCTGCTGACCAGCTTGTTGCTGTAGACTGGCACATAATTGACATTCTGTGGTGATTTTGGCGCCGTCTTTTTGGGCAAAATGGGCACCGGCTGCTCGGCCTCGGTCGGTTGCAGTTGCAGCTTAAGCTTGGGCCTCAGTGGCACCTGCTGCCCCAAGCTGGGCTGCACCTGAAT
Organism: Drosophila mettleri; assembly: GCA_035047625.1. Classification (NCBI taxonomy): domain Eukaryota; kingdom Metazoa; phylum Arthropoda; class Insecta; order Diptera; family Drosophilidae; genus Drosophila; species Drosophila mettleri. The sequence goes on from JAWNPI010000056.1 coordinate 1,264,472, forward strand.
GATGGGCGTGCGGCTGGCCTCGTGCACCTTAAGTATGGGCTTTAGCTGGAAGCTTTGGTGGTTGGCTGCATCCTTTGATGTTGCTGTTGTTGTTGGATTGCTTAAGTTTGCGCTAAGACTAATATTTGCTAGCGCTGCTGTTGCTGTTGTTGTTGTTGTTGCTGTCTCTGCTATTGTTATTGTTGTCATTGTTGCTGTTGTGTTTTGTGTGCTAGTTGTTGTTGTTGCTGTTGTTGTTGTTGTTGTTGACCTTCCTGCCGTCACACTTATGTTATCATCCAGCCCAGGCCCAGCTGCGCTTTGTGCGTTTTCTTTTTCTTTATTTATTTAATTTTTTTTTTGTGTTCAAACATTTACAACATTTACAAAAAAATTTCAGTAACCAAAAAAAAAAAAAAACGTATACACAGAAAAATGGAAAAGAAAGTTATATAAAATAAAAAATTTTTTAATATTTTTTTTTTTTGTGTTTAATTTTTTTAGCCCATGTTTTGAGTTTTGAGTTGGGTTTTAGTGCGAAATTTACAGCGGCTTTTAGTAGACGAAACACCAAGCACCCAATTTCCATGATTGATGAAAACATTTTTAAGTACCAAACTACGCAAAAGAAATGCAAAAGTATTTTATTTCGAGTAAATAAAGTAAAGGTTTAAACAAAATAACACAAGAAAAGACCAAACTGAAATTGTACTCGCAAATTATACATTTTTCACTTGGCCCAGAAAATATTCGTTGCCTGCTTTTAGGCTTGGGCTGTGGACAACGTGTGAGCTCAGACACAACCGATTTATTCAACATTTGTTTAACTTAATTGCCAATGAATAAATAATCATTTGAGCATTTGAGCACTCACATTATGTATTTATGTGTGTGTGTGTGTGTGTGTAACTGTGAGTGTGTCTGTGTGTGTGTGTGCGCACGGCAGGAAGGTTTTTGTTTCATTTGACTGTTCGTACATTGGAATTTATTATATAATTGCATTTTGTCTTTGTTGCCATTGCATAACACAAATTAATTAAAACATTCAGAATGCAGCAGACAAAAACAAAACTTAAATATATGGATATACATGTATAGACTGCAGCTTGTTTGTTTAGTTTGGCATAAAAAAAAAAATAAAAAATAAAATTTATATAAATAGGCATGCAAGTGGCTTAGCAGCAAATAGTTAATAATGTTACTTAAAGCTATCGATATGACAGAGTAGCTACTTAGTTGCAAAGCATAATTATTAAAGTTGAAGCTCAAAAACTACTCTGCAAAGCAGTTGCCAGCTTAATCACAGATATTTACAACGCTACAGGCAATAAAAGGGGCGGAGGAGTTGAAATACAAAACAGAATTATACGCTCAACCAGAATGAGCCAAAGCCAGCTAAAGGGGTACACTCAAAAAAAAGGCGTGAACAATTGTACACAAAAATTATTAATTGTACAAAATTTTAAATGAATTGATTAATTAAATTAAATTGAGAGCAAAGTTTTTTCTTATATTTTAAGATAATGCAAAATTTTAAGATATTTAAAAAAATATACATATTTTTTTAAATTTTATTTATATTTAATATGTATATAAAACATAAATCATATATTATTTTGAATATATTTTTTTAACATACATTTTATTTTTTATCTATAATCATATTTAAATGTATAAGATAATAATCTGAAATCTCAAGATATATGTATAATTTTTTTGAGTGTACAAAATAGCTGGAGGGCGCTTCAATTGCAACAGGAGAGCAAAGGCAAAGAGCCAACAAAAGTAAAAGTAGAAACTACAGCAGAACAAAGGCAAAACTGCAACGTGAGATAGACAAACAGCTAAAAAGAGGGAGCGAGAGAGATAGACAGAGATAGCTAGAGAGAGAGAGAGAGAGAGAGAGAGAGAGAGAGAGCAAACGCAACTATAGACAGAGATAGAGTAACAGTAGAGATATGTAGTTAGCCAAATAGGCGACGATAGCACAAAAAGACTTAAAGCAAAGCAAAATGGGGAGCTTTGGGGGCGGGGGTTTTGGAGCATTGTGCATATATGGAGAAATAGAAAACAAAGTCAAGTACTCACCCTCGTCATCCGAGGAGTAGCTGTTGTAGACACCGCCTGGTCCCATATTCGCATGCGTTTCCGATCTGGAGCGCTGAATGCCCGCGGAGCTGGCGCCCGCTGCCGTTGCGCCACCGACAGCGACAGCGTTTGTCGTGGCAGTGGCACCAGCACCCGTGGCCACCAGCCCCGTTTTGCCGGCCAGCGGGGCATAGCGTGCGCCGCTGGCCACCGCCGTGGAGGCGAGCAATATGTTCGGATTGCTGCCCAGCTTGGACATGGCGGACATATTGCTGCCGCCCTGCTGCACACCCTTGCGTGTTAGCGGCGATTGCAGCATGCGCTGTTTCCATTCGAGCAGACGCTTCATGGACTCCTCACGCTTACGTTCGCCATCGAGCGGATTCTGTGGGGATGGCGCTGCAGCCGATGTGGGCGATGTGGCCAGAGAGTTGTTGGCCGTGGAATAGTCATCGTCCAGGCCGCCGTTACGCTTGGGCAGTCGAGCACTGGCCGAGCGCAGGAACTGCTCGTTCTTGCTGATGATCTCTTGCGTGGACATCGAGGGTGGGAATATTGAGCCCGGATGCACATTAAGTGGCGGCAAGTCCTCATCCTGTGCCAGCTGCTGCTGCTGCTGTGCATGCGAGGACACGGAACGCGCTGCCGCACCACCGCCGGCGCCCTGACTGGCCGAGCGACTCATGCGTGGCATGCTGCATGCGGCGCTGCTCTGTGCCTGCGCCTCGGCCAGCAGCTCCTGGCGCTTGTAGGCGCGCTCATAGGGATTCTCATAGCCAATGGTGTGCAGGCCGCTGCCGAATTCGCCCGCAACACCGCTGGCGGTGCGATAGCTGCCAGCCTGCTGTGGCTGTGCGGCCGCACCGCCGCCGCTCTGCAGGTAGAGCGCGCTCTTGCGCATCTTCTCCGCGTAGCTGGCCTCCGAGTAGTAGAAGCTGTCGGGCGTGCGATTTATGTCCAAACTCGATTTGGGGCGTGGTGCGCGTCCGGCCTCGTGCTTGCTCTGCGCCACAGCAGCAGCAGCTGCGGCCGCAGCGGCCTCAGCACGCGCCTCATACTCCAAAAAGTCAGCCGAGTGCGGACGCACGATGGCCGCAGCGGTGCGGGCACGCAAGTCCAAGTTATTGATTAACTGATCGGCGGCCGTTGGCTGTGGGCATAAAGCAAAGAGTAGTTAGAGTTAAACTGTACACACACACACACACACACATAGACACACATGCAGACATGAAGTGAGCTTTGCATTTTAAAATGTTGCCCTAAATTGGCAAATTGGCCTGGTCTATAAGAGCAGCTGGTGAAGGGCCCAGGCGCATAAATCATGCACGCGACTTATTTCCTGGCTGACCCACAAAGCAGCTGCAGTGTCTGCCGCCGACTAAAAGGGCGAGCAGCCCATAAAGTTGCACTTTAGGCGCCACTGTGGCAGCTGCGGCAGTTAGCGAGTGCAAACGTCTGCAATTTAGCAACCCACTGACACACTAAACTCTAATTAGTGGGCGCGGCGAGGACTTGCGACCAGCGAAACTCTTTCAAAACTAAAAGTTGGAGACATTCAACCTCTGGTCCACACGTAAGCGCAGCTCGGGTCGATGCTTTTCTCTCTGAGTTAAAGCTATAAAATAATGTTTTACGTAAGCGTTAAATGTCGTTCGCAGCTTCACTGAGCTGACTGACTCTTATGTATTTAAGCTAAGCATATATATAAGCTCTTTTATAATCTCGGCTTGTGCCTGCATACCTGATTGCGTCTGCATTAATAAATATTTGCTTTATATACTCAAAATTTACTTCCGCTGTGATTTTATCTTGAGAACGACTTGGCATATTCAAGTTTTTGTTTGCTTGTAAAATTATAAAGCAAATTTTAATTTTTAATACACTCTGAAAGCCTGAATAAAAATTTTCTTCTATATACGAGACTATACAAAATAAATTTAGATTTGGCAAAGAAAAAAAAAACATTTAATGGAAGTGGAAAGTAGATACTTATATATATATATATATAAATATATATATATTTTTATATATTTCTATTTTGTTTTTTTTTTTTCAGGAAGAAATTAAACTTTTATGTAAGCCAAAGTGAGATGAACTGGGATGTTGTATGAGTCTTAATACCTCACATATATATATATATGAAACATATTTAGCAAATTTTTAAGTCCTTTCAGGTATCTATAGCACATGTAGATGTAAGCCAAAGTGAGGTAGACTAGGAAATTTAATACCTTTCATATTATATACATATATATATATATATATATATATATATATATATTATTTTATTTTTATTTTTTTCAGAGCTTACATTATAAAATAATTTTAAGCTGCTTTCAGGTTTATGTAGCTCATGTAGAACAGAATAAATTCCTGTCATATATTATATCTATATTTCAGAGTTTATCTAAAAAAAAAACATATTTAATCATTTTTAACTGATTTCAGGTAACTGTGGCTCATTTTCATATTCCATCTGCCCAACTAATTTAACTTAACTCAAAGTTGATGCGAGCTCCCACAAGTCAGCTCCCCTATAGCCCCGGCTCTCGTTAGTTTCTTCGGCTTATGCCATCGATCACTTCGAACGTGTGTGAATGTGTCACATTTTTGGCGCTTTCTATCAATCATTTTGTTTTCGCAAGTTGATGCAAGTCAAGAAACTTTTTCCATTTGGCAAGCAGCAAGTTAACTTTGATGGCAGACGAGGGGGCGCAGGAAACAATCCAGAGCTAAGTTTTTAACCATATACGATGTGCTTGGGGATCTGTGATATGATAAGCCCTAGAGCTGAATGTGATTAGCTCATAGTGCGAAAAGTTGATGGAGTGTGAAAAGATCTTATTTGAGTGTGGACTGCAGAAGGCTAATGGCATTAGGCAGCCCAAAACATTTATTTATTATCAACATAAATTTTGTCAGACCAGCCTCGCTTATGCCTTAAGCCCGCATAGAAAGTTCTGCTTAAATTCTCAGATAAAATGCTAAAGAGGTGTCATAGCTGCACTCTTTGGGTAACTGCGGGAAAGTAAAACGTTTCCATTTCCCATTGCCCATGCAGCGTAGAAGTTGCCGTTTAATGCATTGTGCACTTGGCTTGGCCACAAGTGTTGGCCAAGTAAATGGCTGGCCATGTGCGGACGGTAAACTTTTAAGTAGGCCAACCTGAGCTGTTGCAATTGGCCCACATTTGGCTAACTTTTTAGCTTTTATTGGCCAAAGTTGCGCAGGTAAGACGCTGCGTATGAGCTATTTGTATTTTAGTGCACTTACCTCCATGTGGTTGGGCGTGTAGCGCTGCGGCATGGCCGGCACATGCTTGCTGCCATCGTAGCTGGGCGGACTGAGCGGTCGCCTATAGCTGGCCGCCTCCTGCAGCAGCGTCTCGTGCGCGGACAGCGCACCGCCAGCGCCTGCCAGCTGCGACATGTTGTAGATATCCTCGTAGTCGGCCGCGGCAGCGGCTGCAGCAAATAAGCGCTGCTGCTTGGAGCGTCCGTAGGCATCCGGTGTGCGTCGCTCCGCCTGCAGCTGCTGCTGGCTGGGAAAGGCGCCGCGTTGCATCAGCTTGGCCATGTACAGATCGCGTTCGCCGTAGATCTCCTCGACGGCGCGCTGCTGCTGCAGTCGTGCGATCTGCTCCTCCATGTCCAAGTGCTGCTGCTGGAACTGCGCCTCCAGGTGGTCCAGCGAGTATTGCTGCTGTGCCTGCTGCAGCTGCAGCGCCGTTGACACATGTCCAGTGCGCGTATCATAGATGGCATGATGCTGCTGCGGCTGCTGAGATCTTTGCTGGTACAGCTGCTGCGTGGGCGACAGCATGCCGCCGGCTCCGGCTCCGGCTCCGGTACCAGCCGAGCCGCCTGTGGCTCCACTGCGACGACTAGGCGGCACCGGCTGCTGTTCATTGTGCTCGGGCGATGGCGAGGAGTAGCCGCCATCATTGATGCGTCGGGGCTTGGGCGGCGCATTGGCATACAGCGGCTGAGCCCCATTGCCAGCGCCCGCATTGTCCGAGGCAGGCGTCAGCTGGCCCTTGCCCGGCTGCGATTGCAGCGTGTGTATGCCCGAGTCGGAGTTCTCGCCGCTGTGATTCAGCGAGGAGCTGACGCTCGGCTCTGACTCGCCGCTGCTCGGCGCCTGCATGAGACTGGCCGCGGCCAAGGCGCGCACCCACTGCATCATGGCATCGGCGCTGTCCGCCGCCAGCCAATAGGTGCGCATATTCTGGTGCTCGCACTTGAAGGCGAACTTGCGATAAATCTTGTCCTCCGGCAGGCAGGCGGACACACGATACGAGGGCAGCAGCACCGACCCCAGCAGCTTCTCCTCCTCCGGCCCCTTGTAGTAGTAGAGACAGTACTCGGCCAGCACGAACCAGCGCTTGCGCCACACCTTGAGGCCATCGGAGCCCTGCTTGTGCAGCCAGCCGGAGAGGGTGACTGGCGTGGTGGGTGGCCGCTTGGTAATCGGAGATTTCAGCGCCTGCATGGAGCCGATGCTTTTCTTGCGATCCAACGGCGCATGGGTGGGACTGCGCGTCGAGGCCGACGACGACTCCTCGGAGCTGGGCGTGGGCTTTGGCTTAACCACAGTGGAGATTTGCGTCTGACAGGCCTGATTGACCACATGACCTGGATGATTCTGCTGTATATAGACGGGGCCGTGCTCGCTGCCAGGCGTTTGCTGTTCCGGCTTGTGGCGTTGCTGTTGCTGCTGTTGTTGTTGCAGTTGTTGCTGCAGCTGCTGCTGTTGATGCAGCTGCAATTGCAATTGCTGCTGCTGCTGGGCATAGAGCTGCTCCTGATAATGTTTCGGCATTTGCTGCTGCAGTTTCAAGGGACCCGAGGCAGCTTGGTATTGATTAGCTAGATTAAGCGTAGAAGGTGGCGCCCGCTGCTGCTGCTGCTGCTGTTGTTGCTGCTGTTGTTGTTGCTGCTGTTGTTGCTGTTGCTGCTGTTGCTGCTGCTGCTGCAGTGTCATGTTGGACACCATGCTAGAGGATTGACTCATGTGATAGTGGCCCGTCGGCGGATTCATGGCCTGGCGCATGGCAAACGTGCGCTGCTGCTGCTGTGCCGCCTCGCTCTGCGTGGCCAACTGCGCCTGCATCTTGGCCTGCTGCAGCTGCTGGTACTGCGCCTGCAGCGCCGATATCGGATGATGGCCGGCGGTCGCATTGCTCGCCTGCAGGCGGCCGGCAGCCGCCAAATATGTGCGCTCCGTGGGCGACTGATAGAGCTGCTCCCCGGTGCCGCCGCTGCTCGTGTACGACTGATGATAGGGTGAGCTGTGCGAGCTGCTCGAGTTGCCGCCATGGCCATGATGCTTGAGCAGGCCGTGCTTGGCCTGCGGCTGCATGTCGATGGGCGAGAGTGGTCCGCCGCCGCTGGACGAGGTGGCCGTCGGCGACTGCTGGTAGATGGATTGCGGCGCCAGATGGTAGCCGGCGGGCGAATGTGTCGCTGTGCGATAGTCAATCAGATTGGTTTGATAGGCCAGCGGCAGCTTCTTTTGCTGCTGTGCCGTTGCCGCCTGCAACTGCAGCTGCTGCAGCTTCTTTGCGTCCATGGTGCCGGCGGTGAAGAGCGGTGGCGCCTCCAGCCTGCAAAGAGAAAGACCGAGGAGCGAGTGAGCAACAGATTGAAAATAACGTTTGTATACGTCGCATGAATCCATTGCGTCAATTAGCAAAGGTCGCTGGGATTAATTCAATTGCGTGGACTACGGCGTAAGCTCTGTGGCCCAACGGGGGCTTGTGCCAATTTAACAAAATCCGCGCCCCATTCGAGGCCACCCGGGCGGCTCAGGCCGTAATTGATGGTAATTGATTGAGTGCAGTACAGACATTGTGCACCGTGGAATGCATTTGGCATTTTAACACACTTACCAATCCCACAGCTGGTAAATGCAGCCAAACATGATTTCGGTCTCGTTCGGATTAATTAATTAATGATTTAATTGGCTTTATGAATAATTCGATTTCACGCACTTCTCTAAACGAACGAGTTTGTTTTTTTTATTTTATTATTATTCATTTGAATGCGAAAACTCAATTACATTTTTCATTCTCATTTTCCAAGTGAAATGTAGCAAAAGTCTCTTTGTTTTTTATTTTATTTCTTTCTATTATATTTTTTTTCTTTCTTTCTTTTTTTTTTTGTTATTTTCTGTGATATGTTTGGTTTGTGCCGCGCTAACAGAATGAAAATATCGCTCAGTTGCAGTTGGCAAAATATCTATTTTAGCTGTGTGCAAGAGGCTTGGGAGCTGAGAGCGACTGGCAGAAATTTATGGCCCACAAATTGCGTTCGCAAATTGAAAATGCGTTCGCTGCAGTCGAATATTTATATTTGATAGGCAACACACAAAAATAGCTCCGAGCAGTATTTTAATATAAATAAAAAAAATATATATTTAAATTTATTATTCTTGTTTTTAGCATTTTATTTTATTTATTGCTGTTTGCGAACACCAAATAAAAATATTTGCTTAGAATCTTGTTGCATGGCCACAGGCTAAATATTTTATTTATTAGGAATTCCACTCTGTTATTTTGTTTGCAATTTTCGACATTTTTTGAGTTTATAGAATTTATTAATATTTTTATTAGTTTTACAAAATTTTTGCTAGTAACTTGAGAGCTAAACGGAATCAGTTTGACATTTTGCCAAAACGAACTGAACAAGTTCAAACTATAGTTGAACTGAATCCTTTACTAAGTTTTTTTTTGTTTTTTTTTTTTTTTCTTTTATTACTATACAGTCAACTATAAATTACGCAGAGTTTATGCCCAACATTTTAATTTATGTTTTCATCAACTTTGATTGTATATAAATTATGTTGAGTGACATGAAGCTGGCAGCAAATGTGGTTTAATGTTTTTTGATATGGGAAAAACGACTTGGCAGCCCCAAACCGCAATTAAGCTTGACAATTTATGCCTGAATACAAGTAACTGGATATATATATGTATATACATATATAATCTATATAATAGATGGTCTGAGAGTGCAACAGCAGGCGAGCACAGCTGATGAACCAATGAGCCGCTGTGCCTAACGAAGTCAACAGGAAAATAATTTTAATGCAATTGACCTGAACTTTCGCAATTAAATGACACAAATGAAATGAGTGTCGCACAGATACACAATACATGTGTGTGAGTATGTGTGTGTGTGAGTGCGCAGCACATAAATTAAGCGAAATTGAAGTTGTCAAATGAATTATATATTGCAAATATCATTTGTGTAAATGCAGCAGGGAATCGATTTCTAAATACAATATGAGCGTAGCATACTTCGTCGGGGCGCTGGGCGTGATGTGGGTGAGAGCGTAAGAGCCAAGTTAACAGCGCCTGACAGCACAATAAAACTTGGCACAAATGTCGACGTTTGTGCATTAAAAGCAAAATCCTGTTGAAAATGTTGCGCAATAAACAAACAATTGATCCGGGACTTAAGCACAAGTGACGTCATGTGTGTGTGTGAGTGTGTGTATCGGTGTGTGTGTGTGTGTGTGCATGGGTGTGTCGCTATCATTTGTTTTGCTGCCAACGAATGTTAAATCATGGCATTAGCTGCTTTTGCCATAGCCATTTCACGCTACAATCAACAGCCAGTCAGCCAGCCAGGCTGGCCAAGCAGCTGACCAGAACGGGGCGTGTTACAGAAGTGTGAAGGGCGTTAAAGCCATTTTACAATTGCCTTCGAGCCGGGCCACAATTTGTATGGCTTTCAATTAACGCTTCCAGCCAGCATTTCACACTGGCGCAGTCCTCGCTGAAAGATGCAGCCGAAAGCAAACGCACAAATAAAATATTGGCAGGGAAACAATAATAACAGCCAGAGAAGCAATAAAAAGCACAAGTACAAATCCACAGCGTGATTATAGCATGCACTCACAGATACCCTGTAAACGTAGAGTTGTCTTGAAATAGATACACCCAATGAATGTGTATATGAAGATAAGGATAAGATTAGCATGAGAACCATTAGAAATATTAAGCCATAAAATAAATATGAGTAATATCTAAAGGATATTATATCCTTTATATATTGACATTTTCCTTTGCCTGCTACTGGCCTCATTAATCCCTTCGATGTGAACTTTTTTGTTCTAGGGTATGAAATAAAATCGATGACTATTTAACAACGACCACAGCGTCTGGGCCAGGACTTGGCAGTCATGCCGACACGCACACTCGCTCACACCCACACACACACGAAAACAGTGTTGGAAAACGGCATTGTTTTTCATGCGCAGCCCGCAGCAACGGCTCCTGTGACGGACATCGCTAATTTGAACATGAAATACAACCGCAAAGCGTATTTTTTATGCACCCTACGAAATGATGTGCTGTTGCCCGAAATTATGTGCATATAAATGGCGCTGATTGCACACATATATAAATATACACATAGACGCGCACACACGCATATATATATATACATATCGCATGCATAATTAAGGCAAATTATTCATGCAATGAAGCGCTCTTCTATGACATCTGGCCATAGATGATTATTTACTTAACGCATTACAATAAAACTGATTACGGATCAGAGCTGTAACTGTCGATTTGGGCTCCACGCTTGTTTGCGCTCAACTCAACTCAACTCAACTCAACTGTGGCGGAGTGCAAAACCGATTTGCTTGCCAAAAGTTCTGCAATATTTGCATTTGATTAGTTCGGCTATGCAAATGCAGTCATGCCAACGGGGTATAGCATTGGGGGCCGCTTTTGGTGTTTATATGTGCAGATGGCAAAATATTTCGCAGTTTGCCAAAAATTAGCTGACAAGCGATGCCGCCCAACGACCCACGACCAACTCCATGCACTTTTCATGTCAAATTGTAGCTTCATTATTGCGCATACGCAGTGTGTTACGCACAAATTAGCTGAGCTATAAATAGAACACTGCCGCGCAGGCAAATACAAATACAAATACAAATAGAAGCGTTTTGTGCTAAAAATACATTTGTATATGAGCCAAGTCAATATGAATTTATTAGCGTGCATTTCACGGCTTTGCCCGGGGCAAATCATTTTTTAATTTCATTTCAAATTAGTTTATTTCGGTATTTATATTATTTTTATATATATATAAATATAATTATGTCCGATGAAAATTGCCTTAAAATGATTCTATTAAATAATTCTGCTGACGGAAATCAATTTACTAAAAGTTTTTCGCTAACCGACATTAGAAGATATTGAAATTGATAGGGAAGCACTTAAGATGTCAAGCAATTAGCCAATCTATCAATCACGCACTTCTTACGTATATACGTTTATAGCTGTCTCTGCCGTTTGGCTAAAACGGAACAGCATTTATGGCCTACAACTTGGCAGATGTTACAGTTGGCTTTAAAGTCGCGAATTAATTGCTGCCACACATGCAACATGCATGTTAAACAGGCAGCCGCAATGACGTCATTATCATTGGCAGCAAGTGTCACTTGAGCAAGTGGACACCAATGAGAGATACCGAGATAACCACAGCCACAGCCACAGCCATAGCCACAGTCACAGTCAGAGCCATAGCCACAGCCAATGACCCACTCAAAGTGCCATTTCACTTGAAACCGTGTTGCAGGCTCAAGCAGCCAGCGGGGCATCGGTCCAGCGAGTAGTTGGCCAACTTAATTAATATTGCGAAGGATGCCGCAAAGCATTTGCTGGCTGCCTCTCTCTCTCCCTCTCTCTCTCTCTCTCTCTCGATTTTTCTCTTTTTCTCTTTCTCTCTTTTATGCCGTTAAGTGCAATTATAAATACTCATCATTTCGCCTTTAAGTGGAAACGGAAGTAGCCAAAGGAACAGCAAAAATAATGTGTAAAATACTTCTTGCAACAAAATAACAAAAGGAAAAATCAATAAACGTCGAGGCGAGCCGCAGGCAAAAGATAGTCAGTACACAAATACAAATATACGTATGTAGATATATATATATATATATATATGTGTGTGTATAAGACAGGAATATGCTGACAAATACAAACACACACACACACACAGATACACACACAAGTGTAACTGGAAAGTCGCACGCTGCGGGTTAGTAGCTAAGTAAAAATAAAAAAAAAAACCTTTTACTTTTTTTTTATTATTTTCCTTTGGCATTTCTTAAGCGCCTGTGGGCTATTGGCACACGACCTTGCCCCAAACAGCCTGACAGACGCTTTGATGAGTTGTCAACGTATTTGACAAAGTCTCTGTGTGAGTGTAAGTGTGTGTCACTTTCTATGTGTGTGTGTGTGCTGCCCTTTGGGACTTGGCATACTTATTGGGGCGCAAAGTGTTGCATAATATTTGCGCCAGCGCAAATGGCCAACAATTTGCAATGACACTTGGCATCCAGCATAAACACACCATTTCAGCATGGCCAAAAGTTGCAAATAAGACACATTTACTTAACATGGCAATAAGCACAGAGCCCAGCCACAGTTAACGTCATAAATGTGCAGACTCATGTAATTAAATGCATTTCAATCAAATGATGCGTATGTCTGTCCGCCTCACTCTTCGGCCGTCAACAATGATGCTGCCCGTGTCCACTGCAATTATGCCATGCAGACATAAATCAGCATCGGGCTAAAAGCAAAAGCCATCCGAAGCACTCACAATCACATTATTAATTAGCCTCTCAGCACTCGATTGCCTCGATATGTACACCTAGCATTATCGTGTGCATATGCACAGCTCAACTGGACCAATTACTCGTATACATGGCCATAATTATGAAGCTCAATGGCGGCATATGCATATCAATGCATGCCTCAAATTTAAAAGCCAAAATGTGATTGGCTAAGCAAGGCTCTTGAGGTGGGCCTCCGCCTTGGCAGAGGCAAGTTTGACTTTATTATTATATCAATGAAGTATCTACAAGAAATAGATATTCATTATGCAAATTCATTGAATATGAATTATTTGGAAACTCACATTTAGCATAAGCAGAAAAAGAAAAATACACCAACAAGGAGTTAACGGCCGAATGTTAAATATTTTATTAAACCGTTCGAAACCCTTTTCATTACGAACACAAAAAGACCTAGTCGTAAAGAGGAAAAGCAAAAAAAAAAGGGTTAAGATGTCATATTCAAATTTCATTTTGGCTGCCGTCAGGGTCGCCACTCCGGCACCAATTCAAACTTGTACACTTGATTTGGCTGACAGTGCACTTCAATTCGCAGGCGAACAACAACAGCAATAACAGCTAGAAAAAACCCAGAAAAGGTTACGCTGGCCGGAGCGGGGCCAAGGGTTCTGCTGCAGTGGGTGCTGCTGGCTCAGTTTATAGTGCTGCCAGTTGGCATACGAAACAAAACAAAACAAAACACGAAGCCAACAACAAACATAAATATTCATTGCGAGCCATAGGGCTATGCTGAGATAGACCCACAAACACACACACACACAGACACACTAAATAGACAGCTGTTAGTATATGTGTGTGTGTGTGTGTTGAGTGGATGCCAGCTTCCGCCCAGAATGACACTTGATGATGAAGATTTTGTTGCTTTCACTTTTGCCATTGTGCTAGACGAGCTGGCCTGATTGGCCCTACGAGCGTGCTTGCCAGTGTCTGTTTATGATCGTGTGTCTATGGCTGTGTGTGTGTGTGTGGGGCATCCTTTTGTGCATGTCCTGTGCATATGAAATTGACAAGCGACAGGCGACAGGCGGCAGGTCGACATGTCGCAGGTATGTACCAAGCAATTGCGGCAGCTGCCAATGCTGTCGGCTGGGCGGCCATTAAGCCAAGTCACAGCTTCTAGCAGGCCTGGTGATTATCGACTGCACACGCACACACGTGTATAAGCACGTAAATTGAGTAAACAGGATGATGGCAAAAGTTGGAAGCCAAATAAGTCATTGCAGCAGCTGAGTTGAAATTACATCACGGCAACAACATGATGACATGGCCGTGGCGCAGAATATAACTGCTGCTGCTGCTGCTGCTCCTGGCTGCTCCTGAAGCCTAGGCATGCGCTAATGCCTCGCATTCATTCGCAGCCGTCAACAGTGAAAAATTTTGAAATCAAGGCGCACGGGCAGGGGCGTGGCAGCGCAAGGACACACATACACAAGTGCCAGGACTTTATCACACAAGCATGAGCAACGGCGGCTGTCATTCATGTTGCATACCAATTTAAATACACATCGAGAGAGAGGAGAGAGGGAGAGAGAGAGAGGAAGTGAGAGAGATAGGAAGAGAGGGCGAGAGAGGGTAAAGAACTGCCAGAGCGTTTGCTGCTGTTACCCATTTCCGTTTTTGGCAGCACAAAAGCCACTCGGGTCCGCCGTGTGCCTGCAGGATGTGTGCCATGTTTATGGCGACTGCCGCCCACGCCTTGCTCTCCCACTAGCCACACGCTCTACCACCTCTCTCCCACACTCACACTCTGTCTCACTCTCTCTCTCTCGCTTCAGCCTCGCACGTGTATAACTGCTGGAAACAAAGGCAAGCACAAATATTTTCCTCTAATAGTTGTCGCTGAAGTTTGTAAATATATGTGCTTGAGTGTGTTTGTGCAAGTGTGTGTGTGTGTGCCAGTATGGCTGTTTGTATGTGTGTGCGTTTGTTGTAGCCTTTGTTTATGGTATATTTGTTTTGCATTTGGCCGGACAGCCTGCCCAAAACCGAAGCGAGAGTTGCGTCAGAATTGCATTAAAATGTGGGCGAACAAAGCGAAACGGATGAATGAATTGAAGTAAATCCTTTTAAGCAAGGCAGAGCTTAAAAAGGATACCATAATTGAGCATGAATTCGTATAATGTACTAGAATACGAAACTAAGAGACTGTAATGTAACTTCATTTTATAGCAAACTGAGCGAAAATTGTTGCTCTAACAATTTTTAATGAAAACTTTCCTGGCTGCAACAATTTTCAGCAAAATATTTGAAAAGTTACACAACTTACATAGTCAGCGACTCATTATGAAAACTTATTCTTTTTTTAATGCCATAATTGAAATGCATATTTCGGCTTATTGAGTATGGTTTAGTTAACATTCAAGTCAATTGAGAGACTTCGACAATTGCGAGTATTTTTGGTATGTGAAATATGTGGTGTGGAAAGCTTATTTATTTATATATATTTTCTATTTTTTTATATGTATAGAATCATAAATTCAATTTCATTTGTCGTAAGCTAATAAAGTAAATTAATTAAGAAAATAAGGAAAATTAGGAAAATTCATATCTTAATTAATTTTAATTGAATATTTCAATCAAAAATTATTTTGATTTGACACCAACAGTGTTTATCGATATTTTATTATATATTATATTGTATATATAGCATATCTTATTATTTATTTATATACTTCTATAATAAAATTTCATCTGTCAAAATCTCTTATTTAGGATTTACTAGAAAGCCTATATCTAAATCAAATTTAATTGAATATTACTCTTTTATTCCGGCACATATCTATCACTAATGATTTTTTTATCTCCATAGTCAATTTATATGTATTTATATATATAAATTATTTTCATATGTTTTTAGCACATATTTCGAATACATCTGACAAATCTATATTTGAATTAAATGTAATTAACATTCATTTAAGACTATGATTCTTGGTATAATCACGCATAGAAAAGATATTTTGAAACTAAATAAAAGATTATATTAAAATAAATTGCATTGAAAAGATTTAAAAGGACATCTAGGACTACTGGGAATGCTATTTTCTCTATAATAATCAGCCCTCATTTACTATAACTGCGCTACTTTTCGAGTTACCCACGTATGCTTCTTATATATATATATATATATACATGTATTTATTCGTGTATATATATGTGCGTGTCTGTATGTGTGTGTGTGCCACACCATCTGCGATACATCGTTATTTTTATGTGCTATTTTGTTTTGTTTCGTTTCCTATTTTTCTTTCCTTTCTTTGCTGGCAGCCATGCTGGACGAATTCATTTGGCATTTGATATATATTTTATATACATTTGTGTTCCCTATTGTTATTTGAGCTTGTATTGGTGTGTGTGTGTGTGTGTGAGTGTGTTTGTGTGAAGGACCAAGTTTTTGCTTCGGCTTAACGTGCCTTCTATGTGCTGCATGTAAATGAAAATTGTTATTGATTATGCTGCACATAAAACTAAAAATGCAAAAACAAATACACCTAGACACACATAAACACATATAAATACATATACAGACACACATTCATAAATTTGAGTATTTGCAATTTTTGACCCAGCAGCAATGTTTGCTTGACCCCAGCTGAATGAACATAAGGCCATAAATACACCGTAAAATGCACTTTGACTGCTTGACTTGGAGCTTAGAAGTTTTTCAGTTGCAGTCGAAGTTTTGGCTGTGCGGTAAAAATTGAGGTTGAGTTTGAGTTTGAGTTTGAGTTTTTTTTTTTTTTTTTTTTTTTTTTGGTCTGTGCCACGGCTGCTGCAGTTAAACACAAAAGTTTTGAAGTAAATGTGGCACACACGTTGGAGGCAGGCACCGTGACAAGGACACATAATGAGTTTTGCAATTATATGGAATGTCCTGGCGTCCTCCTGTTGCCTTGGCGCCTGCAATTACCTGCTGAATCGAGTCTCTAACTTTTAATTGCAGCTACATGCGAAGACAGCAAACGCGACAGCGAAATCAACAGACGCATAGAAGGAGGCGCTGTTGGGGGTCGGGGCGTGGAATGGTTGCTAAAAGTGAACGACTGCAATTTGTAGTACACGCGTCGTAATTCACTTGCCGCATGCAAATCTAATTTTACAATTTAGCCGCGGAAAACGCTCAGATGAATGAACGAACTGAATGAGCGTCCAATGCAAATGAGAATCACGCCGAGGAGCTGAGTGCTGCTAGAGCCTATTTGCGCCGGCAAGGCCAATCTTATGAAATTATGAAAATTAGAATTCAAATAAACGAAAAACGACTTGACGTGACTCAGCGCAAACATTTCACAAACAATGCATTAAGATTTACGTGCAGACATCAAACATAAAAATCTGACTACATTTTCTGTGTTTGTGTGTGGCCCCAAGTGAAAGTCTAACTGAATGTATCTCAGGCATTTTAAAATGTCAGAAAGCCAAATGCCAAAGTTATTTTAGTTAACATAAATGCCTGTGAGCTTGTATGTACAGATTGGCTGACTACAGCTCTACAAATCATATATAGAACTGGAAACTAAATTCTCTGAATATTAGATGCACTAGAAATAGATGACTTTAAGTTTAAAATAAAACTTTGTGTGTTTTAACTGATTTTATAAAAATAATTTGAGTTCTAAAAATGCTGAAAATTCTCTTGAGTCTTTAAGAAATTCTTATCGTAGAAATAATAATAATAATAAAATTTAGTGTATTTTAACTAATTTTATGAAAATATTTAAAAATGCTTAAAATTCTTTTTGAAATTGAAAAAATTCTTATCGTAGAATTATCGAACTTTTTCCAAAAAATATTAAATGTGCTTGACAAAATTGACTCTTTTATCTATTTTATAGATATTAGAAATAAATATTATATATTTATTATTTCAAAATTTATTTCTTTGAAGCAAAAAGTAGTTTAATTGTGTATAAAAATAAAATAATTAGTTTATAGAAATTATAAATAAATATTCCAGAGTTAATTTCTTTGAAGAAAAAAGGTCTTATAATTTGATCATTATCAAAATTTAATTATCATAAGGTGATGATGACTTTAAACATTATTAATTAACATAACACTAAAAATTGTATAATTTTATAGAAAACAATTTCGCCTACATACAAATTATATAAAAAAGCTTTTTTTTTTTTTTTTATTTTTATTACATTATATTTAAACAGGCTTTCTGCTACCTAATTGGCAGCTTAACAAGTTGAACACATAAAAAAAAAAAAAAGCTGCCTTTACTATTTGATTGTTGGCAAAAATAATTTGCATTATTTATTTAAATAATTTAATTTTAATTTTATTTCATAGCTCCAAATATTATATAAATACTTCACAGCGACAGCAGAAAAGACTTTCAGCACTTTCAATAAATACCGTGCAACGTCTATAATAATTATCTCTGCTCTCAATTACAGCGAGAAAGTTTATAAAAGCTCAACTGCAGATATCATAAAACTCAAATATAAACAAGTTTATTATAAGTTGATTGAATGCAACTCAATTGCAGGTCTTATTATGGCCAAGTTGAAATGATTAAAGCTCAGCTGTCAGACGTGAAAAGTTAAGATATTCTCAAATTTGAACTGTCACAAAATACGTCAATTAAGCAATTTGCAATCAGTTATTCAGAATGAGCATAATTATGTATTTATGCAGTTGAATGAAACGTTTTGAGCAATTAGTTGACCAAATGATTCAATTAATCAAAATAGCAATCAAAATTGATTTCTTCTGCCAGCTGCAGCAATGCGATTGGCTAGATTAATATATATATATATATATATATATATATATATATATATATATATATATATATATATATATATATAAAAATATTTGAACTTGGCTACATGGCTATGGCCTGTGTCTACGACTACGGCTAATATATGAGGTCCTTGCTCCGTCTATGCCTTGGCTGATTGTTGCTTGTTGTCGACTTGGCTGGATATGCAAATGCTGTAGATACGCTTTTGAATAACATTATTCATTAGCAGCAAGGCATGTGTGCTCTCTCTATGTGTGTGTGTGCGTGTGTATGTGTGTATATTGCTTGTGTATTGGGTGTGTAAATAATGCGCTGCTCGGAATAATAAATTGCTTTAAAAGCGGCCCAAGATGGCGCCACAGACGATCAAAACTTTAGCAGTCAGTCGCTGTGCGGCACCTTTTTGCTAACTTACACACACACACACACATAGCCAGACTCAGGTGTGAGCGAATACGGCTAAAAATAAACTTCAAACGCATTTTCGGCCGAAAGCAAGACACCTGAAATGATACTTGTCACAAGGACAATTGCTGCAGGAGGCTACATGAGGTTTGAGTTGTCTTCAGACTCGCAGCAGGCGTTCAACTTTTTTGTGTTGTGACAGCAAAGACAGGACGTTGATGACGACATAAACGTGCAGCGTAGTTACAGACGTAAATGTGGAGTCTGAACGTGGTTATGGACATGGACATGGACATGGAGCTGGACATGGCTGAAGCTCGGCAAGGCGATGACGACGACGACAAAATCGAGGCTTGCCTCGTTGGGCGGCCACATAATAATTTACATAATATACGTGTGCGCAATCAGCAGCAGCAACAACAACAGCGAGCAACAACAACGAACAACAACAACAATGAACGACAACAGCGAGTCAGCGTCTCGCACACTTGGGCAGCATTATATTTTCACTCTCACAGGACGCGACGTGGTTTTTGTGCTTTCGTTTTTTTGGACGCTCGAATATTAAGGCGAATCCCGTTCGCTTTACATAACACTGCACACAAATACATACACAGACACCGACACAGACACACACACACTCGCAAACTCTAATACACAAAAATTTCTAATTCATTTTCATTTTACTTTTATTTTGTTTGCCGCCACCCACAACGCCCAACGCCCACAACGCTGACTGCTTGGTTATTTATTTTTTTCAATTTTTTTCTCTCTCTTTTTTTTTGTTTTTCTGTATTTTTATTTTGTTGAATTGAGTTGCCAACCAAACACGCGCGTTGCCAACCGTCCGCTGTTGGGCCTTTGGAACCCAGCCGCTGCTGGCGAAATTCGTGAGGAGACTGCGGAAGCAAATCGTTTCGCTTGTCGCTCGGCGCACAGGACACTCTGGCCAAAGCAGGAGCACAAATGCGAGCGAAAGCTCTCTTGAGTCAAAGCTCTTTGTCGAAAGCTGTGCGTGGGTTGCCCCAGTAATTGTTGATAAAGCATACGACGCGTATGCCATGTCAACTAAATATGCTCAGACTCAAGTTTGTTAGCTTTTCTTATCCTCGAATTTTAGCTCAGAGTAAGCTTTAGCTGCAACTGAGCATGTTTCTCTTACCGAGCGTGTGTGCGTGTGCGTGTGCGTGTGTGCTTGTGAGTGTGAACGTATATTTACCTTGTGTTTATGCATTAGAGAATAAGAGCTTTGCTTTCTAATTTCGCCCGAGCAACTAGCAAAAACACCGGCAGCATAAAAACTGCACAGTTTACATATATGTACATGCATAATCAAAGCAGATAATTTTGTTGTTGTTGTTGTTGTATACCCTGTATACTTTGCAAATTGTAAACGACGGGAGTGTAAGTGTAATGAATTTTATTGGATTTTAATTCAGTTTTTATACAAATAAATTTGTATATATATATATATATTTATATATTGAACGTGTTTCTGTCTACTTTTTTGTAAGAATGCTTTGAGCTACATGGCGCTACGGCATGGCTGACGACATTGTCAATAATATCAGGGTTAAGCAATTTTAGCACAGAGCAGCACGAATTTGCTTGAGTAAAAATGTTGACAGATCCTGTTTCACTTTACCATGGCTTATTGAAGATTATTAATGCATTCCATTTCTAATTTATTATATGCAACACATACATATATGCATTGACCTATTTGTCTATACGTTTTTTTTGATACATGTCATTGAAAAAGTATTTTGACGACGACTGCATAACATCTGCATGTTATAGAATCTATAAATGAGTGAAATATTGCACTTATATGTATTTATATATTTTTAATATAATTCTATTTCTTAATATTTATATATTTATATATTTTTAATATTTTATATATTTTTAATATATTTCTATTTCTTAATATTTATATATATATTATATATTTTATATGTATTAACATTAGTCAATTATTATTTAAATGTACAATAATTGCTAATAATAATAAAATAATGATTATTATCATAATTCATGAGCAATAGCAAATGATGTTTACTATCATAAGCCCCTTTCTACTTTTTAGCACCGAGCTGCACTAAAGCTTCAACAAAAATTCTCTGCTAAGCTTATATTTAAATATCCCACAAAAGTTGAAATCTACTTTTACTAGAGTCAGAAGCGACTTAGCTTTGATAATCTCTAAAATAAGGAGCATAATCTAGTCTGACTTTCTATATTCTTGTTGTTGCCGACGTTGCCGCCAGCTGCTGGGGCCAAAGCTCGGCGCTGCAATCGAATCGCTGTACTCAGCCCAGCGCTTAGCTAATGAAAATAGCTTTGAGTGCCGTCTGGTGAATGGCTTGAGGCAATTTTATATTGACGCGCGGGGCTTTCGTGCGATGCGTGCGCTGCGTGCAAGGCCATAAAATCTGTGTTAATAACTACAATCTACAACACCAGTCCACGGATGTTGGTGTTGCTGTTGCTGGTGTTGTTGTTGGCGCTAATTAACATTTGGAGCGCATGCGAGAGCAATTATCTAAACTTAGCAGGCCAATAAGTCAAGTCAACTCACCTTTAGGGGTCCTAATACACAAGCGATATGGAAATCAATGTGTGGCCAATAAATTGAGGCGCTCAGACATCATGACGAGCTGCAAAAGAGTGAAACGAAAATCAGTGTGTGAGTGAGAGCAAAAAGATATTAGTATGCAGCTGGGTTAGGCCTGGGGCCAAGTCAACTGAGAAATCGTGTAAGAGACGCGTATGTCAATTAAAAGCCTATAACAACAGCCAACAACAAGAAGACAAAGGCTGCACACAAATCGTTGCACGCAAATGCAAAACAATGCCAGCACCACAAGCCCCACTCCTTCGCCGCTCGCCGTTCGCCCTTCGCCCTGCTGCCACTCCCCAGGCAGTGGGTTGTATTGTTAACACAAGTCACGTGCAGCCCAACAGGCTGAAACGACCAAACACGCGTCTTCAATGATGCCGCACAGCACATGAAGTCGCCGTGGATTGGGCTCTCGGCATCGGGAATTGGTATTGGGTCCGGAATCAGATTCCATATGCAGCGCACACAATAGAAACGGAGGCAAACGTTTCAATAGAACTGCATATGCTCGCACCTATATTGTGTCCCATGTAACTAGTGAAAATTGAGTGCGGGGAAAGTGACCACGGAGCTGGAGCAGCCAAGCGAGAGATAAGAATTAATGATTGAAGATTGAAGGTGATTGACGACTTACAACTTGAGCTTCTAAATGTATGATTACCGATTAAAAATTGTGATTAAATATTGAGGCATAAATAGAGATGATTGAAATTTGTGATTGAAGATTGATAATTGTAGATTAGTAATTGATGACTGAAAACATTAGCTTGAAAATATATGGTTTAAGATTGATGATTGAAGCTTGAATATTAAAACATAAAAATTGAAGATATAAAATTGAAAACAGGAGATTTAAGATTGAAACTCAATATTTATGTTTGAAAATTGATTATTGAAGAATGATAATTGAACTGAATTGAAGCTTGAATATTAAAAATATAGAATAAAGAATTGATTGATAATTGATGATTGAAGCTTGAATATTAAAAATTGATGCTTAAAGAATCAAAATTAATGATTCAAGAAATATGCTGTTTAAATTAATTGAGAACAAGAGAAATTATCATTAACTTAACAATAACAACAACATGGCTTGGCTAAGGCAATAAATTTATGTTGAAGTTATATTGGAGCTGTTTCAGTTATATATGGTAGAGGCAAATGCAATAGAAGTACAAACTTGAGCTGCAGTGCGCTTAAACATCAAGTTACAGTGCACAACTATCAAGTAACCATGGAGAAAACATGCACATAAGCATAATACATTAACATGTCTAACATGTCATAACTAAACATGCATGTATCTAAAGCCAATTTAAAATAAGTTCTAAAATCACATAACTAAGGCTAATTTCATTTGACTACATTAGCGTGGTGTCATCATGGAGTGGGCATGGCGCTTGGATTTTTGCATAACCAATGGCATAGCATAAGCTCACTGAACGAGTCTAATGGCAATCAACTAATTTGGTCAGCAGTTAGCATTAAGGCAATTAGGGCGAACAATTTTGCATGTGTGTGAATGTGTGTGTGTACAATTGAAAACAATTAGCAAAGTGTGCAGGAGATTTAGAGCGGAATGTCATAGACCTAATTGCAGCAGCAAAGAGTTGCAACTAGGCGCAAATTTAATGCCGGAGACATGCAAAAATTACATCCTCAATTGCAGTGAGTGGCTGCTGGAAAACAGAAGCCGGCTGCGGCGCAGTGTGCCGCCGGGCTGTGGCGGCGCATAAAGGCGCCCAAATTCAATAAACAAGGCGCTCGTGCAAGCCACAGCACTGACTCTGTGTGCGTGTGTGTGTGTGTGTGTGTGCAACGGAGCGTGCTGTCTCGAGGGCTACTGACAGAGACAATGTTGTTGCTCGATGTGGACATGTGCGGGCAGCAGCAGCAGCAGTTCAAAAGCAAAACAAAATCAATTGCAGGCACAGCCCAGTTGCCTGCCCTCAAATGTAGGCAATATAAATTTGGCAAGCAGCTTGCACACCCTCACACACACACACACGCACACACACACTACGGCCATAAATTCAATTGAATGCCAAACACACAAAACTGGCCACACATGCGTGGCTTAGGCACATCAATTGCCGGCAAGCAGCCACCCGCTGTCCGTGGTGCACTCAAGCGTGGCCGTGCACTGCTCCTGCTCCACGCTCCACGTCCCACGCTCCACTGGCCTGCCACATGCAGGCTGAACGCCAAAATGTACATTTCGCCAATTACTTGGCTACAACCACGTGATGGTCGTTTTAAGGTGGCAATTGATTGTCGTTGGCCCCTAATGAAGACGGGCCACAGACCAGGTCAAACTGTGTGCGTGTGTGTCAAAACTGCGCAACGGCACATCCTTTCAACGGCGAGTTCATTGAACTGCACAGCAGTGGCAAGTAGCTAGTAGTTGCAGCCAGGTTCCATGGCAGCCTAATGCATAATTAAGTGCATGGTGCTAGGTGTGCGTCTGCGTGTGCGTGTCTGTGTGTGTTTAGGCGATGCTTTGCACTTGTGTTTAACTATGCGTAAAATATGCTTCAACAAACACCTCACAACCACCCAGCCACTTTGTTTCGCACATAGCAAGTGACACAGTTAAAGCTGCATTTAAAGTCTCTGCGAAATGCCAAAGTCACGTTCCGTTTGAGAAAAACGACAGCAAAACCGCAAACGTTTTCACATTTGACATTTTCCAAGGCACAAATAATGCTAAATATATCTACACAGATAAATATATATGTGTATATATGTGAATAAAAAAGAAACTAGCTTTAGGCTCGCGGCAATCAACAGTAAATTGTTCGATTTATGCGGTTGACTTCCGTTGAAGATACCAACCACAAGCACACGATTGATTTGTCGCTAGTTTGGTCTCTGCTGCTCGCTCTTCTTCTCTCTTCAATCGTGCATCAATCAACAGCAGCGGCCACATCATTTGCACATTATGCACAATCACAG
Source organism: Drosophila mettleri (assembly GCA_035047625.1). Taxonomy (NCBI): domain Eukaryota; kingdom Metazoa; phylum Arthropoda; class Insecta; order Diptera; family Drosophilidae; genus Drosophila; species Drosophila mettleri. The sequence goes on from JAWNPI010000056.1 coordinate 1,288,936, forward strand.
TGTCTCGAATTGTTGTGCTCAATGTGGGTCAAAAGGTGATTTCAGCCGCTAGACACACTGTTTTCTGTTTTTTTTTTTTCTTCCCTTCTTCTTCTTCAGTTTCTTATGCTGCAACTCTTTGGCAAATTGCCCAGCACATCAAGGTTTTTGTCTCTTCACCACTCAGCCCCCCTCTCTCACTCCCTATAGGCAGTTTTGTGAAAATGCCATTGCCGAGTTTCCCATCAAGCGTCGTTGTCGTGCTACCTGCCACAAAACTCAGCTGCATTGTGGCATAAATCATGCAGTTGCTAAACTTGAACTTGATCTTGAAAATTAGCTCCATTTGCCTACCCAAGCATACCACATGTGTATGAATATTCGCACAAACACACACACGCCCATTCTCTGTATGATTATATCATATTTTCCTACGCATTTCCACTCCACTTAATAGCAAAACAAAAAACTCAAAAAAATACTAACTACACATGTAGTCGCAGCCACATGATTTTACTTTTCGTTTTGTTTGCTATTGTTTTGATACTCTATACTAATTGGATACATAAAATGCATTGTTTGCTTTGTCATTAATAATCGGAAATGGCTTATTTACTCTACAGCTTAATATAATTATGTATGTGTGTCGATATATATTTCTGGTCTATTCAGTTGGCTTACAATTTGTGCCATGATCTCATTTTCTATTGACTCATGTGTTCAAGTTTTTACTGGATCAAAACAGATTTTTTAAGTTAAACTTTTCAGAACGAATTATTACAGATACTAGACACTAGACACTAGATACTAGATACTAGATACTAGATACTAGATACTAGATACTAGATACTAGATACTAGATACTAGATACTAGATACTAGATACTAGATACTAGATACTAGATACTAGATACTAGATACTAGATACTAGATACTAGATACTAGATACTAGATACTAGATACTAGATACTAGATACTAGATACTAGATACTAGATACTAGATACTAGATACTAGATACTAGATACTAGATACTAGATACTAGATACTAGATACTCTAGTATCTATACTAGATACTAGATACTAGATACTAGATACTAGATACTAGATACTAGATACTAGATACTAGATACTAGATACTAGATACTAGATACTAGATACTAGATACTAGATACTAGATACTAGATACTAGATACTAGATACTAGATACTAGATACTAGATACTAGATACTAGATACTAGATACTAGATACTAGATACTAGATACTAGATACTAGATACTAGATACTAGATACTAGTCAGAACTCCTCTATGAGCCATTGCAGTTAGGGCATTTCAATTTCGTCTTGCTTTAATTTTCTTATATTTTTTATACCCTGTTTTTTTTTTCTCTTCTCTGATTTTTTTTAGCACTGCTAAACGTTCAACGCCTGTGCGCTGTTGCATGTCGCCCTCTATCGTTGCTATCTGTGTTGTGGCTGCTGTTGTTGCTTTATATAGTGTGTGTAGAATTGCATGTATATAAACTAAACAAGCGCACAATTAGAGCGCTCAAAGTCGCGTAACACTCGCAAAATGCCGGCAGCTTGGTCGCGCCGTCGAGTGCCAAACGAACAGTTGTTGATTTATTGTTGCTTTTGCTTTTGCTCTTGTTGTTGTTGTTGTTGCTGTTTTATAGAATTTTTTTGCATTTGCAATTAGGTTGCTTTTTGTGTGTTTCGCTTAGAATTTTACGAATGTGTCGCATGCTGTGCCATTAGCTGTTTGCTTTCCATTTCAATGAGCGCGCAGCGTGGCGCATACGTAATGCGCTGCCATTTGACGTCCCAGACACGATCTAGCTCAATGTATTCTGTTGCCTTTACCCATTTTGTTTATCTTTTCTTTTTTTTTTTTTTTTTTGCATCGCCAACTCTTGCACAATCTAGTTGGCTGTGCACCTGCAGCCGGGCTTCGATTGGAGCCGCTGATCGATTTTAATGATGGTCGCGCAGTTCGTGCAACTGAAGTGTCGCAATTTACCCGCCGAGCGACCAGGGCCTGAGCCAGTCAGCTGCCTCTGGTCGCACTGAGTCAACAGTTTCTCAGAGCAGGTCCGTTATATTCATGCGCCACGCTTCATTAAGCAATTTAATGCTTGATCAGCACATTTTGTCCCAGCTTTGGATTACGCTAATGCCAGAGCCAACAAAAAAAGAAAAACAACTTTATAATAAGCCATTATTTTTCCCTAGTAATCAGCAGTTTTCCTTCTCTGCCAGACACCAATTTGTGCCCTCTCTCTCTCTCTCGCTGTCTTTCTCTGCCTTTTAAGTGCGCGAAAGTCACCAAAATCACGTTGCACTCAAGTAAGCGAAGCTCACCAAATGCCAGTGACAAATCATCAGGCCGAATCCCCAAAGAAAATGCAATAAAAGTCCAAATTTTATACAAAACTTTGCACAGCTGCAATTTGAAATAGTTGCAAAAGAATACAAGACGAGCATATACTCTGTAATTGATTTCATTTTAATTATGAATAAGCAAATGCTGTTTAAGTTAGAGCTATTATGTAATCAGAATTATTTAAAAAAGATTAATGCTTTGAATTCTTCTCTAGATAAACAATCATTTAATTCATTTTTAAAGCTTTTAATGAATGAATGGTAATAACTTTTAACTTAATAGTTGCAGATCTAAGATAAAAGATCTTCAGGTCAACTTTGAATGATAAAATGTGAATCGCTTTTAAATTAAATGTTAAAGATCTAAGATAAAAGTAAAATATCTTCGTTTCAGTAAAATAATTGTATTGTTCAGAGCTTCCCAAAGCATATCTGTAGACTTGAAATGAACTAAAATTTTGGAATTTTGGCAGAAAATTGGAACACAGTGAACTACGAGTAGGTAAGCTCACTTTTGTGTACAATTTTTATTGCTCAATTTATTTAGAAAACTAAGTTTTGTTCTAAAGTGCTTTAAACCAGTTTAGCTGCTTTAATAATACAATTTATCCCATTGCAAGTAAACTTAAGTTATAGCAGCTGGTGAGTATATGGTGTATAAATATAAGCTTCAACTCAGTTGCCGCCGACAATTGCAGTGTTTATAAAACTGAATCCCTCAATAACAGGGTATATCAAATGCACAATGTCTACAACACATAACTATGGCCGCCCATCTCACCCACTCAGCTAGCACCCTCTCGTGCTGGGTATGCGAGAAAGAAGTGCATTGCTAAATAGCTGAGAAAACATTGCTACTTAAAAAGTAAAAGCGAATGAAGACAAGCAGCGCAGCTAGATAAGGATCCAAGTGGAATTGAGAGGGCATCTGAAGTTGCCGCCACTTGTTGTGGCAGTCATTTGTCATGCGATCTGCGGACCGGGGCATGAGCACGGACATCCACTTCAGTTGGCAGCGGCGCCAGTGAGAATTGCCGCCAATTTGGCTAACAAATTGGCCAACAATAGCAGCAGCAGCAGCAGCAGCTGGCTGATTCGATGTTTCAGCTCTCTTAGCCATTTAGCAATCTGCAGCACATTGCTGTCAGAGCTTGTTGCAACATGCGATGCATACAGCATTATCAACGCGCAACGAAAACTATGCCAAAGCTGATAAGCAACAAGAATTTATTTCACAAAAAAAAAAAAAAATAAAAGTAAAAATATCGACGCTCGCCTACAAAACTGGGACGATCGGTGCCGAGGGGCCATCGATAGATGTGTCAGACAGTTCAAATCAAATAACAGCAACTGCCACACGCACACACACATACACACACACACACACAAGCAAACAAACAAACAACTTAATAATGAAAAGCGACGAGCGACATTTCCCCCCGTCACACAAAACGCTTCCGACATTTAGCCAAGCGACGCGCCCTGCCCCCCAGCTTTATGTGTGCTCATTGGAGCGCGGCAAGCCGCAGCAACGGGTCGAAGGGCAAACTAACCGCAACAGTTACAATTTGTTGAAAGCCAGCGGGTGGGGGTGGGGGAGGCAAGATTTGTAACTGCAGCAAATCGATCAAACTTGCTGCAATGATTTGTCATGGCAGCAGCCTGAGTGTAGGGAGAGAGAGGGTGGGACTGGGAGTGGGAGCACACATTATTTGCCATAAGAGGAAGAGTTGTGTGTGGCTGTCAATATTCATAAGCCCAAATCCCATTTGGTGCTATGCAAACCAAACGAGACGAATTTCATTCGTTTGCATATTGAAATATCCAAATGTGAAATGTGAAAATGAAAATCTCGGCAAATGGGAAAGTCGCTGTGCACATACAGTGTGTGTGTGTGTGTGTATGGCATGCTCATATGTGCTCAAGGGTTCATTATCGACTCTGTGTGCTGGGCGGCCCAAAAACCCGTTGTTAGCTGTGTTGCAACGGCACCCAAAATCTCAGTTACATCAAACGAGTTTGGTTTTCGCTCGCTTAAAGCCCAACAAAACGCTTTCGACCAGGTCGATAGAGCTGCATTTTTATGGGCGTCGAGCAACACCACATAATTGTACACATTTTTTGTTGACCCAATTTTATGACGACAACGCAGCCAGCATGCCAGCATGCCACGCCCTCAATTTAGAGAAACACGACCGCCGTGCATGGCTGAGGTGCGTGTCTTATTGATTTTGTCGCAGCTGCAAAGTCAACGCAAACTTTGGGGCCTCAACAAACAGACAGAACAAAGTTTCAAATACCCTGTAAGGAGTTTAAAGGAAGTTGATCTAGCCCACAGTCAGCTCGACTGTGAAGTTATTAAATGTATGTATATATATATATATATATATTGTATATAAATTAATGTATTTCCAACTAAAATTTGGGTTATTTTTATTGGAAGGGCATTTTAATAAAGCAAAGCAAAAACTTAATTCTATCCAATGCCTAACGAAGTGCAGATTTTCTATTTCTCATGTAAATTTCTTTATATATATATATTATTAATAACATCTTTAACTGCCAAACTTTCATAGCTAACATAACTTATACAAACTTACAAGCTCTTGTTCAATAACTTTCAAATGATTTCAAGAAATGGCCAAGTTTGAAAGTTGCCAATTACAAGTTGCTACCGCGTATGCTCGAGCTGAATGTGAGTGTGTGTGTATGTGTGTGAGTGCGTGTGTATATTGTTGTTGGCCGAGCAGATTCAATTAAACTTTGGCTTCACGCTTTCGATCAAGCATACGACGTGTTGGCCCGCTGCAGCTGCAGTGAAAGTAAACGCGCCTGCCACAATATCCCCAACAGCCATAAGTAATCCAGCTGCGAAATGTTGCAAGGGGCCACTCGCGGTGGCCAGTTACGATTGCAGTCAAGTGTCAAGTGCAATGGCAATGGCAATTGCGGCCACTGAACCGTTAACAAGACGATGCCTTTCAATTTCCATTGACCAAACGATTGATTTTCAGGCCGCTCGCTCCGCTGCGCTCAGCCTCCAAGTTCAACGGCATTGGGCGGCAACCTGAGATGCTGGAGCGCACTCAGGCACCGCTCTATGAATTATAAATGACCATACACTCGCAATTAAACCGAACATCCGCCTTAAATTGAAATCGAAACCTGTGGGCCACAGCTGCTGCCCCTTGTTTTGCCTGCCTCTGGCTGGCTGGCTGGCTGGCTGGCTGCCTGTCTGACTGTCTGCTACTCGGCGCATTAATCTGGCACAAGCACGAGCTGCCAGAACAATAGATGCAGCCGCGACTGCAACGAGCTGAACGGATAGTGTTTGCTGCTGCCGCCACTGCTGTTGCCGCTTTGTTGCACTCGCAGCAACAAGAAAACAACTAAAACACGTACAAATTTCTGCACACAGAATGCCCGACTAGCAGCTACTCAGCACGGCATCTATAGGCAATTTCTAATAATTAAAAGGAGTTCAGGTTCTCTGTGCATAAAGAGATCTATTGACAAGTGAAATTGCTTAAGTGTGTCACAAGAAATTTTAAGCAGAAGCTGAGTGTATTATTATTATATGAAATCTTCTTTCCATAATCCTTTAGATAAATGTTAAAAGTTGAATACGAAATTGCTTTAAGCAGACATAAGAGCTAGCAACTGAGAAAGCTTTATATAATTAAACTAGAAGTTGACAGGGATAAAGCTTAACAATTTAGTGTCTGCAGCTGTTAGAATATAAAACAAGTAAGAAGACTCTAGTCGGCGCGCCCGACTAGGGGATACCCTAATCCCACCCCCCTTAGTTTTCTTAATATAATCCATAACTCGTATGTACAACCATATCACGCGACTTAAATCTATGCCAATGGTACTAAGAATGTCGATCAAAGAGGAATTATGCAAACAAATTCGACACAAAGATTATACCAGCGCACTTTTGCAAGCTCACAATAATTGTTCCGTTACTATTAAAGAAGAAGAATCGAAAACATATTCGCACAGCGACACAGCGCCTGCGACTGTGACGCACAGCGGCGAGCGGCAATTGGAAGTAGGTAGCAAAAACAATTCGAACACAATTCGACCCAAACTCAAAGGCAATTGCGGTTCTTAGAAAATTTGTTCGCGAGCATTTGCATGTATGTGTGCACATGTATACAAATTGAACATGTATAAGCGCCACCTGGTCTGTGTGCGCTTGCAGTTCAATCGCTGTTGATCTAGCCAAACATTTTGTTTAATAACTTTTTTGTTTATCAACGGATTTTGATTAAACTTTCACCATATGATTTAAATAATTGATTTAGTTTTCAAAAAGACCAAACACCATATATATTGCAACTGAAAATAATTTTCAAAATTGTGGGGAAATTTGGGGCCGGTATCCAAATGTAACAAAAACCGAAATTGGTAAAAATACACATAAAGCTACGTGCGAAATTTGGAGTCTCTAGCTCTTAAGATAAAAAAGATAAAAAATCATAACTGTTTTTTCATATGGTTTTAAATCGATAACAAATATTCAGGAATAGTTATCGATTTTCTGAAACAAACTCGATATGCGCGCCCAATATACGCGCCTAACAAAAAAAAATTCAAGTCTCTAGCTCTTATAGGTTCTGAGATCGACGCGTTCATACATACGGACGGACGGACGGACGGACGGACGGACGGACGGACGGACAGACAGACGGACAGGGCTCAATCAACTTGTCTTGTCGTCCTGATCAAGAATATATATACTTTTGGGGGTGTGGCACGCCTCCTTCTGCCTGTTACATACTTTTAACAAAAACATTATACCCTTTTTTCCCATTTTCAATGGGATCAGGGTATAAAGAGTGAAAAATGCGAGAGAGACAGATAAACAACTATAGAAAAATAAACAGATTCAAAGTTTTCTCCATATGTCAGAGCCTCATCAGATAGATTACTAAAATTGGAGAAAACTCTTTAGTTTCGCATTCTATACCCTCTTGCATACCCTCTCAAGAACTTGCAATGCACTTAGGGTATAACAAGCAGAAGACACGCATGGAGCTGCATTCGCCTTACGCTTGGCCAACGCTGCGTGATGAAGTGGCCGTGTCTCTTGTTTGCTTGTTCTTTAGATCCATATAAATTGCATTTACAACATGTATAAAATTGGCACATTTTACTCTCGTTTCAACAAGTTGCTAGTGGCAAGTGGCGCGTATGGCGAATGGGAGCAGCCCAGTAGCCCAGGGGCAGGAAATGCAGGTTAAACTGATAAGCAAAATCGATAAGAATTAGCAAGGAAGCTCCAAATGGGTCTCGATCTAGTTAAATTTCTTTAACTATGCACTTCCTGCTGCTGGGCTACGAATCACAATTGTCGGCGTTTATAAGCTCTTTTTCTTCAAGAGTTTCCAAAGATAGCTTTAACTGCGGCCAATAACTGTAGAGTTAAACTGAATCGCATATTAACCCAATTGATAGCTATTTGGGCCAACATAGCACCTGACAGCTTTGGCTCAATTTCGACTCCAATCTGAACATCTATCTACAAACCGAACTGTGATGCGTTTGTCTTTGGAATACATACAAAGTCAATGTTTACTCAACTCGATGCCACTCGAATGGGCGCCGAAGTAACCTGAAAGAGCCACGTCTTAGTGTTGATTTCCGTTCCGTTCAACTGTTATTTTTATGACTACATCGAGACATTCCCACAGGGCTTAGCTTTTAGCCTCGTCACATGGAAAACAAACAAAGGCAACGGCCGCGCAGGTTTTGAATAATTTATGATCAAAGAAGTTGCTTCATTTCTGCTTCGGCTGCGATCTACAACATTGTCCACTTTGCGTTTTATTTGGAAATGCTAATTGGAAAACCTAAACTGAGACGATGTCAAAAGAAAGTTAATTAGCCAGGTTATCTGTGGGGTGGGTAGACACCACCAGCAGGCAACTGCAATGCAATGGACTCAAGGGATCGTCTCTTGACTGTGAACAGGTGGTGGCAGCAATGCTCGACTGGCTGCCAAGCGGAGGGAATGCAAATGCCAACTGTCTGCGTCTGCCTGTGTAATTGTGTGAATAAAAAGACAATAATTTGTGGGCACGCAAACAAATCTTGACAGCAACTCATGACCGCTGGCTCTGCCGGCCGAGATCTTCCGTGAAATGAATTCATTTCATAAGGCTGGGAAATAAACTCAAGAAATTAGCATAGTTTTTGCTTAATAGACACCACTGTGCTAATGTTACATCGGCCACTTCCTGTTGCTCTGCGCCTGCAGTTCATTAACTGCCAGTGAGCACTGTACTGAAAGTGAATTTCACTTTTTTTTTTCTTGATGTTTCGTTGCTCACGCAATTTGAAGTTCAACGAGCGCGCACTATAAAAAACTAAACTCAAAATCCCCCAGACCAAGTGTAATGCATCTCTGGCATACTGAGAAACCAGTTGAATAGTTGAATAATAACCAAGTCAGCCATATCTCTCTCTGACTGGGTCTTCGCGGTTTTCTGTCTTGCTTTTTCTCTTCTTTTCCTTTTCCTTTTTTTACAGGGAAATTGCAAATTGCCAGCACATAACCCCGGAGGTCCAAATGCTCCAAAGGCCCTTTTCTCCCGCCCGCTATTTGTTGTTGTTGCTGTTGTTGAGCGTATTAATTTAAATTTTTAAATTACTTTCACTGCCTACTAACTGGTTGGTGTGGAAGTGGGCACCATGCGCCAAGCGCCATGCCCCATTGTTGTTCACAATTATGAAAGTCTAATTTATACAAAACTGCAGCCGACGACACAAAACATCAACTGTAATTTAGTTCCACTATTAGCGCATTTCCTTAAAACTAATTGGCTATATCTGTGAGCTTATTTAGATGGCATCGCGTAGGAGGTACAAATAACAGGCAGATGACGGTTTCTATTACTTTGAAATTATTATAAATAATTAATGATTGGCTATTATGATTAAATTGTTATATAAAATCATATTAAGGGCTTAACTTTTTAGCATAACTCGAAAATTATTATAGTTGAAATTAAATTTTTTGATATGTGCCTTTCTCTGAAGTATTAAGGGCTCTTATATAAATAATAATAATAAATAATAAATTTAGTTAAATTCTCACCACATACAAAATGCTATATTCAAATTTTATACTAAATAATAATAATAATAATAAATAATATCATAGAGAACGTAACTAATACAGTCAAGAATTGACTAACTTGATAATTAATCCCTTGAGATTCGCTTCTTATCCTTCAATCCTTATTCTACTACATTAATTATATAATTTATATTGATAAAATTTTATCATGTACAGAATTTGTTATTAAAAAAATACAAAAACAAATTCAACATTAATAAATAAATATTTTTCAATCAATTAATTTTAAAGTCCGGTTTCATTTCAACTTTAAATTAATTCCTATTGTACTCGATAGATTCAATGAGTTACAAATTTGAGAAAAGCGTTAAATTAGCAACAATTACAGTTGAAGCTGTGCAACAATTTGGGGAACTATGCGTTCATCTGGTGGGTCTGCTGTGGCTCAATAAAATGCCGTGCCACGTAATTAAATGTGAAGACTGTGCCATTATGGCCTCTGCTCCCAATGCGCTGCAGCCCACAATAAAACTAGAAAAAAATGTATATATAAAAAAAAAAAAAAAAAACTATAAATTGAGGTTCAGGAAAAAAAAAGTAAAGTCGAAACGCTTTTCGCAAGCAAACGTGCTGTCATTAAATTTAATAAGCACTTTTTAGGCCAAGCTTGGATTTTCAAGCCCGCCTCTATGAAAAAGCACTAGACAACAAAAACGACAAACGAAGCGTTTTAAAAATTAAATGGTCTGGCAAAGTATGAAAACAAATAAAAAATAAAACAAAAAAAAAAAAAGACTAGAAAAGAAAAAAAGAAACGACGAAACAAAGAAATAAAAGAAACTATAAATGACATTTTGCGCTTTGCTCATTTTCAATGCGGCGTTCTTTCCGGGTTTTTCTATAGGGTTTTTCTTCGAAAAGTAAATGAACTTTAAGCACGCCGTCTAACGGCCCCATTTGGGGCTACTAGACCCAACAGCGTAGCCCAGATCGACAGCGCTTACGCAATGCGGTAGAACGCGTTTGCCTCAATTACGTTTGGCCAAAACAAAAATCCGTTAAAGGACAAATTGAGTTATTAACAAAGCCGCGCCATAAGCTAAACGCTTTAAAGTCGCGAGCGTGAAAAGCTAAATGCGTTTTTAAATGCGGTCCAGTTGGAAAACGAACGAAGAGGAAGAAAAAAAAAAAACAAATAACTGGAGCAAAAGCTGACGGAAGCATTCATTAGGGACCACACGATGATGCCGAAGCTGATGATGATGATGATGATGCTGAGTTTTTGTGTGCGCACCTAGAGCTAGAGCTCTCTTGATGCGATTGCATTTCAATGCAATTCAGTCGTTAAAATAAAAAACAATTATTATAAAATAAAAAAAAAACATAAAACATATTTAAAAATTTTAAAACAAAAATAAAAACCGAAATAAAAACTTGTTCACTTTTATATAACTAACCAAAAGTGCTTAAGCAAGAGCCAAGAGCTCTCTAGCTGCTTGTTGAGTAAAATGAAATGAAGTGCCTCGCAGCAAGGCATTAATTTAACTAAATGCATAATTCAAAGCCCTCAGCGCAACAAGTTCGCAAAGCTTAATCAGCAAATGGCACAAATATCCAGTGAAACGGAGCCAGAGCCCAGACTTCGCTTAGGTAAGCTAAATAGAAAACATTATCTAATCACATGTGGAATTATGATAAACGTGACCCAGGTTTTTTTCACAAAAATATCAATCATTAAAATCAGTCTACCTTGAAAATGGTGCAGCGCCGTCGTCGAGTGCAGCTTATCATATTTCCTGCAACTTTCTACTGACAATTGTGGCATATAATGTACTGACTCCAAATATATATAATATCGCATTTCGGTGCAGAATTTTCATTTTTTTTTTTTTGTTTTTTGCAATTCAGTGCACATGAGCGCGCACACTCCAAACTGCAGCGCGTCTACTGTGAATGCAATGGTAGCAGCAACTGCAACTGCAACTTCAGCCACCAAATGCAGAACCAGAAACGGCAACGACTACAGCCCGCTACCCGCTCCCGCTTCATACCAAGTCTACAGATATATACAGTGCACTTTATAGTTCTATCCAAACTGTGCTCCCGGCTCCCCGCGCCAACGTTCTCAGCTGCCAACTCAATTATAAAAATGGCAAAACGCATAAAACACATTAAGAAGAAGAAGAAGAGAGAGAGAGAGAGAGGAAGAAATGTGCACGTGGAAAAGGTTTTGTGTTGCATTTTTCCTTTTATCGTTTTGTGCAATTTTAGTTTCGCCTCGGCGTTCTCTCCATTTCGTTCGCATTTTGACTTTCGAGCATTATGCCTTTATGAAAGCACCGGCAGCAGCCAGAGGAAAATACAATAAATTATGAAAAACTTTTGTGCGCTGCCAGCATAAAAGTGCACTGAAAAAATGAGTTCGTAACTCACAGATCCAATAAGCGAGCACAATTTAAGTGGACACTCTCTTGGCTCGAATTTATGAGAAGCGCAAAGGGCGGCACGCATTAAGCCCATCCTCTAGTCTCTGCTGTAGCACTCAGTCGCCGCTCAGGCCACAGCTATTCATTTGAGAAGCACATGGAAAGGCGCTCAAATTATAAAGCAGCTGTTTCAATATCAATATTTATGCTAGTCATGAGCTGCGCCAAGAGCGGCACAAGTGAATTAAAAGCAGCTGCCGTTAATGAGCGCATTTTGTATTTTCAGTTTCAAATGATGCAAACTGGCCAAGAACAGGCAAGTGCATTACCAAATAAATGCGTAAACAACCACCAATTTGCTCAGCATAACAAAGTGCAAGGGAGAGAGAGATAAGAATAGAAAGAGAGCACAATCAATTTGAATTGATCGACGCCGACAGCTGCCCGATGAGCTGGCAGTTTGAGGCACGCAGCGTGGGCACCCAACGGCGACGAGTGAATGAAGGAGCACCTGCTCAGCTCAAAAAGAAAGCAACAAGAGAGAAAACAACAGAAACTATTTCAATAGCAGAGCAGCAATTGAAGAGTTCAAGAGCGTGGGCCGAGCGACCGGAGGAAGTTTGCGTGATGCCGGAAATGCAATTGTCGCATGCGACGACACGCCCACCAAAAAAACCAAAAAAACCAAAAAAAAAACCATTTGCCATGGCAACACACTGTATGTGTGTTTGTGTGTGTGTGTGTGTGTATTAACTATGTGAAAATCAATTGAATATAATATGAGCAACATTTTATCAATTCAACGAAATGGAAATTCGAGTTCGCTCGCGCATTGTTTACAATTTTTTTTGTTGTGTTGTTGGCTTGTGCCAAGCGCTGTGCGACATGCAACTGCATTTGCTGGTCACTTAAATGGGCATGCCACGGGTCGCCAAGATCAGGCACGGCAACAGCTGTCAGTCTTGTGCGGTGGCCAAACATGTTTAACGGCTGTTTCTCGACAGAAAGAAAAACCAAAATGTATCTGATAGATGCATGTGCGCCTGCTGGTTCTTATGCATTCAGATAGTTCTCAGCGCTCACTGCTGCTGTGGGGCACACACATGTCGTGGCTGTTGATGTTGTTGGCAGGTAAATATTAATAAAACTACTCAAGCACACACTCACACACACTTTAATGGAATTTGGTGAAAATTGCAACATGGAAAACTTGAAAAACCGGCAATGGCAATTGTGCATGAAATCGGCCCAACTGGCAAAACTGGCTGAGCAAAAAAAAAATAAACAAACACATTAACAATTCACACATTTGCGGCAACATAATTTCTGTTAGCGATACTGCGGGAGAGCCATGGAGAGCGCGCGGTTCGCTTGCGGCAAATTCAAAAATGCAATTGGCAAAAAAAAAAAAAAAATGATATGCCTCAGAGTGTGTGAAAAGCATGAGAATGCGAGATACACAAATGTGGCATATGAGCTACGTGCCTAACTGTCTGTGTGTGTGTGTGTGTATGTGTTTGGCCAACAATTGTGCGCAATTACAACCAGCCCAAAAAGCAGTTGCAACAATGTGTGGCAGCATTCATAACTCAAAAAGCGCAAATAACAGTTGCGAAAAAAAAAAAACACATATTGGAAATTGCAATCATGCGGTTTTTGTCTGCGGCCCGAGAGATAATATATGTTTATGACCATTTGGCAGGCCAGTTGAAAGAATCTGAAAAGATTCAAAAGCTAAGCCATTAGAGACAAACTGCAGCAGCTCAGCAATTTAATGCTAGCTGACATAATAGAGCAGTTGGAGTGGAAGCCTTTGTCGTCGCTGTGCCAAAACAAGTTGCTTTAGGCACCAGAAAGATAAATTTAAACATGCATTGTCGAAAATTCAACAACTGGGAAGAGAGACCTAAGTTTAAGCAGAGCCTTAAGATATACAGTTAGTTTGTATATTAAAGAAATAATCTTTAGCTCTTTTTAGTTCAGCTTTGCAATGTCAAAGTAAAACAATCGATATTTATCGATAAAAGTAATTGTAATGCATACGATATCTCGATTTAATACAAATTTTGCAATGTTGGTAATTTTTATATAAAAGTTCATCTTTTTCTCTTTTCACCTAATGTAATTCAATCGATATTTATCAATAATTTAAATAGTAATAAAAATAAATAATTACTAATTAAATAATTAATACTAAACTTCAACTTCGCAAAATATTTTGATTCATCAATTTATCAAGCATCAGTTTCTTAATGATTGGTCAATATTATTTGAAAGCTTATTCAAAATATCAAATAAAACCTATAGATTCTCATTATTGAGATACAGCAATAATTATCTATATATTGTATCTACAATTTTCATTTACCTCATGTATCGCTAGTTATTGCTAAAAACCCCATATAAGTGCCCTTTGCGAAAACTGTCGGAGCTTGAGAGAGAAAAAGTGAAAAAGAAAACCAGATAGTTATAGGCGCCAGGTCAGAGTTGTCAATGTTTGTTGGCCGTAACATTCAGCGTAGTTCAGCACCGTAAAAAGTGTACAAAAATTCCGAAAAAACACAGAAAATAAAACTCAAGCAACGTATCGAAATTTTTGAACAAAATTCCAGTAAGTAGCGCCAAAGAAGTCAACACGACAACAACAGCTCTATAAGCAGTAGCTCGTTGCTAAATGATAACTAATATTATAACAAAAATCACAATCGACTTATAAAGCCAGTGAAATGTCTGAACTGCAAGCATCGCTACTACTCAAGCGGCAACTCGCTGAGCTACATCGCAATCCCGTCGAAGGCTTCTCCGCCGGCCTGATCAACGATGAGGACATCTTCAAATGGGAAGTGGTCATCATTGGCCCGCCGGACACACTGTACGAGGGCGGGTGCTTCAAAGCCCATCTGATCTTCCCCAAAGAGTACCCGTTGCGGCCGCCGCGCATGAAATTCGTCACCGAGATCTGGCATCCGAATATTGAGAAAAACGGCGATGTCTGCATCTCCATACTGCACGAGCCCGGCGACGACAAATGGGGCTACGAGAAGGCCGAGGAACGTTGGCTGCCCGTCCACACCGTGGAGACCATATTGCTATCGGTCATCTCCATGCTCACCGATCCCAATGACGAGTCGGCGGCCAATGTGGACGCCGCCAAGGAATGGCGCGAAGATCATACGGAATTTAAGCGCAAAGTGGCGCGTTGTGTGCGTCGCAGCCAGGAGGAGGTCTAGCTGTGCGGCCTGGCCTGCCGCACCTTAACCAAAACTCTTTTGCACACCAAGAGACAGAGAGACAGACCAACAGACAGACGGGGCTAGCTCGAATACACTCCACACAAACGGTCAACAATTCAAGCATGCGAATAAAATAAGCGACTGGTTGCCAAAACAAAAGTCTACCCAAAGTTCAATTTTGCACAGCTGCCTCGAGCGAAAGTGTCATAAATACTATTATTTTTGCTTTAATTGGCCGAGCGACAGCAGCTGCTGGAAATGCGCTGCGTTAATTAAGTTTCTCACATGATTAGCCGGCTAATTCTATGCCGACGCCTGTCAGCTTTAATTGGACATCTTCGCGCACTTGGTCAAGTCACCCAATTCTGGGTCAATCTTAAGCCGTGTGCTTAATGCGCAGCGACTGCTGACACAGTTGCCAGTTGAGTCTCTAGTTGTTGATCTGTGCTAACATTTTGCCTTGGCTGTAAGCAGCTTTTATTGACTTCTACTTCACATGCCCAAAGCAACAGCAACAGCAACAGTCGCAGCAGCAGCAGCAGCAATAAATATGCCGCTCACCTGGACGGACGGGCTGGGCACATGGCAGCCAAACCACTCTTAACGAGAGACAACTAATTTTTAATATGGCCGAATATTAAATACTCTTTTAGACAAATGGCTAAATATGACTAAATGTCCTTGGACATAAGTAAATCAGTGGCAAATAGCTGTTGCCTAATGAAACTCAAATTTGTTTCATTTATTTAAAATTTCTTAAAAATCACAGACGATTTTCACACTAGAGCTTAATAGTTGGGCAAAATTAATGATTCGCTCAGCTTGTCTGGGCCAAGGCACGTAATAGCCATAATGACATTGCGTTAATGTTAAAAGCTTCTAAGCATATTATAGACGTTTCATAATTATATTAATTTCTAAAGCAAATGCTGCCATGACAGTAATAGGTATTACTCATCCAGAAATCAAATGTGATGTAAAAACAATTTTATTTGGTCAAATCTGCTGCCATAAGCAAGTATTAAGAGTAGTACAATATATATATATATATATATATACATATATTCATATTTATTTCTATATTATATTAGATTTTAATTGTATTAAATATATATATTTATATGTATACATATTGTAAATATATGACGCAAAAAAGGTATACATAAATTAACTACATTTTTTTCAAATATAGTTCAGATAACTCATCTATAATATATACCGCGAGCACTGTTCATCTATTTATATCATGCAAATATAAAATGTTATCATCGAAGAGTAGAAATCGATAATGAATATGCCAAGAGCAGAGCAAGCCCCATATCAAAAATATAATATTTATACATTATTTGTAATAAATAAAACAAGCAAAAGAAGCAGACTATGAATGTATAAGCACTTATTCCATGTGTGGCAAAAGCCATATTATAATGCCAAAACTCTGGCTGGGCAAGTGTATAGCGAGCATTTTTAGCGGCTAACTGAAGTTTGTTGTTTGTTGTTGCTGACCAGCAATTGTTGCTGGCATTGTCGTTGTTGCTGTTGTTGTTGTTTAGCAACAAGTTTTGCATTTTGATTTTGCATTGTTTGGTTCCGGCCATAATCCGGTCATGCCTGCCACATTGTTGAACAATGACTCAAAAGCGCTTAATGAACATTTTTAGCTAAAGTTTTTATGTTTATTCACTTTTTGCTGGGTGTGGCATGTGCCCCGAAAAGAAAAAACCCGAGATTGTCTGGCATATATATATATATATATATACATATACCAATCGATATATTAATATTTATTCCAAAATGAATATGAATCAGCGCAAACTGTGTTAATAAGGCCAAGTCAGCCTCTTGGCCAAGCAAAAACAAATCATAAATGAAATTAAACAAGAATTCGATGAAGAATCAGCTTGAAATCTTGGCCAACAAAATATGTAAGCAATAAAAAACGAAAACGAAAAGCTGAAGAAAACAGCACAGAAAACCTGCTTGGGATGAACAAAAAAATAAAATAAATAAAAGAGATGCCACAAAAGATGATGAAGAAGAAGACGAGTCGATGCTCCACCAATGTGGCTGCCGCTTCGACTGCGGCTGAGGTTCTTCAGCAGCAGCAGCAAAACTCACTGAGCGAGTAGAAATTGAATTGATGTTTTTGTTGTTGTTGTTGGCCCAGGCTAAAAACCGGCTTCAGCCTTCAGTCTTGTCTGTGGCTAACGCACGCACAAAGCATAAGACCTGGATACCTGGAGCCAAGCTGAGCCGAACTGAGCCGAGGTGGGGCAAGCGCAGAGCTGATGATCATAAAGTTTATAAATAGCATTTCAATATAATGCAGTGAAATCTGTTTTCCACTACTGTTAATGGGAAAGCGAACAGGTCGGGGTCAGTCCGTGCGCATACAGGTAGCCAGCTAGCCAGCTAGCTGCTTGCCCAGGTCAGGCTACATTAGTCAACGATCGAGGGTGGAAAAACATACAGTTTCCATGGAAAAGGGCGCCGCCAAAGCCGATGTACACTTACCTACAGAAACAAGTACAAATCCAATAGACAAGAGCTGTGCTCTGTTGTGCGTGTGTGTGTGTGTGTCCGAGTGTGTGTGTGTGTGTGTGTGTGCGTGCGTCGCATACGCTTAAAGTAAATTCCAATATGCGCTGGGAGCTGGCGTTGTATCTTACAGATACATGGGCTCAGATACTGGTTTTGATTTCGTATAGAGCTAGATGGGTGCGAGCGAGATGGCAAATGCTGCGTGCTGCGGTGAAAACGCGACAGTGAAAATGTCGCTATTGGTCGTTGCTCCTTCGCCTCGGATGAGTAATCCACGCTAAAGGGTATCCGTTAGTCGGTTTCGGTTTCGGTTTCTGTTTCGATTTCGTTTTCTTCTCTTCTCTTCTTTTTGCACTCTACACTTTACTTTTGCCGAACTTTGTTTATCTGTTTATCTAAGTACAGAGCGCGTAGTTTGTACTTGTTAGCATCATTTACACGCTGCTTGATTTTCGGTTGGACAAATGCACGAAAAAAATAACAACAATAACCGAATGCTGCTTCTTTTGTTGTTGTTGTTGCTGCCGCTTGTTTGTTTATTTGTGTGCATGTGTATGTGTGCGTGTTTGTATTTATAAAAACGCGCTACGTTTCGTTCATCTGCGACGCGTCTCACATTCGGTTTAGCCGGGTCTCTCGAGCGCACACGTCCACCTGCGTCGCCGTCTCAAAGTAAACTAAACCCAACTACGTTGAAAACAAGTTTCTGTTAACGCTGTCGCGCTGCCTCGGCCAGCGTGAGCGTCAGCGTCAGCGTCGCAGCTGCTGCCAGCGCCGCAACATAACATGCCGAAACGAGATAAATGCAAGCAGACACATGCAGTGCTGTGCTGTGCGCTAGCCAGCCAGACCAACACAGGAGCGAACTTGACTGCCTGCTCAGCCAGCGCCCAGCTGTTTAAGTAATTAGGATTTACAACACATGTTGACAGTATTTCTGCCGAATGCTCTTCAGGCTTAGCACATTTATGACATATTGTACTTGCATTTATAAGTGGTTTATTGCAGCTATAGATATTGTTTTAATATAAATGAGGTATGCTTAAATAAATATTTTATTTATTATAATTGCTTGGCTCTACATATGACTGCATTTAAATATTTATTTATTTAAGGCTCATATTTATAATAAATAAATATTTCATATACAAATTTCTCTATTTTTTGCCAATTTAGCGTTCTACCCTTTCGCAGCCGAGGCCGCGCCTGCAATTCTTTGTCTGGCCACACTGGCAACATTGTTGCTAGCAACATTTGGTTGTTGCTGTTGCTGGCGCTTGTTGTTGCCGGCTTTTTGGCTGTGTTGGTTTTTGTTTTTGTTCATCGTTGGTCGTTGGCATCAGCCACACCCACACCTGCACCCTCGCCCTTGCAGTCGTAACTCCCCCTTAAAGAGCATCGCAGGGTAGTTTGTATTTACACACACACCCACACCCACACACGCACACATACTCTACAGCAGATACACTCCACCACTTCGACGTCCGTTTCGTATTTACATTTTACAATATGTACAATGCCTGGCGCTAAATATTTGATGAAGCTGCCAGGCACTAACATAGAGCTGCAGATAAAGATACAGACAGACAGACAGACAGACAAAGAGACAGTTGGATAGACTTTTGGCAAGACTGTGTGTCTGGCAGGTTTTCCGCTTTTCATTTGCAAATGGCTGCTGAGCTCGGCTCGGCCATATTTGCTCATTTCAAATTGTTTAGTTTTCTTTCAATGGTCTTATCTTTTATCTCATAACAGTTACGGCCTCATTTGCACTTGAAAAATGTTGTCGGTAAACGCGTATTTGCACTGACTCTTGATAATGCCAGCCCGTTTATCTTATCTAAGCAAATGTCGTCGTTTTGTCAGACTCGGCAATGTCAACGCCTCTAAACATAACGCTCGACGCATATGCATGAGATGCTGTGAGATGTTGTTGCTGTTGCTGTTGCATATGTCTCTGCATTTCCATTTGCATTTTGCATTTTGAACAATTGTCAATTGTTGTGAAGGCCTGGCTAGCAGAATTTGCATGCGTCGAGTGCTTGGCAATATTTGCCAAGACAAGCTCACTCGGATGCCCAGCGCACGAGCCACACCCCCAGCGGCCGCCCGCACACACCAACTGTACGTCTGGCATTTGTTTATCTTCTTGTTATATGTAATTTGCATGAAACTTGCTTTGCATCTTCTACCACAAAAGTCGACCTGAGCCGCAGCTGCACTTTGACCTCACTTCACCCTCGCTGCCACTCGAGAGTTCCGAAAGTTGTGGACACCACCCTGTCATCATAAAAGACATTAAAAATTTGTGCATCTGCTTCAGCTCTAGTGCGAGTGAGAGGCAGCGAGAGGGAGTGGCAGGAGGAGAGGACGAGGGAGCTGTCCTCTCGCGACGGCTGCTGCATATTCATGGCGGCAAGTCCAAGTCGCCGCAGTTGCAGCAACTTTGCGAAACTGAGCTTATGGCCATGCAAATGTTTAAGGTAACCGGCCAAGGGAACTTTAATTAAATGTTAATGGTTCAACTTATTCACAATTCGACTTGCTCGCATTCAGTACTTCCGCTCGGATGTGCGAGATGTGAAAAGTTGAGCACTTGAATTGGTTCTTAAAAATAGTTTCTGCTTGGCTCAAGGGCGCGTCAGGTACAGGAAAGACTTAAACAGGCATTGAATGTTTACTTGAGCTCAAAGAAAATAAAAACAAAAATGTGTGAGATATAAGTTTTAAATATATCATTGTTAGTCTTCACTCTGAGCTCTGTTTTTTGTATGGAGACAATCTGCAATTGTGATATAGTATCTCAGACAATAACCATAGTTTGCTTTTTAATGAGTGACTAGATTATTACAACTACTTCAAGCATTTTTGAAACCATCTTACATAGAGCTCTGAATCTAATCTTTTTTATTTAGAAACCAGATATATAAATATGAAGGTTTCAACCTCTTAAGATAGATATTAAAAAAAAAAACTTTTTTGCTGATTTTCTAATATTCCAGCTTAACCTGTCTCGTTCAAGTCTACATAATATATGTAGTGCGAAGCCGAGCTCTTGGGATAAATAAAAATATTTGGAATTAATACAATTTTATATGCATAAAACAAAAAATAAAATATTGTTTTACGCTTTCATCCCTATTATAAGAATTTTAACCACATTTAAGTTTTCTGTCAAATTTCAAACAAACAAAAATTCTATTCCTACTCCACCTGATGAATAAAGAAAATAATAAATAAAATATTTTTAAACAATGGGTAAAACGCGAAAGACAAAAAATGTTTTGATGGTTTGTGTGGGTTCGTTGATGAGTAAAGAAACTTCATATAAAATCTTAATTCGATTTACATGCTTGATTAGATAACATTTGTCGCTCACCGATTGCGGAGGCTGTGCTGCGTGACATGATCATTAAGGATTGCCTCAAGGATGAATGGGATGTGGATAGTGCTGGGATTGAGGCGTGGCATGCGGGCGAAACTCCCGATGAACGAGTGCTGAGCGTGCTGAAGAAACACAAAATTGAGTACGAAAACTGCGCGCGACGTCTCAAACGGGAGGATTTTGAAAAGTTTGATTTCATTCTGGGCATGGACAAAAGTATTATGGCTTCTCTAAAGCTGCTGGAACCTCATTATGCCAAAGCCAAACTGTTGATGTTAGGCGATTTTCTGATTGGATGGAAGCCCAATGAAAGAACTATTGAGGATCCATATTATGTAAATAGAGAAATTCGCCTAGAAGCTACTTTTATCTCATAATTATCCTTTGCAGGACATGGGCGAAGCACCCTTTGAAAGGATCTATGAGCAGTGCACTCATGCGTGTGCGAATTTTTTAAATCAAGCGCGCAACAGCGAAATTTAACAGAATGTGGCATCATTGTAGGGTTAACAGCAGCTGTTACAACAGCTGACTGACAACTCGTGGGCCAGTGTTGGCTAATGACAGTGAGTGAGCAGCAGAAATTTTGTAAAATATTTTGTCGTACAAATTGTTTGAAATATGGTCCAGAAGAAAATATTAATGATTTGTTTGGGTAATAAATAAAAACAAAGACACAAGTTGGAGGACTTTTTAATCTGCTTAACCAAACACAGGCAACATCTGCCGCTCGCCGATAGCCGAAGTTGTTATGGCGGATACCTTGGCCAAAGCTAAGCTGGATACGGTTGTGGACAGCGCCGCCACCGGCTCGTGGCATGTGGGCAATCGTGCCGATACGCGTGCTTTGAGCACACTGCAGAAACATGGCCTGGAGAGCAAACACATTGTGCGGCAGATCACGAAGCAGGACTTCAACGAATTCGACTACATCTTCGGCATGGATGAGGACAACATGAGCGACCTGCGACGCCTGGCGCCAAAAGATTGCAAAGCTGAGCTGCTCATGCTTGGCGATTTTGGACTTAAAAAAGAGAATCGCATCATTGAGGATCCCTACTACGTGAGTTTAGCATTTATGAATTGTAGCTGAAGTTAATTAAAATCACTTACAGCAAAGAGGCTCCGAGGGCTTCGAGACGGCTTATCAACAATGCGTTGTAGCTTGTGAAGCGTTTGTTAAGGAACGACTGTTAAAATAATCTTAAATTTCCATATGTTGTATGTAGTTGATTTATGAAATGATTAAATTGCAATTGTGAGTGAATACCGGTTTGTTTATATGCATGTGAATGCATTTAAATATATGTATGTGTATGCATGTGTGAGTGAATCATGCGATTCGCAGTGTTGAAATAAGATTTCATTCTTTTTCAGTATTCCGTTAGACGCAGTGTTGTTCAGTGTACATATTATTTTTGGCTACACAATTTCTCAGCAGTTTTGTTCGAAAGATTTAGATTTAAGAAAATTTTAAAAGATGAAAGTTTTGTTTGTCTGCTTGGGCAAGTGTTAAGCATTTACATAAAGTGTATCTATTGAACCGTGACTTGTCTCAACAGGTAACACCTGTCGCTCGCCGATGGCGGAGGCCGTCTTGAATTATTTAATTGCCAAGAATCAACTTAACGATTGGCACACGGATAGCGCCGGATTACGAGATTGGAATGTGGGCTTGCAGCCGCAAGGACGGGCACAACAATTGCTGCAGCAAAATGACATGAAGACGCAACACATAACTCGTGTAGTAAGAAAACTATTTTTAATTCATAAATATTAGCAACTGAAAGTTCTACGCTTACAGATAACTTTGGAGGATTTCTACGACTTTGACTATATTTTGGGCATGGATGAAAGCAATATAACAGAGCTCAACCTAATTGCAAATCAAATGCAGCCGAAACCCAACTGCATAATACAACTCCTGGGCAGCTATCTGAATCGCGAGGAAGACAAAATTATCAAAGATCCCTATTTTGTTAGTACAATGATCATGGCTTAAAAGAGCTAACTAAAACATTTTCCATTTACAGACCAAGGGCATGGGCAGCTTTCATACGGTATACATACAAATTCGAGAGAGTTGTGAGAACTTTGTAGAGAAACATAGGCAAGCGGCTTAAGTGCTTATGACTAAATTCAGATAGATAATCTCTTTGTGATATTTAGTTAAATTACTCGAATATCACAGCTCAATTGTTAACTAATTATGTAAATATTGTTGTAAATGAAATCAACGCAGTATATTCCATTGCAACTGACCAACTGCATAGCAGATCATCAAACAATTTTTTATTTTAGCAAATGTTAATAATTTCTATATATCTTTAGAAATTTATATTTATTATTGTTGGTAATGAGAACATTAAAATGTATTACTCTTATTACATATGGATGATTATCTTTGGCGAGACCACTTCGCACTCTAAGCTGAATTCTCCTGAGACTGTAACTAAGCGTGCTATTAAAACAGCCAGTAAAATGTATTACAATTTTAGAGCACATTGATCTGCAATCATTTAGTCATGCAGATTGATGCATATAAATCCAATTTCATAGTTTTAAGTATAATAATAATGTTCGTATATTGTCTAATCATTATTATGCATTCTAGAATACCTTGCCCTGCAGCACTTTGTCCATGAATAGCTGCCAGCTGTAGTCGAGTATCTTGTATGCCCGTTGCCGTTCCCTTTCCGTGAGCGCCGAGTAGCGCAGAGAGTTATAAACGAGAGTTTTGAGCACTCGTAGACCGGCATTGTTGGGCGCCATGCTCATGATCGCATAGTAAAAGTCGTAGCTTAGGCCTTTGGCATTCCAAAAGCCGGGATCATCATTGCAAATGACCACGGGCACATCGAGTGACAAATACTGTGCACCTGGATGGTTGCGCATATCCCAGACCAGGTGCAGCACCTGATTCGATATGGGATTCAACTCCACGGCTATGTCGCGCGTCTTCACTGCATTCATGAGTATGGGATGCTTGACCAGAGCAAAGGCGTGACCAACGCGCGTCGTATTCAGCAGCAGAGCGTCCAGCAGATTTATATCTGTCGAGGCACTATACCAGTCTACAAGAAACAATTGATAAAGTTAGCCGTGGCTACCGATAATGTTCATTGCACTAACTAGTTTCGCCGGCGTGTAGGAAGAAACGTGTGTTGGGCTGCAGTTCCTTTAGGACCTCC
This sequence comes from Drosophila mettleri, assembly GCA_035047625.1. Classification (NCBI taxonomy): domain Eukaryota; kingdom Metazoa; phylum Arthropoda; class Insecta; order Diptera; family Drosophilidae; genus Drosophila; species Drosophila mettleri. The sequence goes on from JAWNPI010000056.1 coordinate 1,313,158, forward strand.
AGCTGCTCATAGAGAGGCTTGCCCTTGTCCTCCTGCCCCACCAGGTCAAAGCCAATTACGAACTCCGGAAAGGTTTCTCTGAAAGCGAACAAAGAGCATCAACTTGGCGGAAAGTCTTGCACGTAATCACGCCTACTGAAACATTTGGAATTCCTGCACATTCTTCTTCATCTTCTCCGCATCGGCGCCGCGCCACACAGCATAGATGATCTTGATGCCAATGAAATTGGGATGCAAGCGCGTAAATTTATCATTTAGAGCCTGCAGCTCTCTCAGCGCCTGCTCCTTGGGAAATGTGCGTCCGCTGGCATCGTAGATCTGGGGATGACATAAGAGATGCTCAGAGCCAAGAGAGTTGTGTAATGCTCACCTCTTTGATGCTCATACGCAGCTCCGCATACATCACATTATCGTTGTAGAGCTCCTCGAGCAGCTGCCAGTGGTAGGCGCGAAATGCGGGCAGGTAATATATGGCTTCCGTCAGGGTGTCAAACATGTCCTGAAATTTGCTCCAAACGGCAGTTATCGTCGGATACTCGACTGTGTAAAGATAGTAAGCTGAACTAAACTGAACTGAACTGGAAATTGTCTAGCTACTCACGCTCCGGCACCGGCGTATATAAATTGATGAGCTTCTCAAAGTTCTTATCATACAATCTCGGATGAACTGAGTTCCGTCGCTCATCCGCCACGTACACATATTGCGATGTGCATTTATGCAACTTGACGGCGCGTCGAAAGCTCAACCTGCTGCGTCCCTCGGCGTCGGTGCAGCGCAACATGCCCGGCATATATGACATGTTCCGCACCACCCACTTGGAGCTGACCGCGGCGGTGTTGTGCAGGTGGAGCACAGCTCCCTTTGGCATCTGCTGCAGAAATTTAAAGACAGCGCTGCGATCGATCAGCGGCTTTGCCTTGAAGAAGTGCATGCCAGCCACGTTTTGCTCGGCATTCCTGAAGCCCACTGCCAATTCGCCCAGCTTGTACTGCATGAAGAGGTCATCCACTTTGGCTTCCTTTTCGCTCAGACTGGTACGGCCGCCAGTCATGAGCTGCTCCTCGGCGCTGAGCACTGCCTGGCGCGCCTTCTCATAGCCTGCAATTAGCCATTGTACAAAGGTATTTCATAGTCTTCCACATGTCGCCACGACTTACTTAAGGCAGTATCCAAAGCTGCCTTCAGGGGATTGACCAGCAAACCCAGCAGCAGCAGCAGCCATAGACGCTTCATTTTCTTCGAACCGCGTGCTTTGATTTGTTTTGGCCAAAAAAAAATATTGATTGCTGCCTTATTGACACGTTGGGACTTGTCGTATCGGCCGCAGTGCGTAATTAAACTTGAGTTGAGTTTTATTGGCTCTCCGCGTCCAGGTGTGTGCGCCCGTTCAGTAGCTCCGCTCGCCAAGAACTGTGCGAAATGTCGCCGTCGCTTTATCAGCTTCACAGCAGACAATTATAAAACAGTTTTACGAAAATTACGCTTGAGTGTACAATCATTATTCACAATTATTAATGTTTTTCTTCATATGTTTTTCAGTCTTTTTTTTCTTTTTCATTTTTATTCTCCACATTTGTTCTAGTATTGAGTATTTCGCGAGTTTTTTGACTGGAGAACTCGTTGTGCATATTAAGTGAATCAAAAAACTAAAACAGACGCGCGCCCAAAGCTTTTAACATTTTTATTTGATGCCCTGTCACAAGCATTAGGGGTATATTGGTGCACATTTCAGCTTTGGCTAGCTGTAGAGGCTATATAAAAATAAACCAGTTTCTATAAAGATCATTGACTTATGCCCAATAAATATTTATAATCTTGCTTTTGCCTAAATAATGCATGAGCTCAGGTAGACAGTCATATTTGACATATATGAATTATTGTATACATATACATATACCTAAATATATTTAAATGTCTAATATATCACGAGCTACAACTGTAAAGAAAAAGTATTGCTGTAATAACTTTTTGACATGTTTTAAATTTATTAAAATCTCTAAAGAAAAAAGTTTTGTTTTTTTTCTGTGTTTACTATATACTTAACTATACAATTTTTAGCTAAAATGTTCAGGCCTTAATACCCCTATCTAGCTTAGGGTCAAATATGAATTTTCCCTTTGGACCCACTCAATTTTTAAGCTCACATATAACATCTATAGATTTTCTATTTTTACAGGGTATCTGCGCAGCATACATGCATAAGATAGTTTTGTTAATTATCAACTGACTTTTACGGATGCGCTTAGCTGATTTCTAATCGCATACGAAATGAGCTGTTCTCTCCATTGCTCAGAATTCGCATTAGGCTTTTGGGCGTGCGTCGGCTCAACGGTAATTGGCGACATCAATTGTCACCAACATAACTAAAATAATACCATTATTTATAAGAAATAATTTGATAGTTTCAAATAAAACATTGTACATATGCAAAGTCATTGCAGATGGCAAGAAGGGCGACAATTACTCGCGATGAAGGTGATAAAAACAATTATATTATGAAGCAAAGTGAAGAGATTGTATAATAATAAAAGAGTAATGTGAGAAAACACTTAACAAAATTAAAAATATGTACACAATTTTATAAAAGGGTATATGCATTTAAATTAATTTCATGAGTTTTTATTTGGGGATGTTGTATGTAACAGGCAGAAGGAGGCGTGACTCTCCTCTTAAGGTATATATATTCTTGATGAGCACGGTGAGCTGAGTCAAACTAGCCCAGTTTGTCTGTTGGTTCGCCCGTCCGTTAGCCTGTAATTCAATGTTAATGTAGCAATCACATCGACCACAAAATTTAGACACAATTATGGGTTTATTCATTTTATTTACTTAACTTGAGTATCCGAAAAGCTTGACCTACAATTGAAATCTCAAACAAAATTTTCATTTCATATATTTGTGTAGCATTAGAACATTTTTATTTTATTTGAAAAAAAAAAAAAAAAAAACGAATAATAAAAGTAATTTGTTTTTATTCAGTTTGAAGCCTCGCCGATAAGCCCAGCTCAATGTTGATTTTATTTTCTGTGCTACATTTCCCACGATTCATTCACACTTTTTTCCAGCTTTGTTATCTTGACAGTGACAATCTAATATCCCTCCCTCTCTCTCGCTCTCTATCGTTCTCTCTTACTTTGGCACATTTATTGTTCAGCTGTACAATCTCCCCTTTGAATGTGGCAAATTTTTTTTTACATATCCCATTCAATGCCAAGTCTCAATTTTAATGGCCCCAAAACAATTTGGGTTAGTAAACAAATATGCAAAAAATATATTTTAAACTAAAAATATTCCATTATATAAATGGGCATGCAGGACTGGCAAATGACTTTTTTTATTATATAAAATAATAAATAAAATAAATAAATGTTATATGTTTTCTTACAATTATGCGGTTTTTTACAGGGTATAATTAATTTACAATTGTCAAAGTAGAATATCTATCCAATTACAAGACCCTATAGCCTATGCTTAAGGTACACTTAAACTTATCTATAAAATTCATATGTGCGTGCCCCGCTTAATGTACACAGGGTATTCATACAAGAGCCAAGTCTGCCGAATGCAGGGCTCACACACTGACAAGTGCATATACTCTTTTTCGACTATAGTTTTCGCGCCCACATCGGTCAGTATGCACAATTCTGCGAAAACAACAAAAAATCTCTGGCATTGAACTCTGCGCACAGCTGGCACTAATCTCTCCCAGCTCTGAGCTGAGAGCTAAACATCCAAAATCATGTGGAGACTTTTAGTGCATGTTGATAGGCGCACATCGCCAGCGGCATTATCAGTTGGCAAGCGGACGACAAACGAGGAACAACACACGAAATCGGGCACATATAGATCGTATATATATCATATATAGTAAATCAAATAATTTATAGACACAGTGGGCAATGCTGCTGGAGCTGTTGTGCCTGTGGCTGCCTCTGCTGGGTCGTCAGCTCTTGGCTGTAAATCAACGTAAGTGACAACAAATCAACAAGTGGATATACCCGCTAATACCCTGTGCTCTTTACTTGCATAGCTTATGTAACGCTACGCGAGCGCATTATGAAAGCTGAGCAAATGGCCTCGCTCGGCGGCAATCTCTGGCTAACGGCGGATGAGGAGAAAGCCAACAGCATCCTCATGATTGCCAAGCGAGCGGAGATAGCCGAGGGCATTAAATACCCGGAGAAATATGCTCCAGCCATGCACTTCTTTCAGGGCAAGCAATATGTGCGGCAGAGCGATGTGTTCCGCATCATACAGAAGATGCCGAAGGGCGCCTTCTTGCATGGCCACAACACGGCCATGGTCAGCTCCAAGTGGGTCATAACGAATCTCACCAACACCAACAATCTCTACACATGTCAAGACATAAACGGCGTATTGATCTTCACCTATGACACGGCCAGCTCGCACTGCCATAGTGAGGAGCAGAACGTGTGCACGGAGCGTATCAATGCCGAGGATCGGCATCAATACGAGCGCCAGCTGGAGAAGAACATCAACATGCACACCACCAAGCCGGAGAGTAAGTGCCCAGCTTTATCCAAGAACTAGCCCAACTCTAATCTGAATGCTTCGTAGCGCTGATACCCAACAAGAAGTTGATTTGGAATCGTTTCGAGAATATTTTCACCACTGTGGATCGCCTTTACAAATATCAGCCCACCTACTGTGCCTACCACAAGCGTCTGCTGGAGGAGCTCTGCGAGGACAATATCATTTACGCCGAGATCAGAGCTTCGCTGTCGCCTGTGAGTATGCTGCGGAAAATTGTAAGGCGAAAGTAGAAATTTATTTTGTTTTTGCTCAGCTCTACGATGACAACAATCGCACATATAGCTCGCTGGACGTGGCCAATCAACTGGAGCACATCGTGGAGGAATTCAAGGTCAAGCATCCGGATTTTGTGGGCCTCAAAGTCATCTATGCGAAGCGCAATCGCGCGTCCGAGGAGAAAATGGCCGAGAATATACGCATTTTCAAGCAGCTGCAGTGAGTAATTGAAGGAGCAAAGATCTGGGCATGATAATAAGAGACTTTATATATATATTTATCTTTTTACATATACATATTAAAATTCTTTCTTTTAGCTCCGCCAAGCCCAACTTTATTATTGGCTTTGATATGATTGGCCACGAGGACACGGGCGATCCGATAAGCAAATACGTAAATGAACTCTCCGATATGCCCAGCACGGCGAACTTTTTCTTTCATGCGGGCGAGACAAGTAAGTGGAGCTGCTGCAGCACTCTAGCCATGATAACTATAATATTGTTGCTCCTTAGACTGGTATGGACGCACCGACTGGAATATGATGGATGCCATTTTGATGAACACGAAGCGCATTGGACACGGCTTCGCGCTGCCCAAGCATCCACAGTTGTGGTCGACGATTAAGAAGCGTAACATAGCCATCGAGGTGAATCCGTTGTCCAATCAGGTTTTGGGTTACATCTGGGATCTGAGGAATCATCCCGCCAGCTTTCTGATTGCCGAAAATTTCCCGATCATCATCTCAGCGGATGATCCGGGCGTTTGGGGCGCCAAGGGGCTGAGCTATGACTTCTATTATGCGTTCATGGCGATGGCGCCGGCGGAGGCGGACTTGCGTTTCCTCAAGCAGTTGGCATTGAACTCCATGAAGTATTCGGTGCTCACCTCGGTGGAGCGACGCAAATTCAATCGGGTGTTCCAAAAGAAATGGCAAGAGTTTATTAAAAACCTGATCAATCCTCAGTTCGTATAGGAACTAAGCTATATTCTAAGACAATTACAAGCTGAGATTAACTAAAAGCTAAATATTTGCAAAGCATTTTAAACTGCGTTTGGAGCAAACCAGCCGTGCAGGCACTTGGGCACTGGGCCATTGGTATGAAAGTCGCAACGTCCCAGCTCCGTCATGGTCTTGGCACAGAGCACAATGAGACCCACGTAGCAATCGTTCAGTCCGCCACCCACGACCATGGAGGCTAGGATGACGCCATCGTCCTCGCTCTGCGGCTGCGGTGCAGCCACAAAGATGGGCTCCGATGGATATACATTAGCCTCGCACCAAGTCTTGCACGTCTTACTCACCACATCGACCTTGATGAGCTGGGCAAAGAGTCAATTAGAGTCATTCACTGTCCTCGTCCTAGCTAAGCTTACCGTGCCCGGATTTTGTGCGTCCACGTCGGAGCTGATTGCATAGAAGTATCGATAGCTCTTGCCCATATGCCGTTCGTAGTAGATTCTGGGCGTCTCACAGCCCCAATCGCACAGCATTTCGGGCCGCACGAATATGCCAGTGGCGCCCTGATAGGCCTCCGCTTGAGTATTCCGCAGTGTGACCAGGTTGACGCAGCCATCCTCGTCATACCTGGCGCGCTTCGACTCCTGGCACGGGCTCTCCTGCTTGCCATTGGTGGCCATGTAGGTGATGTCCGCATACTGCGAAGCAGAGTGCTTGAGGCGTGTGGGTGGTGCGGCGGTCAGACCCACCAGTGACAATGACTTGACCAGGCGTCGCTTACTGCTGCTGCACGAGCTGCTGGCGCCCAGAGGCAGCACAAAGCGCAAAGGACGCCCGCGAAAGAGCTGGGCGTAGTTGGGATTCGTTTGCATATTGGCAATGGCCTCCAGGTACATGCAGTTGATCATCTCGGGATTCTTATAGCTACAGATGTCCACCACCACATGCCCGTCCTGCTCGTACGCATTGATGATGTGCAGATAGAAAAATGCTTCCGACTCGTAGCTCTGAATCAGTTTTCCGCTCGATCGCTCAATCAGATGAAACAATGTGGGCTTATCCTCATACCACTTGAGGCAGGCGGCCAAATGGTGATTGGACAGCTGCGCCTTGATATACTCCGTCAGCGAAATGGACAACGGCTGCTCCAAAATCACAAAGTAATGCTCGGTCAGGCCGAATGTGTGCATATAGCCCGGATGCAGCTTCCAGCGGCAGGGCAGCGTGGCCACCACGTGCGCATCCTCAAACATGTGCTGTCCATTCGGAAAGCAGATTATGGCATAAGCTGGCCCCGACTTGGTCATGCTAGTGCCCAGATTGTAGACGGTGCCGCTGGGCAGCACATGCGGATGTGACGTATGATTAATGATGCCCACAAAGTCGCTGGTGCAAATGCGTCCCTCCGTGGCTAGTGTGCAGGGATTTATGCTGAAAGCGAAAGTTTCTTAAGTATTTATCCATGATGCAATAGTAAATATTAAGTATACGCACCGATGCATAAAAGGCGTCTCGGTTAAGGTGTAATACTGATCGCCAAATGGATAAATTGATATCATCGAGTTATCCGTGCCATTGTCCGGCTTGAAGATCGCACCAAATCTGTCAAAGATCGAGTGACAGGGATCCGGCACGGCTGCAGTGCCAAACTCCGTGACCACAATGCGCTGGGCAGCGCGATTCTTTTGCAGCGTCTGCGTGTCCACGAAGCGATTCTGATACGTGACTCGGCCATTTTTGATGGCGAAGCGATGCAGCAGCGCTGAACAGTCGAAGAGATGGCCAAAGCTCATGTCGCCCACCTTCCAGCTGCCGGGCCCATTGCGCAACAGGCTGCCGTTCAGCCAGTCGGGTATGTGGCCGCTGGCGTGTCCCTCAATCGGTTCGACAATCTCTCGCTCACACGAACGCAGCCAGACATCCGACGAGCAATTTGGATAGTAGCGACCGTTGCCATCCAGACGCGCTGCCTCCGGATCAGCCCGCTGCTCATCATAGTTGACCTGCCAGAACCAAAGAAACAAAGCTTAAGCCAACTATTGATTGACACGATTTCAGATATGCGAAACAAAATAAGCTGCATTTCAGCCGCCGATTAATGTGGATTATCTGCAAAGGTTTCGCATGCCACTCGCTTAATCAGCTGCAATAATTCCCATCGAGCAGAAATTGATTCCCACACGCACACACACAGGCATATTTATGACTCTATTTCAAATTCATTTGAAGTTCAAGTTTCTTAGTATTTTTTTTTTTGGCACACTTTCGGAAACAAATCAATTTGAAATTCTTGTTAAAAATTTAAAATTCTTATTCAAAACCCGAAACGAACCGCAAAAAAGTCACGCATAAAGCTCTTGAAGACGCGTGCGGACATTGTGTGACGGCCAAAAGAAATCAAAACTATAAACAAAGGCGAAGTCGAAGTCGATGCCGAAGCCGAAGCAAATATTAAAATCAGGTATACCCTGACAGCAGTCTCTATGCACGACTTGCAAATTGCGAGCGACCAGCTAGAAAACCAAATGACAACTGGCATAGTTAACCAAGCCAGTCGCCGCTCGTCAACTGTTGGCAGTGGGGTGGGTGGCCCCTTGTGGGCGCTGAGTGTGGGGCACCCTCTGGCAGCCAGCATTATTCATAATTTTGATTGACAGCCTCGTCACCAGAGTCGTTTGGCTCGCTGTAAGCCACACCGAAAAGCCCAAGTAAAGCCAAAACAGAATAGAAATGGGGAAATATATACAAATTTGTGTGCATTTTTGCCGCTTCGGCAACCTATGAGCAGCCCGAGAGTAGCTACTGAGACTAACATTTTGCAGCGTGCTTAAGGCATTCACAGAAACTTAATACACTAGCCACAGGCCCCACTGTCTGACCTTGCTAATACGCAATTCTTTTACTTCAGTTCGCCGAAGCCACAACAAAGCTGAGTCAAATGGATAGCCACATGATGATCAAGTAAGTTATGCAATATATTCTGTAACATTTTTGGTCCAGCCTAAAGCGCAAATAGCGCATACGCCACGTGTGCCGGGTGCACATTTGCTTTGGATTTAAGTTCATGATCGTTTCAATTAACAAAAAACAAAGCGAGCGGCAGCTTAGGCTTTAGCATTGGCAATTGAAATTCATGAAAATGAATTTTCATGAAAAGCTCGCGTCAGGTGCATCGGCCCAGGCTTAGCGCATTTTCAATTAATGTCAATTGTCTTAGCTTGTGCAGCTGCAGCGCGCACATGCCAAGTATATTTTAATTTATGAAAATTCATTTAATATTGTTAAAAATAGCAAATCATGAAATTAAAATTAATTATTTCCGCAACATGCATCAAGGTCAAAGAGCAGCCATCATTATGCCTTATATAATTTTTTATCTTTTAATTTGATTTTTGATCGAATTAATTTTTCATTTTGCATTTTAAATTTAAAATGTATTTGACTAGTTTTTTTTTTTAATTAAACGTTAACTCAATTTAGCGTTGGTGTTGCAAAACACTTACGCACAATTGGCTGTTGTGCAACACTTGACGCACGCATCAGCTGTTGCCTGACAACAAAAATAACTTAACGGCGCAGAACAGCGCCAAATATAAATAATTGAATAATATAAATACAGATGTAATTTGAAGTCTAATTTGTTGTCTGCAACAGCGAAAGCATTTTGAATACCTCAAATTTTGCTGACTGCTGCGATAACTGCTTCGATTGTGGTGGCGACTACAACTTGGAATCTGCGCCTGCCAGCGGCTGCTACAATCAATACGACTGCCGCTGCGAGATGAGCGCGCGCCAGAATTCAGGCCCATCCAATGGTGGCGTCAGTCGGATACCCAGGGGCGCGGCTAGGCCGCGTCAAAGTCTATCGCCGCGCAATAACTACTCATTCCAGCCGGTGTTCCATGAGCGCACCAGCAACGAGGATGACACGCTGCTCACGAATACCCTATGGAAGCTGGCGCGCAAGACGGGCACACTTAATCTGACCAACAAGGGCATGGCACGAGGTAGGTCATCTTGTCTATATCTCTCTCTCTCTCCCCCTATCTCTGTGCATGTGTGCGTGTGCGTGTAGGTGTAGTGGTTTCAGCAGAGCAAATGCGACGTTGGAACGCCATGAAGAAACCGTCGGTCGAGCAGAGAATGGAATCGGAACTTGGAACGCATTCGAATTCGCCCTCTGATAGATACATGGATAGCAGCGCCTTGTGGTTTCTGTATATGTAGCTGTGATTGCCAGCGAGATCTCGAACTTGTCCCTGGCTGACCATAGAAGGGGCCGAGCACATTACACGCCTCACTGGCCTCACGACTGACGCAAGCTCGAATTACATTTGGGTTTATTGATCAGCGTCTGAGTTTTAGTTTGTGCGTGGCGCTCGTTGGCCACAGAAGTGTCGCTCTCGTGCCTTTCATTGTGTACGACAAATATCCTTCAAGATTGCGTCCTCGAGGCAAACGCGCAAGCAGCTCACATCGTTTTGCATGTGTGGTCCGCATCCGCGACGGCGACGCTACTATCAAATACGCGAATTTCAAATGGCTTCGTCGGCCGATGAGCTCGAGAGCGAGGATCCCGATGATGAAATTGAACTCGACGATCCAGCGCCGCAGCCCAGTCAAGATGCCGCCGACAACGCCACCAGTAGAGATGAGAAAACATATGCCGCAATGATTTCTAATGCTCAACCACGTTCTATTGCAGTGCCCGAACGCTTATATGACATCAACGAGGCAGATGCGGACAGCAAGAAAGCCAATCTGGAGCAATTGTCCATTAACGAGGAGGACGCCTGGTGGAATCAAGTGCCTCTCAGCAATCTGGACTTGAGCTCAAATTCCCTGACAAATTTATCGCCCAAGATTGAGAATCTGCTAACGCTCACCGTGCTCCAGCTACATGACAATGCTCTGGTCGAGCTGCCGCCACAGATTGGCAAGCTGGAGAAGCTGGTGCGTTTGAATCTTAGCCACAATAAGCTGAAGGAATTGCCACCAGACCTTTACAGCTTGCCAGAGCTGCGCCATCTCAATATATCGCATAATGAATTCGTCGAACTCAATCCGGACATTAGCAATCTGCACATGCTCGAGTTTCTGGTAGGTGATAGCTTCAGTGGTTGTGGTTCTGGCTAATAATCTCCAAACCTAATCTAATTAATCGCCCCCGACTTACCCACTGATCCAAATTGCTTTGCTAACACGTAACCACCCAAGGATGCTGGGAACAATAACATAAACAGTTTGCCAGGTGGCATTGGGTTTCTGGTGCGTCTAACAACTCTGCTACTGGCCAATAACCATATCAAGGAACTGCCACCCGACATTGTCTATATGCGCTGTAAGTTGGCGACATTTCACTTGGCTAACGCCATAATAATTGCTCCCGGCTTAAGCTCTACAAAAGCTGGATCTGATGAAGAACGATCTGGTTGCCCTGCCCGAGGACATGGGTCTGTTGCGCAAGCTGCAATTCCTATATATCCAGCACAATGACATCAAGCAGCTGCCCGACTTCGAGGGCAACGAAATGCTAAGCGAACTGCACGCCAGCAACAACTACATTGATGTGAGTGTCTCAACGAATCTGCATTTAGAGTTAATGTTGCTCATGCGACTGATTGCAGAACGTGCCAAAGGATCTGTGCGCCAATTTGCCACACTTGAAGATCCTCGATTTGCGCGACAACAAAATCGGCCAGCTGCCCGATGAGGTGTGCCTGCTGCGCAATCTGACTCGCCTGGATGTGACGAACAATTCCATCAGCGTGCTGCCCGTCACGCTGTCTTCGCTGGCGCATTTGATCAGTCTACAGGTGGATGGCAATCCCATCAAGACAATACGACGCGACATTCTGCAATGCGGCACAACGCGCATATTGAAAACTCTGCACGATCGCGCCCAGGCCAAGGAGAGAGCGGCTGGCGGTGGTGAGGATTTGTCATGTAGCAGTTCCGTTGCTGGTAGTCAACTGTCTATGCAACAGCAGCAGCAGCAGCAACAGCTGCCTGCCAACATGACCAACAAGTAAGTAATTGCCCAATCAGCTCCAACAGGCATTGATCCCACGAAGCAGCAGCTATCAGCAGCGCAACTGTGCACAGGCCACATGTGTGCACTGCCAATGCCGATGTCCATGCCAGCAGCTCATGCAGCACCTGCTGCACCAGCAGCAGCAGCAGCCGACGCAGCAACATTCTGGAATTTACTATCAACAATTTCCAGTAAATTATGAACAGCAGTCGTACCATCAGCAGCTCAATCAGCTTCAATTTGCCCAAGCTAGTCCATACTCGCCACAGCAACAGCTGATCTGTCGGGAGCCCTGTGAGGACCATTATATACCGGGTTACTCAGTCATGCGAGCAACACAACTCGATGCATATAATCCGCACAATCATTGCGCTGTACAACCACGTTGGGTGTAGTGTATCACCAAGTCTCAATTGGCTTTGCGATTGAGTTTTATAGTTATAGAGTCATAATATCCTATACCCTTGCAGAACATGATCGAGTTTCCATTTATATTATGTAGAGTTGTATATGTTATCCGTAGTCTGTAGGAATTCGATGTCTGATAAGGTCCGGTATAGATATATAAATCATATACAGATGCCTATTGAAATCTGATAATTAATTATTTTTAATAATAATTAATGATTTTAAAAATAATAATTATATTAATAATTAAATTTATACTAATGTCTTCAAAGATTCTGATTTCTGTTGATATCTAATAATTAATTTTATAAATAATAATCTATATTTTTAATAATTCAATTATCAATTTATCCAATAATTAATTAATTAATTAATAATAATTAATTAATTATAATATAATATTTAATAATAATAATTAAATTTATCTGATAATTAATTTAATTTTATTATTATATTTATATGATAATTAATTAATTTTTATAATATAATATAATACTTAATTTATTTTAATAATTATTATTTTAAAAATGTAATTTATTCTAACATCTCTAAAGATTCTGGTGCCTTAATAATAATATTTTAAATATCTAAATATTTTTAATAACCTAATTAATTGATATTTAAATTAATTAATATTTTAAATAATTTAATTTTACCTAATATATCTAAAGTCTTATATATTATTATATTATACCACTTATATCTCTGAAACTTTGCCATTATGCCTGCAAGGCTATATAAGCTTCTCTGCTGCGAAGCTAACTCATCTTCTCCATTGAGACTTCCAACTAACGGCCATTCCTTTTGGTTATCTTACAGATACAAACTGCGTCATACACGCACCTTAGCTGTCAATTTGGAGGGCCTTACTGATGTGCCAGCAGACGTCTTCAAGGTGGCCAGCGAGGAGAAAGTGCACGTGGTGGACTTTGCGCGCAACCACCTAAGCACGCTGCCCACGGGGTAAGTTCAACCAGCCGCCCACCGCAATACACTATGCTACAAAATACAGTTGTAATTGCAGCTTGCAGCACATGTCGAGTCTGGTAACGGAGCTGGTGCTGGCTCACAATGTCATTGACCATGTGCCGCCTTTCATATCGCAATTCACGCGCATTACATTTCTCAATTTGTCCAACAATTTGATCAAGGACTTGCCACAGGAGTTTGGGCTGCTCAATACGCTGCGTGAGCTGAACATTGCCAACAATCGGTAGCTAAATGTCAAGTGATTTATTTTAATTGTGTCACTAATGTTGGGCACTTTGACAGTTTCGAGGCCTTGCCGAATGGCCTGTACGAGCTGCAGGGTCTGGAGACTCTAATTGCCAGCGATAATCAAATAAAGGCGCTTAATGTGGCTGGCTTGAAGAATTTGTCACGCTTGAGCACGCTCGACTTGCGCAACAATAACATTGAGCACATACCGCCCACGCTGGGCAATCTGACAAATATTACGTGAGTAATTTGGACTTATCAGAACTTGGCTTGAATAAAAATTTCCTAAATTTTACAGCCACTTGGAGCTGGTGGGCAATCCGTTCCGTCAGCCGCGCCATCAAATTCTAATGAAGGGCACAGACTCCATAATGTCCTATCTACGTGATCGCATACCCACTTGAGCAGCAGCAGCAGCAGCAACAACAACAACAAAAATTATTTAATTGATTTATATTGTTTAAGCGCTGATTTATTTTATTATTGTTGTGTTGACATTGAGACGAACGAAGCTGAACCAAATTGAAGCAGCGCCCACACACACACACGCACACATACACACACGTGCACATGTGTGGGCGTCAGAAGCGCGTAGTACCTTGTAGCATTTAACCATGACGCACCCTGTAACACACACACACAAGCAAAGTGAACTAGTCAGCGTTTGGGTAACAGACACACACACACACACTCACACAAGACGCACCCCGTTAAATCTTTGGCCGCAAAGCTTGCAATAAAATAAAAAGTGTAATAAAATCAAAAACTAAACACAAAAAAAATGATTATGATATCTGCTTCTTCTTCTTCCTCTTTAGCTTCCTCTCCTTCTTCTTCCCCTTCTTCATCCCACTCAATTGTGCTCGACGACTTCGCTGCGCAGCCTTTTGGCCAGCGTGCGTCGCAGCTGCAGCGCCGCATTGTCGGCCTCATCCAGCGCACCGGGCGACTTGCCCAGCTCCACGTTCTCGAGCAGCTGCTGTGCCACCTGCGCGGAGCTGGGCCGTGCGCCTGGCTCGAGCGGCTGCTGCGGTGTGCTGCGTGCTACCGTCTCCTGCAGCTGCTTGGCGCGCGTTTGCTTTTTGATCTCCACGATCTTGTCGCGCTGCTGGCGCAAGTATTGTTGGCGCGTGATTATCTCATTGGGATCCACCTGATCCTCCTGCTCGAAGAATAAATTCAGACGCTGAAACTTATCGTTGACCAGCTCCAAGTTGGCATCCTGCTCAGGCGTTAGGGCAGCCTCTGGACTCTCTAGCTCATTGGCCACCGTTTTGGCAATCAGTTCGTCCACATCCAACTCAGCCACTCCATTACTGGAAGCCCGTTCAATATGAATTAAGTGGAGTATTTCACGCGGAATATATGCCTCCTCACCTTGCCTCTGCGTTTGCTGCGCTCTCCGCGTCCGCGAACTCAGCTGAAGCTGTGCGCGCCAATTGATGCTTCTCAATGAGATCCAGCGCCTGCAGCTGCAGCTCCACATTGCGCTGCGTCATCATGCGAATAAAGATCTTCAAATCATTTGCAGCCCAAATCTACAATTTTCGCAATTCAGAGATAATTTGACTGGAGTTGATAGCTGTGACTCACCTGCTGAAAGAGCACCTGATGAAATTGAAATGGATTCTCGCCCGGACCCTGCTGGCGGCCCTCAAGGCAGGCCAGTTCGAACTGCTCCGGTGTTATGTGCATCTCTTCCATGAAGCTGCCCAGCATAAAGTCAACCAGATTCTTGTACTCCTCGTGGATCTGACGTATATCCTCATTGTTCTCATCCAGCTGCAGGTTGGGATCAAAGACTGCAGTCACGAAAGTTTTTTAGTGTCCATTACGTGTCCGAAATTTCGTGTTCTGTGGCCATCGCTTACCCAAGGACTTCTGCTCAATAAACGTTTGCAGTGGCGCATTCCAGATGGGTCCGTGGAGAAAGCAGACCAGAGAATCAAATACCCATGAATCTTCAGCGGCCATATTCCCGGAGCGTTGAATGTAAAAATGCAAACGTTCCGCAAACTCGAGCTAAAATGTCGTCAGCTCCGGGCGCAATGTTTGGCCTCCTCGCATTGGTTGCCAGGCCAACTAGCGCCGCCCCACGCCCGCCCAATTCCAAGCTCAATAATGAAATGCAAAACATGATTCAAGTTTTTTTTTTGCAATTGATGTTTTTGTATTTTTTTTTTTTTTTTTTGTTTTTTGTTTGTTTAAAAACTATTAAAAACTATGATTTTAATTATACTCAATCATAATATAGAGATGTTTCAAATTATATATGTATGTATCGTATGTTAGGTATCGTGTATGTGTGAGTGTGTGTGTGTGAGTGAGTGTGTGTGCGAGAGTTAGGATTAGAGGGTATTTGACAGCATATCATATACAAATACACATTCGTTTATATATAAATACTATGTAATAAACTATAGTTTGTTTTGTATGTTTATGCAAAAATTTCTCGTTATTTACGTTTATTGTTGCAGTTCAGTTGAAACAAACAAAAACAACAACATGGAAGGATATATTTATATTTCTTGTTTTTTTTTTTTTATATATAATTAATATGTTTTTATTTTGTAGAGTGGTCGCGAGGAGAGTGGGGTAGGGAAAGGAGGGTGTGTATGTGTGTGTGTGTGTGTGTGGGTCAAGTGAGTTCGGTGTTCAGCTGCTCCAAATCAAAAAAGGAAACCATTTCACGTCTTAAATCGTTTTCCCTTTATAAAACTAAGCACTAAAATAAATATTTATGTAAAAGCTGCTCACAAATGGCAAATACAATACAATTATTAACAAATAACTTTATTGTGTGTTGTGTTTATTGGTTTTGTTGTTGTTGTTGGCGCTTCTTTAACTATATTCGTTATATAAAATTATCTTTAGGCTAAAACACAAAAAAATTTAACTTACATGGAAAAAACGCAAGAAGACTTTTCTGGTAGATTTTCTCTCTTTGTTTGTTTTTTTGCTATTTAAACCCATTTTAACTCTATTTATTAATTATCATTATTTGTTGTAAATAATATGTATGTATGTATGTGTGGGTGTGGGTGTGTGTATGTTTGTTGAATGCAGTTTGTTTGTGGCGCAGCATTTAAAATGTAAATTTATCAGAGACAAAAACAAAAATTCCCCCGTTTGCTGTATATTCTTATAGTCCTTTCGTTTCCTTTGTTGTTTTGCTATTTTACAAGTCCTTGCGCCTGTCAACTATATGCAAGTGTTCTCTTTTTATAAGTAGCTGGTAATTCGATATATATGGGCATAATGCTAAATTATATACAAGGTTTATTCATCCAGTTCATATTGTTTAAATAGGGCATTTTACAATATATATGGCTTAACTATGAATACACAAAACAAAATTCGTTTAGCTGGCTCTCCTCTGTGGACACTCAAAAGGCAATTCACTTACAAAAATAATAAAATACGTATTTTCGACAATATTTTGACCCACTGAGGTCAGAAATTGTGCAAAATACATAAAGTTAGAGGCTTAATAATAATAAAAATAAACTAAAAAAAATTCACTGAGTGATAAATCAAGTTTTAATTGAAGTAAAAATTGTTTTTAAGTTTCCTTTTGAATGTTTATTTTAGCCTTGTAATACTCTAACATCAGCTTGTTATGTCGCGCGTAACTTTCGCTTCACGTTCGTGAGCCTTTAAATAACATATTTTATAGGTGTTAGATTGGGTAACAAATAAAGAACATTTCTGATTATTTCTATAACCTAACTGCCTTTGCTTAACGTGTTAGCCTACTCACTCAACTGTCAGTAGTATTACAAGTCTTAAGCTTTAAGAAATGTTACAGTTAGCAATGCAATTGCCTTCGTAATACCCACAAGTCATGATATTGCACTGAACAAAAAAAGGTTCATACTTTTTCTGCGCAAAATCAGCCAACTAAACAAGATTTGTTTTTGTTTTGTTTTGTTGTTTTTTTTTTTAGGGGTTTGTTTATCTGTGAGCTTTTGTTGAGCGACTCTGCGTTTTAGGACAACTCAAGCACCGAACTTCAACTTCAAGCACTCTTCTCGCTGTTTTGCGCTGCCTATTTTGTTGTTATATTTTAGTTGTATTTTTAACTTCTAAACATATATTTATTTTGGTTTCCTTTTATTTCGTTTTTTTTTTTACTTTCTTTTAAGCACTCAAACACAACGCACACAACTGCAAAAAACGTAGATTGTTTGCCGTTTCTCACAATCAATTGGTGTTTTGTTTTTGTGTGCACATATACTCTATAACTTATATATATATATATGTATATGATATATATATATATATATATATATATATATATTTACATACATATATATGTATTTATATATATATTAATTTTTGTTTTGTTTGCTTCTCGTTTTTTTTTTTCTTTTTAATTTAGTAAAGTAAGATTTTATAATTTCTTGTTTTACTTTTTAGTTTTAGGTTTGTGTTTAAAATAAATGTTTTATGCTAAAATTTAAATTTTGCTTGATCTTACTTGATTGCGCACAAGCAAATCCCCCCCAACATGTCAAAGCGTCCCGAACCTTGACGGGTTCTATAATTGTTCCTTTTTCTTGTTCGATCTTAAATCGTACCGATCCCTCTCTCGGCTCGCCTTAAAATTGTTGCTGCAGCTTTGTTGTTGTTGTTGTTGTTGTTTTTCTCCCACTTTTCAACCCTTACATTCGTTGAGTGAGTATACGTGTGTGTATGGGTGTGTATGTGTGTGTATATATGAGAAGTAGGTGTGTGTGTGTATGTACTATTTTATAATTGATGCCGCCTGATGCCAACTAACTATGCAATGCGCGCGCGCTTTTGTGCTTGGGGCCCATCCGAGTCATCTTCTTCCTCATAATCATCCTCACCAGAATCGCTTTCATAGTCCACCAGTCCCTGCACACATTAAACACACATTGAGACAATATTTTTTGACTTAGGCATTCATTAATTTACTTACCTTTTTGGTTGTCTTATCGGCGTCAATGCCCAATGTCGGCGATTCCGCGCTAAGCGCCGTTTTTTCCTCATCCAACTTCAGTGCATCGCTGACATCTGTGGCGGGTGACTGGATCTGTAGCTCGCTGCTGTCCTCGCTGACCACAGCTGTCGCTAGATTGGGCGTGCTGGCTGCGGCCGTTACCGAAGCTGCCATCGCTGTTGCAATCGTTGTTAAGAATTGAGACGCTGCCGCAGCTACAACTGTCGCCGAATCACACAGCGCAGTGGTTGGTGAAGATGTGGGCGATGTTGACGATGTGGACGTTTCCATTGGTAACGTGGATGACGCTGATAACGCCGCAGCGGACGCTGATGGGGAACCATTTGATGCGACAGATTCTGCCAGCTCCGCATTCTGTGGCACCACAGCGTTCAACTGTTGCTGCAGCTCTGCAATCTCAGATTGAGGCTGTTGTGGCTGCTCCAGCTGCTGCTGTTGTTGTTGTTGGCTTTCCAGTTGCGCCGCTGCTGCTGCATTCGATGTGGAGGCGACAGCAGCTGCAGCGGCAGCTGCCACAAGTGTGCTATTCAAGGACAACGTTGATTGTTGCTGGAATGAGTGCTGCTGCTGCTGCTGTTGTTGCTGTTGATGTTGCTGCTGCAGTGCAATGTTGGCAGCGGCGGCTAACTGTACTGCGGCTTGGGCCTGCTCATCGGCAGTACTCGTCGCCTCGGGGCTACTGCCGCCACTTGCCGTCGGCACTGATACTGAGGTGGCAGTTGCAGTCGCTGTGGAATTAAGATTGCCCAATAGACCGACGCCATGCGGCGACGTGCTGTGCGGTGGCGATGATTTTTGCTGTTGCGTCTGATTTTGTGTCTGCTGGGGGCCATTTTTTTCGCTCACAGCTATTTTAGTAGATGAAACAAATGGGTAATAATCCTCAATTTGTTACTTCAATTCACTTACATTTCATCACATTGTTATAGGTGTCAATTTCCTCAGAAAAGTCATCATCATCATTGAACCACAGCTCCTCCTCTTCCTCCATTTGACGTTGATCGCGACGAAAACGATTGCCGCTGCGTATCATAGCCAGACTTCTAAACAAAATTATACCAGAGTTGAAACAAAAAAACGTTTCCTTATGGAATGTTATTTACCCATCGGTACGATTTTCCAACTTATCGCGATCCTTGAGCCGATCCTGGTACTGATCATAACGATTCTTAAGGTATTTAAATGTTTGCACATATTCGATTTCATCAAATATTTTGCTAAAGTTTTCTACGAAGTATACGCACAGCGTGCGTATATCTTCGAGTTTTATAAACTCGAATAATTCCAGTATGGCCGATTCGAGCAGATTATAGCGACCATTATTACGAATAAAAGCATCGACCACAGGCGCAAATAGATTGCACTTGACAATGTGCCTAAAAACGTATGGATTTCAAATAAATATATAATTATAATTTGAATCACGTCAGATATACTCACCTGTTGTAAAACTCATCTTTAAGTGCAATTATCTTGCGCAGCAGCCGCAGGGCTCCAAGTACAAGGAACGTGTGTGTGCTCTTCATAAGCACTAGAATTCGTTTCAGGAGATCTTTTTGCAACAAAAAATTTTTAATATGATAGCTATGATGTTCCACGCAAAATGACAAAATATCCAACACAATGCCCAACAGTTGTGCAGTCTGATAATCCTCATTTAGCGGACGATCGCCCATTGTATTAAGCATTAGAGGAGCTGTATTAATAATAATAATTATAATCTCGCACACAAACTCAATTTCTGATTGAACATTTACCAACTAGCGTTTGGACGCTGTACTTGTAGAAGAAGTTCAGGAAATCCCCCTTCTCAGTCAACATATTTTCCGGTTCTAGCAGGATCTTAATAATGCCCATCAACTGCACCGCAATGCCCAGCTCTGGCTCCGAATCATTCAGCATCTGCTCAATGGCAATGTTCAGCAACATACGCTCCTAAAAGAAACCAATATAACAAAACTGATCAGTTAACTATACTAAAATATTTATAAATTTAGTTCACTTACGCCCTCCGGTCGATTGGCTTGATTCAGAGTGTAATTACGCACCACCAAGGGCGAGAACTCCACAATAGCCGTAAGTATATCGATGGACGCCGATTTGGTTTTAGTATCGTTCATAACCAACGTCAGCTCGAGAGCCTGCAGTATTCCCAGACAAGTGAGTGTTTTGTAGAATGAGTCCTTGCCCTGGGGTTGCAAATTTTGGGCAAAATTACAGAACTCTTTCAGAAACAAAACTATATCACGTCGCTTGGCATCGCATGTCGCTGGATCCGTGAGCAGTGTAAATAGATCGAGCAGAAAACGTTCATCTTCCTGTATGAGCGTCACAATCTCCACTTTGTTAAAGAATATAAAACTTGATAATGTGTTCAGCATATTATCCTCTACAAAGACTGATGGAGTAGGCAGTATAATATCCTGAATATACTGCACCCTAAATGTTTGATGAATTTTTGCTAATAGATCCATATTCTTGATAGGCAAAGCTTCCCGAAATTTAGCAAGTTGCCTGAGATAGTTTCGATGCTTTTTAGGATGAGCAACAGTCGGATCATACTCCAGGCAGCCAACCACATCAAAAATAGTATCTTCCGCAAACATGATCTCGAAAAGGGCATTTTTGTTTAGCAAGAAAATATTCTTAAATATTTCAAAAAGATGATGCAGTCCTTCAAAGTTATCGAGATCCTCACAAGCGCGAAAAATAGCCAAAAGTTTCTTAATGTAGTTCTCCGCTTCCAGAGCCATGGACAGTTTCTCCTTACGCAGCGGCGTGGAAAGGCAACTTTGTATTGTCTCAGATATGTCCTCGAGTCGCGAAAGTTCACACGGCGGCAACTCGATTGGCGGTGCTGTATCTGACATGTCCTCAAAACGCTCATCCTCTGATTCTTCAACAATGTCTTGAGTTATCTCTACCGATGGGTCTTTTCCCTGCACCTGTATACAGCGCAAACAAAAAAAAAAAAAAAAAAACAAATTGAGTGTTGGGCGTATAAACGAGTAGAAATTTAGGCATTATTTATTACCTGACATATCTTCTCCCATATCTCATCACAACCGGCTTTCTCCTGAAAGCTCAGCGCCAAATCAAAGTTGTCGCCCTCTGACCATACAATGAGCGTATCCTGTTGCTTCTGGTATGCCGTATCCGGCTGTATCTTACTCTCCAATAATAAGGAACCATCTGATTCAGCACGCACTAGCAGCGAAGTGCCTTTGAGACGCTCCACGTATGTGGAGGAAACGTGACCAGTGCCACGATCATCCCATTGCCGTTCAGCATTCAGTGCATAGAGCTTAACACGTCGGCGGGTGTCAGTCGTCATGGTTTGGCTTTAGGTTTATCTGTGCCCTCCGCCTCTATTTTTGTTGCTTGTTGTTGTTGTAGCAAATAGTTACGTTATATACGTCTTCTTCTTGACTTCTGTGGATCTAATCGTTGGTGGCTTGTAGCCGCGCTGGTGCTAGTCAATTAGACTAACTACAATTAACTTACGATCTTGAATTTTAAATTCAAAGCATTCAACTACTCTTTATGTTTGGCTTGCATATCCATTTTATGTTGCTACGCTGCGATTTGTAGTCTACGCTTGGTAAAACTGTAAGAAACAAATTGAGCAACAAGAAGAAACTTTAATTATTTTATTTATTTTTATTTCGTGACAGATTTGAAATGTGCTTTTAATTGATATATTTTAATCGATATATTTCACTAAATATAATTTGATTCGTATTTTTCCTCATAACCAATCGATTTGTGTATACGCAAATTATTTTCTTGTTTTACAACACTAAATGAAAAACGTAATGAGTAATCCACTACATATGCACAATTTATTGTACGCATACAAACACAATTACGGTAACAATAAATGCGTATCACAACAGAAGCTGCGAAAAGCGAACAGCATGAATGAAATTGTGAAAGCTTCGTTTTATGTTGATGCATGTGCAGTGAATATGTGGTGGAATACATACACGTGCATATGTGTATGTTGAGAGAAATACAAACTTTTAGCAAAACGAAATGCCAAAAACTATTTTTGCCCACTCTATTTACAAACAAACAGATAAAAACGTCACTAGTCGAAAGTATTCGAATGGAAGATACTGTATACTCAGTTTTTTTTTTTTTTTTAAGTTTAATAGATTGAGTAGGTGAACAAGTGAGAGAGTGGCTAAGGGGAATAATAATTGCAAGCGTAATCCATTTAAAATTTACTAATCCAGTAAATTTTATATTTATGAGCTTTATACACGTTTTATAATAGTTTCCAGTTTTTCAAATCTCTCCATAACAGTCGTCATTTGTTATTATACGCTTCTAGATCTGTGTGTGTGCGTGCGTGTGTATTTTCTGAAGTCTAGTGCAAACTATTATCGCGCTTTCGCCAAAGCGACCCACAGCGACGGCAAGTACAAACACGCGCGCGACAAAAACAAACACAAAATGAGTGGTCAGAATCTGAAGGAGAGCGGAAAAGAGAACCATTACTAAAAGAGAGTGCCAACAGTACGTTTAACTTGCCTATGTATGTAGCAAGTGGGTGGCGGCCGGCTAGCGGGGTAAATTTGCGGCGACAAGATTAGATTATCAAACACAGACACTCACTCACACACACAAAGAGGAGCTGTTGCTAGTATAACGTATAACGTACGACGTACGCACAGAATACAAGGCAGAAAAAATCAATGGGCAAAGTGTACAAAAAAAATGTGTGTAAACAGAACAGATATGTAGCTCATTGCAATAAACGAGACAAGGTCTACGTCATCGATAGAGAAAATCGAGGAAATCAACCTTTTTCTAAAAAAAAGTGACTCAATTTCAATACAATTGGCAATGTGTGGTGAGTGTTCAGCAATACATATTCACATCTTATACGTGCACACACGCATTCGTATGTTTATAATTAATATTAATAACGATGTTAATACATAGGTAAATTATATAAATTAACTTGAATATTTCGACATTTGCATTGTGGAGCCTCGTTGATAAGGGGAGCTCTAATCAATGTTTTATATTCCGCCTCACGCGAATGAGTATCAAAACAAAAGCACCAATTAGCAAGCAAGCACTAATACATAATAGGCATTGACGCAACCAACACAATTGTTATCAAACTCATAGAAAGGGTTCAAAATAAACGCATACATAAATGCCTTTAGGTTCAATGTCTCCAAAAGCTGTGTGGGCAGGAGGTCAATCTATCTAGGATCAACACGCAAGTTGGTCAACGGCGATAATTGCCACATGCTTCATCGGAACAGAAACACGAAAAGAGGAAAATAACTTATTTGTCGCTCAGCAACAGAGTTCAAGTTGGAGTAAGGCCCAGCTGCTGAGAGCGCTAATCGAAATGCGAGCGGGAGAGCGTTCGTTCATGACGTTTTCGAAAAATTAAAAAGCCAAACACAATGACAATAAAACCAAATGAAATAAAATATTGACGCTGCTTGCAAGCGCAAAAAAAGGGGCGAGGCTGGGGGCGTAAGCTATGCATGCGTGTATGTGTGTGTGTATGCGCAAGTGTGATGCGTGCGCGCAAACGAAACAAGGAAAAAAATATAGATGCCAAAATGAAACAGGACAATGGCAAATACGCATCAGTATGTATGCATGTGAGTGCGATGGATCTCACACAATGAATGGCCCGCAAAAGCTAGCACAAAACGAACGCGTATCTCGTGTGATGTATGCAGAATACGCGCGCATATGTGTGTGTGTGTGTGTCTGTGTTTTGCATTCCCAATTTGGGGTGGGCAAGAAGATATGAAATTCAATGTAATTATGTACATCGTTTTTGCTGAATGTCCCGTATTTGGTGATTCGAAAATTTGTAGTGGTATTTACGCGATAATTTTTTTGATTTTGACATTCAATTTCTTAAACGTTTGAGACACGGAATCGTACGAACGCACATATACACATACACATTAGCCGTCCAGTGAATACATCGTTTTTCGGTCTGTTTCTTTTCTTTTCATTCACGAAATTATTGCGAATGACAAGCATAAAACAGAATTGCAAAAAATTGCAGCGTATATCTGGCAAAGAGCATGGCTAAAGAAAAATGCCGTCTACTTTTTCACACACTCGCGTACACACACAACCATAAACACTCACGGAACACACAACGTCTCGATCCAATTGAATGACGCATGCATTATTTGAAAAAATTTTGTTTTGATTTTGCGTTGATCCCGATTTCATTTCTCAAATATTGCATTAGCGGTAAACGTAAAAAATAATTAAAGGCATACAAGATATATAAAAACAACGGGTACACACCACAAAACTACACAGGGCCGTCACGTACACACTGAAACATAGAAATACGGCGAGCGCAAAATCCACCACATGTAACAGCGGCAATCTTCAAATTCAACACACTACAAAATAGAAGAACCAAAAACTCAACACGACGAACGTTTTGTTGCATAAAGTACGAGTTCGTATCCATAAATGAAAACAAATTACCTCCAAATGTGCAATACTCATGCAGACGCACTTAACCAAAGTTTATAGGCTGTTTAATATTTTACGAACGCGTAAAATACTCGTATTAAGAAGAACATTGGAATCAAGTATAGTTACACACGAAAAATACACATGCACACCTAAACGTACATACACACTCACACGCACACAAGCTCAGTCACAGAAGCCGCAAGAGGGCCACAACGGTGTAAGCGAAAGCGCGAGGGGTAATATTCAATCTTGACCAAAAAATGTATGCACTCACGTTGCAATTCCTTGTTTATGTTACTGGCAGCGCCTTTTTACAAATGTTCAAAGTATATACAATTTGCGTTTGCGCATATTTACTGTTTCCAACACCTTATTAATCATATATTTGCGATTCAACACCTAGTTTAAATTTTTTCGCGGAACGGACGCTGTTCCAACCGAGACGACGACGAATTTGTGCTGTGTCGACGCCATATTGTATTTTGTATACATCGATAGCGCAATCGATATGCATTTACCTATCGATGCACAAATGTAAACAAAAGTATGACCATTTCGCTCGACAGTGCTGCAAAATAATAAAAGTTAGTGCTGTAAGGCGACGTTCGACACATATTGTTTATTTATTTATTGGATCGAACAGCCTTTTAATGGAGCCGAGTCGGCATAGATATTTTAGCATTGCAGCCAAATATAAAGGCAGCTTAGTGGAAGACTTAGAGCTTACCGTTCAGAAATATGGCGATGATGTTGTTCGTATACAGCTATTAAACCGTATGCATAGCCAACAATGTGGAGTTCAACTGAAACGATTTTGTGTACTACTCGGCTTGGCGATTATTTATTTTGCTTTTGCTCTAACACTTAGCGAAGGTTCTATCAAATTAGGTCATGCTTACATTCTATATCCCACTCTGCTATGGCTAGCTATATCCATCTCTATACTACGCACCACGCTTCAGTTGGTTCACTCTGAAAAACTATTCTACAGCTGGGACATGGCTCTGCAGACGGAAACAGTTCGCACTTTTGGACGTCAAACGGTGCTCTGCGTGCAACGCGGTCATCTACATGATATGGTTCTCAATGAGGTCATAGAGAATGTGGGTTTATCTTACGTTTAAGTAGACATATTTATTTAAAATTATTTTCGTTCACTTACAGCTAGATATAAAGTATATGCTTATATTGCGTACCAAGGGCAGTATATTCAAAGAGCGCCCCATAATACCTCTATTCAATGTAAGTTTTGCGAGGACTGTTTCCTTAATATATGTTGACCCAATACGTTTTATATCTTTAAAGAGTCTTTCGCCATCCTTCGAGTGCTTGCAGCACATTCAACGCATTTTGCATGGTTATTGGCTTAATAACAATAAAAATAAACCGGATCAGTCTTGCAAAAGAGATATACCTTCTTCGGCTGCATCGTAAAGCTCCATCAGTTTATCCAACTATAACAAAAAAAACGCTTCCTAATTTAATTTAACCAAAGACTTAAAATATTTATGTATTTACTTGTAGCATTGGTGTGTATTCTTCAGGCTCTTTTTGCTGTGGCGGCAATTTGGGTATCTTTAATTGAACGTCGGTTCGATGGAAATCACCCCGTATCTGCAAAAATAAATATTATGTGTATCTAAACATAAAGTGTTCCTTTTTTGTTTCATACCAAATTGTTGAGGTCTGTTGTGTACGCATGCTTAGCCATTTTTGAATAGAACTCAAGGTAGACAGATTTGCTAAAAATTAAATCATCCTGAGCTTTGCGTAGTACTTGCACTTGCTGTAGTGTTAATTCTGCTTAAGAATATTGCATAAACAGCTTTTGATTGGAGTATTTTATATTTTATTTTTACTCACTTTCCATGTCGGTTTTATTTTTGTTTGGCGTCTCTTTTTCGAATATTAGTACTGTAAGTCGATAAGTTTCTTCTACCTTACAGCACTGAATTGACAGCTGACTTCATGTACTCGTCAAAATAATACAATATTTTTTATTTTAGTTTATATGATAAAATTGCATAAATGATAAAATTGCATAGTTTATTAATTATTTTATTTTTATATTTATTTTATTTTGTATTACAAACATTTATTTTCTTTGTTTTCTTTGATGTTTTCAAATGTTGTATAGTGTTGTACAACGATAGGTATTTTTGGGAAGGTTAATAGCACTGTCTAGTCAGCTGACGTCATTTTGCCCATACAAATAAACAACATCGCCGTTTGTTTATGTGCCAATTTAAAGTTTCGCTTATGATCCTCTAAATTATAGAAACGGTGCCACAGCCGAGGTCCCTGAAATCGCACTTAAGAAATTTGTAACTAAGATGCCAAAGAAACTGTAGCAGTCAACTTTATTTCAGAATAAAACAATAATTGTGAGTCAAGTTATTCATTAGCTAAAAATACGCTCACATATGGGTGTGTCAGTGGACAGCACATGGTTAAAGCTCTTGCCTAATATGTATGAATTCATTTGTTTCAGTTTTCCAATTTCGTGACCTTTTGCTTACCATGAACCGTTCGGATTCCATTCCCATACGGCGTGATCGCTCCTTTGACAGCGTTCTCAATCGTTTGCTACGAATGCGCTCACAAAATCATGAGAGTTTTCGCGCTGCCATGTACAATTTTCTGATCGCAGCGGGCGTGGCTGCTTTTGTTGCGGTTTGCTTCATCCTGGGCCCCTTTGTACGTCCGCTGCTTTGGGCGTTTCTCATGGGCGCCGTCTTGTTTCCGTTTAAGCGTAAATTGGCCGAGCTGCTCAACAATTGGTTTCTGCGCTTGGAGGAGCGAGATTCAAATGTGCTTGTCTCAATTTGCCTGGCCCCATTGGAGGCCACCGAGCATTGCGGTCGCATACTAATCAACTGGCTCTGTCAGCATTGGCAGCTCCTTTTATCCGGCTGTGGCGTCGCCGTCTGCGTTAAGTTGCTCGTTTTGTATGCACCCAAAGGATTCCTAATGATACTCTGGCAGTGGATAACCTTTTCGCATGGCTTGTTTGTGACCATCATTGGCTTTCTCAATCTATATATGGTAAGTGCTTTGGTACATGGCTTACACTTTTTCTTTGACTTCTGTCCATCTTTCATTTGTAGCTTATTACTTTGATTGTCATATACTTGTCTTCAGTGCACTTCTTCTGGAAGCCGGAGAACAGTGCTCATTTTGTTGTCGCTGGTCAGTCCATGTGGATAGCCATTGCCACGTATTTGTGCAGTTTTCTGGGCGCGATTCAGGTGCCAGCGCTGCTACTGGTCATGTCCTACGTTATTGTGTCTACCGCGTATCACTTGCAGACGAATTATGAACATGAATCCAGCACGTTTTTGGATCGTCTGCAGAAGCTCTTTGATCGAAACGATTTTGAGAAATCTCTCAGCATTTGTCGCAAGCCGGCGGGCGAACCGACGATGCAATCCGATGTGGAAGATATCTCTTTAAGCGATACCGTCGACTCCGAAGATACATTCGATGCGAAGCCAGCTGCGGAGACTGAGGGAAACCAGAGCGATACATATTTTAAGCTGCTGTTCTATGCTTGCCTCGGCACCTTTTTGTATCGCAATATTTGGATGTTCATTCTGGCCGCGGTGCCGGTGTTTCTGCATTTGCTGTACACCGTCGGCAGCTATACGGGCATAACACAGTTTGTATGCAACAAGATCAATGATGCCTACCACGGCTTGAGGGTATGTTCCTTGAGCATATAATATATATATATATATATAATTTAACTCTTTAATTTTACAGTGTTGGGCCTTGGATCATCATTCAGCTGTGTTGCCTTTGTGTCTGCCTGGAGTTTTAGAGCTTAACTACAAGATCAATTCCATTGTCAGAGATTCATTGAAATCATCTGTAGAGTCGGTCACATCTATTCTCATGATCATACTCATGCTGCTAATAATCATATTCCTGAGTGTTTTCTTTTGCGTTAACATCTACTCAGAGACAATTGAGGTCGCATATCTGGGCAAAGATCTAATTAACAAGACAATCACAGATCGTCCTGAGCTAATTGATATTTTGCCAGCAAATATACAAGCGTCCATTGATGATGCGCTCGACAATGCGCATCATTATGGGCGCCGTAAGATTGAGACCTACATTGATGATTGGTTAGCGGAAGCGGATAAGGTGCACGCCACCAAGTTAAAGGAGCAAATCCTCGATGTTTGGGATAGGCTCATACAGTATTGGATCGATTTCAATAAGGCGGGCACGTCGTATGGGCCGCGAGTACCAACGGATGCGCTAAAGAGCACCTTCGGCGAGATAGTCGATAATCCAGGTAAGTGCCAACGATGCGGTTTTGGTTTCTTATTTCTATCTGTTATCATTTGTCCAATGTTTATGTTTTGAGTTTTTGAATATAGCTGTATGGAAATTATTTCTTATCGAGCTCCTTGAACTGCTCAGTTTGGCCCTAACACCCATCCTGTATTATTTTTTTCGTATGCGTCAAACCAAATAACTCATTACATGTTGCCTTTGCTAACCCATGGTATTTTACTTTAACCAAGGACATTTTAAAGAGCTAGTTTTAGTGGCAAAACAGGGCATCATTGGCTGGGCGCAAAGCAATACTCAGACCATACTGGAGGTCGCCGAATCCCTGTGGCATATCATACGCACCAATCTATCGATGATAATGGGCGTTACTGGTGAGATATTGTCGCTGCTGCTGTCGGGCGGACAGGCGTGCATTGAGTTCATATTGGATATGGTGAGCATGCGCTCTTGTAGAGACAGATCTTCCATCATAAAATATATGTGCTCTTTCAGATTGTCTTCTTCACTGCCTTGTTCTATCTGCTATCCAGCAGCCAGGAGAAATATGCGCCCATGCAGATCACTAAATACATGGGATATTCTGCCTCGGGCATTAAGGTCGCTGACGCCCTGGAGAATTCCATAACAGTTGTGCTTATCTCTATGTTCAAGTGTTCCACCTTTACGGGTCTCTTCACGTGGCTGGTGCATACGGTGTTTGGGGCACGCATAGTATTCCTGCCCTCGGCATTGGCCGCTTTGTTGGCTGCAGCTCCATTCTTGGGCAGCTATTGGTGTGCAGTGCCCGCCTTTTTGGAGCTCTGGCTAGCACAAGATCGTTTCTATGCGGGCCTCATATTGTTTCTCTTACAGTTCTTTGTACCCTCGTCCTTTGAGACTGCCATCTATGCGGATCTTAAGGGGTATGTGAGCGTGTGTTAAGGAAAGCGCATAAATCAACGAATTTAATCCTTGCAGTGGAGGCCATCCCTACCTCAATGGCCTGGCCATAGCCGGCGGCATGTACTGGATTGGATGGCAGGGCGCAATATTTGGACCACTCATGCTCTGCTTCTTCATTGGCCTCTTTGAAGTGGCCACTCTAGCAATGCGAACGAATCAGGATCCGAGGTACGTTAGCTGAGAGAAGTTTTCATTCATTTTGCATGCAAGTTAAGTGTTTAATTTACATCGAAAACTTTTGCTGCTGAAGAATATAAGTAAGTTTTTGTTTTGTTGTTTTCTAAAGATTTTTGCTGTTATCGCTTTATAAATCAATGTCTATATATAAGTATATATAAAATAATTTTCATTAATCAATTTCAATTTACAGACGCAGCTCGGATGAGGAGACGCGCACGACGTAAGTCCAGAGCCTGGCCCCAAAAGATGTTTCTCGAAATGCCTAACAATCATCAGCTAAAGCTTTTCTACCCAACAGACTAATCAATTTCCAATTGTCGTTTTAGTTTATTTATTTTTTTTTATTTACCTAACTGCTTCGTACTAAATTTTTAAGTATGCAAATAATCGAGTCCGTCTCTTAAAAGCTGTGTATTCAAAGCAAACGAATTTTACTAAAAAGCATATATACCCTATATTTGTTGTAATATAGGCGAATAGTGTATGTGGTGTACACAATACGTATGAATTTCCTTAATCTCTGGGCATGTTTCATAATCTCTTTAATTTATAGCCTCGAAATTAATATAATGTTTTATGAACAATGTTTAATACAATTGTAAGAATTTAAAAGCTTGTTAATTTAAGTCTCTACTCCCCATGCTTATTTTATATATGCAGTGAGAGAGAGAGAGAGAGAGAATTCTAAAACCGTAAACCGGTTTCCTCATGGAAATACGTACCTAATTTTGCGCTCGCTAAGAATGTGATTTGTTTAAGCTTATGTTAATTATTCTATTGCAAATAAATGTGTTTAGCTACTAAACAATTACAGTAAACTCTCGCTAATAAAAACTTGTTTGCTAACAACTCGAAATTATTGCAGCTTTGTTGTGAACGTCTGAGTTACGAATGATTGAATTTTTGTTATATGGAAATCTGCTCACACAGCTATTCTCCTTAGCGAGCGCTCACTGTACTGCAACCCAGTTGATTAAATTCTTCTTTCAGTCTAAAACTTGATCAAAACAAAAACAATAAAATGGAGATCGAGAACGAAAGCAATAACGAATGCAACAGAAAAGTTGCCGCAGTGTCGGAAGCCACACCCAGTCGCAGTGAAAAGCACGTGGGAAAACCTGTTGTAATGAAAATTATAACAAAAATGTTGCAGCCATTGGACACGCTGAAAAGCAGCTGAAATTTATTTATTTTTTATATATCAAAATAAATATATATATATATATTATATTTTTTATTTTTATATTTTATGTAATTAATTGTATTGATTCTTGAAAGTAAATTCCGGATGGTCTTCCACACTGCAAATAAAATATGGATTTGTTAAACGTTTTCCTTATTAGTAGCTTTAGCTGTGACTCACCCGGGGAAGAAGGAGAAGTCGCAGATGCGTATATTCTTGTCCAAGGCGCACAGCCTGGCCACCTCCTCGGCAGTCAGCTCAAAGTCAAAAACATCCAAATTTTGCTTAAGACGCGTCTCATTTATGCTCTTCGGTATGGCCACAATGCCCCTGTCAATGATCCAGCGGATCAGCACCTGGGCTGGTGTCTTATTGTGTGCTTTGGCAATCTCCTTAACATCTGCTATGTCCATCAGATCGGGCAAGTCACGGTGCACGCCAACTGCCGCATTGAACTTGGCAATGCCCTTGGAGCCAAGTGGGGAGTAGGCAGTAATGGCAATATTCTCTGCCTTGCAGAAGTCCACCAGATCGGGTTGCTGCAGATACACATGGTGCTCGATTTGATTGTTGGCCGGACGAATTTTGCAATTCTTGAGTAGACGAGCCACTTGCTCCTTGCTAAAGTTGGAAATGCCAATGGATTTGGACAAACCGTTGGCCACCAGCTTCTCCATTTCCGCCCAGACGGCAACATGATCCGTGGTCTTGTCAACCTTCATGCGACCTTTGTCATCACGCTGAAAGCTGCCGTCCTTATTAATGAACAGCGTGAAAGGTGTATGCACCAGATACATGTCCACATAGTCCAGCTGCAAGTCGGCCAGCGACTGCTTGAGAGTGGGCTCCACTTCATGTGGACGATTGGCTGCATATGGATGGATACAAAAAAGTTAATCCTGCATCCTGTGATTTTTGCCTGAGCCTTACCAATGGGCGGCAGTTTGGTGACAATGTAGAGATCCTCGCGCTTCACTTTGCCAGCATCCAGCCAACGCTTGAGCACACGTCCGATCGCCTTCTCGTTGAAATAGACCGGGGACGTGTCTATGTGTCTATAGCCCGCCGTCAGGGCGACATCGATTGCGGTTTCGATTTCCTCATCGGATGACTGTGACGTGTGTGATGTTGAAATTGCGGTTAAAGACATAAGATTTAATAATCACCTTTCACAGACAGACATTAAACTAGTCGCGTTAAATATGCAATGTGCGATTGTTGATCCCAGAAAATAAATCTGTATTACTAATCTGGAACCACGGCTGAGGCGATATACCATAGTTTTTATGACTATCACTAAAGTGTCAAAGTCTAATAAATTTGTTTATTAAAGAATTATTTAATCAATATAAGAAATGTGAAAGTAATAAAAAAAGAATTTGAATAATATAATGTTGTATATATATACTACGACTATAAGACTATAAAAAATTCTAAGCTTAGTATAACGCTTCTTTACTTACAAATATTTGGCATCGTACTTGAGCTACTATAAAACTTGACTTCTGCATAAAATATTCGACATTTCATATAACACTTACATTCGTAAACATTTATCAAATTAGTGTTATAAATCTCAAACTTGAATGTACTCAAAATCTCATTAATCATAGTATCTAACTGCGTTTATATGGCGAGGCAAAGCTTTTGTATAACACTTGTATCCATTGACATATACTACGTAATTGTTATATGTATGCATGCATTCTTCTGCATTCCTTAGAGAACTGTTTTTTTATGATACCTTCATGATCATATCTCTTGTTTTTGTTTTCTGTTGTCTTGTGTGTTCTACTCTTATACGCTTATAATCAGAGAAAGTTGACCCATTGTACTTGTCATACAAAGATTTTATTTGTTAACAGACGGAAAGAACCGGTCACAGACATCGCCTGACTAGACAAACGTGACACTGTTGTTGTATAAATAATCAATACACAAAACTTATGTATATGCAAAGCTATGTATTTTAATTAAAGTAAGCACTATCAGACCACATCTCTGTTTAGACATTAAGACAACAAATCTGTGATTAATTATTACCTGCCAAGTGCCAATACCAAGGACGGGCATTTTCTCTCCATTGTTAAGCGTCAAGAACTTTGTGCAAGCCATTTTTAAAACAAATATATATTTTTTTTTAAATCCACTTGTTGACTGTCGAAATCAAGAAGCGACAACAAACGCTGACACAACCGTCTGGATTGAACGTTCCAAAGGGAATAACTCAGCGGACTGCTTGCCCGGCAAATGCTGAACTTTCAAAGCTTTTGAGCAGGGTACAGTGGGCCTCATAAGCAAAAAATCGAATTAACATCGGATTGATAATAATTATTGAATAAATAAATAAATGTATTATGTACCATATAATTTACTCATGGTATAGTATTTTTGCCTAATATTCTACTTGTTAAAATGATTTAAGAGAAAAATGGTATCCCTATGCATAAGCAACAAGTGCGCTGCACTTATAAATGTTTTGATTCTTGCTCCACCATACATCAATATAGTGTTGGTCAATGTCTCTGAAAACTATCGGATTCAGGCTTTATAAGTATCGATAAGTTGTCGGTATAGTAAACCTTTCCGCGCATATTTTTTGTAAGTTTTTTGGAATTTAAAATAAAAGCTGATTAGAAAATACAACTAATTAAAATATAAAAGCTAGATCTTATAAAAATAATTTCAATAGAGGTGTAATTAATGTGAAATCACAATAAAGCAACAGGTGGTTTTTGTCAGCACGTGTTCAAAAGCATCGTGTGTTTGGCTCTGTGCGCACAGCGCAATTGCTTCGAAAGCTTGAAATAATTGAATTAAATTAAATTAAATAAAAAATGCTACGCAAAGTGCCAATTATAGTTATACTGGGCTCCACTGGCACAGGCAAAACAAAACTATCGTTGGAGCTAGCCGAACGCTTTGGCGGCGAAATTATTAGCGCGGACTCCATGCAAGTGTATACGAACTTGGATATTGCCACGGCGAAGGCCACCAAGGAGGAGCAGGCACGAGCACGGCATCATTTGCTGGATATTGCAACGCCGGCGGAGCCATATACAGTTACGCATTTTCGCAATGCGGCATTGCCCATCATAGAGCAGCTGCTGGCCAAATCGAAGCCGCCAATTGTGGTTGGTGGAACGAATTACTACATAGAATCTTTGCTATGGGACATACTGGTGGACACTAAGGGGGAGCGGTTACCAACAGACAGTGTACAGTTGTCACAGGAGGCAATGACTGCCATGTCAACGGCTGAACTGCATCAGCATTTGGTCAACATTGATGCCAGCAGCGCGAATCGCATACATCCGAACAATCGCCGTAAGATGCAGCGAGCCATTGAAGTCTACCAATCTACGGGACAGACCATGACCGAGAAGCTATTGGAGCAGCGCAAACAGCCAGGTGGCAACCGTTTGGGCGGTCCACTGCGCTATCCACACACAATTTTACTCTGGCTGCGCTGTCAGCAGGACGTGCTCAACGAGCGTCTAGACAAGCGCGTGGATAACATGTTGCAGCAGGGTCTATTGCCAGAGTTGCGTCAATTCCACAATAGCTACGCGGATGTCACGCTGCAGGCGTATACAAAAGGCGTCCTGCAGACCATTGGCTACAAGGAGTTTGTGCCGTATTTGATGAAATACGATGCGCAACAGGATGCAAAAGTGGAAGAGTATCTAAGAGCCAACCAGTACCTGTTGCCCTCCGCGGAGCAGCTGGTAGCTATGGAGGCAGAGGAGGCGAATCAGCTGGCTGCAAGCCTCAAACTTTTGAGCAGCTGTTGCGCTGAGCTGAAGCTCGTGACGCGTCGCTACTCAAAAAAGCAAATGAAGTGGATAAACAATCGATTCTTGGCCAGCAAGGATCGCCAAGTGCCCGATATGTATGAGCTGGACACCAGCGTAGTAGCTGCCTGGCATGAGACAGTCTATAAACGGGCCGAGTATATTATCGATAGCTATTGCCAGGCGAAAATCTGTGAGATTGCGCCCATGGCCAAACGTGAACATCTCGGCGCCAATCTCAACGAGGAGACGAGCAATTTCTGTGCCATTTGCGAGCGTCACTTTATCGGAGAATATCAGTGGAGCTTGCATCTCAAGTCCAATAAACACAAGCGTCGACGCGAGTCCCAGCGACGCAAACAGCAAGAGGCAAACGCAATCGGACCCCAATCGAAGCCGGCAACAACAGCCGCCGAGTTTCCCGATAAGCCGCAGTAAACACGACGCCCAGACAGTTGTAATAATAAATTTATTTACGTATACAAAACCTGAGAAGTAGCTTTTTGTTGCTAGAGTATATTTGCTAAGATTAGTTTAGTTGTGTCATGGAATATGTAACATGTAGAGTAAGTGACGTATATGATGTATATATAGATCATGGGTTCGTCTAGATGACCTGGCCTGGCCTATGCTGTCTGATCTGTTAAAGTCGATGCATAAAAATGTATTTTTTTTAAGAAATATTTATATATTTGGCCAACTAGACCCACGCTCTTATATATGCTAAGCTAGGGTATCAAAGCCAAAGTCAACTGATTAATATTTTTTTTGAGTATGTTTTTTTTTTTGCTGATGCAAGCGAATGATGCGCTGACCCTTCTCTGAGTTGTAGAGAGGGGGTCCTATTCGCTATCAGCTCGGCTTGAAACCGCAGCCCACAGAGGTCGTTGCCTAGGCGAAAAGCGAAAACATGTTTGTGCAGCTGAGGCCCACGTCGTTGCATTGAATTCGTTTCATCTTTCATTTGCATTTCAGTTGTCGAGTGAAACGCACACGTACGCACAGCCAAGGACGAGCCACGATGACAAACCAGAAAATAGGTGGGCAGCTCACAATATTATGGCGTACATGAGTCTATATCGAGTATATATTTCCAGCACTGCTCAGCGTGTCGGATAAGACGGGTCTGTTGGAGCTGGGCAAGCAGTTGGCAGCCTTGGACTTTCAGCTAGTTGCCAGCGGTGGCACTGCAACGGCGCTGCGCAACGCTGGCCTAAACGTCAAGGATGTCTCGGATGTAACGGGTGCACCGGAGATGCTGGGCGGACGCGTCAAGACGCTGCATCCAGCCGTGCATGCGGGCATCCTGTCGCGCATCACCAGCAGCGATCTGGCCGATATGAAGAAACAGCAGTACGATCTTATCCAGGTGGTCGTCTGCAATCTCTATCCCTTTGCCAGCACCATAGCCAAGCCGGATGTCAGTCTGGCCGATGCCGTCGAGAACATTGATATTGGGGGCGTCACTCTGTTGCGTGCCGCGGCCAAGAATCATCAGCGCGTCACTGTCGTCTGTGAAGCCACCGATTATGCCAAGGTCTTGGCCGAAATCACTGCCAAAGGCGACACCACACTCGAGACGCGTCAAGCTCTGGCCCTTAAGGCCTTTACGCACACCGCCAGCTATGACGACGCCATCTCGGATTACTTTAGAAAACAATACGGCGCAGGTAGCTCACAGTTGACCCTGCGCTATGGCATGAATCCTCACCAGAAGCCGGCGCAGCTGTACACACAGCTGGCTCAGTTGCCGCTGCGCGTGCTGAACGCCTCGCCCGGCTTTATCAATCTCTGCGACGCGCTCAATGGCTGGCAATTGGTCAGGGAATTGAAACAGGCACTGCAGCTGCCGGCGGCAACCAGCTTCAAGCATGTCTCGCCAGCTGGCGCCGCTGTGGGCGTGCCGCTGAATGCCGCCCAAGCCAAGCTCTGCATGGTGGACGATCTGTACGAGCAGCTGACGCCTTTGGCCACGGCATATGCACGCGCACGTGGTGCCGATCGCATGAGCTCCTTCGGCGACTTTGTGGCGCTGTCTGATGTCTGTGACGCGGTCACGGCCAAGATCATATCGCGTGAAGTTTCCGATGGCATCATTGCGCCCGGCTATGCGCCGGATGCATTGGAAATACTCAAGAAGAAGAAGAACGGCAGCTATTGTATTCTACAGGTAAAATTACCCAATTCCGATACGATTTATCGCTAATCCTTAAACACTTGCAGATGGATCCCAATTATGAGCCCAGCGCTATGGAGCGCAAAACCATTTTTGGGCTCACGCTAGAGCAGAAGCGCAACGATGTCATCATTGATGCGAAGCTCTTCTCCAATGTGGTCAGCAAACGCAGTCCCTTACCCGAGTCCGCTGTGCGCGACCTAATTGTGGCCACCATTGCCCTCAAGTATACCCAGAGTAATTCGGTGTGCTATGCCCGTGATGGTCAGGTGATTGGCATCGGGGCTGGCCAGCAGTCGCGCATCCATTGCACACGGCTGGCCGGCGAGAAAGCCGACAACTGGTGGCTGCGCCAGCATCCCAATGTGGCCGCCATGAAGTTCAAGGCGGGCGTGAAGCGTGCCGAGATCTCAAATGCGATCGACAACTATGTGAACGGCACTGTGGGCAAGGACATGCCCGTAGCGCAGTTCAAGAGCATGTAAGATTGACATGAAACTCTGGAAATGTTGATTCTATAATCCGTTGTTGTAGGTTTGACAATGCACCGGAGCAGCTGACGACGGAGCAGAAACTTGACTGGCTGAAGCAATTGAGCGGCGTGGCACTCGGCTCCGATGCCTTCTTCCCCTTCCGCGACAACATTGATCGTGCCAAACTGGTGCGTAAGCTCAGCTAATGATTATGTTGCCCTTAAGCAATTGCTAATTATTATCTTCTGCTTACAGAGCGGCGTCTCGTACATAGGCAGTCCGTCGGGCTCCACCAATGATGCAGGCGTCATTGCCGCCTGCGATGAGCATGGCATCATTATGGCGCACACCAATCTGCGTCTCTTCCATCATTAACTCCCAATCGATATGTGACCTTAGCCCGAGCACATTCCTTCAATTCCCTCCTTCGAGCAATAAAAGACATTTGCCTTAGTTAGTTAAACGTTCGCTGCCTCGACTAAAAGCTACATTTTATTTTATTTAGAAAATTAGTTGCTAACTAATGTACACTAGACGGAGGCCGGTTGCTCTAGTAGCGCCGACTGCGTCGCTTGCGACAGGCGCCGCGGCAATTGCACACAAAGATGATAAAGGTCAGGCAGAAGATGAGCACAGAGGCCAGCACCAAGGCCATGGTTGTGGTCTGATCATAGTTGAGCGTGGCGTCTAGCACATGCTGCTGCGGCAGCAGCTGATAGTCGTGCAGCACCTGAGTGCCATTGGGCGGTGGGCAGGGCTGCTGCACAATGATCTCCTGATGCTGCACCTGCAAGCAAAAGCAAGGCAAATTTTCCATATGAGTAGAAATTCGTATGCTTCTCAATTGGGCGGCGATTGGGTTTACCTGTTTGTTGCGGCACAGCTGCAAGCCGGCCGAATTGGCCAATGTCTCGGCGCTGTACTCATCTTGCACCAGCACGGGCAGCAGCCAGCGTTGGGGCGAGGCTTGCTGCAGCCAGGACCACAGCTTGGACAGATTACGCGGATGCACCAAGTAGCCGCCAACGGCGGCCAGTGTGAGGCTGATCAGGGCATTGACCAGGCTGGCGGAGACCTTGCACGGCAGCAAATGGGCGCAGAACAAGGCGAGCGTTTGTATGAGCGTCAGATAGAGCAACATATACCCTGTAAAGAGCAAATATAGTTAAGCATGTGCTGCGCTTCCATTATGACCATCGTGCGACTTACCCATGTACAGGTAAATGCCCGTATCGCTGCTATTCGAATAGGTGTACAGTCCGGCCATGCTGTGCGCCGGCAGCAAGTAGGCCAGCCAAATGCACAAGCTGGGAAACAGGCCCAGCAGACTCTGCAGGAGTAGAGAAGAGAAAACACAGTCAATTGGGCAGGATTGAATAAAGAAAAGTGGGTAGAGCTGACCTGCACAATGATGTAGAGACTGCGCGTGTAGAGACCCAGTCGAATGTCCCGCTCCGCATGGCGTCGATCCTCCTGGGTGTCACGTATGGTGAGCATGACCAGCGGCCAATAGGCGAGCACCATGACGCAATGATGATAGCCGAAGCGATCGTTGTACGATAGTTGTGGATCCGAGGCAGGCACATCCCAGAAGATGCAGCCAATGCAGAGCGAGAGCACCGCAGCGGCAATCAGTTTGCTAATCCAAGTGAGCAGCGAGCCGGGCTGCTTGTAGGCCGCGAAGCGTTTGATCAGCGCCTTGGCCTGGCCAAAGAAACCCGCCTTCATCGTGAAATTGGGCAGCGAGGCGGGTGGCGCTGCCAGCGGTGGCTCCGAATTGATTTGATCCCAAGCATTGGCCAGCGATTCGATGCGCGCCGATGACTCCAGCATGGCAGCTGCTGACAGATCATCCAAGGTGACCAGATCGACTAGAGGGCGCAAGGTTAGATAGATAGATAGGCAGCTAGACAGAGGGCTACTCACGATAATAGTCGGCTGGATTCTTGAAGGGCGGACACGGATAGCCCAGTTCGCCCATGTGACGCGGCAAGTCGGCCCGACTGCCGGAGAAGACTGTGCGTCCGCCGGACAGCAACAGGACGCCGGAGCACATGGATAATATCTCAAAGGTGGGCGGTTGCAGTGTCATGATTACAATGCGTCCGCCGCTGCACCACTGACGCAGATACTCCACTAGAAAGAATGTGTCAAAGATGTCCATATTGCTGGTGACCTGATCAAGGATTAGCAGCGATGACTGCGCCAACAGTTGGCAGGCAACGCTCAAGCGTTGCTTCTCCGAATGCGTCAGCGTCGAGACATTCGAGGCACGCACCGTATTCAGGCCCAGATCCTCGATGAGCACATCCATGCGCTCCTTCAGATCACTGCGATCCAGCGGGCCGCGCAGCGCCGCATGGAAATTCAGCGTGCACTGAACACTCATGCGCGGATCCAGCGAGGAGACGTCCAGTGCGGGCACATAGCTGCACAGCTCGCGCAGACCACGTCGATTCACCTGCTGGCCATTGATCAAGATCTCGCCGCCCAAACGCTCCCTCAGCCCAGCCAGGCACTCGGCCAAGGCGCTGCCCTCTCGCTGCGATGTGGCCATGATGGCAAACAGATCGCCCGCCTTTGCCTGCAGCGAGACGCCGTGCAGGCACGGACTCACGTCTAAGCAGTGCACCTGTATATTGGGATAGATCAGACCCATGCTCGACTGCTTGCGTCCATAGGGCTGGGCATGCCTGGAGCTGCCATAGATGCGCGATTCCCCATAGTCGTAGCCCAGGCCACCGTCTGCGCCCAGGCCAGCTCCCAACAGATCCGCCTCGCTGTGCGAGCGGTGTCCGTAGTGCTTGCCATTGGTCATGTACTGCTGCTGCTGATGCTGCTGTTGCAGATGCTGCTGCTGCTGGAGATGATGGTGCTGGCCGACGGCTATGCTGGCCCGGCTGTTCGCCTGACGCAGCGCCGCCGCTGGCACGCCGCCTTGAGCGCGCGACTCTGGTCGGGAGTGCGCCATGGCCATGCCCATGCCGCTGATGGCACGGAAATCGGATTCGCTGCGATACTTGCGCAGATTGGGCGGCACTCGGCTGCGCGTGGTCTCGTTGTCGCTGCTGTCATAGCCGCTGGAGCCGGCGCCCGCTGGCGCACCCGAACTGTCCCGAAAGCCGCGATTCACACGGCCGCGCACACCGCCCAGCGCACTGGAGCCGCCTGGACCCGGACCCGGACCTGGTCGATGGGAGCGCTGTGAGCCCGCATTGGGCGGAAACACACGCGGCAGACCAAACTTTAGGTATGTGTACATATTGGAGCCTAGTGGCGATCTATGGGCAGAGAGAGAGGAAGAGACGGAGATAGTGTGAGAGGTGAGATTAGATAGATAATAGTCTAAATGAGTTCTACGAATAAAACCTCATTGTAAAATATTAATATGATTCGTAATATTAGCCCACTCTAGTTCCTAAAGTTATTAGAGTTACTATATTTATTATAGATTTATATAAACATTCATTTGTTTTTTTAATTGAAGCTAATAACAATTTTATTCTGTATATCATAAGAGTATTAATTTGACTATTTTTAAAAATTATATCATAAATTTTCTTTATATTTATTGATATATTAATTTTTAGGTTTTATAGATATACTTAAATATAAAAATTAATATTTAAAGTTATACTGATAAGCTCTATAATAAATCTTTATTTGAAAATAAACAAAATTTCGTAGTTACTTTGAAAGCTGATTCATATTTTAAAAACTGAAATATTTTTGTTGCCGACTTTAATTGTAATGTTTCCATTAATTAAAAAAACAATATTTTTTTATTTTTATGTCAAAAATATTCTAATTAAAATCTAAAAAAAAAATTGTTTTTAACTTAATTTGCATAGTAAAATTTTAGTGAAGAAAAAT
The DNA here is from genome assembly GCA_035047625.1 of Drosophila mettleri. Lineage (NCBI taxonomy): Eukaryota > Metazoa > Arthropoda > Insecta > Diptera > Drosophilidae > Drosophila > Drosophila mettleri. The sequence continues at coordinate 1,354,943 of JAWNPI010000056.1, forward strand.
TTGGGTAAAAATTGTTTTTGAAATATTTTATGCCCGAAATTTATAAAATATATATTTAAATTTGACTTATTATATGTTCATAATTTTATATTTTGTTTCATTTAATAAATATTCTAATGAATTTTCCAATTGCTCAAACAAATTTGCTAAATGAATAATCGAAATCAAAATGCTTGTCAGCTTCAAGGAATGTTGTTAATTCTAGCTGCGAGTGCTGATGGCATGCAAAGATGAGTAAGGCCATAATAATATATATATATATATATATATACATATATATAATATATATATATATATATATAATATATATATATATATATATATATAATATATATATATATATATAAATATATATATATATATGTATGCAAATTTTTAATTATCTATTTGTTTTTCTAATCATAGATTTTGCGACTCACTTGGGTCCGTAGCGCGGATGATTTAAGATTGATTGCACTGTGGTATCTCGTAGCTGGAAGTTTCCATATGGCAGCGGTGATTTGTCTGACGAGCCCAGCGCCGAATCGGTGAAGTCAGAGTTCAGATTTTGCCTGCAATGAGTTGCATGAAGAAGATGATAAGGGCGTGGAGAGTTGCGCTTAGTTGGTCAATTGTTGATGCGTGGGCGTGTCGAATGCGGTTAATTAAAGTTATGGCATTTGAGCTTCCGCTTCAGTGCGACCTAATCAAGCGCTTCATAATTGTTCAGGCAACGCAACAGGTGCAGCGGATGTAACAAGGGCACGCCCACAATGGTTTCCGCACTTACCTATAAATGGACCAGGCATGCAGATCTTCGGATGCTGCCGGCGGCAGCGGTGTATTGGGACCATGCGGCACTGAATAGCGACGCTCCTCGCGTGACATTTTCTTATTGCTGGAAAAGTTGCTCAGCTCCATGGTCTAAAAAAGAGAAAGAGAGACGATGAGGGGATGAGAGTATTAGAGGGAGGGAGGAGGAAGCGACAGCATGAATTAGTGTCTTGGTGCCAAAAAATGTGGCTAATTTCCAGTTAAACTGGGTCAAGAATGTCAGCGTGGCGGTTATTACTCATAATTTGCGGGAATTAGCTTAATGAAAGCCACGCACACATACATAAACACATATAAATCTAAGTGTGTCTGCCATTGTTATGCTAAGACTAGACCAAGTTATATGCTCTTATATACCCTATAAATAAATAGCTGAGGCCTACTAAAATAGAATAGAATAAAATAGAATAGAATAGAAGAGAATTTAATATTTGATTTTGTGGAGAAATAAGCATTAGTCTAAGACACATGGAGATATATCAAGAAATATATCTATGTTATATCTTGGACTCATAATATTAATGTTAATTATATTAATAAAAAAAATTGCTCAATATTCCTCTACTAAACTTTTGATAATTAAAAATGCAGCTCAGTGATGACACCTGATGTGGATCTTGGATAGACAAGCATATAGCAGATCGATTACCCAAATGTAAATAATATATATTATATTTATACAATAATTATATTAAATATAATAGAATATATTCCTTTATTATATTACATAATTATATTATGTATATAGATATATAAAATATTTTCCTTACAGTTGGGTGATCGATCTGCTACAATTATGAATCATTCTTGTCTGTAAAGATCATTATTTATTTCCCTATACAATATATCATTATATTGTTTTATCAAGCTCCAAAATTATAATATAACTTCTGAAGAGCGCATAAAGGAATTTTAAGTTTCAACTTAATTTATATGTTGAATACATAATCAGAAGCGAACTTATATAAATATCTAATCAATCAAATTTTCGCTTAACACTTTATTTTCTATAGACGATATTTGTGTAAGCCAAATAAATATTCATAAAAGTCATAAATATATTTAAAAAACAAATTCATGCTTCCGCTCTGCTTTACGCAACAAATATAGTTCAAGTAAATTACCAAAATGTTAAATGTAAACCAAGTCAGAACTATTAACAGTCTCTAACAGGGTATAAAAACTTGAACACAATGAAACCAATTTATGCAGTTTTTGTTTTGTTTTTTTTTTTTTTTTGGGCTTTTGTTTTTCACATTTAATTTTCTTGAGTCGAGCAAATCGGTATCCGAATCAGAGAATCAAGCAGCAATTGTTGCTGCTGAAGATTTCGACACGGCGGCTGCGTTTTTAATTGCTAATGCGAGAAACGCAGATGCAAATGAGCCGCAAAGTTGCACCCAAATGCCGCACTTATGCAAGACAATGTAAGAGCAAATAAATAAAAAAGGAAAAAAAGAAAAAATTAAACAAAACGATGTCGGCTAGCAAATGCACCTGTTGCCAGGTTGAGGTTGTGGAAGCCAGCGAGCCGTATGCATTTCCGTTTGCAGAAGTGAGTGCACCTTGAGTACTACGAGAGACTATGTGTGTGTTTGTATGTGTGTGTGTGTGTGTGAACAAATACGAGCAGTTAAGTCTGTGCTTAAACAGCTGCGAGTGGGTGCGAGATTATGTAGTTAAGTGTTCTCAGTTTTAATTATATATATTTTTTTATTATTTCAAGAGCCTCAGCAGCTGGCGAAAGTGGAAAACAAAAAGATTTTAGCTTGACTTTAATTTTAATTTTATAATACCCTGTAGGCAATTGTATGTAGAGCATTTCAGGCAGCAAAAGTCCGTTGCCTCTATAAACAAGTTTATTCACATTGTTCTATTTCAGTTTGTATGTGCTTCTGTCTGCGTTTGCTTCACCATGAACGCCTAATCTTGAGAACTATGTGAGCTGAAGATAACAAATTTAAGACTTGTATAATATTATACATTATTTACTCTTGGATTATTATTTTAAATCTGAGAAAACGTGCTTTGTTTTCATGAAATCAATAAGAGCTCTACAACAGATAAGCATTTATTTTATTGTAAAACTAAGAAGGTGAATTCATGAGAATGCATACAAAATTTGAGCAAATGTCAAAGACTTAAAGAACTACAATCAGAAAATTTTATAGAGTGTTGTCTTTTCATATATAGATCAATATAATAAATGGAATAAACATTTTTTGGTATAATTCGACTCATCAACCTCAATTGATCATCAACAAGTTGTAGCTCCATTACCTAGCCCATATTTATAGAGTATTGGCTAGTCGTGCACTGTTATCTGGAGCACTCTTACTTGCTGTTTTTAATAATCAAAGCTAGAGCTGAAAGTGAAGCTGCGAGTGGGAGCTGTAACTGTAGCCGTAACTGGATGTGAAAAGTGTGAAAAACGCATCAAACGCTTTGATTACCGCATTATTTGAACTGCTTTTGGCCCTGGTAAGAGTCATGTGCATTATGCATGATTATTAAATATTATTTTGTTTTTATTGTTACAAAAATAACTAAAAACGACTTTTAATTGCGTGTTAAATATGCTTTAATTAAAATCATTTTGTGTTATATAGCGACTTATGGCTTAAAGTTCAGTTTAGTTGATTTCTTCTGCTTCTTCTTCTTTTTTACATTTTTTATGTAAGTTTTTTGTTTTCATTTGAGTTGTTGTTTTTGCTCCGCATGTTATTGTTGTTGGCGTTTTTAGTATGTACTTGGCCAGTGAAAGTGGCGGCAAAAGGTTTTTTTATCCGCACTCAATGATAATGTAAATATAACTCAAGAGGAACTACCTATAGTTACGCCTACCTTACCCAGGCCATAGGGCTTGAGCTAAAAACTTGCCGGCAGTTGCCTTTGTTGTATTGAATGAATGACTGAATGAATGATTGACTGACTGCATTAAGGGCATAGCATTGATTTATGTGAGCGTAGTTTTTGATATCTATAGAGAGAGAGAGAGAGAGAGAGAGAGAGAGATGGAAGGGGACAAGTTTATATATCTTTGTACACATATCATTTGACAAGTGCGTTAAGCAAAAAAGTCTTGAATTTATTGTATACGAGTGCAGCCTCCTATTGAGCTGAACAAGTTGGCGTTGCTGCCGATGTTGCTGTTGTTGCTTTTTTGCAATGAAAGTGATTTTCGGAATGTTGCTTTTCATGTCACAGATCAGATGCCTGGGAATTAGCCAAGCGCTGGCTGCTACTTGTACAAATTGGCAATAAGAAGATGTAATTAGGCTGTGAAAATGTCATAAAATGTATAACAACTACGACCGTTGATTACTTATATGAGCCGCCAGACTCATGTAAAGTGGGTGAGTTGAGAAGACTTTGAGTAAAAGTGAATATAAAACTTTTAAATATGTAACTATAGTTGAGGAGTTGTTTTGAAAAATGAACTTCTTCCGCACAGTCTGAAGTTAATCCATATATGCGTATATGGATTAATTAGGTATTTATAAATTTTAGTGAAATTCCTTAAGAGAATCTTTAAAAAGATTTACAAGCATATTTCATAGTCTTAGAAAGCGTATATGTCTTTACAAATATCTTCGTTATTACCTAAAGATTTTATTTAGCTTATTTGTCGGCATTTATATTTAGCGAATATTCATAGACTCGATGTAAACAAGCTTAATACGTTGAGCAGATTTGTTGGATTAATAATGTGAAAGGTCTTCCAACATGGAAATGCAACTGCTCTGGCTGATGAGCATCACGAAGACTCCGCAATAATTACTTTGCTAGTTTAGAGTTGCCTGCAGAATTACATCTTCCAATTCAGCTTCAAAGCATTTTCAACCTAAGATTTTACAACAAGGAAATCATGTCGCATACAGATATCAGCAAGCAGCAGGATCTTTACTTAAGTTAAGATTATTTTGAAGATAATAGAACTTGAAGTTAAGCTTTAAAGCGCTTTATAGCAGCGTGAATTAATATAATTTTAGATCAAATAATCCCATATCTATCAAAATATACTTATAAAATATCAGCCAGGCAATCTTAATATGCTCAACGATAACCATAACCCTTCTTAGAGTAAAAATAATCTGGCGAGGTATATTTTAAGTGCACTCCAATCTCTAATACTCCAAAATCTAATACTCTAATACCCCAGTCTCCAATACCCAATTCTAATCATTACTAACACCTTCAGCGCTGCTTGCAGCATGACTTTCTCCATTTCAACGTATCTTGATATGACTTTAAGTACATTGTATTGCTACCCATAAAAAAGCGCTCGAAAGATATCCATAGGACAGTGAGTATATATGCATAAAGGTATCTATTACCCCCACTCCAGACGCTGATACATATTTATCTGATTATGCAGCTGAAACGAAAAAATGCCAGCTAGAGTGCTGGCTGAAACCCACATGCAGCTGCAGCTGCAGCAAATATCAAATTCGAAACCAGAATTCTTTTTCGGTGGCCAAAAGTGCCGCAGTCGCCGTCTCAACTGGGCACGGAGCTTGGCACAGTTACAGATGCAGTTGTCTGTTGGGAATTATATCATAGATATAACACAGATTAACTGTGGCCGGTTTGTGGCCACGACGACTGCTTGAGTTATGTGTATTGAGTCGCTTTGCATGATGAGTGGCTGGAGCGGATGTGGTGTTTGTCAACGGTGCCTGATGCGAGCCAATTAATTGTCAAACAGTTATTGCCAATGCTTTAAATGAGTTTGCAATGATTACGCCAATAGGCTAAGGAGTTTGTCCAACAAATGTGTCAAGAATTGGCTCACACTGAGCCACAGACTGTGACAGACACGGAGAGAAAGGAAGATAGGGAGAGAGGGAGAGAGAGGGAGAGTGATGGAGTGAGACAGACTCGAACTCCAACTGAAACCCGTTGTTGACATTCCCGTTGCTTGTGCCGCATTTTGTTGCAAAGCCACCAGTTGACAAGTGGCAAGTGGCAAGTGGCTAACCGTTGCGTGTCTAAAGCCGCCGCACATGACCATTGATGCAAAAATGCAGTTAGACTCAACTGGAGAATGACGACCCGAAAGGAGGAGCCCCGCAATCCACTGCTTACATTAGATGATTTAATGGTGCGCGCCCAAGTGGTTCCATGTGCCCAAGTGGTTTGACCATAACAATTTGTCCATGTCTTTCATATTTTTTCCCTCTATATATGTAGTTATATATAATTTTTTTGTTTGGCTCTCATTTTTTTCTTTTTTTTGTGGGCAACCACTTGAGAGCTGATTTTGTGAGCCATTGAAATGTGTGTTTGCTCGGCTGATTGGATTACAAACAAGCGACCGCTTGCTAACTGACGGACTGACAGACCGTCGATCTGACTATGTGAACCGCTTGGCCACTCCACTTGCGGTCTAGGGTATATTCCCACGCAAAAAGCCAATTAAATTGGGTTACCCGAAAAGCAAACAACCAGTTAGAATAAGAGTCAAAAGTGAACGTCTTGCTAATACCCTGAAACGAGCTGTATAACACTGAGCCATGGCGCGCGCTAATCCAAATTCGAATTCTAGTTTCCTTATATAAAAACTCTGTATAATACTTGACAACCTTTTGGGCACTAAATTTTAAATCTGATTATTATAAGAATGCCAAAACGTTGATCAGATATCCAGAAAACAGAATATTATAACAATAATTTATTGTATATATATAATAATTTATTGTATATATATAGAACAAGTTGGATTTTATTGATCGATATCTATCGATTTTTAAAGAAGAAATCAATTATTTAATAAAATAAGAATAGTTAGATCTAAGTCTATATTTTTTATCTTTAGCTTTTATAGTTTTTAATTGAGTAATTAAGTAAGTAATTACAGATAAACACAGGTCGATTTATTAGTGATCATATTTAAGTATGTTAAGTATATAAGCCAATATACTATGCCTAAACATTTTTAATGGGTATATCGAACCAATCGGAAGTTTCCCTTGTACACGGAATGCCGCGGGCCACGTTTACGAGCTGGAATTGAAAAGAGGTAACTGGTTAACCGGCCGGGCCGGCCGTACCGGGCAACAGGTTAACTGTCCAGCCACCCAAAATTCAAAAGCCAACTGACTGGCTGGCTGACTGACTGACTGGCGGAATGACTGACGGAATGACTGACTGACAGTGAGTGTCCAGGCAGTATGCAGCACTTGCCACGGCTTCTGCCCCTTTCTTATGAGAAAGTGAAAATCTTTGTGCTGTGCCATAATTTCTTGCTGCCAGACATCGTATGATAAATGCCAATTGCAGCCGACCCAAAGTGGGTCGCCGTTGCAATTTGCAATTAATAATCAAAAAAGAAAATAAGTGAAAAAAAAAATATCACATGCTTGCGGCCTTTTTGGTTTTTTTCTTGGGCGTGACTGGGAACTCTGCGCTGTTGCCGGGCTGACTAATACTAATCGCAATGTCCATGCAAATTGATAATAATAAACATCAAAATGAATTTGTTGATTACCAGTTTGCGGAGCAACATTCCAGCGGCAACAAAAAAAAAGCCGTTTGTTGAACTTGTCCAGCAAAACGAAATTGCTGAAAAATACGACCGAATTGCTAACCAATATCAGACACTGTGCAAAATTAAGGCTTGCATATGAATAAAATAGAAAATTTTATATCATCAACACTGGATAGGCATATTTATAACAACAAAAATGGACTAGAGGTGATCTAAGCTGCTTAAGAATGATAAACAAGCATTATCTAATTTTGTCATTGAAGCAGAAAAATATTCCGAATAATTTATGAAAATTAATATAATAAAAAAAATCATTAAAGAATCTTTGAGTAAACATTTGACCAAGACGACTTTACAAAAGTTTTGACCCTTTATAGTAACAATTTTGATAATTGATGACACTTTTTTGAAAATTCCAAATATATATTAAGCATAATATTACTAGCATTTAAATTAAATATATAAAAATATAATAAATAAAAGAAACATATTTAAATAAAGTCGATAACAAAAAAATAAAATGCAAATATAAATATAAATTTTATTTGCCTTTTTGCTGACCATTTATCAGGTCATGCCGAGTTTCACTGAATATGAGTCAATAAAATGCATAATTCATTCAATTCAATGTTCTTTGCACAGTGTATTTATAGAAATTTATGTGTGTTAATTGAGCACTCGATACTCGATTTTAACTTGGGTTTTAACACGTTTAGTGTTTGGCATTTGTGGCGAACAGGCAGGTATGCAAATTTATGTCATCTCTCATAGATAGACAGTCCAGCATCAGCATCGGCATCAGCCCCAAACCAGCTGCTGAAGATAAGCGACAGTCAGTCAACTCAGCACGCAATTTTACGCAAAAAAAAAGAAAAGAAACATTAATAAAAGAAAAAAAAAACACAGATTCACAATTTTTGTGAAAGTTTTGCTGCGTACTTGAAATTGATTATGAACAGATTGTGAATGTACATCAACGGAGTGCTGCGACTGTTTCGAGCTGTCTAGATGAGATTTGTGATTTAATAAATGTGCATTCAAGTCGACTAAAGTCTAAGGTGTGCCGAAGCTATAATACCCTAGCAGAGACATCAGTTAATTAGCTCATGTTGCAAATATGTGGGAATCGAGAGTTAACTAAGCTTTGTTCAATATCTTGATAAATGACTAAGAGCGGCTAAAGCCACAAAGCAATGAATTTTAAGTAGTTCGCTTAAAAAAACAAATGTTTATTTAACGATTCAATTTATATGTAATGACATTTGATGAAAGCAGCGAATTTGATATCAAAGCGACATTTTTAATAAAATAAAAATTTACTTTTTAAGCTTTTGTTAATCAAATGATAAGCTGACATATTGAAAAAAATCTTTAAAATATTTAGTGTAAAACATAATCTACAAGCATAACTGACTAGATAAGCAATAAAAAAAAGATAATTTAATAATACAAATTTTGATTCAGTTTTTGCCATGAATTACATGTTGGGTCTAGAGTATGTGAAGAGTATAACAAGAGTATGCCACATGTAAGTTTGGCAAGCTGAGCTCTATAGTATCTTTAGAGTAATTACATTTTAGTCACTTATCAGTTTAGAAATATATAGTTACCCTCTCTTTAGACACATGCCAAAAAGATCTATACTGCCGTCTACTATACAAATTTGATACAGGGCTCCAGTTATGCACAGCATACAAACAGTCTGCCGGTCAATAAGATATACTTATATACCTAAGATCATATCCTCTAAATTTGATGATGCTAATTTTGCTTTGCCTCAACAAATGTAATCTAAAAATGTGATTAATTTCGTATATGTGCGCTAAATGATATAACAAACAAATTTTACAGACTTTGACATATGTGAGGCTAGAATAGGGTCTAAACATGCTAAGTCCGCTTCGCAGACTATTGAAAAAGCATAAAATTTGATGATTTTATTTTTATACTTAAAATTTTATTGATTTTGGAGCCAGAATTGCAGCAAGCTTAAGCATGGCTAATATAAGCATCTATAACTGGGCCAACTGTTTATTAAGTTTAGCCAATTGTGGTTATTAAATTAGGCAATCTCGAAAACTACAAAACCATAACGACCAAATCAAAAGCGAGCTGAAGAATGCGCCAAAGTCCAAAAAACATCGTTGCTGCTGACATAGGCAAAGCGCGCTCCAACTGTGACCCCAAAAAAAAAAAAAAAGAGCCAAGTTAATGTCATGCCGTCAACGAATACTCGTCATGGCTGCATAGCCCTCGCTCGCTGACTGTGTGTGTGTTCAAGTGATTCAGTTTTCATTTGGTGTTTCGTTTGTTCGTTTTTCATTTGGAAAATTCACAGCAGCAAGGTCAGTCTTATTAATTGCCTCAACTCAAGCCGTTTTCCATGCAACCATTTTTCTTCTTCTTCTATTTTTGGCCATCTTTACAGGCAATTAACGCTCCGGCTCAAACAAAACACTTTCCTATGTGTTGCAATCGACTTGTGAAAGTCGACAGCGACGCAAAAATTTGCATGCCAATGTCCGTCCGTCTCAATTGTGGACCATCACAAACCAGCCCGTCCCACTAAGCCCAGCAAAACCACCAACCCGCCCTGCCTGCCTGCTTGCCACACACATGCGCCACTCTAATTGACACAAATTCCATGACAAACAAAATACAACTTTTTTTCGACTAAATATATATATTTATTTTCGCGCTGCCCTCACATGCATAGAAATGCGAGAGACTCGCTCTAGGTTGGACATATTCCGGACACAGCTAACGCACCCACCCAGACACAGACGCTGAGCCCATGGCGCCAGCTGGCTACAGTGGCGCAAAATCTGCAGCTAAAAATGCATAAGAGAATGTCAAAATAATTGACTCTTCTTGAAATTAATAGAGGTATCTAAGATTAAAGATAAAAAAAGAATTCCTCAATCTAATATTTTTTTTTTCAGAAAAATAAATGCAAGCTATTTAATTAGTACGTTTTCTTTTAGACTAATTAAAAGCTTTATGGCCAGAGTTATAAAGTTAATTATTTATTTTCAAATCAAATTATTTATTTTTTAAATATATTATATAGAATCAAAGCAAAGTTGTATATCAATTTGAGCGTATATTAAGAAATATTTTAATTTATGTTACGCAATTAATTATTTATTTTTTAAATTAATATTTAGACATTTAAAAAACTTTATTTTTTTTAAGACATTAATTAAAATTAAAAAAATAAAAAACTCATTAATTCATTTATTTGTTTCAAAATACATATTTTTAATACTTGGCATATTTAATTATTTTTAATTTTAAATTTAAAAAAGGTAAAAATAATTTAATCTTTTCAAAAAAATTGATCATAATACAGATGCATATTTTTTCAAGCAAAAACGTTGCCACAATAATTTATAGAAGAGAGAAAAAGAGAAGATAAACAGAGATACAATATGTTTTTCATAGCTTTAAATCTTATTTATATCAAAAGTGTCACTCTTAGCGAAAAAAACTAAGCAAAATTTGATTTTTGCCAGCGATTAATGAACTCGAAAGAGTAACAAAAACTCGAAGACCAACTATAAAAGTTATATAATTCTCAGTCTTAGGATACTGTGACTAATTGTAGTTTTTTTATTATACAATTATGTCGGCTATAAATTTGCTGTGCGAGCCACTGTGCCTGCTTGATATACGAACCTATTGTAGATCATGCCAAAACTCACGATGTCTTGAGTGACATAAATCCATGGCACAATTTATGCACGGCACGTTAGGGTGTGTGCGCGTGTGTCGCTGCCACACACACACACACACACACACACACACACACACACATAAACATGCACACTGACACACACACGCACACATGCACATTCCATAAGATACTTTTCTGTGTCTTGATTCTGATTCTATGTCAGGCACACACGCAGTTCGAGCTGATGTAGTGAAATGAAATTCTGGTTTTAACGAACGTAAAGCGAACCGCCACGAGCTGAGTAGCATCCATCCAGTTGGCTGGATAGCACTTTCTTCGTCTAATTATGCAGCTGTTCTATGTGGCGCGTCTTTTATGTGTTAATTTAATTATAATAAAACCCAAATTAACCTGCTCTGTACTCTATCAGTGGCTGAGGAAAATTTCTTTTTCATTTGCAGCGGTTCGTTAAGTTTTCACTGCGCGGTGGGGCTGAGGGATTAAAGATGCGGCTGTCTGGAGAGGCAGCCCATTAAATGCAATGAATCATGACTCTTAATGCAGAGCCAATGCATTGGTCTGAAGCTAAAAATAATCAGCTATAAACGTAAGCCAAGTGCCGAGCAGAACAAGTTCTTGGCCAGAGCTGCAGCCGCACCTATTTTTTTTTTTCTTTTTCTATTTTTTATATAAGGCCACAATGTTGGCTAGACAAAGCAGGCAGCAGCAGCAGCACCGCCAGCAGCACCACCCGCCGCGTTGGCCAAAACTCAGCACAAAGCAATAAACTGACAATCAATTCGGTTTAAATCGCTGCGCCTTTGACTTTGTCTTCACATCAAGTTTGTGTCTTAAGTCTTTCGGTTTCGATTTGAAATTGCCTCGAATTGAAACTCACAGATTGTCGGTCCGCTTTTCAAGAGTTTTTCTTCTCCCACTTTGTTTTTAGTTTCTGTTTTTTTTTTCGGCCTGGCTACAAATCATCAGCCAGCCCCGTTAATAGTTATAAGAAATACTGTTAACTAATTTACGCCACAAAAAAAAAAAAAAAAAAAAAAACAACATGAGGAAGAGGGCCACAGAAACTAACGAGTCACCAGGCACAAAGCAGAGAACAACAATTTAGAGGAAGAAAAACAACTTAAAGAACAAGAATCAGAAATCTTTGGGCGCTGATAGGCAAAGGTATTCAGCTAACGGTAAAGCATGGCATTGTAATTAGACGCAAAGCATTGCTGGCCTAAACACTAATGTTTGCAATTAACAATGCTGAGAAATGTGCCAAAAATAAATAAATATATATATATATATGTATCTTATCAAATGATGGCAACATTTTTCACAGTTTTGAAAGTGATTGTTTGGCTAAAGAAAAATTGAATGTGAAAGTTGCTCTGCTGTTGGCCAATTTCGAAATTCTCGGCAACAAAGCGCAACAGATAAATGGCCAAAGATAAATTGTGTAAAGCCAAATGATAGCAGCTCTTGAGAGCATTTACAAAATCAAAAGCAAATTGATTATGAATACAGATTTTGCATCGCAACAAAACGTCAATAAGCAGTTACCACAAAAATGCAGCAACAACAACGACCACAGCAGCAGCAGCAGCCGCAGCCGAAGAGGAAATGCCAAGACGCAAGACAAACAATAAGCGACGCACGCAGCCAAGAACTTGGCAGTCAGCGAGCGAAACAAACAAACAGAAACTTGTATCTGAAAGATACAAGCCACACACACACACACACACACACACACACACACATAGCACACACATGCACGCATAGCTTTGGCGCTGTCTATGCGCCCTAAGCGCGCAAAAGAACTTTTAAGCCGAATGGAAAACACAAAATAAAAAAGCCAACAAGTCGAAGAAGCAGCGTGGAAATGCTTGGAAACAGCAATAGACCTGGGTCTGCAGAGAGAACGATGGCTGAAAGCAACGCTCGCTAGACAAAACTTGCTTGTGGGATCTTTGACCTGCAATGGCGACGACGACCGCAGCAGAAGAAAACAACAACGTGGAGCAGGAGCTGAGCGCCCGTCAACGCCTCAACTAAACCCATATAGATACACACACACATATATACATATATATGGCTAAATGTATGTATCTTTGTCTTGGCTTGGTTTTTAAATACAAATTTTAACAGTTAATACCAGTTGGACAAAACTTTAATGTGCAACATGGGGAAAAAAAAGGCGCCACAAAAATGCAAAACGCAAAAAAAAAATATAAAATTATTACATTTTTCGCTCAAGCACTTACCTGGCTGTAGTTGTTGTTGTTGTTATAGCTACTGCTTGTTGCTGCCGCTGCTCTTGTATATTCCATAAAAACTCACGCACACACACATGCACGCGCACAGTTTTGCGTTTCTTATTGGAGAATTTTGGTATGGCAAATGCCGCTATTTGCAAACTGATTTGTCACACACACGAGCCTGGCCAATAAACCACATTTGCAAGCGCTTCAACATTGCACATTAATAAATAAATGAATTTAAATATATATATATGTGTGAAGATTGCTACCGCATATATTTCGTTAGTTACGCCGACAACATTTCAATTAGATTTTCGATCGCGCAGTGTTTGTTTTTTTCTATTAAATTTTTATTATTGCTAAACTTTGTTGTAATTTATTTCACTTTTTATGCGCAAAGGCAACAGACGTGAACAAGCGGAGCGAGCGCAGCAGCAGACAACTCTCCTGTTGCTCTGCTCAAATCGTACTGAACTGAACTTGGCCTCGGACGCCATCTTAGCCTGCAGTGGAATTTCGGTGCGCGCGTCTGGAAGCGCAGAGAGCGCAACGCATTCCAGTTATTCCAATTGGAACAGCCTGTGCTTAGGTGTCGATCGCATTGCCAGCAACAGCTTTAGTTGGAATTGTGCGCTCCATTGGACTAGACGTGTTCGCGGCTAATTCGCAGCTTAAAATAAAATTGATATTTTTTCGGTGTGTTTTATATTTGCTTTAAAGCGTAGAATTAATATTTAAATGATTAAATAAATGCATATTTAATTATTAAATTTATTTTAGAAGACATTTATAAAATGCTAAATATTATATTTAAAGTTCTTAAAACAGCTAGTACGCTCTCTCTCTCTCTCTCTCTCTGTCTTCCCCTTCGCGCTTTGCACAACGCTCATTCCAGTGTGTTTACTTCCAGTCAGTGCTTGTTCTTTGAGCCGCTCTTGAACGACGGACAGCGTGTGAGGCATAGAGCAGAAGAACAACAAACAGAGCTGTTTGGAGCGTTGTTTTTGCTTTGGCTATGAAAATGATTGGCAGCGACTACGTACTGGAAGCGCACAACATATTCCACACCACCGAGGCAAGTGAACTGGAAGTCGCGCAAAGAAGCATTCAAATTGAAGTCTTTCGTTCTCTCTATTTGACTCTCCCTCTCTGTGCAGGTGGACGGTGGTGGCTGTTTCAATGGTGCCGGCAACTCAGCCCTGGTGCTCAAAGGCGTCAACCTGACCGTGCACAGTGGCGAGGTGATGGCCATACTGGGCTCAAAAGGTAGCTGATTCACCTGTGTAAATCTGCATCTGCTGCTGCATCTTAAATAAATTTGTTTGTTTATTTTTTTTAGGCAGCGGCAAACGCGCTTTACTGGATGTGATTGCAAGGCGTGCGGATGGTGCCACGCGTGGCCAGGTGCTGCTCAATGGCTCGCCGCTGAGCAAGGCGCTCTTCCAGCAACGCTGCGGCTATGTGACACAATCCTGCACCTTTGTGCCCGGCCTGACAGTGGCCCAGACATTGCACTACACGCCCACCATTGTAGGTGCCGAACACTCTGACTTGATATGATTGATAGTTTTTGTTTGGTTGCAGTTGGGTGGTTATCTGAAGAGCTCGAAGGTGCGTCAGGTGCTGGCAGATTTGGCGCTCTCGCAGGTGGCCCACAAGCGCGTGGAGTATCTCAATATAAGCGAAGCCAGGCGTTTGGCCATTGGCATACAGTTGGTTCGTGACCCAGGTGCGTCGGATTGTCGGTCACATTCTACATCTAAGATTAACTTCTATTGCTTTCAGTCATGCTGCTGCTGGATGAGCCCACCCAGGGTCTGGATCCTCTCAGCGCCTATCTGCTCATCTCCATACTCTCGAATACTGCCAAGAAGACGGGCTGCGGCATTTTGTTGTCGCTGGAGAAGCCACGCTCCGATGTCTTTCCCTTTTTGGACCGTGCCCTGTTCCTGTGCCTGGGCGGCGTCGTCTACTCGGGTGGCACTCGCGCCATGTTGGAGTACTTCCATGCCATTGGCTTTCCCTGTCCGCAGCTGGAGAATCCGCTCATGTATTATCTTTGCCTCTCCACTGTCGATCGTCGCAGTCGCGATCGCTTTCTCGAGTCGAGCCAGCAGATCGAGGCGCTTGTGGAGCGCTTCTCCAGAGAGACACCCATATCCGATGCGCCGCTGAACAACATGGGTTCGGGCAAGGTGCCGCTGGCCTACGGCAAGCCTGGCGAGCTCAAAGTTTGGATCATGTTATATTTGTATGATAGCGAAATGGATATTTTTGTATTGTTACTAAACAAATGCTATTTCTTAGAAAACTTTTGGCCTCCACATTCTCCTGCGGCGTGGTGGGCATGAAGACGCTCTTCCTGCGCCTACTTCTATTACCCATATCAATGGCAATTCTATGGGCCTTCTATACGAATCTAAGTGTGGGTATTGAAATTTGCTTTGCATGACTCTCTGTTGCATTTTCATAATCCTACAGGATGATGCCAGTGGCTTCTTTACCCGCAACGGCATGATATTGAATATACTTGGCCTGTCCTATGGCTGCGGCATCTTGACCACCATATCATTATGTAATTTGTGTAGTCTAATCCTTAAATGCCCGACTTAAGCTTTTGCGCTCTTACAGTTCCTATTTGGCGTAAAAAGCTTTCGCAGGACACACCGGAAGGTCTCTATACGGGCACCACACTGCTGCTGTCCTACAACTCCGTTTCCATACCCTTCTCAGCGGTATCAGCGGCATTGGCTAGCTGTGTTATCTATCCGTAAGAGATCTAATTTATATATATATATATATATATATATTTACATATAAATCTGTATGATTCACTTTTTAACAGACTTCTCTTGGACACGAAATTTAATAACGGCACTGTCTTTGCCTATTTGTTTGTGGCACTTTGGTCGAGCTATGTGCTAGCTGAGCAAATGACCATCTCCTTCCTGCTGGTGGTCAAGGTGCCCTTCAATGCAGCTATAGCAGTCACTTATGTGCTGGTCATCAGCATTGCCCTGGCCAGCGGCACCGTGCGGCAAGTTTTAATATTAGAAATTAAAAGTTAAATTAAATATAATGTAATATTCCAACTGCAGTTCGTTTAAGGGTTTGCAGCCCTGGTTGCAGGACAATACGAAGGGCACGCATACGCGTTATGCATCGTCGCTGCTGCACAGCATCGCCTTTCAAACTCGCAAGCTCAACTGCACGCCGACTGCCTCTGTCATTTGTCCCAAGCCTACGGACTTTATGCACGAGCGCTTGGGCCTACCAGATCCAGATGTGAGTGTGTATTTAACTCTTACGATTCATTCCTTATCTTTTTGCATTGTAGGAAACAATTGATGTAGCTGCTTCGTGTGCTTTTGCCGTGGGCTTGGCAGCCTTCAATATGCTGCTCTATTTATTCCCAATGCCGCGCTGCGTGCGTCTAAAATTTAAAGAGTAAATATCGCAATTTATGTTTGCACAGCACTAACTTAATTTATATGATTTATAAGACTTAATTAAAAATTTAAAATATCACACAACTAATGTTAACTCACGCGCCAACTGGGCTGCATTGGCTTTTATTGCTTTCTGCGTATCGATAACACATTTCTGAAATATATCGATGGCGGCAGTGGCACAAGCTTGCTTAGCCCTCGATCATAGATGTTTCCGTAAGCATCGATATGCCAGGGCTGCATAAGAATGTTAGGCTACCCTTGAATCGTATCGATAACTAAAACTTTTAGCTTAGACGCTCGCGCGTAAAATTTTAATTAACAAAAACAGTATTATTTATCATTTTATTTACAAGAAAACTTAAAATTAATATAAATTTCGCAATGAATACAATCGAAAAACATTACAAATACAAACTCTTGAATAGAAATGTTTCATTTAAATTTTAGCCACTGCAGTTCGAAATGATTTTAGTTTTCGTTTCTGTTTTTATGTTTTCTGTTTCAGTTTAACAATTGTCTAACGACTAAGAATATGTTTGTTTTATTTAAATAACTAGATACACGCATGGAAATTCATTAGAACGAACGCATCTGATTGAATGAATGTACGCGAGTGTTAATGGGTATTCAGGGGCCACGAGTAGCCGAAGACGATGAAAAATGCGAGCAATAGTTGAATATCTGATTGGGAAATTATTTTGTTTTGTGTACAAATATATACGTGTATATAAAATACTGTGGCACCTATATAGTTGCTGCTGGATAGGATTAAAGTGTGTCTTGTTAACATTGTTAGTTTACGATGAAGGCATACAAAATATGGGTTATATAGTTCAAGGGCTGGGCTAGGCTGGGCTGAGCGTATGCCAATGTTAAGCTCGAGCTCAGTCCGTGTCGTAGTAGGCGTAATCGTAGCTAGTATCCTCATCGGCATGTGGCGGCCGTTTGGACTTGCTCTTCTTATCCTCTTTTTTGCTCTTGGTTGATTTCTTAGACTCTACCGGAGAGCTTGTGGTTATTGTCGCTTTCGTTGTGCTTGTTGTGGGGCGTCTTGTTGTGGTGGTGGTTGTTGTTGTTGTTGTCGTTGTTGAGCTGCTCGCCTGGACGGTCGTCTTCGGACTAGATGGCGCCAACTGTGGACTGTACTGGGAATTATACTGCTGTGAAGTCTTCTCCGCCTTGTAGATATCAGCGCGTAGCTTGTTGATGCTGGCAGCGCCAAAGTTGAGCGATTGCGCCGTCTTGAAGAGCTCATCCTCATCGCTCAGATCCGATTGCTCATGCTCCTTCTGGTAGGCGGACTGCTGCTGGCTCTTCAGATGGCTGTGCGCCTGCTGAAACCCATGTGGCTGCCTGCTCGATACGGGCGCATGGGTGGTGCTCGTCGACGTCGTGGGGTTAGTGGATCTGTTGCGCAGAAACTTGAAACGATTGCGTGGAAAATCATTCTCATACAGCTCCGGATGGTACTGTCCGTCATCCTCATCCACATTAGAGTACGGATTGGCAGTGGTGGGCAACGCAGCTGTCACAGCTGAAGTTTTCTTGGCACTCGGACTCTGGCTAGGACGCTGCGTTTGTTGCACCTGATAGAAACTCTGTTCGTAGGCCTTCTTGTACGTTGTTGGCTTAAAGGTGGTGGGCGTAAAGGCATCTCGTACGGCCTGCGTGGATAGCTTCTTGCCGGGACTCGCTGTGCTGCTGGGGGTGGTCGGATAATAGAACTCATCGTCGACATATCGCTGAGTGGTTGCCTTGTAGGTGATGCTGCCGCGGCTGGTGAAGGTGCGCGGCTTGGCATTGGCATTGACAGCGACACTTGGCGAGGACTTAAATGGCGACGGTTCCTGGCTGCCCACGCGTGTCAACTGCTGAGCTACGGATTGTGAGCGTGGTCGTTGGTACTGCGGCTCCAGCTGGGCGGGTTTTCGGGCTGCATTTTGGCTGGCCTGGAATGGCTGCGGCTTGGCTAGCTCGGCGAATTCGTTGTGATTGATGTAGTTCGACTCCTGTGGACCGAGCTTCTGCTTGCGTGCCGACACAGTTGGCTTATGGCGTCTGGTGGTTTCCTTGTCAAAGTCCTGTGCATTCTTGGCCGCCAGCTTGGTCGAGCTGGACGGCAGCTCCGTGCTCTTGTAGCGGAAGCCGTTATTCGGGTTATATGTAGTTGGCTGTATGCGCTCCTGGGTCTGATAGTCGTTCGAGCCGAAGCTAAAACGGCTGGTGATGCCGTTGCCCAGGCGTGGAGTAGTGCCCGATGTGGGAGCCAGGGTGCTGGGCGTGGTCGACTTGTAGTGCTGAGTGTAGTCCTGGAAGCCAGTATTGAAGGAAGCATGCAGCGTTATCTTCTTCACGGATTTCGTTGATGGCGCAGCTGTGGTGCTGGTGGTTGGACTTGCACTGGGGCTCTGGCTGGTGCGCTGCCCACGCGTGGGCGTGGCACGCGCTTTGCCAGCCGCCTCAGTGGTCTTGCGATTGTAATCGTTGAAATCGTTGGGCCTGGGACGCGGCGGCTCCTCGTCAAATTCGCGCCCGCCATGGCGATTGGCAAAGAAGTGCGAGCTGTGGGAACCCTTAAAGATATCATCGATGTCTTCTGTGAATGCCGGCGAGAGACAAGAGCGTGATTAATTTGTGTAATAAATTTGAAGATTCCCATTGTTGTTTCTTAACTTACGCTTCGAGTCGTCGTTGTAGTTGTGGTTGTTGTGGTTGTTATGGTTGTGGTTGTGGTTGTAGTAGTTGCGCTCGGTGGTTGTTGTTGTCGTTGATGTGGTTGTTGTTGTCGTGGGCGTATAATAGCTGGTGATGGGTCGTTTGGTTGTTGGCGCGCTGTCCGCATTGGAACTGGAAGCAGTCGCCGCATAATTATGTCTGGGGCGCGACTTTTGATCGCCGCGATTCTCCTTGGAGCGACGCACATCACCTGCAATCAGGTCAAATCGTGTATAATGGCTCGCAAACAGTAATGAATAAGACAGCATAATTGGATCATTATCTACCACTTTCGGCACGCTGCAAGTGGAAGGTGGGCTCCTCCTCCTGATTAACGCTCTTGCTCTCATCAACCGAGCGATACAGATCGTTCAGATACAGCGATGTTGACTTGTCGCAATCGACATCCGCCCAATTGGCGCAGATCTGCAGCTCCTGATCGAAGGCCGTGCTATTTGGGCAGAGGAAGCGATAGTCCTGCACCTGTTGGACAAACGAATTAACTCTTCGATGTGAGAGCTGCGCAAACAGTTAGCCGCATTAACACCAAAAGCACATAACCAGATCAACATGCAAAATTCAATTTGATAAGTGAGCAGAATTAGTTAAAAGCAATTTTCGGTTTCTATTTTACATTTTACATTTTTGTTTTTTTTTTTGTTTTGTTAACTTAACAAAAATAAGCAACAACAATAACAAGAAGAGTAAGAGCCGGTGAGTCTGTGAATTTACATTTATTTATACCTATAAATTGTTTGCTAAATTTACAGCGGTTTCTTTAGTTTTATATATATGTAACTAATATATATATTACTAACTTTTGAATCTATTGTAATTCATTCTGTATATATTTTATATCTTACTTATCATTTTTTAATTTATTATTATTTATATATTTTATAATTTTTTAATTTATTATTTATATATTTAATTATTATTTATATATTTTAAAGTGTTCGCATAATTTTTTAATTTATTATAATTTTATATATTTATTTATACAATTTATTCATTACTCAATTTTTTTATTTATTATAATTTTTTATAAATATAATTTTACTAGAAAATCTTTATACAAACAAATATGCAAGACACAGGGTATCTATCAGTCTAAGCACTGTAGCTACGACACACCAAACGCGCAATATTCTTTTAATGATTCAATTTATTTCCCAAAGAGTGTTTAAACAGTATTTAAATCGAACTGAGAATGTGTGAACTAATCTCTATATTTCGAATAGCTGATGTAGGAATAATGTATGTTGTTTAAATATATATAAAATTCCTCATATATTCTGATTCCACTATGATTTCATTAGTATATAGCTAAAGACTAGCTCAAGTCCAGCGCACAATATCAGCCGGCAGGTCTCGCGATGTCAGAGATGTCGCATGGTGCACATCGTGACAATAGTTGGAAGAGCCGTGGCAAGGTTTCGACTCTAACAAGCCAAAGGCCACAGACGAACTTTGGCATTTGTATGTATTTTTTTTTTACGGCTTCTTCTTCTGCAACTTGTGCTGTGTGGCACTTGGCATTTGAATGGGTATCCGGCTGTGGCAGTTGCCACCAGATGACGCTGCTGCACACATTTGGCCCGTTAATTGAGGCGAAGTGAACGTGTTCTCGATGCGGAGACACACACATACGTATATGTATTTATACAATAGTAGGCTAATTGACAACTCAAAATCCATGTGTATAGTTTAGTTCGAAACCCGCACCGTTGTGACTTGGGCATTATTTACTTCGTTAAACATGGTAAGCGTGGCTGGCGAAGCTGCTGTTGATGCTCAATGTCCGATTCCTTTGAACTAGGTAAAAATGTATCTATTTCGCAAACTGACTGAGCTCAGTCAGCAGCAAAGTGATATCTGTGAGGAGGCCGTATCGAGTGTGCTCGCTGACGTGTTCAAGGGCAAAGCCAGCACCATATTCAACTATGGCGATTGGCCAGTTGGCGAGAGGCGTGACAGCAAACTGGATATGATTGATCGCATTCTCTGCGCGCTTTTTGGCCACGTCTACACCATGGAGGTGGCCATGGAAGTCAACATATCCATCAGTCACATGCAGCAATATGTGCCAAAGGATCAGCTGATTGACACAGCCGAGGAGCACTTTGTCGCCTCGCCCCATGATGTCTATGTGTATATGGAGAGGGTCATTGGGCAGATGCAGCAGCAATCGGACGATGCCACCAATGGCTATCCCTATGCACTGTTCACCATATGCGTCAGGCAGAGCAATTTGGAGCGATCGCTGCGTCTGCGCGGCAGCCTCCAGCTAGTCCACCTGATGGCTGTCAATCAGTCGGAGATGATGCTGCAGCTGCGCACGCCCATGGCCTCACTGCTCAAGATAATTAGCGCACTGGCGAGAAATACTAAAACGCACATAAGATACTACAACATACGGCTAACACGAATCCTCAGGGACTTACTGGACAACGATGAGAGCACTGTGATTATCAATTTTGCAACTGCGCCAGAGCCAAAATGTGACGCGATGGCGGCCATGGACTGTGCCAAGATCTGGAAGGCGCTCTACATGCGAGAGCGCCAGAAATGCCGCTGCCTGCGTAATAAGCTGCTGGGGCTAGAGCTTTGGAGCGGCAGCGATTACAAATTTCAGCTGGATGAGCTGCTGGAGTTGCTGAGGAGCAACAACAGCAGCATTCAGCTGGAATTCGAGTTGCCGAGGCAAGGCAATACCTGCACCGAATGCCAGCCCAAAGACATTTATCAGCTGAGGCAGGCGACAGTCGTTGCCGGCTGTGATAAGGAGAGTCCACTGTGCGCTCAGCTGCAGCAAATCAAGGCAGACGCGGAAGCCAGTCTCGAGGAAATGCTGGAAGTGCAGCATATTGTCACACAGCTGGCCAACAGCTACGAGCACAATAGCCAGGAGCTGAAGCAGAAAAATCAGATGTTGGACCGGATGCATCTGATGCTGGCGAAGACCAACAGGAAGCTACAAAAGCAGCGCATCACCTTCAAGTGCAAGCTGGCCAAGTACTCTGATATGTTCAAGCACTTGTGGACGGATCAACGCCGGCAGCAGCAAATCCAGGAGCAGACACAACGAGCGCAGCTGGCGAAGGTGCTCGACGACATCTACCACGAGCTGCACAGCACGCATCCGATGGAGAGCAGCAGCAGCAGCAGTAAATCTAACGTAACTTAGATCTCTTCAACTCTCTCTCCAGTTTGGCTGACTGTGCTGTCTCCCTCTCTCTCTCTCGTGGCTGGCAATTAACGTACTGCATACTTCAAACACTTAAAGGTCAGCGATCAGCCAGCAGATGTTGTTTTGGCTGCATCTGCAACACCGGCTGGCAACCTGGGCAGTCACGAAGTCTCATCAGACACATAGATATCTACGCCCCTAACCCCACCTCCTCCGCCCTTGCCAATGGGGGCGGGGGCTCTGTGGCTGTGCATCTGCCATTTGCCATTTAAGCTGACAGCGAAGCAGAGCGCCCGTAAGTTAACAAATGTCTAAAGTTTTGTGTTTGCGTCTCTCTTTTTTTAATACTTTCGGAATTCGTATGGCCCTGCGGCGGCCCCAACACAACAAATTTTCTATGTATTTTAAAATGTAATGTGAGTATCTCTAATAAAATGTGATCAATTTGATGCTGTGAAAACTTGAAAATCATCCAAAGAATTTAGACTGCAACCCAAAGACCCAGTCAAGTGCTCTCTTAACTGAAGGTTAATATAGATTGTTGGTTAATCTATTGCTTGCAGCACGAATCAAGTGCAATTAAGATTATCATGTATATGTAGGTGTAGGAAGTGCGTTTATGCCACTAACAGATACCCTGTAAATATATATTTTCAGCTTGCAGCTTGTCTATAATTGAGGTGGTAAAAAGTTTGATGAAGTCCGAACTGTGTGAACAACTGTGGCCTTAATTATATAATTTATTTACCCTGTATCCTGTATTTTTGGTGTATATTCTTTAATATACCCAGGAATACAAACGTGATTTATAGTGTAACGTAATATATTATTATCAAATTTATACAGTATTAAGCATTTTTCAATTTAAATTGCATAAATAAACAAATTATTTTTTGGATAAAAAAAAGCAAAGATAAATATTTACAAAATAAATTATATAAAATATAAAATAATAAATTATGAGAATTTTAAAAATTTATATATACATATATTATTAAGAAAAAATATATGTATATATATTTACATACATATAATCTATAAATAAATATCTACAAAAATATAAATATATGTATATATATTATAGATAAATAAATATTTTTTGAAAATGTCAATTCATTTATACAAAAAAATTTACAATAAGGAGCCTAATTTAATAATAAAATACTGGCTCAGTAGTCAAGTATTAGAATTTAATCAATAATAAATAATTAGTATAAAACTCAATTCTAATTCGAAGGTATTCTAAACTGACAAAGTAAGCTGAGATTTATATAGAATTCGTAATTAAGTCTCATTGTCTTTACAACTTCTATAGATAATAAAGAGCTTGGCCAACGTGGAAAATTTGTATTCATGTAATAACTCAAAGAAAGACGAAACTTAAGCAATATATACAGACAGAAAAAAATAGAAAAGTTTCCGAACACCCTTTCATATATTCACAATTTATAAAGCCGATATACCCAGCTCCAACTATTTTGTAAGGCACGCAAATATTTACAACCTAAAGTCTATGTGCTTTATCTCAATACTCAGTTATTGTTGTTGTTGTTGCTGTTAGCTGTCGCATAACACTTACCCCCACTCCGGGCAGCTTGACACAGACATGGAACATTTGACACTGAGTCTCCGGGTCGGCGTAGTAGCCGCCAAGTATCTTGTCGCGGCAGGTGAACTGCGTCTTGGGCATATTCTGCAGGCTGTAGGTGGGCCACGGCCGGCCAAAGACATCCTCATCCTCGTCCAGCAGCTGCGCCTGTCCCAGCACGTTGCCGCACAGCAGAGCCAACGCGGCGGCTGCAAAGATCAACAAACAAACAAACAAATAATGAATAAAAATCGTGAGCTTTTTGAACAAAATTCGAGACTCAAGTGGTGCAACCACCAGCCAGAGCAGTGGCTGCCAGCTCGGTTGCCCCGCTGACCTTCATATTAATGTGGCTGGCGCACTCGCAACACTTTCGCTTGCAAGACGAGGCACATGATTTATGCGTGTGTCTGTCTGAGTGTGTGTGTGTGTGTGTGTGTGTGTTTCATGTGTAACTGATGCTCAAGGTTGACCAAGTTCTTTGTGCGTGTTGTTTTTGTAAGCTTTTGTTTTTGTTGCTATTTGACAATTGATGGCTTTTTGATACAAAAAGACATCATTAAGATCTGAAACCGCAAATTCCCACAGCGCGATGTTTGCAAACTTGTATCAATTCAGCTACCAAATTGGCCACAAAAAAAAAAAATATATATATATATATATATATAAAACCCAATATGAGGGTCAAACAATTAAAATGCCATGTCAATCAAATGTTATGGATTACCTGTGCCAAACAACATGCGAGTACACGAGACATTAAAAGCCACTTACACATGTGAAATGTCTAATTACTATGGTATGGCACTGTTGTCAGACTTTTAGCAGACACTCTTATCAATCAAATGTTATGAGTACTTCAATATATAGGAGATATATTTCCCACATCCTTCAACCAGTCACACTTGAAGCTGCTTCCATTGAATACTTAAATGCTAAGCTTACCTATTTTCTTCTATGCTGATATATCTCACACTAAATGCCACTTACACATATGAAATGTCAAGTGACATTTGCAGGCACTGTTTTCATTTAAATGCTATTGATTCTATCCCAGCATATGTCAGTATCATATTAAAAGCCACTGTGACATTTGACACTCCCGCCTTACTCTCACGTCTTGTGGCCAACACTGCTGCTAGACTGCTTACAGGCACTGTACACAATTAACTATATTTACCGCAATGAAAACTTGTCTAACTATATTCCAGAAGTAGTAGTACAAAACACTTTTAAGCATTCGCTGAGGAGTTTCGGCTGATATTGTTCCTTGACTAAATGTAGGCACTGTTTTCAGTTAAGCTTTATGAAAACTAATATATACTATATCTTGATGATATACCTTATATCGATGATATACTATATCGAACAGCCATGTCCCAGTCAGTATTCTCAAATCTATCTTGTTAGCTGACTCTTTGCAGTCACTGTTTTGACTTGATTTCCTCCTGAAGATACCCCTTACAATGTTTGACTAGCTGACAAGCTTTGCTTCCCACTATTGCCAGTCTCTTAGCAGACAGAGTAAAATATTATAGATATTCTCCTAAGGATACCCTACTATCTTTATGCACACTCTTAAATTTATGCTGCAGCAATTTTCCATGACTAGCTTTGTCTTCTACTGTTGCCAGTCTTTTAGCAGACACTGTTATTTATTATGCATGGCCCCCATGAACATCTATTCTTTATAATGAGAGCATGAACCATAGTAAATGTTATTGCCACATGTGTAACACCTAATTAGCAAGGCAACTTTTGACCAGCACTGTTAATCGTCTTTTTGCAGGCACTGTTCTTTGCCAAAATGGAATGGCGAACGGAAGATGTGCTCGCCGCAATTAAAGCAATTGCAATTTGCAATTGCAGAACCAATGCAAATCGCCTTGGCTCAAATTGCAGTCAAATTTGTTAGCTGGCAGATTGCGCAATCAGCGTTTGGTGTAGAGAGAGAGAGAGGAGGAGAGAGATAGAAAGAGAGAGGATGAAAGATTTGAAGATTCGCATTGAATTCAAAGTGAATTTCGTTTTCAATTCCACAAAACTTTTTCCCTAGACATTTGAAATCTTTGCCTTTGTGAACTATGACTGGGCAGCAGTCACAGCTGCTCCGGGAATTGTGGTTTTTGTTAGCTCAACGCTTTTGTTTAACTTGATTTCAGGCGAAACCAATTTGAATCCCAGACTCAGACAGCTTCCGTGGGGCGTCGTCTGTACCTCTTAATGTTCAGACAAAAGTTTTACATGCGCATATAATTATTTCTGACCCAATATTCATTTAAGGCAAATTATTTATGTTACCTATTGGCGCATCTTTGTTTTCTTTTCTTTTCTCATCTTTTTTTTTTTTTCTTTGCCAAAATTCATAACTGATTGCATTTTACTTTTTGGGTTCGGGCAATATTTGTAGAAATTCCCATAAACTGCTGAGTTACGTTGATGTGCGGACCTTGAGTCAATGCATAATTTCCTATTATGAAAGATTAAAGAGCCAGAGTCAGAGCCACAGCCAGTCCCCAGTTAATGATCATGCGAATTAATTATCGCGAGCAGATGAGCTTCGCATGATGTGATTGTCGGAATGCCCAATTAAAGCCACCGACAGAAGGTCAATACAATGCGTGGCCAATGAGCTAATGTTCCAAATGATGTCCGTCATCAGGAAGTGATTTCAATGAATCTTCAATTGTATTCTTTCATTAATTACCCGACAAATTTTGCCAGTCGTAATGATGGGGCCGAGTTACCCGATGAACTTACTTTTTTGCTACACTTTTTAGTGTCAATTAAAAATATACTCATTAATCTTTTTCTCATAAAATAACCATAAAGCTTGAGCTTAAAATAATTTATGCAGAACTTTGATCATAATTTATAATTAATGAGTATTTAATAAAGATAGTTAGAGATAAAAAAAAAAAACAGGGAACTTAAAAAATATAAACATGTAATATAACATATTTGTATATTTTTAAAATTAAAACAAATATAAAATAAAAAAATTTAATTAAAGCAATTTATATATATAATAAAATATATTTATATACATATATATATATATATATTTGAACTAAATCTTTAATACATATTTCATTTATATGATGATTCCTTTAAATATATATATAATTGAAAATTGAAGATTATTTTAAAATATATTAAAAAATTTACGTTCCAATTGCAAATTATGAATTAAAATAAAAAACTAAATACGTTTTTCTAGAAGTCTCTTTAAAGTTTTTTTTTTAAATATTTTAATAAAAAACACTTAACAGTTAACATTCAATGTTTAACAAAATTTTGATTGCTTCAATACTTTTATTTTCAATTTAAAAAGACATTCATTTTAAAAGTCGTAAGGTTACTTTGTTTAAAAAAAAAAAAAAATGGTCTACAAATATCTACAAAAATGTATTTCGCCTAAAGCTATATATTTTAAAATATAATAAAAACGACTAAAAATATATATACAAATTTAAGAATTCGAAAACTAAGAAATAATAAATATTTATTTTTTTTTTATCATATATTATTTATTACTTTGATATATCTTGGCTCTTAAATCGATTATTCATATTAACTACTCACCCAGTAGAAAGGCGCACATTTGATAGTTAATATTCGGCATGGCGCTGTTCATAGTTAATTAATCCAAAATCGAGGCGTATATCCACAGCCGAAAGTGTAATTTATAATATCCAAAGTAAGGAGGGGGACTTATCCGAGGTGCTTAAGCTGCTAGTTAAAGTAGATATTCACATGGAATGCACTGTAAACAGACAACACCACACGCAGAAAGATCATATAAATACGATTATTACAAAACGCACAACTATGTTTTTTAATAGCTTTTTTTGGTTGTTGTTTTTCGGTTTTTATGTTATTTTTCGTGTATTCTTTTTGTTGGAAAATTAACACAAAATCATCGAGCGATTCATTTTCATTATGTGAAACTGTTTGTCATGCCAGCGGCCAACTAGAAAATAAGCAAAAAGTGCCGACAAAATGTTCAAATCGAAAATTCTGCTATGTCTTCTATGCTGCTTTGCAGTTTCTTCTTCTCGCTCTTTTTTCTTGTTTTTTGTCTACGAACCGAGCTCGTATGTAAATGCGTAAAAATGTGTTTCGCAAGGCGCGAAAACTACGGAAAAGCCATTTAGAATGTGCAGCGAAACGTTGCAGACGTCTTTGCCACTTGACTGGGCAAACAGGCAGACTAACAAAAAGCACTCAGTCACTGACAGACAGTCGAAGCCACAGTCACAGTCACAGTCACAGTGACAGTGACAGTCACTGTTTCTGTGTGTTTGAACAAGTTGAACTACGAACCGCACGAGACGAGCCAACGAGAGGCGCAATGTTGCGCGTTTTGCGACTTTATCGTTTACGTTGTCGAAGCGAAATGATTTCTGAAAGCGAAAGGAAAAACCACTTGGGCCTCATCAGCAGAAGCAGCCAAAGCAGAGGCAGCAACAGCAGCAGCAGAAGCGGCAGCAGCAGCAGCGACGTCGCTGCCAGCAGCACAGACGGGTCGTAACTAGAAGCTTCAGCTGCAGCTATGGCCAAGCTTCGAGTCTGGCTGGGCGCATGTGTCGCATGCTTAACGCACATTACGCATACGCAGCGTGTGACATGTGGTATGCATTGTTATTGCAGTTGTTGCACTTTGGCATCGTTTGTCACTCACTTACGTCAGCTGACGGCCACGGGGCTGCAGCTTCAGCAACAGCATCAGCTCATGCCTATGACCGCACTCCCACCGCAAGACGCCTGCAATTACATGTAGAGAAAATGTTTGTTTGGCTTGCAACTAGCTGAAGCGTCGGTTGCATCTTCCGCTGGTATTATGTCATAGTTAGTGATGGCGCGGCGCGGCATTGTCATTTACTCTTGCTGCTGCTGCTGCTGCTGCTGCCGCTGCTTGTGTCGGGGCAAAAGTCGCGCTGCTGCCGCGATGGCTGTTGCTGCCGCTGCCGCTGCT
Source organism: Drosophila mettleri (assembly GCA_035047625.1). Taxonomy (NCBI): domain Eukaryota; kingdom Metazoa; phylum Arthropoda; class Insecta; order Diptera; family Drosophilidae; genus Drosophila; species Drosophila mettleri. The sequence goes on from JAWNPI010000056.1 coordinate 1,384,109, forward strand.
GCTGCTGCCTCTCGGCAATCCGGTTCGTGTATATGGGTAAGTAGTGTGGGGAATGCGCGGCATTTGTTGCAGTGTGGGAATTTGCACGCCCGCAGATCTAGCAGCTCCGTTTACTGGGCGTTGCTATTTAACAATTTTTGTTTGCCGTTTCGCATCTGGCCAAAATAAGAAGCAGCAACCAAATAAAGGCGGCTCGACGCCTAATGTCCGTCACAGCGTGGCCCTAAACTGACAGCTTGGCATTTCAAAGTTGAGGTTGGCTGCCGGAAAAATGAAACATCAAAAAGAAGCTCAACAAAAAAAAATGTCAACTGAAGACGAGCCAACGTTGACTTGCTGCTGACTTGCAGCAGCCTGGTTTCACTGCGGGCATATGCCATCCCATGTGCTGCGCCTGCAACTGGCTTCCCATCAATATTTGGTTGTTTTATTTTTTTTTTTTTTTCTAATTTCTCGGCTCATGTTCAGAGTTCAGCTGCAATGATTGTGTAACCGTTTTTCGGCAGGTCGAACGAGCTATAGGTAGAGGACCAGAAAATAAAAACAAAAAAAAAAATAAAAATAAATAATAAATGTTCAATTTATTTAGCTTGGCCTACGTTTTGTGTCATCCCCGGCAAAGAAAGGCTATGACTCACGCGATGCTGTTGGGCAACTGCGTGGGAAAGGCTAATAACTAGGAAGTGTCCAGACAGCCAAACAAAACAAAACCAAACGAAACAAAACAAAATCAAAAATGAAAAACGAAAAACAAACGGCAAACGGCAAACAAAAGACTTAAGGCACGAACTCGCTACGAGTTTTCTTTCGCATTACACAGCAGCTTAGGCACAATTCTAATTAGCGCCCGCTTTCAATTAAATACACATCAATTTGAATGGCCTCCGCCTGGCTGACATTGATAAATGCGCCACGATTTTGCTGTACGTAGCGGCTCAACAGATGCCAACTGGTAAAAGGGTCTTACAACAACTCGTTAAGAATTCCAATGCACGTAAATTATTTAATATTTCTTTTTTTTTTTTTTTATTATTATTATTATTTTGTTGTGTGTGATTATATAAGAGTTGGTTGGTTCGTTGGCTGGTTGAATGCAGTAAAAGTGCCGAAAGCATTTGCACAATGTGTGGGAGCCAATGCAAAATGCATGCAGACATTCACCACAGCAGCCACAGCAGCAGCAGCAGCAGCAGCCTCAGCAGCAAGAGTAAATTTCAATTAAGCTGAAGATGCGCGTCTGGCATTTGCTGGCAGCCCGACGCGCCAAAAAATGCCAAAAAGTTAGCATCAGGCCAGGCCAAACGAGTCGAGGCTTTCAAATCAAAAACAAAAAAAAAAAAAAAAACACAAAAATTGGGAATGGGGTTGCTTGGGAGCTCCATGGCTGGGCATTTCAATTGGAATTGCTTGTCGGAGCCCATTGAGTAATTGTGCAGCAATGAGCATAAGCATGTGGCGGCTGGCTGCCAGCAGATTTTTCGTTGATAAAGTGGAAAACCTCATAATAAGAAATCACATACACTCACACGCTCGCTGGCTGGCTGGCTGCATTTCGCATGGGCTGCGATTTGGTACGCCTGCACGTGGCAAATGCAGTCGCAGCTGTGCAATTTACAGCTTATGATGCGACAGACGCTTGCGAAATAGCGTCGGCTGAGCCGCAGGATTGGGTCAGCTGGCCAGCTAGCCAGCCAGCCAGTCGGTCAGTTAGTCAGCTAATTTGACAGTCAGCGAAACGCATTGCCAAATAAATTTACTGATGCGCAAAATTACAAGCGAAAGACTTAGGCAACGAACTTGTTCGACCAGCCACTGTCAACTTAATATTTGCACTCATAAACTGAGCTAACTCTAAGCAGCTACAAATAGATATAGATTTGTATATATATCTATATAAATCTATATATATATATATATTTATATTACAGATGCTGCATTTTCATTTGCATAAAATGCGCATTAGGCAGCACCCCCGCCATTAGGCGCAACTTGTGCCGAAATCTTTCCAAGACGAAACGTGAGAAAATGTTATAGACATTGCAGTTGCTAAGCTCACTCAAACAACAAAATAAATAACAACAAAAAATTTGTATATATATACATATATATATATTGCAAATTATGGGAATGGCAAACGGCAAAAGGTGCTGCCTGGCAGCTGATTTCGCCAAGAATCCGGCGCGGCACAGAGCAGATGCTGCAGCGACACCCAAGAGACTTTTGTTGCTGTTGTGCTATCTGTGACTAATTGCATGGCCATACAAATGCATTTTTCGTAATTATTTGCAACAATGTTGTGTGTGTGTGTGTGTGGAATTATTCATTGTAATCATGTTAATGAGCTTTCAGTTGAGTCTTTTGCTGCTGAGCATTGTTCATGTTGCTGACGCTGCCGTTGTGACCCAGCAGCCGCAACTGTCATTTCCTAGATACTCAGCATCAAGCACTAAATGCCAACTGACCAGGATGTGCCAAATTATGCGCATTTATTAAGCCAACTTTTCTTGGCTTATGTTAATTCAATTAAACGCCATTTGCCGCGAGGTTTTTTATTTTTTGTCACCCCATTGCAGTTGCCGTTGCTGTTGACTGAACTCTGCTCCCTTCGGCGTGGTGTCTTCTTCAATTGCTTTGCATTTGCCGCGGGCATAAAGTCAGAAAAAACGTTTTTAAGGTGCGCCACTTGCTGAACGTTCGTTTCGACTAAAACACGACAGCAGCAGCAGCAGCAGCAGCAGCAGCAACAGACGCGGCAGCAACAAACTCTCGTTTGTTGATTTATGCGTTTTGCAGCATTTAAATTGGCATTTATGTCAAATGGCGGCAAGCTATATTTTTGCTTTTGCTCAATGCATTTCGCTTTATTTGTTTTATAAGCGTCCTTGAGCACGATCGTAAGCCGCTTTTGCGGCTTCGACACTTTTCCAACAAGCCCTCAGCTCAGCAGTTGTTCCCAGGCCTTAGACAACATGCAAAAAATATTTGTATATGCACAAATATATATATATATATATATATATATATATATATATATATATATATACATACATTTTATTTGTATTTTTAATCTTTATACTAGCATTCGTTGGGCAAAAACTTTTCAGCTTCATATTTTGTCACTGAACGCTTTTTAATCGCTCGCAATTTTTGGCTTCTTTATTGGCCATCCAACATGAATCTATGCAAAATTGTTTGAGCCTTCGAATTATGTTTCGTCGCGTAATTTTTCATTTTCACAAATTAAAAAACTAAAAAAAGTTTTCATTGTTATGTTTGAGATGTTGTCTTAAGCTACAATAGTTTGGCAATTTGTATAATAATCTCGTGTCATGTAAACAACATTATTATATTACGTATACGACAAGTTAACGAGAGAGACTGTCACACACTTATTTGAGTTTATGCGAAGTTTATACCCGGGGATTGCCTAGATATGAGTTGAGCAGTATCTAGAAATATTTTACGACTCTTATTCGAGTTGCTCTCAATTTAATTTACCTAACGGCACTTAATATGGATATACGCTTGCTGTAGGCCAACCAGAGCTTCAACTTTGCCATTTGATTTGAATTGATAAAAACAGAGTTAGCTCAAGTAGACGACTTCGACATGCATTCGCCTTCAGCATAAGAACAGAGCTAAGCAAGCTTACATCAAGTCAATTAAACTAAGCCGATTACTTTGTCAATTTATGAACAGATAAAGGAAATAATTCCTTGAAAAATTAAATTAAATGAAATTATAGCATTACCTTTCGCACGAGCATACACAAAAATTAATTTGATACATACAAATTTATCTGGTTAATGCTTAAACATGTTATACACAAGAGACAACATCCGACTTGCACTGAATCAAATCGCTGTCAATAAAGACGACATGCTGAGCTGCTTTTTGGTCGTGTCACGAGCCCAATTCTAGTTTTTTTTGTATGTGTTTGCCCGCAGCTTTATAGATTTCCCAGAATAGCTAAAAATGCTAAACAACTCGAAAGCTGCAATACCAAGTACTACAAAAACAAGTAGCTGGGATTGCACGACTGTGAGATGCCCTGTATATCTAAATGAAACAGAGTTTTTTATTTTGATAAGAAGAGGAAGGATACAGATAGTTCGTTAATAGATACGCAAGTTATAGATAAACCGGATAAACTCATAGACATACATGTATAAACCCATCGGGCGTAGATATGGCGTAGGTATGTATTTACGTACTGCGGATACAGGTACGGCGGAGACTGATACTCCAAATATATACATATATACTTGGCATATATAGTTACTGGATATAGACATATAGAATCAATAGATACAGACAAGCCAGATACATATACGTGTCAGATCTATACACATAGCTTGAGGCTCTAGTGAGTCAAGTTATAAAATATACGAGATGTATCCGAATCTAAAGTGATTTCAATTTCTCTCGAGCATAGGCAGACGAATGAACAAAGAGACTCCGCTCTTAAGACTAATCAAGAGTCAATGCAATTTATGGTATCGGCCAAGCCTCCTTTTGCCGCTTACATATTTGTTTTACAATGACAATATACCCTATATAAACATTCTCAATGGGCTCCGAGCAGACATACAAAAGAGAAGCAACTAAAGTTTTGCCGTTCACAAAAGCTGGCTTAAATGTTGAGCTGAACTTCCAGTTGTAATGTGCGCGGATGAACGCAGATGCAGACACATATGCACATACAAAATGCCACTGGCCTTGGCGCATGCTGAGAATGTTGCTGGCGGGCAACAGCAGTAACTACAGCCAGCATCCGCAGCAACATCTTTCGAAAGCTGCCAAATCCGTTCGGTTGTTACAGTTTTTCCATTTGTATTTTTTTCTTAAGTTTTTATTTTATTTTTTATGTGAAAAATCACATCACGGCTATTGGCCAATCGACAGCAATGAAAATGTGTTGGCGTAATTAATTAAACAAATTATGTGCATTGCGCAGACGCATTGACGTTTTTGGTGCAGCCGCAGCCTCAGTCGCAGCATCGTTCAGCTTTGATTGCAATTTTTATTAATTTCACTTAGCGAACTCGCAGCGATGGGAATGCAGCGCAGCTATTAAAAAAAACACACACGCACACACACTCAAGCAGCAGCAATTGGTACAGCAACAACAACAACAACAACAGCTGCACTTATGGTCAAAAGTGTTTATGGCCAAGCGCATTTGGCAATTGCGACTGGCTGCCATATAAGCCAAGCACTTGGGCACACCTGGCCCCTGTACTTTGTGCCATTTTTACTTTTTATAGCAATTCCAATCAATTCCTCAATTCTTCAAATCGAAATACTTCTGGCTGGGCAAAAACATAATCAATTATTAATTATACGCCTTGTTGTTGGCTTTGTTGCGGCCATTGCATTTAAGTGTCCATCAATAAACAATAGTACAGCATCTTCATCGATAAACAACAAAAATATATTTTCACAGTGAAACCCTCTGAAAGTGTATAGGCAGAGGATTAGGCATATGTGCAACTATTTGACAAGAGATAAATTGATATGGATAATGTATATAAAGTCTAGATTTATAATAATAGCTGAGTCAATATAGAGCCTTAATATTGTATAGAATATATTGGAAGTGTGTCATATAGAACTATATAACCCTATATCATATGAAACCATTAATTCATAGATAAACAGATAGATGATATAAAAATACTATATCATATAGAGAAATATATTTGCTTTCGATCAATATGCCTTAAAATTTAATTAGGAATTATTTGTATAATATTTTTTAATAAATTATCAAACAAAATATTTTGTTAAAAAAAGAGAGTTCCATATTTAGTGGATGGTTGCAGTCAGCCAAATAAGATTTCTGTTTATAAAGAATTTTTTCTTCTTCTTATATCTTTATATATATATAGAATATATTTAGAGCTTCAGCCCCTATAAATCAGAAATTTAATAGTTCTGCTTAAGTAAATCCAAAAACGCTACACACAAAAATATAAAACATTTGTATATGTATAATAATATTATTTATCGATAAAATAATTCGAACATATCTATAAAAAAAACTTGAAATTTTCTCTATAAGAAAACTAAATGAAATCTCTCTTAGTGTATATAGTATTCGATTTGAAGTGTCTCCTTGTTTGTTTTTCAGCCAGCTCATTTTTGTGTTGAAATGTTTGGAAATATTTAACAACCGCATCAAAATTAGTTTCGTTATTGTGTTAGCCTTCGGCTTAGCTGACTTCTTTGATAAATCTCAAATCTCAAAAACTGAGACGAGTTTCTGCTCTTAAACTGAATTGATTTTTTACGTGCGTGCGGTTTGCAGCAATGGCTGCGTGTGGGAAATCGAAGTTTTTGTGGCCAACCAAAGCGATTGGTGGGGATGGCTGGTAATTTGATTCAATCGGCGCCGGAAATGCAGACGTTGTCGAGCCCTATGCGATTGCAGGCGTGCCCCCAACTAGAGTGGAGAGGAGAGCAGACGAGTTGACTCGACTCGACTCGACTCGATGTATGATGTGGCCATGTGCCGTGTGGTCTAGGTAGATGGTTACAGGGACATAACCGAAAGTCTTTGCTCTGAAGCCGTGACACAAAGCCACTTGGCGAGCTGACGGCATTTGGCGTTGCTTAAAAGTCACATTGTTGACCTTTTTGGCTAACGTAAATTGGAGAAAAGGTAGATATTTTTTGTTTTCATCTGCTTCAAGTATTCGCGTCTCCGACAAGCGCAGCTTAGCTCATTAAAATAATATTTAACCTTTGCAATACAAGAGACAAATACTTGTTAAATACACACACATAAATATCTATATATATATATATTTATATTTATATTTATATATATCTACATTCACACACATTTATTCATTTGTCGCTACTCTTGCATCTTTTGTTGTTCGACTCAACGAGCCATGCGCAATTAAAAATTAACTATTTAGTTTTTAATGCCCATAGTTTGCCTCCGAAGCCGTCTCCACCCTCTACCGATCAGCGCCCATAGCCCATAGTCCATAGCCAAAGCCAATTCACTGTCTAACGAGTTTTGACAGCTCCGCAGATATTTTTATTTCATTTGCATTTGCATGCAATTTGAATACTCTTACCAAGCAGCTGACGTGCAAATATTCAACCGATTTGGGTTGGTATAGGGTGATATTAGGATAAGAGATCAGATCTTCTTCGTGAAGTCTTAATGCAGACAAGTCAGAAATGAGAAGAGTAAATCAGGAAATTGAATTGAATTGAAAGAAATGTAGGAATTAGAAATATCTAGACAAAGAGAGAGAGATAGACGAGTGAGAGCGAGAGAAAAAAGAATATTGATATTAAGAATAGAATAGCTAAAGAAAGATTAGGCAAAAAATTACAGATTTAGAGAAAAGGAAGATACAGAAATTTAAGTACAGAGAAATATTATGAGCAAACGATGGAATGTAAAAAAAAAATAAACTACAGGAGACAAAGCCACAAAGCTCTATTAAGCTTCCCTCATTTCCTCTCCCTTCCCCTCATTTCCCATCCTTTACCCTCATTTCCCATCCATAAAGCTACCCGTAAGCTCTTCCACTCCCACCGCACAATGCTCTATGGATATTAAGCTCCACACCACTCAAAGCTCTATGGCTATAAAGCTCACTCCCACACCCACCCCACAAAGCTCCATTTAGCTGCCCTCATTCCCCTCATTTCCCCTCCCTTAACCACATTTCCCCTCCTTTCCCTTCATTTCCCCTTCCACCAACAATTACCCCTCCATAAAGCTACCCGTAAGCTCTCCCACACCCACCGCACAAAGCTCTATGAGTCCAAAGCTCACTCCCACCCCACATAGCTGATTGGCTGTCCCTGATTGGCTGCCCATCATTGGCTGTCCCTGATTGGTTGTCCCTGATTGGCTGTCCCTGATTGGTTGTCCCTGATTAGCTGCCGCTGATTGGCTGCCCCTGATTGGCTGTCCCTGATAGGCTGCCCCTGATTGGCTGTCCCTAATTGGCTGTCCCTGATTGGCTGCCGCTGATTGGCTGTCCCTGATTGGTTGTCCCTGATTGGCTGTCCCTGATTGGCTGCCCCTGATTGGCTGTCTCTGATTGGCTGCCGCTGATTGGCTGCCCCTGATTGGCTGTCCCTGATAGGCTGCCCCTGATTGGCTGTCCCTGATTGGCTGTCCCTGATTGGCTGTCCCTGATTGGCTGTCCCTGATTGGTTGTCCCTGATTGGCTGTCCCTGATTGGCTGCCCCTGATTGGCTGTCCCTGATTGGCTGTCCCTGATTGGCTGTCGCTGATTGGCTGTCTCTGATTGGCTGTCCCTGATTGGCTGTCCCTGATTGGCTGCCCCTGATTGGCTGTCCCTGATTGGCTGTCCCTGATTGGCTGTCCCTGATTGGCTGTCCCTGATTGGTTGTCCCTGATTGGCTGTCGCTGATTGGCTGTCCTTGATTGGCTGTCCCTGATTGGCTGTCCCTGATTGGCTGTCCCTGATTGGCTGTCCCTGATTGGCTGTCCCTGATTGGTTGTCCCTGATTGGCTGTCCCTGATTGGCTGTCCCTGATTGGCTGTCCCTGATTGGCTGTCGCTGATTGGCTGTCCCTGATTGGCTGTCCCTGATTGGCTGTCCCTGATTGGCTGTCGCTGATTGGCTGTCCCTGATTGGCTGCCCCTGATTGGCTGTCCCTGATTGGCTGTCCCTGATTGGCTGTCCCTGATTGGCTGTCCCTGATTGGTTGTCCCTGATTGGCTGCCGTTGATTGGCTGTCCCTGATTGGCTGTCCCTGATTGGCTGTCCCTGATTAGCTGCCGCTGATTGGCTGTCCCTGATTGGCTGTTGCTGATTGGCTGTTCCTGATTGGCTGTCCCTGATTGCCTGTCCCTGATTGGCTGCCGCTGATTGGCTGCCGCTGATTGGCTGTCGCTGATTGGCTGTCCCTGATTGGCTGCCCCTGATTGGCTGTCCCTGATTGGCTGTCCCTGATTGGTTGTTCCTGATTGGCTGTCGCTGATTGGCTGTCCCTGATTGGTTGTCCCTGATTGGCTTTCCCTGATTGGCTGTCGCTGATTGGCTGTCTCTGATTGGCTGCCGCTGATTGGCTGCCCCTGATTGGCTGCCCCTGATTGGCTGTCCCTGATTGGCTGCCCCTGATTGGCTGTCCCTGATTGGCTGTCGGTGATTGGCTGTCCCTGATTGGTTGTCCCTGAATGGCTGTCGCTGATTGGCTGTCCTTGATTGGCTGTCCCTGATTGGCTGTCGCTGATTGGCTGTCTCTGATTGGCTGCCGCTGATTGGCTGCCCCTGATTGGCTGTCCCTGATTGGCTGTTCCTGATTGGCTGCCCCTGATTGGCTGTCCCTGATTGGCTGTCCCTGATTGGCTGTCCCTGATTGGCTGTTGCTGATTGGCTGTTCCTGATTGGCTGTCCCTGATTGCCTGTCCCTGATTGGCTGCCGCTGATTGGCTGTCCCTGATTGGCTGTCCCTGATTGGCTGTCCCTGATTGGCTGTCCCTGATTGGTTGTCCCTGATTGGCTGTCGCTGATTGGCTGTCCCTGATTGGCTGTCCCTGATTGGCTGTCCCTGATTGGCTGTCCCTGATTGGCTGCCCCTGATTGGCTGTCCCTGATTGGCTGTCCCTGATTGGTTGCCCCTGATTGGCTGTCCCTGATTGGCTGTCCCTGATTGGCTGTCCCTGATTGGCTGTCCCTGATTGGTTGTCCCTGATTGGCTGTCGCTGATTGGCTGTCCTTGATTGGCTGTCCTTGATTGGTTGTCCCTGATTGGCTGTCGCTGATTGGCTGTCGCTGATTGGCTGTCCCTGATTGGCTGTCCCTGATTGGTTGTCCCTGATTGGCTGCCGTTGTTTGGCTGTCCCTGATTGCCTGTCCCTGATTGGCTGCCGCTGATTGGCTGTCGCTGATTGGCTGTCCCTGATTGGCTGCCCCTGATTGGCTGTCCCTGATTGGCTGTCCCTGATTGGTTGTTCCTGATTGGCTGTCGCTGATTGGCTGTCCCTGATTGGTTGTCCCTGATTGGCTTTCCCTGATTGGCTGTCGCTGATTGGCTGTCTCTGATTGGCTGTCCCTGATTGGTTGTCCCTGATTGGCTGTCGCTGATTGGCTGTCCTTGATTGGCTGTCCCTGATTGGTTGTCCCTGATTGGCTGTCCCTGATTGGCTGTCGCTGATTGGCTGTCCCTGATTGGCTGTCCCTGATTGGCTGTCCCTGATTGGCTGTCGCTGATTGGCTGTCCCTGATTGGCTGTCCCTGATTGGCTGTCCCTGATTGGCTGCCCCTGATTGGCTGTCCCTGATTGGCTTTCCCTGATTGGCTGTCGCTGATTGGCTGTCTCTGATTGGCTGCCGCTGATTGGCTGCCCCTGATTGGCTGCCCCTGATTGGCTGTCCCTGATTGGCTGCCCCTGATTGGCTGTCCCTGATTGGCTGTCGCTGATTGGCTGCCGTTGATTGGCTGTCCCTGATTGGCTGTCCCTGATTAGCTGCCGCTGATTGGCTGTCCCTGATTGGCTGTTGCTGATTGGCTGTTACTGATTGGCTGTCCCTGATTGCCTGTCCCTGATTGGCTGTCCCTGATTGGCTGTTCCTGATTGGCTATCGCTGATTGGCTGCCGCTGATTGGCTGCCCCTGATTGGCTGTCCCTCATTGGTTGCCCCTTATTGGCTATCCCTTATTGGCTGTCTCTGATTGGCTGCCGCTGATTGCCTGTCCCTGATTGGCTGTACCTCATTGGCTGTCCCTAATTGGCTGCCCCGCTATTTCTGATTGGCAATGGTGTCATATTTGATTTGCCAAAAAAAAAATAAGGACAAAAAATGGCAAAGATTTTGTCACTTGTTTTGACATAAAAAAATGCGCTGTTATGGCACCCAGCAGCAATAAAAGTCATCAGAGAAAAATGAGGTGCTACGAAGTGTCATTTGCTGGCATCGATTTAGTAATCAAAATTTATTTACCTAGTCAAGTAATACTTGTACAAGTTCTCGGATCTAAGTCTGCATACATAAAGCCAGGCGAACATGTCGAAGAGAATATTGTGCGCATATCTCATCTGCGTAGGCGTCTACAGTGTATGCTCGGACAATCATAACAGAGGGCACCGAGGATGACGCAACAGAGGAAATCGAATATTAATTTTTGGAATAATTAAAGAATCTTCTTAAATGGTTTTAATTTAAGTGGTATATCATTTGGTTGACTAAGCAAGCGTTCGTTGTGGCTCGTTTACTTCTGCTTTTCCTTCCGCTTGCGCTGCAGTAGCTTACGCAGCATATTAAAAGAGCTAAGCACTGGCACCATGACCGGTAGAAATAGTGGTATGTATATTGCATATTTCTGCTCATCGGGAAAGTACAGCTGTGCCAGCAAGCTCGCATCAAAGAAGCCGCGCTCCGAGGCCACAAAGGCGCGCTTGGCCAACGCCGAGGCATCCAGCAAGCGATGCTCGAGCAGCGCGGCCTTGGCGGCCAGAATGTCAGTATACGAATTGGTTATGGCGGTGCCCACTTTATCGTCAATCACAATGTAGCTGATTTGATCTGCAAAGCGAAGCAAGACACATTAGTTTTGAATCCAATTAGTCCAAGCTGGAGATGCTTTACCCAATAGCTTTATTAGACTCTGCAGCGTGTTGCTGGCCGTGGCAATGTGGCGAATAGCACTGCGTCGAATATACGATTCGTATTCCCATCGCCTGGGCGCCAGCTGTTCAATGTCCACAGTCTTGACGCCAGCAATTTGCACCTCACTGCTGATGTCCAGCAGCTTGTGCAGCTGATCCAGCATCACTTGCATATTATCATTGGTGCTCACATAGTAGGCCACCGGCGGCTCCTGCTGCAAGTGCGCCAGGCAAACGCTCTCGGGCGGATTGGCGATTATGAAACCACCCCATGGTGGGGAAATGAATGCGTCAACACCATCACGCGTCAACATCTCATTTTTGCTATTGTATATGTGCAGTGGGGCGGTGCTGCAGGGCGGTATATACACCACCATATTGATGACCGGTTTGTCTGTGATGCTCGCGCTCAAATTTTGTGCTATGGATGTGAGCAGTTGTGGCAGCGAGGACTCCTGCAGTGCATAATGGCGACCCAGTTTGCTTTGATCGCGCACCTGCTTCACTTCAGCTTCAATGGCCACCCGATATTTCCACTGCGTGCGCACAGTGTAGCTCGATATGTCAGAGATTTGCGCCAGAAATGGCTCTATATAAGCTGCAAATGCATGTGATTAGAGCGAGGCGGCTCAAAGACGACTTAGACAGACTTACTCTGCGCAGCCATGACAACATTCCACTTTGCATGTGTGATTCTAGGCTTGGGATTTAGGACGGATATAACCACATCATAGGCGGGCTGCGGTGCCTCGGACTTGATGCCCATGCGCTCATCTGTGCTCAGTATCTGATTGATACGATAGGTTTGCAGAATTTTTGCATGCAGCAGTTGCGCTATCTTATTGGAAGCTGAAAGGGAAGACTTTCAATGCGTCAAGTGTAAAGAGTTCAAATATTTATAGCTACTTACTGACATCGCTGCGCATCAGCGCCGAACGCTCCGTGGTCAAGAGCAGCTCATCCTCCAACCTGGGCCACTCAATGAATAAGAAATCTCCCTCGCTTTGCGGATGCTCCTGCAGCAGCAGCTTCTCCAAAGCAGCGGGGGTATGGGCCTCCGCAGCCTTGGCAAACGGCAACAGTGGCTTGAACTCCAAAATCCAAATATCTTAATGTAAATAGTCATTAGTAACGATTTGTGATTGATGATGGCTACGTTGATGGACCTACCGCTGTCGCTGAACGTTTTTTGCAGCTCCGTTATAAGCAGTTCGGCGCGACTTGACTGCTGTGTGTAGATGGACACCTGCACAAATGCTTTAATGCGCTGCTCGCTGAGACGCTGAATGGCAGACGAGGGCAAATTGACTCTGTGGAAGAGAGTTCATTTTTATTATTTCATAGATTACCAAATACTCTGTGAGGGAGTGAAGTCTGTTAACCTGTAGACCGTGGTTGTTTTCCACCACATGGGCACACCAATTCCAACGATAACCACAATGAACGCAATTGTAGCCGCAATGCGATATTTATCTGCAAATAATAAGAAAACAAAATCTGAATTATGAAATTATTAAAATAAAGAATTTCGCTAGTTGAGACAGTGGAAATTTGCAAATAAAAATCTTGATCGCTTGCGCTTCTTTATACATCACTTTATTGGGCATTTCATTTAGTGGCTCTCCCGCTTCTATACAAACAACATTCATGTGTTTCTCGTTGGACTTTAGAAAACAAAATTAAGCATTTGTGCATTGCCTGTGTGAAAAACAATTTATGGCTTGTACGTGCGGCGGCTAAATCTCGGAACACTCATCGCAATTATTCCCTATAGCTGCAAGATATTACGAACACCGGCCCCTTGTCCAGCGGCGTGTTGCGCGAAACGTATTTGGTGAATTTAGTGGTGCCCTCGCAGCGATAGACAATGTTCAAGGCATTGTCCACCGGCGTTATTGTTAGCAGCACGGAATCATCTTGGCATTCCTCATCGTCCTCTGTTTCGTTGTCAATGCTTTGATCGGTGTCCAGGCCATTCTTTAGAGCCGTGCGTTGCTCAACATCGGGCGAGAGATATGTGATAACCGCCGCACCCTCCGCCGCGTTCAAATAATACACCAAGTCCAGTGTGTTCTCCTCGCTGACCAGACCATCGCCCAGCACCGTGTAGTTGCCATGCGACCATCGCTGCAGCTCAACGCTGCATGTGGGCGTAATGGCATCCACGCCATACAAGTCCAGGTCGGTGAAGTCGCGCAGTAGCTGAAACATGGCATTGCTGCGGAACAGCTGCAGCAGCTCATAGACGGTGCCTTTGGCGGTGCTCAGATCCATCACCTCGTAGTTGTGCGCATTGGCGGGTCCTTGTCGTCGCCAGCTAAGCGACACGTCGTTCAACAGTTGAGCGCGTGCCGCTTCAAACTTTTCACGTTTAAAGAATTCATACAAACATATCTCGGAGTTCTCCTCGATGCGCTTTTGTATGCTGCGACGCGTGGCTGCCTTCAAGTAGACATCATTTAGCAGCAAGCCCAGTCTGGGATTATTATTCACATTCGGCTGCAGGTAACTGAGGCGCGGAAAGGCGCGCGACGAGTCCGCAACGAAGGCCTCGTTGGTGGCGCCATGAAACCAGCCATTGATCGTTAGACGGGGATAATCGAAGGTCGTCACCTCGCCCACTTGGTGAAAGGAACGTGAGCCGACCTTAAAGAATGCAAACTGATTGTTTTTGGGCGCAATTTTGCGTTGCACTGGAAACTGTGGATAGCACTGATCATCACTTGAGAAGATTTCTAAGCAACCGCCCTGCTCCGCGTTCCACTCCTCAACGTCCTGCCACGGCGACAGATAATAGATAAAGGCGATTTGCCTATCCTTCAACAGATCATCGTGCACGAGCAAATAGTCACCACAGCTGTACATGCTGCACGAGGCGGACACATAGTCAAGCTTCAGATTTGTGATCTCCTCCAGCCAGGGTCGCACTTGCTTGCGCAGCATCTGCAGAAAATTCGTGAGTAGCCGGCACTCGAGCATGTTGGATAAATCGGTGCTTTGATAGAACTCATACAGATCCATTTGCTTGCGTGACCAATGCACCTTGTTGATCATTTCGTGGACCAAAGCATTCGTATTGTCATTCTCTAAAAAACTGGGCAGCAAGCATATTTGAAATGGTTCTCCATAGATTTGTGCGCCAGTTGTGTCCTCTTTTGTGCTTTGTGTTTGCTTGGACCATGCTGACTGCAGCCATTGCGTCACATCCTTGTGCTGATAAGCTTTATTCAGCTCCAACTGCACGTCAGCGTCGCCCTCTCCAGAATCCGTTTCCAGCGATTCATTAAGCCTCGCCAATTTCTTTTGTGGTCCTTCGCTGTTTTCCACTCCTGTCGTTTCCTCGAGTTTATCTGCAAGGGCAACACAATGAATGACATTGCATTAAGCACTTAAACAGGAGGGCATACCTTAAATTTTAATGTATGGCCAGCGCACACACCTATACACACGCACACACACGGATGAGCGGTCTGTATTTAACTCGTTGTGCCGGCACATTTATCATTTATACGCAGTTCTTTGCTACTTATATGCTGGGTACGTATGCTTCAACTCACCTTCAATTTTGTCTTTGCGCTTGGGCTTCACAGGACTAGTTTCTTCCATATTGTGTGTTTGGTTATTTGTAGAATTCAATTTTAGTATGATTAACCAAATGAAACATGTACATTGAGCGTCTGAAGCAAAAGCATCGATGACTCTGACTGATAGCTAACAAAGACTCGATAGGCATCGATTGTACAAACATGCCGAAAAAGTGAGTTAACAGAACGCATAAGTGAGGCAACAGAACGCGGTCGGGAGTCAACTTAACAGCGCAAATTGAACGATCGTTCTACTGCCAGTTCGTTTCAATTTGTTGATTTTGTAGACTGCTGGTTGCAGTGGTTCTTGCTTCCACGTACAAACATTATATTCAATTAATCATTGGACATTAAGCAGCACACACAATAATGTTTGATCGAATTTGAGTCTAGCTATCCGCATTTATAGCTTATTAAGTATTTTATTTAAAGAGTGTAGTACTAGTCGGTAAGTATGAGAAATTGAACTATTTTTGGTAACAAATTGGGTGGCAATGCCGTACGATAACCTTGGAAGAGTAGGCCCTAAATCCAGCACGTTTATAAAAACAAACATATCTTATGCATTGATGTGTTTGTTTATCCGTGTGTATATGTGTCGAATGGAATGTGTGAATAATTGGAACGTGCTGCAGAGTTTACAGTGGGCCAAAACAGCTGACTGCCACCTGATGAGACAACGGGTGGGAAAGAGAGACCTGTTAACTCTGAAAGGGTGTGGGCGGTGTGGGGTGTAGCAATGATCTCATTTTTTTTTTTATTTTAATCATAAAATTTTTGATTATAATATTATTAGCTTCAATGGGCAAGGATCAGCATTTACTTGAAGCCGCGCGCAATGGAGATATAAAAACGGTTGGCAAATTATTGGAGCTGACGACTAAGCGACACGGTCCACTGTCCAGGTGAGCGAATTGTTATTATTATTATCTACCTACTCTCACCGTCTCTGTTTAGCTTCCGTCGAAGCCTCAATATCAACTGTCAAGATGTCAACGGATATACCTCGTTGCATCACGCCTGCCTCAATGGCCACAGCGCCATTGTGCGCCTGCTGCTCGCCCACAATGTGCAGGTGGACCTGCCAGATATACGTGGCTCGACGCCGCTCTTCTTGGCCTCCTGGGCGGGCCATCAGGATATTGTGAAGATGTTGTTGTTCCATAATGCCACGCCGGCCAATCCGAATGCCCAGACCATTGAGAACGAGACGCCGCTGCATTCGAGCGCCCAGCATGGCCACACCAATGTCGTGGCCATACTACTGTCGTATGGCGCCGATCCCACTATACGCAACAATAGCTTTCAGACACCTTTGGATTTGGCTGCACAATTCGGCCGGCTGCAGGCGGTGCAAACGTTGCTGCGCGTCGATCCCGATTTAATTGCAGCCTATCGTCGCCACGCAGAGGATGACCTGCCCGAGTTGTTAAGTTACACGCAACAATACTCGGCCACGCCCACCAAGCACATCTTCACCCACACGTGCCTGCACCTGGCCAGCCGCAATGGCCATAAGAAGGTGGTCGAAACGCTGCTAGCAGCTGGCGTTGATGTCAACATACTCACCAACGCGGGCAGTGCGCTGCACGAGGCGGCGCTGTGCGGCAAGAAGTCGGTGGTGGTCACCCTACTCAGAGCTGGCATCGACGTGCATGCCACCGATGGCAATGGCCGCACCGCCCTCGAAATACTCTCCGACTATCCGCCGCACGTTACCTACGAAATTGTGGCGGTCATAAATGGTGCGAAACTTGATTAAAATAAACATAATTCTAAGGAATCTTGTGGTTAATGTATAACACTATAAAAATACTAAACTTATTCATATATACTCCATAGTTAGCATAAATAATTATTACATTTAAAACCGATACACTATATTTAAAAGTTGACTTAGCGCATGATTCGATTGATTTTATTTTGGTTTGAAATTCTAACACCCACGGATTGTTTACTTTCAGAATTCACCAAGTTGACTGAGTCACAGATGTTGCGCAGAAATCAGGCGCAGCTGGTCAACCATATCGATTCGTCGTCACTGCCCAAGCGTCTCTATGCCAAGCATGCACAGCGGCCCAAACAGGCCAAGCTAAGCGATCCATCCAAGCAGCGGAAGTAAGCCCAAAGCACTAACTCTGAACCATGCGACACGCCCACACACGCATCCGAGTAACTTCCATCATATGCGCCCACCATCACATACATGTTACAATTTGTGAGGTCAATTAACGAAATGCAGGCATTAATCAGCTCCGATCAGTTCCAGCTCCAGCTCCAGCTCCAGAATAGAATTCATGCTCGACACACAAAGCACGTCTCATACCACACGCACGCACACTCACGCACTCTCACTCTTACACACACTCAGACATTCTTAATCGGTTTGTAGTTTTATTAATATCACAGCGCCTCCATATAACTGGTCTGGTCTTCTCTCTCTCTATCTCGATCTCTTTTTCCCTACTACACATAACACTACTACCACCCTCTCGAACACAATCCAAACCTTGACTGTAGCAAGCCAGTTCCACCAAATGGACTTTCGCACTCTTTAAGCTCATTGGACAGCTACATAAAACGGCCGCCCAATTATTTGGATATGAAGCCCATACGGCCACAGAAGTCATTCAACGACATGGAGAACTTGGAGCTGGCTGATGACCTGTGGCACAGCTATAAGCCCGTCTACAAACTGCCGTATCAAAGTGCTCTGCTGAGTTCGCCCCAGAGTTTCTCAAATGCTTCTATACCCTCGCGGTCCTATGAGTTCATCAATCTGCTGCAAGCCAAGCCCAGCTCCAGCAGTGAGGAGCGAAGCGGCTGTAAGTTGGCCTCAATCACAGTCCTCGATTCGACTAAAATTTGATTTGCTTTTTCAGCTGGAGCGCCACAGGCACAGCCTCGATCCGATTATGTGGAAATGAAGGTGCAACCGCCTGTGCCCATGCCGCGCAGTCGTCTGAATCTTGACTACGAAAACATTTTTCCACGACAGATGGTGGACAACAACAACAACAACAACAACAATAATATTCATAGTAGCAATAAGAATATTGCTTGCCATTCACCCACGCCAGACTATCCACCACCCACCGTGGTTGAGGCGGAGACAACGATCTTTAATTTTATGCAGCCGCCGCGTTTAGATGACTCCCAGATTTTCTGCAGCTCGGATCAGGTGGAGGAATTCGTGGGCGATGTACCCTTCGCTGGCCTATTTAAGGGCTCAACTTTAAACTTGGCCCAGGAGGTGGTGGATGGACGTGGTCTGCGCTCGCCCAGCATGGTGAGATCCGCGAATGCATTGAATCCACGACGTAGTCTGTCCAAGCAACGATTTTCCACGACTGGCGAGGATTTTAGTGCCTCACGTGTGTGGGCTGAGATTGATACAATATTCGAGAATATTGGTAACGAGGTGTGCATAGTGGAACCAGAGCAAGAGCAGGAAATGGAGCACGCACGGGAACAAGTACTGGAGCAGGAAATGGAGCAGCAGCAGGATGAGGATATATACAGTGAACAGCTGCAACCTATTTCCATGGAAGACGCTCGGCAATCGCTGCACATACGCAATCCGGAGGATTTGCTGTTGGGCAAGACACCGAGTCCAGCTTCCCAATGGTGCCATTCGCCTTATACGCTGGTCTATGGCGAAATATCCTACTCAGTTTATGTACATATCCTTATAATCTCTCAATTACTAGTCAATTATTTACCAATCTCGATGCTTGCAGTATCTGGGCTCAACTGTCATTCGGCAGCTACAGGGAACCATTTCGACACGAAAGTCCATACAGAAGCTGAAGATCGATGAGAACCTGAAGACAGCTTCCAGTGTCAGTGACATAAGTCTACTAGAGAAATGCAATACATCCACCAAATATCTGAAGGCCGCTAATCTGCAGACACGCCTCCAGGTGGATATAACCGTCTCCTGCTTGGGCGTCAGGTTCATAGATCACGAATTAAAGGTGAGATTTTGAAATGACTTAGAAACTAGCGTTCTCTATTATGTTTCTATTACAGACTGCCATCTGCTCGCATGCCATAGAGAACATCAATTGCGTGTGCCAGGATGCCGAAGATATGCGTTATTTCGCCTATATAACCAAAGAACAGGATCTGCATTATTGTCACGTCTTTATGGTGGACAATTTGGTGGGTTTCCTCCCTCTATAGATTATAATATATGTAAATATGTATAATTGTATTCTATTGCAGGAGCTGGCTAGTGAAATAATACTAACTCTCGGCCAGGCCTTCGAAGTTGCCTATCAACTCGCTCTCAGCAGGCAGAGCACACCTTTAATACAAAGCGATGAGTGCTAATCTATATTTATTATAAATGCGATTTTTTCATTTTAACTTGACTTGCTAGTCGTTGATGCCATCATAAAACTGTCATTATTTTAAATGATTACGCAGTTTAATAGTATTTTTTCAAAGAACTTTTTAAATAAATAACATTTTCAAAAGTCAACGCCTAATTACAATTTCTATCGATAAGTGCAAAAGTATTTAACATTATTCTGTTAACGGCAAAGTATCGATACATTATGCCATACATCGCGCGCATAATGCATGTTAACTAACATAGGCTGTGCATACAACAAAATTTTGAAAGCAACGAAAAAAAGAGACGCGTACATCTAGTAAAAGAATTTTTTGAGAGATAATCATGGAAACAACCGCAGGTAAATCCTTATTGAGTTGTGTTTTGGTTTCGGATGTAAAAATTGAATTGAAATCTACACATAAAGCAGCCAAAATTGAAGGCGTCCTGCTGCAACAGGAGTCAGCCCCACATACGCCTGTGGCGAAAAAAACACGACGCGCCGTTCTTCAGAAGCAAAACGCAAGTTTATTAAACATAGAGACTGTACTCGAGGATGATGTTCTTACGACAATTCCAAAAACCCCCAATGCGTCCATTCGTTTGGCCAGCGAAACGCCGCGTCGCAGTGCCCGAAAGAGCGTGCGTCCTACCCTAGACTATATGGATATAATTGAAAAGAATCTGCTGGCTTCCGCTAGCAAGGAGAAGAAGAACACGACCATCATCGACAACGAGGACGAAGAGGAAGAGAAAACACAGAAATGGACGATCGCCGAGGTGGGTCGTTCGTCGGGCAAGCGCAATCGTAAAGCTAAGAAAAGCAAAACATCGAAAGCCGAAAAGGAACAGCAAAAGCGAAACGAAGAGGCAAGGGAGAATGCAAAAGAGGTAGAAGAAATAAACGACCAGAAAGAAGAAAAGGAAATGGAAGAAGAGAACAATCCACAGATAGAAGAATCGGAGCAGTTGCAACTACCAGTAGTAGTCACAGTGGCGTCGCCTCCCAATGCCAATGATGAAAATATGAAACAAGAACTTAAGGAGGAAACAGGAGAAAACTCTTTAGAGTCAACTACAGTTGAGATTAAGCAGGCAATGTGCCCAGAAATAATAGAAAATGGTTTGCAACCTCGTCAAGCGGTTGATCACAAAATAGCTATAGTTGAGGAGGATGAAATGGATGAACTGGGCCTGTGCCCACTTGATGCTGAGGACAATCAAACTGAAGACGAAATGCCTTCACTTATTTTGATCGATGATGGGGAGCCGGAGAACGAACTGAACGTCACCTTCGATACCAATGACAAGTCGAATGCGGATGAAGTGATGCCCTCCCTACACATTGTAGGAGAAGAGAACATGGATGAGGATCCCAAGCAGCCAGATACAGACATTGAGAGCGAGGCAACGAAGCCCAAGGCCTATCGCTTTCCCACACCTTTCAAACGCAAAGTCCAGCCAGAGCTCACGGAGAGCAGCAGCTGCTCATCCAACTTTTTGGCAGAGCCACGACAAAGGCGCTCGAAATCAACACCAAGAGCGAATGAGACAAAGGGCAAAGGTGTCACCTTCTACAGTCCCGTAGAAATGGCCAATGTCAACGATATAGATAAGCGCTGGGAGAATCTGAACAATAGTAGTAAGTGCTGTAGATTAGATATACTTTAATATATTAATTCCTTATATAAATGCGTTTTCCTTCTCATAGATATCACTAAGCGTCGCAAGCGCTCAAAGTCCTTGGAGGTGAATCCACTGCCAAGCCGAATTCCCAAGATGAGTAAGTGCAGCTGTCTATATATTCTATATAAATCTATAATTCTAATATACCTTCAGAGCAATATCAACCCATCAAGTCCACAATCACGCCCAGCAAGTTGAAGCCTCGCACTAAACTGCCAAATTTTGCGGCAATCCATCAAAAGCAATTTGAAAAGATGGAGAATCTTGTGGAGCACATGGAGCGCAAGGCAGTGCGTGCCAAGGTCTTAACGAATTCTGCCATTAAGCTTCAGCAGCAACAAACAGAGCGAACTGTTGCGTCGTCAGCCAAGAAGCAGACGCCAACTGCGGAGAGAGTGCGTTCGCGTGTAGTCAAGAAAATCGAGGTGCCCAGCTATACGCTAACCCCACTGAAGCCGGAGGAGTTGGAGCGGGTGAAGCTGCTGCCGACACCTCGCAAAATTGTGGGCGTTATACAGCCCAAAGTGCAACTATTGCCGGCTCGGCCCGCTTTGTCAAGCAACAAGACGTTGCCGAAGCCGGCATTCAATTTGTCCACCTCAGTGACGTCCAAGCTGTTCATCCCAGCAGCATGTGCCGGGAACAACCCAAATAAAGCCAAGGAGAAGCCCGGCGACAGCAACGATCCCTTGCAGAGTAAATATGAGGCGCGTCGCAAGCGGCACATGGAAATGTTCAAGGGTCGCAACGTACAAGAGAAAAGAAGCGAAATTGTACGCGGAGTTCGCTCCAATCGTCGTTTCGAGCTGCAAATGCAGCATCGTCGGCAGCTAGATGAGAACGCTGGCTGAATTTCGGTTATTTAATAATCGCTTTACTATATTCTTAATTCTGTATTAATATTAAATTATCGTTTTTATAATATATCGATATTCTTATTTTACTTAAATCTATAAAATTTGGGAGTGACGAAATAGAAACATTCAAAAATTAACAACTGGAAACTCAACAAGTCTAAAAACACCTCGTGAAATACACCACATATATCGATATTTATAAATAACAGCTCAGCGTTTCATCGATAGCTAGTTGCTGAGTATACATGTTGCTAAGGTGCGCACTGTGCGCTTGTTGGGCAACATTCGGTTTGTTATTGTGAAGATCGTTGTCGTAGCGTGCGGTCGGTCAAGCGAAATCGCGCGGTGTTGTTTTCGATTTTACCGTTACCGTTAATTCACGCAAAACTCGCTAAACAAACAAAAAGAAAACTACGCGTATTCATGTTTCGTGTGTTTGTGTGAGTGTGTGTATCGCGAATTGATCAGCAATTTTTAATTGTTGCATAGAAGGTACGCAGTAAATATAAACAATAACAAGAATAACAAATAATCGTTTATTGTTGTTGTTCCTCCCGCCGGATATTAAAATCGCTGCTTAGCTCTGTGTGTGGGTGTGAATGTGTGTGTATTTGCATTGTTAATGAGTTTTCGTTGTTGTAAAGCAAAAATATTTGGACAAAACTCGTCTCGTATGGGAATTCAGCACACAACCACAGTCGCATGCATATTGCAGGCTTTTTATTTTGCTTTTCGCCTAAAATTCGCTTCCAGTCGCATCTTCTGCATATTCCCCTAAAAAAAGTAACACGTAAGAGCGAGATAGAATGATTGCACCATGTGTGCCGACAGCAACAGCAACAACATTTTGCATTGACATTTATGAGCGGCGCTAACGGCGCTTTACACATGCTTGCATACATATGCATATGTGAGCACATATGTGCGCATCATTCACAGTTTGAGTGACCGTTCACATGCACATATGTATCTATCTATACGCGTGTGTGTGTGTGTTGCCCTTTTAAGGCGTTTGTGTGGACTCTCTCGCAGGTAGCGGCAATTTGTTTACCGTTTATGCGTTTATTGCTTATTGTGGGCTCTGCATTTGCGCGCCTTCCATTGTGGAAATTCGTGCGTTTATTTCCACGCATGCCCAACAGCCTATGGGAATTTGTAATGGAAATTATCGCTCAAGCACACACACACACACACACACACACAAACTCATGCATGCCAGTTGATATATTGTTGCGCTTTTAATTGATTTGCTGTCGCGCCAACGCATAAGTCGAGAGCAGCTGTTGGAAATGTGTGCGAGAATTTCCGTTAACCCATTTACTTCCAGTGCTCAATCTATGTTATACGAATTTGAATAATCCCTTGCACACATATGGAGTTTAGGATCTGTATTTATGTAGGAGCTAGTTTGTATTAGACATTGCACACATAGCACTTCCATTACTGGAAAGATTTAATTACCATTTCCAAGCAACTTATGGAATATGATACCCACTGTGAAAAAGTACTTAAGTACCTTTTCCAATTGGTTATTCCACGAATTGTATTTTTGACAATGTAAGAATACTTAAATACTTAAAAAATATTTAATTTTATTTTTAATTTTTTTAATGTTTTTAACTATCTAGACTACCTATCTCTGCAACTAGGTCACATACACATGTCTTACCTGACAATTCTGTCAAAGTGTGCAAAAACAAATTAGTCTCTAAAACATAACCATTCTGTAAGCTTCATCTAAACAGACGCTTTCCCTTTTTTTTGTATCTTTGCAGTGTCAAAAAAGCAACAAAAAACTCCAAAACAACACAACCGTAACTCAAGTCGCTCGCTAATTGGTGACATAATTTTTTATAACTGGCAAAAAAAAGAAAAAAGAAACAGGCAAAAGAGCCGATATATAATTGAATTTTAGCTGCGGTCAAGTCCCGAACGAGACTTGAACTAATTTGATGTGAAAAGGTTTCAGTGTGTGTGTTATTTTTTAAAGCGCGCTTTGTGCCGTTAATTGAGGCCACTCGCTAAAGTAATTCAAATAGCAATTTATGTCTAGCCGAGTGTCCACCGTAATTGTCTCTCGCAATGTGGCACAGAAAAGCCGCTGAATGTGAAATGTGCCGTGTTTGCCGCCTTCTTTGCCTCGTGCTCATGCTGCTGGGGGCGGCGCTGGGTGCCACGCCCTTTGCCAAAGAATATCGCAGCGCGGGTCTGTTCAAAGGTAACACGCTGATCGACATGGAACTGGATGCAGTCACCACACTGGACATGGGTGCCGAAAAGCTAGAAAAGGGAACAGTAGGAGGCGGTGTCGCAGAAGACGAGGGAGCCAATTCGAATATGGATAATATGCTGGGATTCAAGGCGGAGTCGTCGGTGGTGTTGCCAGGCGTGCAACTAAATTCAGGTGAGTTTCCATAATGCTTAAACAAGTTCTTATTAAACTTAATATAAAAAGTTGAGGCTGCATTAAGATGGGATTAATTTTCTTGAATCAATTATTTCCCTTTCGCTAATCAAATAACAATAATATATTTGCCTATCAAAATATTGAAGGTGAAATTTAAATTAGCATTCATAAGAATATTAAAATTAACGTTAATTGTTTGCAGTGCATCTGTTAAGTGAAAACAAAAGACATGCAAAAGTTAACATATTGTTAGCCTGTTGTTAACAGAGCCACTTAACATTCCTGCCTTAACATATTTATGGGTATATATTAAAATTGAATAACAAGCTTATTGAGCAGATTGTTTTAACTGATTATATGCATATTGTGTATATATAATTTTATAATCTGTATATCATATCATCTGAAAAGGTGGCTTAGTCATCAGCTGCCAGGTCAAAAACAGATATAATTGTGGCATGTTTCGAAAAGCTCAAAATTAACGTTCGCAAGGCGTCAAAGAGCTGGACAGTCATCATTTCTTATAAGCGACTCTAGAAAGGGTGAAAAAGAGGGAGAGAGAGAGAGGGAAAGAGAAAGGGCAAGCTAATGAGCGAGTCAGGCAGCAAAATGAGGAAAGTACTTTCATTTTCACGCTCATAAACGAGGCCTGGCGTATAAAGCTCGCCAATGTTGTCATAAAAAGCGACGCAAGTTAAGCCGCTTAAATGACATTTAAATAAAAAACTGAGAGGGCTAAAGAATAGGCCAAAAGACAAATAAATAAAAAACACAACAAAAAACAACAACAGCGAACCTTTCACTGAAGAGGAGCGCTGAAGCGTTTGTGTCTGTTTGGAGACACAGGAAGCGAGCACTTTGGTTCCGTGTTCCCAAAAAATGGTTGAGTACAGCCAAACAGAGGCAAAACAACAATAAAGAAAGACAGAGAGAGATAGAGAGAGGGGGGAGAGAGAGAGGGAGAAAGAGTAAGAGAGCAGAGCACACTTCTGTGGCAGTGATTACAGTTTAATCTCGTTATAATGAGCCAACAGAATCTGTTGAAGCAGCGGATGTGCCGAGCGTGCCGTGGACTCGAAAGCGTTAAGCTGTGCGGTTGACATCCTGGCTGGCTGGATGGATGGATGCCCCAGCTGGGGGCACCGTCGTTTTGGAGTGGTAGCCCAGCTATTGAATTACCAGAGAGACCACAAAAGACGCAGACAAAACAGACAAACAAGCGAGACAGAAAACACACGCATGGCAGACCGAAAAAGAGCAGCGGGACAATAAATGCACTTGTTGGAAGCAATTTTATGAAATATGATGCCACGCCAAGGCGCAGGTCATAAACAACCAAAGCGACAGCCGAACAACCCAACGAGACGGCAAAGTGTTGTAAGATAAGGTTAGATAAGCGCCGTCCCATAATACCTGAGAGCCACAAATTTTGAATCGAGCTGGAAGTCGAAGTTGGAAATTTGAAATTCGAGTTGTGGTTGGAGTTGGGGTTGGCACCGAACCTTTCCTCGAGACTGCGGCAGAGCTCAAAGCATATGAAAACGAGCCGAATTCGATAAGGAGGAGACCATGAATGGAAGTGCTGGATATGTGGAAAATTTGTATGTAGAAGTGTAATGGATATATAGGTATACGTATATATACATATATATTGAAAGAGTTTGTCAAATATATATTTCATTATTTTCTTAGACTAGAAACATAGTTAACAAAATTCTTAACTAATTTAGAATGTGTTAATTTAAGCAATTTAAGCGATACTAATAAATTTTATTTGAAAATCGTGAATATGGGTGAATGAAGGTGTGGAAAATTTGCAGAGATATGTATGCTGTGGATATATAAATATATTAATTAATAAATCTATATTTAAATATATTTATATATAAATAGAGAAACAGTAAATATATGTATAAGTTTGTAGAAATTTTTAGGATAAATGAATGCATTTAAAATATGTCTACATATTAGGGAAGATATAATATACGTCTAACAGAACTTCAAGGGATATTGTTTATGGTTGCACAACAAATTAAAAGAGTTATAATTAATACAGAAACATATAAATACTCTACACTTAATCATAAGTAAATTCATAAAAATAAAGATCATTAGAGAGAGGCAGAACTCTATTACCACAGAAATGTTAGGCAGGAATTTCCGTTTAGGCATTAAATGTTATGCGCCATAAAATTCAATGGTTGAAATAGTTTGCAAAATATTCAAAGCACTCGCAGAAACTGCAGGGTTAACAAATTTCTTAGACTCTACCTGAGCGCCCATAAATGCTCTCTTTCGTAATTTTTTTGTTGGTCTTGGTTTTGTTTTTTTGGGGCAGATCCGGCAGCAGCAGCAGCAGAAGAAACCATAAAAATGTCTGCAAGGCACGCAAACTTTGGCCCTGGCGGGGACCTGTTTTTGGATGATACTGGGATTCTCTCGGGCTTGGGGTACAGTACGCAGGAGTTGCCAACATATCTTAGCAGGAGGCTCTTGTCTGAGCTGTGAGCTGTGAGCTCTGAGCTCTGAGCTCTTTGGTCTCTCAACTCTCAACACCGCTGAGGCATTTACTTGTATATGCATTTAGATACGTTCAAAGATACTTGGAACTTGTAGCACAGCATGGCAATGTGTGTGTGTGAGTATGTGCGAAAGTGTGTGTGTGTGCGAGTCTATGGCAAACAAAGACAGCCGACAATCGTAAAAACTAAACGACGGGAGTATTTATGACGCTCAGTTTAAACAGTTTATACGGCAGTCTCCCAGTGTGTCTTGTTGTATATAGTCTGTGTGCGTGTGCATTTGTGTGTGTGTTTGCTGTCTGTGTGTGGATCAAGTGCCAAAGTCAGCGACGAGGAGTTCTTTACGTTAGATAAGAACCAAGTCTTCCAGCACTTGCCCAAGCCAAGCAAATGCAAATTCATATACACTAAAAAAAGTGTGAGTGTGAACGACTAGCAGATGCCTTGTGTTCAGTAGATTGAGTTGAATTGCTACTTTAAGAAGAAAATAGTTAGGTTTATTGAGTGATATTGACACATCATAAAATCCTAGTGCTTGCAATGCTCTATATAATTATATATGATCCATCTCAGAGAACTTTTAATATTTTCAATTATATTTTATATTATTATTTTATTTAATCATGCCTTTTCAATCGTACACTTTTGCAAATTCATCATGCACTATTCAGCTATCCACGTAGGGTATAACAAAAAATAAAACTCACAGCTTCAAATAAATCAAGGCAAGTTCTGTCAGTTGGTCCGTCAAAGAGTCAGTCGCACAGACGCTCAGGTAGCAAATTGGGAACAACATTGAACTGCCAGCGCAAAGTGCGAAATATCCCACAGTGCAGCACACACACACACACACACACACACCACATATACACTCGCACAGCAGATGCGTTCGTCGTTAACGCTGGCACGCTAATTTGACGAAAGCCCATTTCATGGCGTTTTTCTACATTTCATGCCTGGCGATTCGGCACGCCATGACCACATGCAGCATGCAGCATGCGGCATCCATCGTGCACCTTGTATCTAAGCATCCACGTATCTGCGTATCTTACAGGTAGTTTTTAACACTCAGTCTAGTCGCAACTCACGCTGCTTTAGGCCTGATCTGTTCCCAGCATCATCTTTGTTTTGTTTACACCTTTGCGAAAAAGTCAAGGAAACCCAAAAAAGAAGAAGAAAGAAAACGATTTTCCGTTTCTTTAGCCCATTTTCAATGATGTGACTCCATTGCAGAAGTTTTGCTCTGTTTATAATATTTGTTTTCAATCTTACATGGCTCACGGTTGTGCAATACCTTTACATACATGCACACAATTGACTTGTTTACATATATTTATGCCCTGTTCCTTTGTTTATATTTGCCTGAAGTTTTTATTTTTATGAACTTTGCGCTTTGTTGTCTTCGGCGTGGTTCAGACCTAATGTCAGACGGTCTACAAAAACAAAATGTTGCAAAAAATTTAACTGAAAATGTTGATAACGAAAGCTGATTTATATATATATATATATATATATATATTGCTATTTATATATATATACACTGTATATATATATATTTATATTCTGTATGTAAATTTATAAAATTTAATACTCTCAGATTGTGAGGTCTGGCGCCACGTTGCCTTTATCTATTGGTTTTATTGAATTCAAATTCAACTTTCTATGCAACGTAGCAAATGGGTAAATGGGCAAATTTACAGATTTTGATCAAGGCATTGTATTTTGGACCGGCTCGAGACAAGCTACAAACTAACTACATCCCAGATAGGCCACAGACAATGGCAAGTGCAACAATTTGAAGCAACAAGCGAGCCACCTACGTTGCCTGGCCGCACGACGGTGCCAGCCACAGAGTTGACTTTAATGTATAAAACCCATAAACAGGTGTCTGCCAATGTATTTACATTTTGAAAAGCAACTAACAGCTTGTTGCGGCTAACGCATGTACACCTCCCCCAACTCTACCGCCCACACACAGAGATAAAAAAAATCCAAACGAACTTTCAGCTAGAAAGAAAGTGCCAAAAAAAAAGAAAGAAATAAAAAAGTGAATGTTCAAGAAAAAAGACGATAAAGATAAAAGATGTAACCACGCATTGTATGCAACTGAGCTTGTATTACAACTGATAAACTGCTAGATATCCTGTTAGTAGCTTAAAGTGCTGGTACAGAAAATCTATTTAGAATGTTAGAATATAATACAAATTTGAACAGTGAGCAACAAATGTTTATATGAATAAATGTGAATTATATATCAGGAAAGCTTAACAAATTAGGAACTTTGTATAAGACATTCTTGTATATTAAAAATAACTAAATATATGATGACTATATTTATAAAATTCTCTCTCTTTCTTTGAGTTCATGTTCAACTTCTCAAGTGAATCAAGAATTTATTGCTTACCATGTAGTTACAGCTTCAGCTTATTGAAAATTCACACACAAATTAAAATAGCCTTAAACATACTTCTAAATAATTACAGGGTATACAAGTCAGTATTTTGTTGTAGCCATGTCAACAGCATCAAAGCGTGGGTGAACGCTGAGAACATGTGCATGTGTTTATGTATTTGTAAATGCATGCACATGGTCTATACATACATGCAAACATAATTTTGTAAAATTCTACATAAAATTTGACTATGCTGTGTTTCTTAACCAAAACATAAATTCGAAGGGCTGGCCATAAATTCTGAAAAGCTGCGCAGTTTTGAGATTGAATATTTGAGACTTGTTGTTGGGATGCGGGCGCTGCAGATGCAGATGTCGATGTCGATGTAGATGTAGATAAAACTCATGTGCAGCGGCTGCATAATAAATAATCAGTGGAGAAAATTAAGAGCATTATTGTTAGATCATTATGGTTCTGGCTGTCCAACTGACGGACTGACGAATTGTTGCACTGACTGAATGACGTTCCACATGCGCCTAATTGAAATAGAAATCAGAGACGAACTGCAACGGCCATAAACATGCGCGCAGATGTTTCATTTCATTATTTGACTTATGCTCCTGTTCACTCACTCTGCAGCACACTGGCTGTCTCTTTCCCACTCTTGTGCGTGCGTGTGGCTGACATTTGAACTTTGAGCGTGCAACCGCAACGGAGCTCGAAGACGCCTCTGGCTGACTTTTCGAACTACGTTGAATAAATAAACTTTTTTTCATTTTTAAGTGAAAAACGAAGATTTTGCCTCTGACCTAGAAATTTAGCTTTCTTTTCTTTAGCCATTTTGGCATCTGCTTTAATTTTGGGAACAACATGAATGAATTCTTGAATATTATTGAATACTTGATCAAGTTTGATATTAAAGAATATATATGAAATTTATTATCGAAAGCAATCATAAATGTGGAGTGAAGAAAGTTTTAAAAATATTATTATAAAAGTAAGAAAAATGTAAAAAGTATGAATGATTATATGATAAATTAATATATATATTAATTACTTATATAAATGAAGTCTGATAATGAAAGAGTTGATAATAATTTGAAATTAATTTGAGCATGCATGCATGCAGCAAGTCATCTGCGCGAGATTAAGATGAGATGTTATCAGCTCTTATTCAATTCGATGACAGCTAGATAAATTCTATTAACTAGCTCCTCATTCTAATTCTTCTATTTAACATTTCATTAAAGATATTCTCAGCCATTTTCTATGACTATTTATTGTCATAATTTAAAATTCATTTGCATTTAAATTATTCGAAGTGTTGGATCTTCAACTGCAGCTAAATTTCGCTTCAGCTTTAGCTGGTCTTTTTGGGGCACTCCTTGAAATTTGCATGTCAGCTCTTTGGTGCCCATGCGGAAATCAAAGTCAAAGCCGCAATTATCCGACATCAAAAAAATCAAAATATATATCTATATATTTTTTTTTTGTGGCAGTTAAAGTGCTTATTTATTTCGTTTTCTTTTAAGTTCATTTGAAAATTGCTTCCGCGCTGCACAATTTGTCACGGCAACACCTTTGGGGCGCGATCAAACGGTACGATCTACACCTTCAACTATTTTTATACCCTGAATCCATTGAAAATGGAAATTTCAGGGTATAATGTTTTTGTGCAAATGTATGTAACAGGCAGAAGGAGGCGTGCCACACCCCATAAAGTATATATATTCTTGATCAGCTCGATGAGCTGAGTTGAACTAGCCCTGTCCGTCTGTCCGTCCGTCCGTCCGTCCGTGTAAACACCTGGATTTCTGCAACCACAAAAGCTAGAGACTTCAAATAAAAAGCAAAATGCTCGATAATACCATACGCTGTACGAGTTTATTTTTTTTTTTCGATAACTCATCCCATTTGTTTTTTATCGATAACTATCGAAAATATCGCTTTGTTTTTGAGGTCTGGCGTGCACACCGTTAAAGATAGAATCGTGCACTAAGTTGTGTTTGATTGCTATATTGAATCCGCACATTTTGTTATTTTTGGATTTTTGATGCCACGCCCCTTTCGCCCACAATTCAACAAAAACGATAACTCACGTATATCAAATACTAGAGACTTGAAATTTGGCAAATAGGTACATTTGAATGTCAAAAACATTCCCCGAAAATTTCATTAAGAACGTATATCGAGAAAAAAAGTTATTAAACAATAAAGTTTGCATAGCACAGCCTCTTCTGCAGCCGCAATACTGCGCAGTGAGCATATTACGTGCATGCATATGTTTGTGTGTGTGTGTGTGCTTGTGTTGGTTACTATTAATGAATAAATGAAGCTCTTAATGATTGGTATTACAGCTCAATGGATTCAGGGTATCTCTTAGTCGAGCAGTCTCGACTAGAGTTCTGTTACTTGTTTTAGCTGCAGCTGCTGCAGCTTCACCCCAGCAGCCCTGCCTATGGCATATGACTAAATGGGAAATGTATTAACCTGACTGCGGACCCCGATAAATGATCAAAAAGCTAAAGCCGACGACGACATAGCCAATAAACAGTCAATTATAGCGCAGGCAGACAGTAAGACAGAAAGAGCGAGAGGGAGAGAGAGAGAGAGGGAGGGAGGGAGACAGACAGACAGATGCAAGTGCATATAATTAAATGTTACTTGGGCATGTGGCGCTGCTTCATTCGATCGATCGATCGATCAATCGTCAAGTCAGCCATTCACTCAGTCAGTCAGTCATTCAGTCAATGCGTCAGCTTCAAGCTGGGCTAAGCAGCAATACAAATTACGCAAATCTTGCCAGCAGCTGGTTTACAGCAGCAAATTTGCATTTCCATTGCGTTGCCAACTTTTTTGTTGTTGTTATTGCTGCTGTTGCGGCTGCTGTTACCAGCTCACCTCGTCTAATACTCTGGCTGTTAATTTATGGCAATTTAATGAAAATTGCCTGTTCGCTCGGTGTGGCTAAGTCCGCCTCCCAGGAGGTGTTTCCAGGCGCCTGTGCTGTTTGCTCATCATCAACACAATCTCTTTATATATGTAAGATATACCCTGTAAGTTCGTTATATAGCAGTTGTGTCTGATATTTCCCTGAGACTGAAAGTGTGAGCTATGACTTGATCTGCAATGAATGCTTTATAAATATTTATAATGTGCTTTCTGAACACGCAGCTTAGCTACTTCAAATTTCCACGCACATATACCCTTTATCTTGCATCAGCATCTACTTTTGCTGAAAAGTCAATGCCTTAAGGGAGATAATGAAGTCTTATGTGCAGATATATCTGCTGGGAGCTTCTCATATCAGAGCACCTTGTTCGTTTACAGGGTATAAAGTCAATCGTCACATGCATTTCTGCCACATTATGCGTCTGTTGGTCATCATCATTAGGCATCAACACAGACACGTTCCCGCTGGCTGGCGCTGCCTAGCTTTGGGTAGCTCATTGGCTACCGGAATTACAACAGACACTTTGGCAATCGTTTTATTTATTTATGCAGCACAATAAATATATATAAATAAGTGTATAAATATATAGAGATAAATATTTAAAAATGAAAACTAAGCTGCTTACAAGGCAAGAGCGTAGCCTCTTTTCACGCATTCCGAAAAGCGCTTGTCGCAATATTTTGATTGGCTTTAGTTATGTTTTTTTATAGCGCAACATTCAAAATTCCCCAAATATTTGGCTATAAAACTTTGGCCAGGCTTTTACCAAAAACTTTTCTTTCAATTAAATGGCCAGACGCTTAAGAAAAAAAAAAGAAGAAAATTTCTCAATATTTTATTACGATTTCTTCTCTTCTTAATTTTCGTTTATGTTGGCGCCTTAAATAAAAGTTTTTCGACATTTTTGTTGCTGTTGGCGGGATTAACATTTACATGCGGGTCGAGCCGGTTAATGGAGCACCCAAAGTTGTCAAAGGCATTAAAAATTAGTTAGTCGGGGGAGTGAGTGCGTGTGTGTGCCTGTGTCATCAAATTGTCAAGTCAACGAGTCATCAAGTGTAGCTATAAAATTGTTGTTTTTATGGCCAGCAAATTGCTGAAGAAAATACTCATGCAATTGAAAGCTGCAGAGATTTATCGAATTGTCAACGCTTTTCAATTTTCTTCCCACTAATGAAAATGCTCCATTAAAATAAAGAAAAGTATTTTTAATAGATGCCAGACGCTATACATTTCACAACAAGTGTGCAAACAGGAATCTGATTGGAATCTAGTGAAATTAGAAAAAAATCACCATGAGCTTATGATTCTGAAGCATAGATATAGAAAGATATATATATATATATATATATATATATATATACATATATATATATATATATATATAAATATATATATAGCATGAAGTCAACCAAAATCCAACCTGTTGTTGTCATAGAACTTCCAACCCAATAATTATATATAGAGTATCTCCCTAGTCTTATATTTTCCCTAATATAATTCTCGCATATTTTCATCACTTTACGACATCTTGTAAACCTATTTGTCTGCATTTTACATGCCACTCAAGCGTTGAGGAAATCTTGTTCTCTGTTATAAGCCTTAGCTTATCAACATAAATCGAATCGCTTATTATCGGGTTTCGAGGTGGCAGATGAGTTCAAATTGATTTTGGAAAATTGGGCAGATAGAACTGAGCTGGTTTTTGGTAGGGGGTGTTTTGGCCTATTGTGTTGGGGCACTAATTTATGCCACATATTTCCACACAACAAGCAAACGGGGTACCGTTAGAAACATGATAACGGGAAGGCCCCCGCGCTGACACCCTTTGCATATGCTTAAACAGCACTTCACAGGTGAATGAACCGTTCGATGCTTTTCGAAATGACCATTTGTTTTATTGTTGTTGTTGCTTTTTGCCCACTTGTCTTTGGACAGGCCATAATCAAATGTTATTTATGAAATATTGTTAAATTTATGCGCAAGCTCTGGCCTTAGAGTTTTGGTTCGGCTATAGGTCTTCGATCCGTTTCGATACGGCGATCAATTAGCTAATGATGCAGCTGAGACAAGTGGACGCAAATTATATATGCCTGGCCAAAATGAACTCAAACTGAAGATGGCAACTGCCAGTCAGTCAGTCAGACACACACCGATTGATCGTCGCAACCATAATTAACACACACTTTGCCGAGCCAAACGACCATTCGATTCCACTCAAAATTCTATTGCGCATATTCTGAAAGAGAGAGAAAAGAATAAATATCATGAAATTGAACAACTTTCACCCAAGACACACACAATTAAGGCGCATAAATTTATAAGCGTGTCGATCCGCTGATCTCAAGATCTGCCCCTACTGCTGCCGTCGCCGTCAAAAAAAAAAAAAAAGAACAAAAGTGTTAAAATCAACATTTCATTTTCAACAAAATGTGTTCAGATTCAGCTTACAAGCTAATTAGCCACAGCAGCACACTCGACACACGCACACACATTAAATATTAGAGACGTGCAGGAAAAATGCCGTCGAGAACATGAAAACATAAAAAAGTCGCGGCGAGGGTAGCTAGATAACTTTTAGTTATGCAAGAGAGAACAGGAAAAATGTAAAGTAAGGGTCGTAATAGATCATTATATTATTTCAAGTTAAGTTATGATACCTATAAGTATACAGACTTTTTAGTA
The DNA here is from genome assembly GCA_035047625.1 of Drosophila mettleri. NCBI lineage: Eukaryota > Metazoa > Arthropoda > Insecta > Diptera > Drosophilidae > Drosophila > Drosophila mettleri. The sequence goes on from JAWNPI010000056.1 coordinate 1,419,147, forward strand.
TTAGAAACTTCTGACTAATAATAAAATATAGTTATAATTATTTATATAGAATAATCTTATTAAATTAATAAGTCAAACAACTGAAAGCAACAAAAATATTATTGATAACTTATAAATTTAACTTGCGTAAGTCTCGAGCTACCCTCGTGCTGCCTTTGTACTTGTCGCTACAGATACATGTGTAGCTATGGGTTTATTGGACCGCATATCTTATAGATACGTAAGTATCTGTGCGTAGCTTGTCGTGCGCGTGCGCCGCTTGTCGACAACGGCGATCGTCAAAGTTCGACACGGCCGATCAGTCGGCCCTCCCCTATGAAGTTGTACGCTCGAGTTCTCCAATGAAATTCGTGTATCATTTAATGTGTGCCAGCTATCAGTCATGGCTACACATATCTTGGCAAGGGAGGGAGGGAGGCAGAGAGATCTGTTGCCATTTACCGTTCATTTCGTTTGTTCATTTGCTCTTGGGTTTTGTCGCAAAGTGAAGTGCGATTGAACAAGTTCCATGACCAAGAGCAAACTGTATAGATCTCTCACTTGGCATATGCCAGCTTAATAGCGCTTGATCTATATTTAGGCTCAATTGAAAAACAATTTTCATCCAAGAATTTTTGTGAGGTCAAAGACTTGATGCACACTGTTTTTTATGAACTGTGCGCGCATTAAAAATAAAATTTAGAAAAGGGGTATACTTGGTTAGATATGAAGACCTCGGCAATTGCGATATTTCTTATTATTGTGAAATCAATAAGACTCGATTAAGGGAATATTTTCTTTTTAGTATCATACATGTAACTCTTTAGTTTCCCTTGAATGTTTTTCTTGAGCTCAAAGAGTTGATGACGCCTTTGGTATCTCTATGCTATTTTTGATGAGCCCACATCCCCACAAATGGCTCTGCTAGGTTTCCCAATGCTCTGTACTTAGCCGCAATTACAAATTCGCCGACATTCCTGTGGCTAAAGCTCAATTGCCGCACAATGCGGCCCACACAAAAGCCCAGCGCAAAACTTATTTCGCGCTCAAAGTCTTTGGGAAAGTGGCCTAAAGACTTGGCTAACCGCATTGACCATAATGAGCATGTGTGTGCGCTGATTGATCGTTCGTGTGCCGCTCAAAGAAAAAAACAAAAAAAAAAAACCAATAAAAGTAATCAAATAACCACGAATGATGTATCCCCAGCGACACTTTTTATTTACTTCAGTTTTTTGTTTTCAATTTTTTGAATAGTTTTGTCCCCTCTTTTTGGTTTTTTTGATTCCGGAGCGTTGACATTCATGTGCTTTGGACTCTTTTGCTGGCCATGGCCAAAATACTTTGATATGTATCTTCAAATCTATGCATGCATACATACAAATATGTATGTATATATATATATACATATGTTTCTGTGGATTGTGCTCTAAATATAGCGTCGCGGCACTTGCCCATCAACGAGCCAACTGGTTGACGTTGACCATGTGCGGAGATTGGTATGAGCATTGTGGGCGTGCCGCAGACTCTTAACTATTCACTTAGTGGCTGTCAGATCTTGGGGTCAGTCTTAATGCAAATGTCTCACTCGCTGAACGGAGGAGCACAGATGCCCAGGCCTATAAACCAGAAGGCTAAGCAATAAAAAAAGTGAAAAACATGTTTATCAGAAAACCAAAGAAATAAAAGCGATTTTAATTGAATTTCAATTTTGTTTTGGTCTATAATATAGATATTTTTGTGTGGGATATTTCTACTATGACACTCTTAGACGTGGCTAAAAATAACGTGGCTAACCGTTTGTTGACATAGCACAATTGGGGATGCGTTTTGTTTAACTGTTGCCTTGGGCTGCTGCCGGCTGCCTTTGAGGATGCTGGGCCAATGGTGGGCATAAATCATATTGGCCGCACTCACAGTCATATCAAATTTCGCGGCTGTGTGTTGGGTGCCAGTTGTTGCCAAGTTAATGTTGGCCAGGTTAATTGATTGGTTGCTGCCAGCCGAACCGCCTCGACTTGGCCTCGTACTCAAAGTCAAAGCCGCTGTTGCCAAATGCCGCACGCCCGCAAGTGCTGACATTTGTTCAGTGTCACGACTTTGCAGACGGCGGACAGCAGACAAAACTGGCAAATGGACAGACGACAGAAAGACAGACAGATAGATGGACAGCAAGTTAGACAACAAACCAAGCAGTTTGTTCTGTGTTAGAAGCGCGCAGTTCGTCAGTCTGTCAGCCAGTCTGTTAGTCAGTTAGTCAGTTGCCAGCCCAGGCACTGGCTGGCACTCACGACAACGCCAATACACACACACACAGAGCCCAAACCATGTCCGAGACCTAAACCCAGAGCTTGGTCTGGGTTTTCTATCGTGCAGTGCAATGACAGCATCTAACAACTAAGAACATTGCTGCAATCGAGTGTTAACGACTGCAAAGTGCGCTGCACATGGCTGAGAGTGCTTCAGGCAGTTGTTAAAGAGAATTTATTGTAGCTCTAAAACTTTGTGCTCAGCTGCAAATTAAGAGTTAGGACTAAAATAAATTGGCCTACGATGAGAGCCTAATGGCTCTAAAACTGTACAGTGACTGTCGAAGTGGGACTTGGGTACAAATAAATTAATAAATCAACCTGTAAGCTAGAAGACATATCCTGCATGCATGCTAGATATATAATCCGTATGTGCCAATATACTCTTTATCACTTGGCGAACAGAGTATAGGCAGCGGCGTGCAGTGCGAGGGCAGCATCCACCCAAAGCCTCATCATGATGTCATTGATCTTTAGCTGGTGCAACAGGCGAGCTGCATTGTTCTGAAGGAGTTGGCGGAAACTGTTGCTGTTGCTGCTGCTGCTGCTGCTGCTGCTGCTGTTGCTCCTTGGCTTTATCTGGCTGGGCTGATCTGCAGCTTGCGGTACTTGCAGGCAGTTCAAGAGTCAGCATCACGTTGTTTGCTGCTGCTGTTCTCTCAGCATGCCCTGTGCTACAAGTTGTGGCAGCAACTGCTGCAATTTAGTTTTTTTCTCTCTTCCTTACGAAATTAATTTAACATGAACTCGCAACTAATTTGGAAAGCGCAGTTGATTTGTGTGCTGCATAAAAATTCATTAAAGAAATGTGCGCCATAAATGTTTATATTTTTGTTCCTGTTGGTATCCAATTTTTTTAGCATCTCTTTTTGTTGTTTTTTTTTTTTTTTTGGCCAATTTCTTTATGGCTTCATATGGCTAGCAGACAGCTGCAAGTTGGCGGCGCTTTAATAGCCCCAACTTGACTTTTTTTTACTCTTCTGGCCTCTGTTTTTTGGCCAAAACAAGTTTTTTGAAACTGGTTCTCACTGCTGAAGACGTTTTTTTTTACACATTTTTTGTGGCCAACAAGAATTTATTTCTAACTTAAGCAAATGCGACTTTATCGGCAAAAGTCTGGGTAAAAAGACGTACATAAATAAGTCGAAGTGCACGACTATAAGTTATCCTGTAAGATGTTTATGTATAAGCAAATTGAAACCGGAAACTGATAAACTCCAAGTGTGAAAAGGATTAATGACTGGAGAAGAGAATATTTATGATGATCAGAAGATCAATAAATTACAAAATTTATCAAAATATTAAGAAATGATCTGCTCTATAGTTTCTTCTATAAATCCCTAAGGTATTTCATGGGATAAAGCCTAAGAGATATTTAGTTGATGATAAAAACAAAAGCAAAGAGCCAGCAGCTTGGACAAGGGCATAGGCCAACTTTTGACTAGATTTTAGTTGAGCTCAATTCATGCGAAAATCTTTTTGGACTTGTTTTTGGGGCGCTTGGTCATTGCGGAAGTGTCTGAGATGTTTCTCTCGTCAGCTACGTGCCGTTGCCTCACTATGAGCATTTGTTGTGACAAACGCTTCTACTGCTGACTTGAACATTTCCGTTGCGTGGCTTCACTTTGATTGAAGCTCACACACTTCAACCCGATGGTGCAACGGGAAAACCCACTTGAGGCGAACAAGCAATGAAAATGCATTTTCAACGCCTCAATCAGCAACTTAATTCAATTAATTGCGAAATGTTTATAATCGAAGTGTGGGAAATCTACAATTAAACATCTTATGGGGGAAATATGCATCAGTAGAAAAATATAACAATAAAAACAAATGCAATGAAAAGCACAAAATTCTTATAAATTTATAGCGTGTCTATCCAAAATAAACAAAATCAAATCATAAAATGTGCATAAAAATTTTAAAGCAGATTTGCTTGTTGTAGTTGTTGTTGTTGCTAGCAGAACTCGCACGTTAAATATCTGAAAGGCCATGAAGCAGCACATACAGATGCAGCCAGAACCGTGGGAGTTGCGGCAGCTGGGGTGGAGCGCAGCAGCGACGCGGCAATTCAAGCGAATGAACGAGAGCAGCTCAGGTTGAAACTGGTGCATGCAAAAGCGTTTCGGCAGCAGCGTTAACAGTGCGCTAAATAAATATGCACACACATGTGTGTCTTACGTGCCATGACTAACAGATATTGGAATGCTGCACAAAAAGTAAAAATAACAAAAATGTATCAAACTGACTGGAAGTTGAGCAACAAAATATTTGCTAGCAAATCAAAAAGTTTGTGAATAGCAAAAAGTTTCTAAGATATCAGAAATCACATGAAATATATATTATAATGGACAGAATTGATACAAAATAAGTTCTGTTCTATATCGCATTTGCATGAAGTACTTTGCAAATATAAACTTACTTATATTTTAGCAAAAATATATTTGCAATTCTCCATATATACCAAATCCATATATATAACCCATAGGTAATTATTGCATCATATAAGCACAGTCATTAAAAAAAATCAGTTCATAAAAAAAGTCATATATAATTGCTTATTTAACAGGTGAATTTTAACGATAACTTAAACAGCTGCTGAGGCATAGCTTTTGGATGTCGTAACACTCATGTCCACTCTATATATCAAAAGATTTTAAATACATATACATTGCCTAAGGCTCTATAATCCCCGCACAGATTATAGAGTATTTGCCACGCAGATGGCTATCTAAAGCAATTCTTAGCTAAGCTACTGTGATGTTTGGATACTAAAATTAACTTTAGTAATCGGCTCATGTCTCAGAGTAATTTATTGCTTATAAAAACGAGTAGTAAAGCGAAAATGTGAGAATAAAGAATAAAAGCTAAAACGTAGATTTTTTTTTGTTCTCTAAAATTTAAAAGCAATTTATCCTGTAATCTGATGCAAAAGGTTTAACAAATTTGCATAATCAATTTCTCAGACAGTTTGTGTTGTTTGTTAATTTTATTAGATTGTTTTTGGGTGATAAATGTGATCGACGCATTATCATATTTGTATTTAATGAGTGCCAACAGCTGCCCGGCCTAATGGAACTGGCCAACATATATAGCTCAGAGTAGCATCAGTGTCGCCCAGTCTGCCGTGTTTCCCATAAGCTGCTTTACTTGGCCAACAACTTGTTGTGGCAACATTTCAATTTGGCCAACAGATCGCTGTTGACGGGGCTGCAACTGTTGCTGCTGTGTATATTGCTGGCGGTAATTGCGCCTGCTGCTGTAGCCGCTGCTATTGCTTGCTAATCGCGCGATCTTGACTTGTATCTTATAAATACCCCACAATTTATGTTTGCTTAAGATTTAACCGTTAAATGCGCGTGCCTCTTACTTAATTAAAGGCCACAAAATCGCGCCGCTTGGCCGCAATTTACACGCCCCTAAGCAACAACTTGCTCAATAAATGCACTCAACGAAAAAGTCTATCATGAATTATGAGTTCAAACCATGGCCAATTGCAATACGAAATAGTAGAATTTTTTAAAGTAAATCCTATTTCTGTAAAATGAAATTTTTATAAGCTTTAGCTGCATTTGAAAACAAATTTAATATTTTTCTTCTATATACATATGCCTACACATATTATTTAATTATGTTGAAAAACAAATTTTTTTAGTTCATATCAGACATATTTTTTTTTTGTGTAAAAATATTTAAAGATATAATTTATATACGAAAGGCAATAATTAAATTCAAATTTCTCTGAGTGTAAGCATCGAGCAGCGCAATCACCGAATCGGCATAAAAATTGAGTTCTGTAAACAAACTCGCGCCACTTTGACATTGAACGTCGGAATTTTCTGCTCACATTTCCTCTCATAAATTTTGACCAGTTGTGTAATATATATACATATGCATAGACTATATATATCAATTATTTTTATACTTTAAATCTACTATAAATTCGATAAATTAATTTGTTTGGCTCCGCTGGTTGCCAAGAATTTACAGCATTATGAAAACGGTTGCAACTTTGGAGAAATCGTACTCCATATGTAACAATGTGCAATGATATCATCAGAGACTGCTTAGAAAACATTGCCTAGTATTTCCTAAGTATTATTTTTATTGTTATATGCGATTTGCAATTAGCTGCTTTATTGTTTGATATAGTTGAATGCAAAGTAGAGGAATTTTTTTTTGCACATACATAGGATCCATTTGCATGCAAAATTTAATGACTTTTGGAAACAGGTTTTGTAATGGGGGTTGGCATCGGAAAGCACCTTCCCAGAGTACAATTGATGCTCGTATGACTAACTGGAATCGTGTGCTATTCCCTGCCATATATAGCATTTGCACTATAAAAGTTTCACATTGTACTGGAGAGAAGCACATAAAAATCACTCAAATGTGTTGAAGCCAATGAACTTGTAAACTTTTTATTTTTTATACGAATCGCTCTTGAATTTATCTGTAACCTCTTGAAACCTTCAAGGTTCTTAATATGCGAGAAGCATTTTGGGTATAACAAGTGGCACATTAGGCCAACGCCATGGAATTATTATAATTCATTTGTTGATATTCCGATGAGGTGAAAACTAACTTTGACATTTGCATAAGACTGAAGAGCTGTTGAATCATTGACTTAACAATTATTAATGACTCACATACAAAAAAAAAGCTTAAGCATATGAAATCCAAATAGTCTTCTCTAACAGAGCTTGCCAAATAGAGTGTGATATATCATACGTCTATGACCTGAATTAAGCCGTTTTTCTTTGTAATTCGCAACTGATTTAAGCAGCTGCTGTTAGCAACAGAACTTTCCAGCTGTCCGAGATGTGTACAAAATGTGCCGAATATTTCATTTTGAGACTTATTTATGGGCTGGCTTTACACAATTTATGTTCGGGCAACTCGTTATCAAGAGTTTCGGGCGATGACGCGAGAATTGAACCTGGGTTCAAGTTCAAACAAATGTGGAAGGTAATTAAAATACTAATATGTTACGCAATCGCTGGCTCGCGATTGACAATTTACCAGACGACTACCAGCGCGCTCTGTCTGCCCATGGGGGACGCATTGCGTAAGATTTTTGTCTAAGCATAATAGTATTTTTTTGTTTTTATTATTTATATACATATATATTTTCTTAAATGAAAAATTGAAATTCATGTAATGCGTTTTTGATTGAGCATTTTGAGCACGTTTACAAATATTTTGGGCGCCGCGTGAGCTGCCAAAACCGAAACAACAAATTTGTATGAATGAATAGCGCTAAATTGCCCGATTGCCAATAACAACAACAATAACAAAAACAATAACAACAACAACGAAGTAAGCAACAATTATAAGCTTTTCGCAATATTTGCAAATGATTTTTTTTTTACATCGTCAGCAAAGCCAGTGCAACATTGGCCGCTTGACCCCAAAACAAAATAAAATATAAATTATAGCAATAACAAAGGAAACTTTTTTTTTTTTTTTCTCAATTGATTTTGATTATTTGCTCAACTTGTTGAACTCAATTAATTAACTTAAGATTATTTGTCGTGGGTGTCATCCAATTGCCAGCAGCTCGTTCGAAATGCTTCGATGGGGCCAAAAGGTTTCAATTGGCGGCATTTTGCGATTTTACTTTTATAGTTTTACATTTCACTAATGTTTTCTTTACTTTCTGCTCTCTGCTCTTTACAGGTAAAGCCAAACGATGTTGGATGTTCAGCTATATAAACTACAAAGCATGAATATATATATGTGTATATATATATTTAAGAGCCAAGTGCCAAAAGCATATTCAAATGAAGTTGGCCAGAGCCAAAAACCCGCAACCAAAACATGTGTCAGACATGTCAATGCGGTGCTTAAACCAAGTGCCCATAAAGAGAGTGAGTGAGAGAGAAAGAACGAGAGAGAGAGAGAGAGTGAGCGAGGAAGCAAGGCAGTTAAAAAATGAGATAGAGAAAGAGTGAGAGAGAGGGGTAAGAAGTATCGATGCTCATTTTTATGCGCATTTGCAGTTTGCAATTTTTGTTGGTTGACTTTTCGCCGGAATTGCATTACCAAATGAAATACACAACAAACAACAAAGGTTCAGGTGAAAGCCCTCGACGTAGAGATGCCCTGCAATTAAAAAGGTTAATCAATTAGTTGAAATATACACGAATAGATTGCTAATACAAATTGCTATTTCATTAGCTAATACTTTTAGGCCTTTAGGCTTTTGCAGTCTAAAACTTTTTACAAACTCATACGTTTACAGGGTACAAGCTCAGGTATCCATTGTCAGCTTTCGTACGTGTGCCAGCTGTTGGCTGCCGGTGAGCTGGCTAGCTGGCTGGGTGCCTGCTTGGTTTGTGTGTTGACATAGCTCAGTGCTCGAAGCACTGCAGGTTTCCTGAACCGTCAGCTTATCAACGGCCCACGAATCGCGTCGACCGGAAATTTCATAATTTCGCTCGCTTTTCGTTAAGAAAATTAAAATGTTGCATTTAGGAAAATTTATTATTATGTCTTATTTATTTCATTCGTTTTTTTTTTTCTTTCTAAAAACTGTGATTGAGTGACACTTGACGCGGCGCCCACCCGCTCCCAGTTAAAATTTGGACAGCAACAATTGTCGCCGCCCCCAAACAAAAAACAAAGCCCCCCATTCCCCTCAACACCTCTCTTTGGGATTTATGGCCCCTGGCAACATTGTTGATTTAAGCGGCTTTTTCGTTTGCCGGAACATTGAGCTCGCAGCAGAATTAATGAAGGTGAAAAATCAGCCAATTTTCAAATTGAAAATTGAATTCGTTTTTTGTTGGTCTCTTTTTTTGGCTCGATGCCTCGTTGGCTCGCTGAATGAGTGAATATGCTTTGGCCAGTCGACCGAACGATCGCAATTATTGCCACAATTCGCGGCCATTTCCGCTCGGCTGCTGTTGCTGTTGCTGCTGCGCATGCGCTTTGTGTCACGGGAAGGAAAGCAGGGTGTGCGGGCTGCATCAGAATCGAAATACGTGGTGCACAGTGGTACAAAAGTGAGAAGCTTTAGTGATCTAGAGTAAAACATGTTCTAACTGTATGATTCCAATTGGTAATTAGATTAACTGGTTTTTTGGTCGAGCAGTTTCTGTACTGCTTTAAACGGGGCTTAAAATATTTGTGTGTAGATATTTTCTTGTTAATTTAATTGTTTTGAATTAATTATATTAATTAATCTTTGTTTAAATGATTTGCCCTTTAAAATGTGTGCCAACAACTTTTTAGAATTAAAATAACTAATAATGGGTCAAAGCAGGAACAAGTACTAATACGTTTATGTTATGTTATACTCATAGTCATATTCATATTCATACTCATATTCATACTCATACTCAGACTCGTACCCGCATGCGTAGTCAGTTTGTTACTCATTTTTTGTTGCTGTCCGTTCACTTTTATAGGCCTTGTTGTTGTTGCTATTGTTGCTCTCACGTTCTTTATAAACAATTTCGTTGAGGTCTTTGTTGAGCACAGTGGAAATGCTTGTTTGGCTTTTTGGATAATTAAAATCAGTGTCCAAAGTGCAATTGCAGTGGGTTCAATTTACATATGTTCAAGCGTTTGCCTGGCAAGTGTGTTGTTGTTGTTGTTGTTGCTTCGGTGTGTTTCGTGTGGGTGTTTCAATTTCCAGTCTGGCACTGGCTTGCTGCCATTACAGAGGCGTGGCAGCCCAAAAAATAAAAGCTAAGCCACGTTGACCTACTGCAATACGGTAACGAATTGACTGCAGCATGTGGCAAGCTGTGACTGTGCCACATGCGGCACATGCTGACACCTTTCGCTGAGATAATTCGCTACGCATTTGCCGCATCATTAATTAGTTCAGTTACATTAGGCTAGAAAGTTTTATAATGGAATTTGCTGTTTCTTTATGGTATTTTTGTGAAAGTCGCTCTGCGATTTATTTAGGGTTTAGGCCCGATTCATTATTCAAGTTGTGTGAAAAGCACTTGTTAGCATCCCAACATGCAGCCACAAAAAATGAGCATTACCTTGAGCCCAAACTGCCAAAACAAAAGAAAACAAAACAAAATATATGAATATAAATGCATTGAGTGGAGTTGCATGCGACTTGAAATGTTTTTGTTGCTCAAGTACCACAACCCATAGATCTTCATAGATCTACTCCTATCTATCTAATGCGGTGCGAGGCATTCCCAACTGCACTTCATGCTGCAAGTTTTAGCTCAAGTGCCACTAGATGTCAGTTGTGGGCTCCACAAAGGCAGCTCAATGTGTGTGTGTGTGTGTGTATGCGTGTATGCTCGCGTCTGGTGGGGTCCATAGCCGAGCTGATATGTTGGCCTTCTTCTGTTTGGCTTTGTCATTAGAAGCAGCTCATGTCTGTAAACGCGTCGACAACAATCAATTGGCTTTAAACACACATTTTATTGGCGTCATCAAATTGCTGTTCCTTGGAAATCCGCCAGGCAACTTTCCAAAGTGCGCGCTTAGAATCAGCTCTAAATGGTCACAGGCTGGCTTGCCTTGTCATCATAAGCATCATCATCATTATCATTATCGTTATTATTGTCATACACATAATGCTCATCTCGTTGGCAGCCATAAATAAACTGGCTGCATCTCTGGAAAGTCTCTCGGCTCACAGCGCTTGTCTTCTTGTTCACTGCCTGCATTCTGCTCTACGTTTTGCTCCAACAAATCCATACTAAGCCTCTCCACTGTGGCTCTAGAGTACTTGATCTACACAGCAAAAAAAAAAGAAGCTTTGAAATTATTGAAAATTAGCGCAAGCAGATTCGAACTCATTCGAGTTGAGAAAGTTACAAGAAATATTTGAAGAGTTAAGTCGAAAATATATTTATTTTTCTTAAAATTTAAATTTATAAAAATCATTTGCTGTGTATTAGAGTTATGGTCTTATACATGTCTCTGCTGCGACTCCTAGCTCTAAGTATGCCGAAAAAGCAAAATTAATTGTTGAAACACACCTTTCAAGGAAGCAGCGCTTGCTGCTTGTGGCCCGAGTCTTGGCTTGGGATTTGTGCTTCACTTTTCTATTGCACGATTTTCTGCCATATTTCTTATGGCACGATCGGGCTGGCAGCTTCCTGCCAGCACTCCCCAGCCAGTTGTCCTCCAATGGACACCGTCTCTGGCGACATTGCAACTTTGTTGTCGTCGTGCTCAACTGCAGCGTACGTTGTGTGTGCTTACGCTATATGGCAGATTATTATCAATTTTCCTTTAGCCATGACAACGAATATTTCTGTTTGACATGTGTGAAAATATTTGTTTTCGGGCTGCCAGCAATGCGGGCACCAAATTAAGCCTTACATATGACTACATATAAAAATGTTGATATACACATAAATATCGCGCCATGTCTGTGTTACCTAAGTCGAGCTTTTGTCTTGCCATAACTTGGCGAGCTGCAAGTCTATGGAGTTGGCTTAATTAATTGAATTGCGCCAACAGTTGAGAAAAGCAAGTAAGTTGGCATACCAATTTTCACATACTTTGCATTTATGTTTGTAATTTCCAAGCTGTTCAAACTAACGACAGTGGCAAAGGACTCCAGAGACAATGAGATGCTGGGCGTTAATAAGCGGACATTTCTATTAAGTTAAATTTTTTTTTAAAATCTTCAGTTGAAATATTAAGAAACAAATCTAAAATAAATTAGCAAAGTTAACAACTATTTGTGTTGTCTGAAGTCTTATTAACCAAGTTAGCAACTATTTATTATTATTTATTTTATTTTTATTTTTTTTTTATTTTATTTTTATTTATTTTTCTAATCTACTGGGCAAGCGCTTCTAAAATTCGTTGCATTCTTGAACACTTTTCATTAATTTGCACAAGTATTTCAAAATATTTGTGAACATTCTATTGGCCTCTTGCCTTTGGCATTTTGTGTGTTTTGCAACTGCAACTGCAACTGTTTGATTTGCAAATTGCAACTTGGCACATCTTAGCGAGCCGTTGCGTCGTGTTGCATGAAGTGGTCTCAGATATTTATGCTCGCCTACCAAGCGAAATGGGTATATAGGCGTTGGAAGTTAAGAGATAATAGAGAGATGTTAAGATTCTATAGCGAGAGCAGGTAAAGCACAGAGTCTAGGAATTCAGCATGGTCTATGATCAGATCCCAACTTTTAAGCAAATAAAAATAAATATGTTTTTTTGCAGTAATTTTACTTGCTCTTAGTTTTCGTAGTAAATCTTATTTGCTTAACCATGTAAACTGTTTTTGCCGCTTGGGCGTGTATTATGAAGTCGACTAAGCCTAACTGCAGTGCGCTTTCTTGCATTTTTTATTTGGTGTCAACTCAGATGCAGCTGCTTGGGGAACTGGAGAACTCTTTGACAGTTGCTGGTTCGAGTGCTGCCAACTGGGCATAATTATGCACACACACAGTTGCAGCAGCAGCGTGTGCGTGAGGGGCGGGCAGGGAGTTGGCGGGGGCAGCTATGGAATTCGGTCAAGTACTTGCCACTCGCTGTTGCATGCAGCAACAACTGGCTGTCAACTGGCTTCGTTTTGCGTTTTGTTTGATTTGATTTGTGTGACATGTGGAAGCTGTTGCTCGACGCATTACATTGACACTTTATCAAGTCGCCTCCGCCTGCGGCAGCACCTCCTCTGCTGCCACTTCTCATATGCTTATGCATATGCATATGCATATATACGATTTTTGGTGTTGCATTCCACGACACTTAAGTGGCACACGCAACTTTCTACGCATTTGTTACAGTTTGTCGGGCCCACACGCTTATCATTTGCCCAAATAAAAAAAAATGTATATATATATATTTTATTTTTTTTTAATTATTTGCGCCTGTCAGCCAAGGAAAGAAAAAACGGCGCACGTAAAGCATTTTTTAATGAGTCGATCCCAAAAAGAAAGTCCAAAAGCCAATTGGTAGTTCGTGATAACACGTCTGGGCCACGTCTTGGCCCATGTCTCGGCTTGGCACCCATCCAAATGACTTGGCTCATCTGCGGACCATTCCATTTTCATTCGCTGGACGCGCTTTTCAAAAGAAGCTGCTGACATGCAGCTGCCGTTTGTGTTTGTTGTAGCTATTGTTGTTGTTGTTATTGCTGCTGCTGCTGCTGTGTTATTGTTTGCTTGTCGCAGCTACCGTTTTTGTCTAGCCTTTTGACATACACTTACAAGCAGCTACTTTCAATTACATTGACGCCAAACTAGCTTTTAGGCAACACATGTTTAAGGCAACTCAGAAAGGAGTTTTGTCAAAGATATACCCTGTAATGGGCATTGAGATTCATCTATTTGATGAGCAGTTCTAACTCTTTAATCTTTATAATCATTTTCATTTGCCCCTTAATCTAAGCTCTTGTATATATAAACTAGTTAAATTGTTTTAACTAAACTAGTTAGATACTAAAAGAAACTTTTGAGTTAGCCTTTAATAACCTCTAACAATTTAGCATGAAATTTCACTTTCCGCTCGGTATCATTTCTATTTTCTACTTTAATGAGCTCAGACAGCAGCAATAGCAACCGCATGAAGAAAAAAAGTTTTTTTTTTTTGCCCATAATAGCAAAGGCCTTTGCATGGCTTTTGTCGACTGAAATCATTTGGCTAATTGGGCAAGTCGAGTGGGAAACTCATTATCGGCCTGGACTTTCGCCGAGTGTCGGCTGGCATTAGCCATGATGAAGGCCAGCTCGGAGCAGACAGTGCGGACATTAAACGCCTCGGAATAAATTCAAATTCAAATTAATTGATAAAACCGAAACCCGTCCAGCCAAATGGAATTATCGCCACGTTTTGTGGCAATCGGCGCAGTACGGCATTTAGCCAAACAATTTGCAGGCTAAAAGACATTGCAACCGTTTGTGGTAGCTGCTGGGGCTGGGGCTGGGGCAGCGGCTGTGTTTGCGCATGCGTCGCTGCATGCTGCCCGCCACATTGCGCAAGTGCAGCCAGTGGGACGGACAGACAAATGGCCGGACCGGTTCGGTTCGGTCCAGTCTGGTCTGGCTTAGAGCGCGTGTGCAAAAGCTGCGCAGATTTTGTCGCATTTTATTTATATTTATTTTTTGCCAGGTATTTGTTTTCCCTCTCTCTCTCTCTCTCTCTGTCTCTCTCTCTCTATTCTGGTTGCAATGACTTCATTTGATGTAACCGCCAAGGCATTTGAACTTTTGGCTTTTCTTCAGACAGCCCGCGCACCCACTCGCTGTTTGCCGCTGCTGCTGCTGCGTTTATTTCGGGGTCTGGCATGTTTTTAAATGGTACGACATTTCGTCATGGTAATCAGTATAAACTCAAGTCGCAGTTGCCTAATTGGCTTAGACGGCTTTTGTTGCCAGCAGCGGGTTAAGCATGAGCTCAAACCCATTACGAAATTATATGCATGTGAACAAGGCTTAAAGATTGCACCAACCGATTAATGTCAAATACTTCAACTTAGATATGCAGCTAACTAATATAGCTAACTATATAGATTAGTTCGAAGCAGGCATAATATTAATATTAATAATATTAAAATAATAATAAGTTATAATAATAATATAAATTTAAAAATATTAATAAAAAGGTTAATTTAATAATAACAATAATAATAATATTAATAATAATAATAATAATAATAATAATAATAATAATAATAATAATAATAATAATAATAATTCTTCCTTGTGATTAAAGAAATTGACAATTTGTTTGGTACTGCAAAGAAAACAAAATCTTCATATTAGTATTAAATATCGAATTGTTTCAATTGCTTGGCAATAAAATATGATGCAAGACGTTCAATGGAATATTTACTCACTAGTCAAACATTCAGAAGTTGGATTTGAGACTTCAAAGGGCCTTGACCAGAAAAATAGAATATAAATTCATATGAGTTGACTTAAGGCTTTACAGCTTTAACAGCGATTTTACGACTAAGATAATGTAATGATTTCTCATTAAGTGCAATAATCTATAATATTATTTACACATATTTGCGCAAAATCGCATTAGCTCAAGTTAATTGCCAATTCAGTCTATTAAATGTAAGCAGTTTAAGTAGATTACAATCGTAGGCCTTGGCTACAAAATGAACGAGGTTATTCTTTTGCCCGCTGTGCGTGGCTGTAAAAATTAATTTGCGCCTAAGCGAAATCGGCACAAACAATTTTTGTGGCTCTCAAATGTGGCGATAATTATATGAATGATGTAAACAACAGAAAATTGAATAAGTTTGTGAGTCGAATAGCAAAAAACCACGAAAATGTTGTACTCTTTCAGCAATAAGAGAATGGAGTGTATATTCCTCAAGTATTAGCCAAAGAGCCCAAAGCAATCGATACGGATCAATTGTATAAAGTCTATAGATTGCTTTTATATCTTATGACAAATTTATTCTGCCCTCTGAGTTCTCTGAGTGCTGTCACTAATGATATATGTTTTTGATTATAGTTTAGATATCGACAGCTTCGGCTGATTGAATATTTCTGTAATTGCACTCAAGTCAATGCCAAAGTCGTTGCCTCTTTGCATTGACTTATCTGTTTATATAGAGCCCGATATCTTGTATTATTATTATTATGCATACGTGTGCGGCCTATCTACAAATTATGCAAATGCCAGTGGGTCGACGACGACGACGACGTCACGCGTTTACCAAGTCAATTGGTAATTGTCAATTGTGACAATGTTTAAACAATTTCCCCAGCGCAATTTTCAATTTATTTACTTTGGGCTCTGCCCTCCCCGCAGCACAGCCGCCCAAAACAAGATCTCTGGCTGGCTGCGGCTGGCGCTGGGGCGGCTGTGTGTGTGGGCCCCGCTGCAACGACCACAGGGAACTGCGTGTACATGAAACAATTAAACTCAACATGCATTAATGTCAAGTTATTCGCGCTCTGCCCGGCAATTAGAGGCCAACTTGCAACGGGCAACGGGCAACGCATGCGCAGTAAATATTAAAGGCAGTTAACAGTTAGCAGCTTACTGCGATCGACTGCGAGTTACCCTGTACTCGGTTGCTCTAAGCAAATATATATTTGTTGTATATATGAGTATATGTTTTCTAGTCTCTATGAAATATATGATGATCTTTATACTCTTCACATTCAATAATCCGAGAGCTCAGCTTCTGCTGCTTGTTTCTGCTCATCTACATACATTCAGTATACCCGTTGCTTTGATTACAGGGCATCAAAACAACAAGAAACAAGCAACAACAAGCCACAGCTGACAGCTGCAGTTGTAAATTTGATTTTTATGGCCAAGAGTTAACATGTTGGCAATTGGCAACAGCGCATTTCGTTGCCAACCGGCCAAGCAAGTTGACTCTGAATGACTTTCTGATATCTGTCACCACTAAATCCAATTGCAACTGCAACCGCATCGGCTTGGCTCGGCTTTGAGGTGTTAATTTAGGCGCAAATCCGAGTATTGCCATAGCCATAGCCATGACATCTGCAGCTGCAGATGTCTCAAATGCAATCAAAGTAAAGTAAACTTGTGGACAGATGTTCATGGTAACTGCCGTGTTAATATTGATAATGACATAGAGAATGAACTTTCTAATTATGATAATGCCTAACATGCTCATGATAATGATTGTGTTTATTAGAATGTTTACGATAATAATTATGACGTCGACTATGATAATGATAATACCCATTGCAATGACAATTGTAGTGGCAATAACTATTGCAATGACAATAACAATTCCAATTACAATGACAATAAATATTACAATGAAATATTTAATCAATTGTAATGATAATTATATTTTAATTAATAATCTAGAACTAATAAAATAATTATTATGATAATTATGAATTCATGTCAGCCCATCTAAAGAAAATGTATCTCTAAACAGCTCTCTATATCACCAAAGTCATATGTATATTTATATATAAGTTAAAAGTCTGTGTGTAGCCCTGTCTGTCGAGTTTTTAATGAGAAAATGAAATCGAATTAACATTTTCGCAGACCTTTTTAAATGGCTTCCAGCTGCATCTGCGACAAGCTTAAAATGAGCGAAGCTTCATTTTGTCAGCTGCATTTTAATTACTTTTTTTTCTGCACCCAAAAGAATCGCAAACAAATAAACACAAAGTGCTGAACAAATTGAAGCAGTTGTTGTTGCTTATGCTGTCGATGTTGTTGTTGTTGTTGTTGTTGTGTCTGGCTGGTCCGGCAAGAAAATCGTGACAATAATGGCAAATCGAACGGATGTTTGAAAATCGACAAAATTTAAAATGAATTTGGCCGCCGTTGGCTCCATCGGAGCAGCGGTCGTTGCCTGAGCCAATCGCAGAATTAAGCAATTTATCATAAAGGGAAACAAAAGTAAAAAGAACTTACCTTATAAATAATGCGGCTGACTAACAAAAAATAATTTATAATAAATTGTCGCTTGACGTGTTGCCCAGTTGATCTTGACTCGCAAAACTTATTGGCAATTAAAAATTGTGCGCTCGCGTACAGAGTCTTAGGATGTAGCCCGCACCTCACTCGCGCACCCCGCTCCCGCTCTCTACATCTCTCTCCCTTCTATCGCTTGCTGTATGAGCTGAATTCTGCAATTTATGGAGGTCACGAACTGAAGCCAAACAGACAAAAGCATCGATGGGTGTGTTTTAAAGACTGCAAACAATTTGCTCATGATACAATTTGTTCTTTTTGCTTGCCCCGAAACGCGGTCAGGCTAAAGTTGAACCTACAACCTAGATATGATCTTCAGAGTGGTTTAAGCGCCAAGCAAAAGATTGATTAATGCTCGCAATATTTTTTATATTTACTATGGCAATTAATATTAAAGGAAAAATAAAATTAAAAAACATTTTACAAAGTAGCAAAAGAGAGTCAGATATGATCTTAACTACCGTTTGACAGGAAAGGAAATAATAATTTGAAGAATGCGTTTCTCTCGTTAGTTTCTTTTTTGAACGAATTATAAATATAAGAATGCTTTGTAAATATAGATATAAAAGATATATTTCAGTAGTGACTTCTGAGGAATTTTTTACATTAATAATTTTTATTATTATTTTCAGGTTTATTCAGAAAACTTTTTCACGCTATTTTAATACTTTCATATTTGATTTAAATCTGTTAGTTTTTTTATGGAACTATTTTTGTAGATACCCTTTCTTGACAATGCTTCTTTCTTGCTGATTCTTAATGGTATTTAAGTTTTACAAATTGCATATCAATTTGATATCCTTATCTAACCGATTTAATACACGCATAACTTGCAAATTGCACTTCTCTCTTCATCGATGTTAACTTCTTTAATTCTTATAATTTCCAGCAGCATCTTCGTTATCTTCTTGTTTTTCTTTACTCACATTTTCTGAAGCCAGCACTTATGCAGCTTTCTTCTCGGACATTGTGTGCTTAACTGAAATGCTGGCTGCCTCTTTTCATATATGTCGCTTGAATGCTTATTAAAGTTCTTCTCTCTTGGCGCTGTTCTTGTTGTCCTGTGCCAATTTTGGTTGCCGCCCATTTGAAACGCGAGTTGCTGTTGGCTTTTATTTGGTTGCATGCGCCTTGTTGAAGTGCAGTTTGCTTAGGGCGCACTTAAGCACCGTTATTTTAATAAACGCCGCCTGGGCATGCCACATAGCGTCTCCCTGCACGACTGCCCTGCCCCGCGATCTTGAGGTTGTATTTTTTTTTTTTTCTTTTTTTTTTTTTTTCTTTGGTAAAAGTTTGTATCGCTTTGCTTTCCGGGCGAACTTTCTTCTCGACTCAACTCAATTGGCACTCAGCTGGCGGGGCTGATCGGGCACGTTGCAAGTTCAAAGCATTTTGTGGTAAATTACGGAACAGCCCGCCCCACGGCCCGGGACATAATAACAAATTTGGCAACGCCCACGCGTTGTTGTTCACTTTTCGTGCCTTCCTGCCTGCCTACCTAATAGCGTTTAGTTCATAAACTAAACGGTTTACTTAATAGTTTTGCTGTTTGTTCATTTGTGCGCTTAGAACTTTTGCGCCCGTTTGCATGACACGAAAGGCCACGCCTCGGTTTTGGATAACCAAAGCCAGCTGTAGACAGTAGCTGGGCTTTGTTTGACGCCACATTTGCCGCTGATCTTCGATAAACAATTTTCAATTTCAATGCGCGACTCTCTCACATGGAACGACCTTGAGCGCGTGGAACCAGTTCAATTATCTTTTTATAGTGCTAGAGATGGTCGCGTGTCGTTTCGTGAACGAGAGCTCGAGTTGTAAGTCATAGAAAAGTTGAGTTCGTGTGCCGTACTCAAGGCTGCAAAGAATTAATAAAATGTTTAGTGGTCTGCGCAACGTGCTGCCTACTTAAATTTAGTTTTAGTCTAGTCTTCAAATTATTTATATTGCGCCGCTGAATCATATTATTTAAGCTTAGCTTCTGTTCTGTTAGAAATAGGTCTTAGCTCTGATCGGTATAATTATATATAAATATATATATAAATATTTTGATTTTAAGTTTATCCATGTGTTAATTTAAGCTTAATATTCCTTATTCGAAAACTGTTTTTATTAGTGTAACTATAGTGGCTCAGTCTAAAGTTCTATTGCTCATTATTTTAACATAGATTGAGATCGTATAAAAGTTAGACATATGAACAGAGTTTTCTTTCCCATTTCCCATTGACTTTATTCGAGTCGCAGTTGATATTCGTGTCTTATTAGAGCAAATGCCTCACGTCTACATCTCTAACTGTTGTGGCATTACTCATAGTTCCCATTCAAATGCAAAGTGGCCCCACAACAAATGGTCTTCTGTGCAGTCAGTTTGATGCGTGTTTCATTTGACGTGTCATAAAATTAACGCTTTGAGCGCCGATTTGCGATTTGAGCACGATAAACATTTTACAATTTTACAATTTACTTATTGCCAGTTAGCTGTTGGCTTTGAGTGAAAGTGTGTCTGACATATAGCGGGGCAACTGAGGTGTCTGATGTGACTCGCCCAGCAAAGCCAAAATTCACATCTTTATGCTGGCTAAGCGTCATGCTTAGAGGCCTTCTACGGCTGATCTGAGTCAACTTTAGAAAGTTTAAATATTATTTCTAGTTTTGTTATTTACATATTTCGATGCTCATTAAACAAAACTTGGCAAATAAGTTTATTATTATTTGTTTTTATTTATGCCTTCAGTTTGTTTTCATTTACCTAAACAGTTGCATAACTTGGCGCGAGAGCGTGGCAGATTCTGAATAGGGCGCAGTTTGTTGTTGATTGAGTTATCACAAAATATTGGGAAATGCAAACGAATCGATTTGAAGTCAAGATAATCTGTTTTCTGCATGGCGACTGTTTACCTAATAGATACCCAGTAATCAGCACTTTGTGGTTATATTAAGTTGATATTTTAATTACTCAAATTATTTGTATCTTTTATGCAGAAATACTATTTGTAATATTTACAGGGTATTTAATACATAAATAAAATATAAAATAATTATTATATATTGAATAATATTAGGCAACAATAAAATTGTTGACAAGAAATGCCTTTAAATTGGGCACACATTCAGAGTATGAATTTTGATATATACCCTATAAATGCAGAATAAAATAATAACGTAGTATATATGCATATACAAGGTATTAATTGTTGACATACATAGCATATAAATTCATAAGAAATTGCTGAGAAATCATTCCTATAAATATAGTATATTTACAGGGTATTGATAAATGCAAAAAATATAAATTGACTATATTTACAAGGTATTAATTGCTAATGCTAAAGCAATAGAAATTTTCTGCCTTCTTTGTTATATATCTTACATTTGTACAGGGTATTTACTGCTAATGCACCTATAGAAATTATATACTCTTATACTCTTTACGTTCACAAGCATTGGGCAATGCTTTTATATGGGCACACCCTTAATCCATTTGTATTTATTGCGTACAGGGTATAATTACACACAACACTTAATCGTGCCAGTGCGGCAATGATAATTGTTTCGATCTGTGATTCAATCAGTTGTTAAATTGAATCTATATTGAGTTACGATTCGCAGTCGGAGGATCATTTGCTATGCATTTATTCCGCTCAAGTGCGCAATCGCAATCGCAATCGCAATGGCAATGGAATCCTGCTGGCTCAATCGAGATATCATTATTTATATGTAGCAAATATACATATATATATATATATCAATATAATCGTCTGACTGGGTGCTGTAATTTCTGTGCATTTACATGGCTGGCAGCTGCAGCTGGAGCTGGAGCTGGAGCTGAAACTGGGGGTAAGGCAATCTTCCATTTAATAACCAATTATCGTTGATCAACCGCACGCCCAGAACCAGCCCACTAGGTCGAAGCAGGTGGCTGGTGGCTCGCCGAGGCGGGGCGGGGCGCTGCCGGTCTGGGACTGCACAATATCAATTACGAGCTACGTTCCGACTGATTATCCGCACAGCTCTTGCCTGGGAATTGGCCATGGCCAAGGCAAACAGACAGTCGGCAAAAAGGCAATTGGCAATTGAATTGCTGCTGCTGCTGCAGCAGCACCAGCACCAGCAGTTGCTGCATTTGCTCGGGGGTTGTGTCTGATTAGCGCTAAAACAAGTTAATGCCATTGATGATGCCCAGCCCGATGCTCGGTACCCGTTGCCCGATGCTGAACGACGAACGCCCAGTGCATGGCAATCGGGGCAGACAAGGTGCGTACGTGGTGCAATGACAAACAGCCAGACAGAAACCGCCAAGGCTTCCTTGAAGCAGAGCGAAAACCCAAATTGAACGACTGCGGCATACCCTGGGCAAGGCAAGCAATTTTACAATGGATATCTATATGTTCATGGGTGGATAAATAAGTGAATAACTGAAAGCACTCACTGAAAAGTATTCAAGTAAGGACTCAATGGTTCTTTTATATTGGTGAAACATAAATATATTATGTTAAATTTTCTACCTATTCCAACTAGAGTCGGCAGTCAGCACAGGTAGCCAGAAAATTGCACAAACCTGATATACAGTTTATTCATTTTACGAACAGGGTATAGCAGCCACTTCAGTCCAAGATAAATGGGCCAGCTGCTGATCCGACAACAATAACAACAACAACAAAAGCAGCAACGGAGCTGCTTGGGAGTCGCATTGCGTTGTCTCTGGTTGCAGTTGTCAAAAAAAGCTTTTGATGTGCGGCGACAACACTTGGTTTGCGCCTTCTCGTCGCGTCTCATATTGAACTTTCCCATCGGACGGACAGACGCCTTCCTAGAATATGTAGCATAGTCCGTGTCTGTCCGTCCGACTGTTTGTCTGTCAACGGTCTGTGTCGCTGTGTACTCAACACTTCTTATGCTAATGCGTTGCTGTTGTTGTTGTGTTGTCGTCGTCGTCGTCGTTGTCGTTGTCGTCTTTTTCAAAACCAAAAGTCAAACAATTTTTGTTGGTCCTACCTTGATTTTGAAAGCCAACAAAACAAATAGCCAGTGACAAAGCCCAGTTAAAATGGAAAATCTTAACACTGGGCAACAGCATATTTGATTCTAAGTTGTGGAAAGCGCGACCAGAAATATAAGTTGAAGTAGATAACAAGAATTTGGCTCTTTAGTTACAGCGAATATATACAATAATGAGATAAGAAATAAAACACATTATGAAAATAAGTTAAAGAGAAGAGAGGGTTACATAATAATATAAAATTAATAAATATATAATAAGAAATTGTCTCTTAAGTAACAGAGAGTTTAATAATATAAGAAATAAAACAAATTCTGAAGAGAGAGGCTTACATAATATGTGTTTAAAATTACACTAGACAACAATGATTTTAATTTGTCTAAGCTAAAAACTACTAGTCCACATACATTTTCAATTCTCTGCCCAACATAGCATCATAATTTTAAATTCCAAGTCTTCAAGCTCTTCTTACTGTCTGACACTTGGTGACTAGCTTAATTTGCTGTCCAGTGATAATTCAGTGGATTGGATGACTTAATTTACGATCATTAATGCAATTGGCTGTGGGAGACTTCAGTAGACGTTACCTTATGCAAATGAGCAGCAATTATGCTGATTTTCTCTGTGAACTAGCGCTAATTGGCAGACCTTCAATTGTGAACCAGCTGCATCCTAACTAACCCAATTTTTCGTGCTTGACTCTTTGCAGGCTGCCCCGTGACGACGAGTTCGCACTGTTTGCGCTGCAACAAGGCGGGCTGCATCAAGTGTCCACTGTACCTGGTGACGGACACGCGCCAATGCGTGGATGAATGCCCCGCTGGCTATCTGGATCAATGGTCGGCCCACACCGAGTTCATGGGTCGCGTCTGTGTGCCCACTGGCTACTCCGGGCCGCTGATGGCAGCGCTGGCCGGCCTGCTTGGCGGCTTTCTGGTCTGCCTCTCGCTGCTGGCTGTGGCCGTGATGCTGGTGCGGCGCAAGCGCCGACGCAAGTCTGTCAAGCAGAAGCTCATCAATGAAAACACAATGGATCGTGCGGATTTCATGCGCCAGCTGAACGAGATGCGACCCAATGCGGAGTACTTTCTGGCCATGTTGAATGACACGCGTCGTCAGATACGCAAATTGTATTTGTCCGGCGAGGTGGCGGCTGCCAACTCGTATCGACCCATTGTCCGGGATCTGGCGAAGCTGCTGATACTGCTCAATAGGCCCATCGAGCTGATTCCGACGCCGCCGCACGACTGGGCGCGGCTCTATGCGTGGTCGGAGCACGCCTTGGAGCGCTATAAGCCGCAGGTGGGCCAGCTGATTGACTTCTTTCAGACATCCCATTCGGGTGGCGTCGGATCGGAGGTGCTGTATGCGGCGCCAGCCAAAAAGCCAGGCCACAGCATCTACAGGCAGCAGCAACAGCAGGCCAAAGCGGGGACGACGCCCAGCCAAAAGCTGGGCACGGATCTGCTGCCAGGTGATCGAAACAGCAGCGCCTCGGCCCAGCAGAAACTGCATCTGTTCGGTTCGCTGATCAGCCTGCACGAGTTTGAAGAACCGCGCGCCTCAGATCCATTTGGCAGCAGCTTCAATACGCTGAAGAGCGGCAATCTCATCACGGATCTCAATGCCAGTTCGCTCTGGCTGGAGGATGAGTTTTACAAGCTAGGCTTTCGGCCGCAGGACGAGATCACGACTGAGCTCTAGTTTTGGCCCCACCCACCAGTGGGAAAGAGTATTATCCTAGCACAAAGCAACGCTGGCAACGCTACACGGTTCCATGTGCAGCGTGAGTCGAGCTGAGCCGGAGCTGAGCTGAGCTGAGCACATTCCGCCAGGCCATCAACAAACTGAGACGCACATTTAGATACCGAGTCGCTAAATGTTAACGTTTAGTTTAGTTTAAATCTAGCTTAGCCCTAGTTAGTCTATTATTATCTAGCCTCTACAGAGCGAACTAGTCACGTAAAATCACAAAAACACAAACACCACACACAAAACATACAAATGAAAATCGAGGAAATCGTATGGAAAATGGATTTCTGTTTTTTAATTTTATGGATTTTACAAAAATCGCAAACTCGTAACCGAACAATATTCGATGTAAGGCCTAAATATATATGATGCCTACTATTTAGATAGTTACAGTACCTAAATATATCATATTTATAACGATAGCTTATAGAGATGGAGATTATAATGCTTAGTGTATAATTATAGTAATAATATAGTATGAACAATAAAATCATGTGCCTAAAACTATTTAAATGCATTACACTTAATCTGGCCAATAGTCTAACAACGAACAGTTTTGGCCAATGTTATGGCGCCTCGTACTTCCACAGGATGTCGGGTTCTTGCTTGACACCAATTTCCGGCTGTCATATCGCATCGTTGCTGGCTTCTTTGTGCGCCGCCTGCAGATGATCGGCCCATTTGCGCTCATTCACCAGGCGGGACAGCTCGTTGGCATCGTAGCCTATCAGCAGCTTCAGATCACAGTCGAACTTGTAAGCGAAACGCTTGCCAGATACCTTGGATATCATATCTCCATCATAGTAGTAGCGCAGCGCTCGCGAAAGCTTCTCATAGTTCATGGCGGGCTTGTTCTTCTTTTCGCCCCACAGGCGAGCAACGCGATCCGGATCGCTTAGCTTGAACTCACCTTCGGTGCCAACCCACTCGATGATGTCCGTGTGCTCGCTGTCTGTGAGAATCTCTAGCAGAAACTGCCAGAGCTGCACCTGGCCATTGTTGCCGGAGCCGACGCTGTTATGATGGCTGGGACTTTGCGGCGTCGGTGAGCTCTCGGAGGCTGTAGCAAGTGAAACTATTAGACAAAGCTCTCGAATATCTATGTATAAACTACTCACAGTCATTGCTCTTGACGCTTTGAAAGGATTTGCGCATGATGCGCTGCTCCAAGCCTGGGCTGTTGGAGCCTTTGCTCTGCTTCGGTTTGCGCAACTCTTCGGCCTGTTTGTGCACCACAGAGACGAAGTTGCATTCCTTAAGTAGCTGCAGATGCGTCCAGAATACATTGCCCGGATCACGGGGCAGCCTGCGGCTAAACTGCTCGTGCGTCATGGCGCACAGCGCCTGGCCCGTTATTATCCAGTCGTCCATGTTGAGGTCACGTAGCTCGAACTCTTTGACCGCCCACTCCAGCCAGTGGGCGACATGCGCTGGCGTCCAGTCACTCACGGATTCTGGTATTTTGAGGCGCATCTGCTCGCGTTTGAATTTGCTATCCAGCACCCAGTTGAGCACGGGCTTGGTTACCTCGACATCCGCATCCTTGTCGTCGTCCGTGCCATCCACATCGCCCGCCTCATCGACTTGTTTCTTACGCTTTTTGCTAGCCTTGCCGGGACTGCCGCTGGCCGAACTCTTGCCGCTACTATTGGTCTCCTGGGCACTAAGCTGTGCCGCCTCCTCCATGGCCAGCGTCGCCAGGGCTGCCTCTGTGGGCTTTAACACATCCGCAATGTTAATCTTCTTGCGTATGGTCTGGATTTGTACATTGATCTGCACTAGACCCTCGCCCTTGACACACTGATCGACCAAGTTCTTGTGCGGCTCCAGCTGTAAAGTGTTTCGTTTACTTGGCGTCTAATGTGGCCTTACAGAATACGTACCTCCTGTGCATCCTGCAGGCAGAATGTATAGTAGAGTAGCTCAACGCCAATCTTTTGCTCTACAAGTTTTCTGCAACATACAAATTTTAACAAATAATTTTTTAAAAGTTGTATTCTTTGAGGCTTTACTTGAGCGTGCTGAGCGGTTCTCTAATGTCCATGTGCACGATGATAATGTCGTCTGGCTCGTTCTCCACGTCATTTGTGTCCTCATATATGTTCGTCTCCTCAAATATCTCACTGGCTATCACTTCCTCTGCAAGGTTTTTGGGGTGGATTAGCTAACGGACAACTGTTGCTGCACGCAGACTTCATGCAGGCACTATGAGCAACCTGTGTGGTTGAACTTAGCAGAAGGGAAGGTGCAGCTGCTACGCATCGGTAGCGATGATTCTTGACTTACCCAGACCACCGCCACCGCTAAGGCGTCTTATAAGCTCATCTGACAAATCGTTGTTGCTGTCCATCATTAATTAATTTGTATTTCTAACGAGCTGCAGACGATTTGCCTGCACTTAAGCTAAAAAAAACAGCAACGGTGTGACCAGATTTTCGACAGTTGAGTCTTTATTAGCGCAATTGCGCGCGGGTGTTGCCAACTTGGCGTGCTGCAGCAATCAGCTGCGTACAGCTAGCATGTAATGGCGGAATATTCAAAAGGAAAAAAGTTGCCTGAAAAATAAAATTAATTTTAATATTAAATTAAGAAACTCAATTTTTATTATAAATTAAAATTAATTTTAGTCTTTGTATCTTTAATAATACTTAATTAAATATGTTTACTCTCTCTAGCTCTTTAAAATTTAGCAAATATTTCTTAGCTGGCACGCATCACTTTCTATTTATGTTCCTAATCATTGAAAAATTTGCATGCAGAAATTAGACCAATTAACCGCACACATTGACAATCAAGCGAGCTATCAAAATATATTGTGCAAATATCGTTTGATCAGCTTAATTGCGGTTGATGTGCGTAGCTAATAAGGAAATTTACGAGCATAGCTGACAGTCAGCCAATTTGAAGTGATTCACTAAAAACCGATTCGAGTACTAAAAAACCAACTCTCAAGTACATTACAATACATTCATTGATTAACTGACCAGCAAATAACATATATACATATTTGAAGTAGTTGCTACTCCAAATCGATGTTTCCATTTGAATCAGGAAGCTATTCGAGCATAAGAAGCCTATGTAAGTGGGTCACCCGAAGAACCTGTTCTTCACACTCTATATATAGTATATAGATTCACGCACCCAGTCACTGCTGGCAGAGACACAGGCCGACAATTGTCTTATCAGCTATTGTCGGCCGCCAGTGGCTGCAGGCACTGGGGCAAGGGGAAACTGAAGTTAAACATTTTCAAGTGCATTGCGCACTTGTAACTACAAACGATTTTTCATGTTTCCTCCCCTCAAACACTCAGCACCTCGAATGAGTTTCGCACTGTTTTTAGAGTTGCGCACAAAAATTATCTTCTTGTTAGCTCAGTTGAGTTGGCAAAATTCTAGCTAAATTGTTTCTTGCTCTGTGAGCAAGATAAATATATATATATTTATAGAACAAAAAAAAAAAAAAAAAACAGAAAATAATTATTATAGAAAATTTGTGAAGACAATTGGCAATTGTACTGACGATGTTACAAATAAATTGGGTTGATTGACTTCACGGTTAGCTAATCAAAATAATTTTGTAATTCCTATAAAACTATTAACTATAATTATAATGCTTAATGTAGTGCACTCTAATGAATTTAAAAATAATATATTACAATAATTTATACAAAAATGTTTTCTTCATAAAAGTAGTTTGCTTAAGAGCAGATTTAGGAATTTAAAAAAAAAACGAAGCATCTTTGAAATATTTGTATTATGATTTAAGACTTTAAATGCTTTTAAATTTATTTATATTAAATAAAAATTATTTATATTGAACTAGTTGACTAAAAAAGTATTTTGAAAAAAAAAAAAGTTTAAGAAAATAAGTTCATAACTTTTTTAAATGGGGGAAAAAAAAATAATAATAACTAAATAAATAAGAATGGTATGAACATATATTTTTTTAAAATTTATTTTTATTTTTTTTTTATCATTTTTTGCTGTTGACGGTATATAAACAAACATTTATCATTTCTATATATATACATATATATATCTATATATATATATATATATATATATCTATATATATATATATATATATATATATATATATATATATATATATATATATATAGAGAGAGAATAAGTTCATAACTTTTTTAAATGGGGGAAAAAAAAATAATAATAACTAAATAAATAAGAAAGGTATGAACATATTTGCTTAAAATTTATTTTTATTTTTTTTTTTTATCATTTTTTGCTGTTGACGGTATATATAAACACACATTTATAATTTCTATATATATATATATATATATAATGTTTTTATTTGAGTGACTAACGCTTAGTGACAAATTCGAGTCCCGCTTTAGATCAACTTCAAATATTTCTGACTCTTTGGGAAACAGACATTGAGTCAGAGTCAATAGAGTTGCAGATTATGCCTCATCATTAGTCACTTTTTAATTAATTTGCATGCAAATTGGCTGCACTGCCGAACGACATTGTTCCTAATGACCTCGAACATAATGTTGGAACTGATCAGAGGCGAGGCAACTAGACCAAAGTGTCTAGGTCATGTTTGGCAGCCAGCTGCAATTGTAGCATCAGTTGAGTGGCCACCGCCCAATATATTGAATATCAATGACGACCCAAGGCACAATAACAAGTCGTCTGGGAATTGGGAACTGGGAACTGACAACTACTACAGGCCATAAACCATAAAATTATGCGCAGTCATTGCGGCGCCGGCAGACAACTAGAGCCAAAAACTTAGCTCAATGGGCCCAGAGAGTGGTGTGGCAGTGTGCCAGTGTGGCAGGCAAAAACAACCCCTTGGAGGCGTCTCAGGATTATTGCTGGGACGCCACGGCGACAGCGACACGGACAGCGCATTCAACTCGACTCGAGTCGACTCGACTACGTCGCGCATTGCGTCACTAAGAATAGTAGAAATTAAATCAATAGGACAACTCCCACATGGCCAGTCCCGAAACTAGAGCAGCTAAGGCGTGCACTGAAAGAAAATCTTAGAAATTAGTGAATTCGTTCTAGCCGGAATCCCGACTCAAACGTTTTTCTCTTGGTGCATTCAACTGTATTGATATTTACTTAGCACTTACTGCTCATTTCGCTCAGTGTCTGAAATAGTATTTGCATTTTTGGGCTTACAAACTTCCAGCCTTGTCGGGTATTTAGGTCGCCAAAGGGCTAACAGGCTAGTGGCTCGGACTAACTGCAAGGACACTTGAAAGGCGTGTAGCAGGTGGGGCAAATAGAGCTGCGTTTGGTTAGCGCATAACTCAAGTTGAATTTTGTGTTTCCGTTTCAGTTATACTTTGTGATAGTTTTTAGTTTTTCCATTTCATAATTTTTACTAATTAATTGGTGGGCATTTTGCATTTTCAATGGGCTCCGCTGGCCACGCCGAGCTTTCTGGGTCGCCCTATAAATAATCCAGTTGGCTTCGACATTTTGCTTGCCTTTCGAATAACACCCACAGCAACAACCTTGTTTTGGGGCCAGTGAACTGGGACACCGGCCGCGTCCTTTTGTATATTTTATTAGCCACGGTGGATTGATTCGATAAAAAAAAAACTTTCCAATGGCCATAAAGAACTTTTAATTTAGAATTTTGCCAAAATAGAAAGTATTGGACATGATATCAAACATGATTCACTGGTTTTGTTGCTCACAAATTGTATTTGGTTAACCAATTCCAATTCAAGTCAAGTCAGCAATGCCGTAATATCCCAAATAATAAATAAGCTCGTTGCGCTTGAGTCATGTTCGAAGTCATCATCATGAATTTATCAATCAACAGAGCCACGCAGGAGTCATGTCTATCATGTCATCATCAATATGATACGTCTAGGCATATCTCAAGTTTCGCTCAATATAAATACTAAAATACTAATGATGCCTTTTTTTCTTGACCTGGTCGAAAATCTTACAAAAAATATTGAACTGCAAATATTTATCTAAATCGTTTAGCATGGACTACGTGATTATTTAATTGCATTCACTTATATTCAATTGTTTTCATTTAAAATTTCTTTTAATTTGTTTATTTCTTAAGAAACGATTTTTGCTGTCAAAAATGTTATGAGCACCTATATATACCCTGAATTCATTGAAAATGGAAAATCAGCGTATAATGTTTTTGTGCAAATGAATCTAACAGGCAGAAGGAGGCGTGTTACCCCCCAAAAAGTAAATATCGAGTCGATAAAACCCTGACCGTCTGCCTGCCTGTATATCTGTCCGTTGTTCTCAGAATCTATAATCTATTTTTTTGTTAAGTTCCAATATCCTATTTCCACGATTTTGCTTCAGAATAAAAAATCCTTATCAAATTACACTTAAAAATTATAAAAATATAATAAGTATAAATATATAATTATAAAAAATATATATAGTATAATATAATAAATAATAATATATAAGTAATATATGTATAATTGTAATTATTAAATTGTCCAAAATTGTTTAAACTAATTATTTATTTCATATATTAACATAACATAAATATAAATAGTTCAAGTGAAACTAATAAATTGAATAGCTCAATTAATTATTTTTGCGTGCTCTTGAATAAATGCACATCACAATTGACAAGCGCCTTACAGTGTGTGTGTGTGTGTGTTATCAATCAGCTGAATCAAGAATCGCACAATGCGTCGCTGCTGCTGCTGCTGCTGCTGCTGCCGCCGGCGTTTGCTGCTGCTGCTCTTGTTGACTGCGCTCGCTCTCTCAGCTGTGTTTCGAACACTTCAGTCTGTTGGCGTAACTGAAACGCGTCGGTTGTTCGTGTTGAGTGCGCGCACGTTTCTCGGTTAGCCGTTGGCGAGTTCTCAGTGAGAGAGAATAACAGATTTTTTTCGCTTTTGGCCAACTAACGTTAGTTTTGGGCCGCCAACCAAATCCAAGTATGAAGGCAACAATAATTTATGATATCTCATACCAATATTATTATTATTGTTATTATTTTTGGCTGAGCTGGGGCTTGTTATCGCGTTGCGTGTGGGCAATAGAAAGAGTGGGCGTTCCGCTATAAGGCCAAAGAATTTTTTTTTTTTTAAACTAAATTTAATTAACTTTTTTCTTAGTCAAGTGAGTTTTTTTCGTGCAACTCGTTGTTGTTGTTGCTGCTGTTTGGCCTTTTGAGTTTGATTCTAAATTTGATTTCTTTCATACGCTAAACAGGTAATAAAAATTAAAAAATAATAAAAATAAACTAAAAATGAAAGCATTTTAAAATGAAAAGTGCTTGAAATGAAACGCAGGCAACAACAACAAGTCGAACAAAGCGAACAATTCGAGCACCAGCAACAGCAACAACAAGGGCAGCAGCTACAACAACATTGAAAAATGTTTCGATTTGCATTGCTTATTTTATTTAGATTTTTTAGATTTGCTTTTGTTTTTGTTGTTATTGTCTGCGCTCTAATCAAAATCGAAGCGCACGCGGCCATCCCCACAGTGCGCTCTGGCTAAAGTGTAACTCATCGAGTTGCTGTTGTTGCTTATTTCGTAAACTGTATATTTTGTTTGAAAATATATTTAAGTTTTCGTTTAGGCATTTTTGAGAGCTATCAACATTTCTTCGAGTTTTTTTTTTTTTTTGGTGTGCTAATCAAGTGGAATTCGTTGTTGCTATCGGCTGAATCGTGTTGGGAAATCTAGCTAGATATGCATATGGCATTTCACAGCGTTCGAGTTCGAGTGTTGGCCGTATTGATTTTTATGGGTGCTGCACCCGGCAAGCAGCAAATGTCCTTCGCTGGCTGCAGCACGCCGGGTCTCGGGGCAGCTGCTGTGGCAGCCACGCCAAAATTGCCCAAGGACGCAGCGTACGTCGTTGTCGCTGTTGCATGAACTTTCAACCTGCCCGGAACAGCTGTTGAAAGTTTCAGCTGGTAACATTGCGCCCTTTGCAACATTTCTCGTGCAGCTTTTGTTTTCCATTTCAATGCAAGCACAAGTGCTGAGTGCTGAGTGCGTGTGTGTGTGTTTGCGTGTGCGTAGGTGTTCGGCACCGGCACCCACTTGCAGTCCCAGCAGCTCTCAGCTCGCAGCGCTCTCTCGCGGGACCACTTGTTAGTTTGGCCGGCGCAGCGTGGGCTTTGGCCAATAAATACAGGGCGTATACGTAATTGCACATGCAGGCAACAAAGCGGCGCACTGTGCTTACCTCAGCGTGGCATAGCCGCTAAGTGGGTCGTTGTCATTTGTCTCTGCCACAGGCCGCAGTCACTGCCGCTGCCATTACCTTTGCCGCCTCTACTGTTCACATTTTTATGCATTGATGCACGCTTGATCGCCCGCAAATATGCTTCACTTTATGCATGTGCGCATTGCCAATAACTTGTGCAATAAAAAAAAAAGCACTCAGAAATAGTCCTTGTCAAAGTGAGCTAAGCGAAGCTGCAACTTCTGTCTCTCTCTCTCTCTCTCTTTTTAACTCTAGGTAATGTTCTATATTTACCAATTTTACTATATATTAGCTGACATGACTTGTTCAACAAATGCCAGACTTTCTCAATCTAATCTAATCAATCTAATAATCTAATAATATATATTGCTGCGATCACTCAGATGTCTTGAAATAGAAATTATATTCCCGCATAAGCTCCCTCTGCAGCTGACATGACAGGGTATTTGACTGCTTAGACTTTAATTAAATTGCCATTTTTTTGCGTATTTTTGTCGATTAATTAATCGAGTGCTGCCCAGCCATGCGACAATCGACTATTTTCATAGTTATTATGCAAAGCCCCTAACAATGCCACACTTAATTTAACAGTAGAGCGATTCCATATGAGGGGCAGGCTTGTTGCTTATCAGATTTCAGCGCAGGAACCAAAACATTTGCTCGATTGTAATTTGATAGAATTACAGAGATAAGAGCAAACAGCGTTTGGCATATGCCAAACAAAAAATAGCTAACGTCATACGCAGCAGATACTCTATATATATATATATTTATGTAAGGCGTAGCGCTGTTATCGCACTATTCTGATTTTGGGCTCTGAGCTCATCAGCGGCTGCAATTTTGGGACCAGTAAAACAAATGAAGGTAAAGCCAAATATCATATCGAATTCCCCTAGCCAAACTATGTCTCAACCCCTCGGCGAGCGCTCTTAGTAAACCGCCCCGATTGTGCGACCTTTTGGGCATATGCTCAAGCCCATATCGATTTCACATTTGGGAATATCTTTGCTTGGCGGGTTCTCATGTTTGGTTTGCGCCTTTGGCGCGTGTTCACAACTTATATTGGTTTAATTGCTCGCTTCGCTCACTTTTATCAATTGTGCCTCTCGGTTTGTTAATCAGCTGCCTTCGCTTTGATTACGCTTCGTTTGTGACTCTCTCGTCTTTCGCTTTTCCAACTGCCTTTTTGGCATTTGCATAATTGCATTTACAATTAGGTATCGCACCATATTATTACAGCGGGCCACGCCCCCCTCTGTTAAAACGCTTTGTATTACCTGCCCCTCTGTGACGCGCTGATTTGCAACGTTTTGTGGTTTCCCTTTTAATGTTTCTACTTTTGCGGTTTCGCTCTTTTGCCTTTTTTGATGCAGCGAAAGGGGAGAAAGTTTATGTCGACTCTCGAGTATCCTTTTACCCGGTCTGCCAGGCAGACCTGGCATAATTATAATTTTGCCACAAGAGAACATTAATGCGGGAAGCCATAGGTAGACAGACAATACCCATATTGCATAGCGCATATATTAAAAACTTATTGAGGATTCTTGGAAAAAAGTAATTCACAAAGAATGAAATTTTTAATACGGTTGTGAATCTATTATAAAGCAAAATTATTCAATAACCAATACAATGAATTGTATTGAATACATTCTTATAACTTATTTTAAGATAATAATGAATACATTTAAATAACAATAAACAGTGAAGATTTAGAAAAACATTTAATTCTTTTGAGGCCTAGAATTTTATTTCAGAAACTTTTATAATCACTTTCCTTAAACTAATCATATATAGGTAAAAGAAACTGAATGCTCTATTTACTTTTGTGTAGTTAAAAGATTTCAATATCTAAAACTTTTAAGTATCAAGTACCCAAATCATATCTTAACAAAATTCTAACTTAAATTGTAACATAAATATAGATAAGGCAATATATTTCCATAGAGGCAGTTCTACCAACAACTTCAAGCGCCACTAACTAATTCCACATTTAATTGCCTGCCTTTATTTGAGCATATAAATTAAATTGCACAATTCATGCAATTGTTGTGTTAATATTGCGTTCGCCCTCTATTATTTCTGTTTACAGTTGGCCGCTGCCAGAAAGCGAAGTAACGGCAAAAGCCACGGCAAATGCCCAACTGTTGCGCATGAGTCATTTGATAAGAAATTATGATAATGGACGAGCGCTCTTTAGCATACGATATACAGCACATATACATAACTATCTATGGAAGAGACTGAAAAAGAATTATAAATAGAGAAAAAGATATAGAAATAGCAAAAACCAACAAAAATGAAATTGTTATGTGCGTCGAAACTATTTCAAGTGCAATGTGCAGCAAACACTCAACACCCGCACAAGCACACACACACTATAAGCTCCCCCTTGGGGTCTCCTCTGCGTGCTAGCACTTTTGCAATATGTGGGGAAATGAGGTTTTTCACTGTGTACGCTGAGGCGTTTGGTGAAATTGTTTTGAAACATTTGACATTCCGTTGTTTTCACCTATTCATTTTAATTAACTGTAAATGTTTTTTGATAGCAGACAAGACACCCTGCATACCCTCACATTGAAGTACTTCCATTTGGCATATATAAGAAATATTCTTAAATACTCATACTATAATTAAATGTTAATGGAACAAAATAACTTAAATTATGAAGGACATTTTCTTTTCATATTTATATGATTTTTAAAAAATATATAAAAATATTTTTATCATTTTTTTCGACAATAAAAATTATACTTAAATTGAATAACAGTTTATATATATATATTTTATGAGCTATTTAAATGAATTTGTAAATATTTCTTATCTGAACTAAGTTATATGACTATTAGCTATGAGCAGCTTCATAGGCAGCAATATATTTAATAAATATATATAGATATATATATATATATATATATATATATAGATGCGATTTTCAAGTTGCTTGGCTACCTTCAAGGTTAGCCACGTCGTAAAAGTTTTGTCGTGTGCGTGTGTAAAAAAAAACAATTTTGTTTGTCATTAAATAAAAAGCAAATATGGGCGACTGTTTGGTCTATAAATTTGCTTTCTTGCTCGTGTATTATATAGAGCACAATGCAAAAATTTGCTCAGCGTCAGGTGATAAATACAAAAGCAAATGTATTAGATAGTGTCTGTGAAAGTGTGTATGTGTGTGTGTGTGTGTGTGTGAATTGCAGTGTTTATTTTAGTGAGGCGCGCAATAAATTCAATTAGCCAGCACCAACTGGCGCATCCACCGAAATAGCACCGAATATAGGTGCCAAAAAAAATAAAGAGAATTTAATGACGAAATCGTGGCTAAAGCGAATTTCATTCAGTTTCAGTTTCACTTCAAATTTCAGTTTTAGATTAAGATTCGTGTGTCATGTGCTACAGATGACAGATAGCTCGCTGTCAGCTGATAAGACAAGAGGGCAATCCCGAAAGTTCCAGCTGGAATATTCATATTTCATAATCTCCAATTGGACAAACTCAGCGATGCATTTGACAGATGACAAAGCCAAATGAATGTGGCAAATGCAAATGTAAATGCCGGCCGTAAATTAAGATGAATGAGTGTTACGAGCAAGAGTTGAGTGTGCAGCTATATGAGTGTGTGAATGTTGATATATATGTGAGTGTCTCTGTGTGTGTGCATGTGGCTTAACTTTAAGTGTGTATGATAAAGGTGAATATGTGAATATCAGCTAAATGCTTTTCATGTGAATATGAAAATGTCTTCCTCATTCATATTGGTTTTAAGATAGCAAAAATAAATATGTGAACATATATGAATATGATCATGAGATATGTGAATGAAAAGTTAAATATGTGAATATTAGAATATGTAATTATGAATGAAAATGTGATTCATATTCGTTTCAAGACAGCAGAACACAAAGTGGGCGGGTAAATTTATAAATAGTTCAGCTAGATGAAAGCCAAATATGTGAATGACAAGGTGAATATATGAATTTAAATATATGTATTTTTGAATATCAGCTCAAAGCTTTTGAGTGTGAATGTGATTCATATTCACATTCTTTTAATGCAAGATCAATTCTATAGAAGAAGTGATTACGTGAATATATGAATTTGTATGTGTTATTCACAGTCTTTTGACGGTATGGGAAATAACAAAATGTGAATATGCAATTATGAAAATGGATGCAACCTCAGCTGTCAACTGCTGCAGCGACAATTAAATTTGGCCGCTCTTAGCAACCACCTGCCTGACACTCACACACACACACTCATACGCACTCACTCACACCAACAGTCAGCGTAACTAATTTGACTTGACACACAAAACAGAAAATATAACTGCTTAGGGCAGGGGCTATTGACGTCCCCCATTCTCACTGTAGCATTTGCTCCGCTGGACACGCCTGTCTAAGCCGCAGCGTAGCTGATGATGGCTCCCGCGCGCGTTCTGCCACTCTTCAGTTAAGCAAACAACCACTTTCCCCTCCACCACTTTTCAACAGTCATATCAGCCAACTTCATCAGCCGCTCGGCAGGTCAAAAGGCCAGCGGCACATGACAAAAATGCCAGAGCGTTAAATTTTTATGCGTGTTTGAAAACATGCACAAAGACATATATATATATATATATATATATATCATAAATGACAATTGCAATAGGTGGGAGGGCAGTTGCGTTGCTGCAGCTGTAGGTGTAGCCGGCAGTTGGTCACGCAATGCAAAAGAAAATGAAATTTTATTTTCACTCAAGATTATAGCGATAGGCATCATCAGTTCTGCAGTTGGTTTACCATATAAGGCATGCGAAATACACTCTCATATATACGCATATGACATCAGCGTTCAGTGTTATCTTTTCCGGCTACGCAATTTATTAGATTGTCCACTTGTTAAGTGAACCAACATAATCACAAACAATTATTTAAGAGATTTACTTTTATTATCATGATTCATAATGCAGATAAGAGAATAGGAAATTGAAATATGATCTAATATATTATAATTATACAAAATATATGAGTCTTAATTCTATTATAAAGTATTTTTGGCATATGCTTAAAAAACAGCAGATTATTTGACTTGCAAGAAAATCTGAGATGTCTAAAGTGCAGCTGAAATGAGGTGTTTGGCTCGATGAAAAGCTTGGCTCAAGTCAAGCTTCTATCCATAGCCTTAGCGCTGAAAGGTAAGGGCCAAAAAAGTGGTACAGCATCTCTATATGTATTAGTGCATTGTACAATTCTGAAAGCAATTATCAATGTGAGTGCCATATAAAAAATCCAGGTTAGTTACAGCGAAATCACAGAAGTTTAGAGAATTTTAGAAATATAAAATAAAAAATACAATAACTAAAAAAATAATAAAATATAAAAATAATAATAAAATAAAAAGAATAATATATATAAATATATATATATATATATATATATATATATATATATATATATATAAGTATAATAAATAAATAAGAAATATTTCATATTTCACCTCAATTGATTTCTGATCAACAAAATTTCCCTTACGACCTTTAAGACTATTTAAATAGATCGAAGTCAAGACATATTCACATTTAGACATTTGCTCTATTTTGTAGTTACCCAATTTCTTAAGCCTTTTACCCAAACATTTTGGGGCACGTATTGTGTGTGTGTTTGATAAAAAGATAGTGCAACTCATGGGCAGACAACAGCTTCAGCTGCAACTAACCTTGAACAACAAATTACGTCAGCTGGCCACGAAAAATTCAACACAAACAAGACATTTCCACGGTCCAACTGTCCAATTGTGTGCCACTGTGCGTTTGGTCGACAACGAACTGTCAAAAACTACTTTGGGCCACGTTAATTGACTTGCCTGATTTCACACACGCATCACTTGCCCAACCTTTGCGATAAAATGTCAATGTGAAGCATACAAGTATAAATACTTATACCTATACCTATACGAATACCTATATGTATATATAAAATATTTCTATATACATTTTTGATATAAAAAAAACAGTTTTTAATGATTTAGGGCGCCTTTAAAATTGCTCATGGCAAGTAGCTAGTGGCGGCCTAACATGATAGAAGATCAGCTATAAAAATAGCTAAAACCAAGAACTAAATAAAAACCGGCAAACGAATGAAATTGAATTGTTTCCGGCGAATTTTTTAAAATATTTCATTAGCAAATAAACTGAGCTAAAAATGTGAGAAGAAATTATTTAACTCGTGCTGCAAGGTCACGGTATTTCGCAATTTTTGGAAAACGATGGGAAAATAAATACTTTATTTAACTCATTTTAGATACTTTTCTATGCATAGTCGACATGATGTCAGCTGCTGTAGGTGTTAAAAAACAGCAATAAATAAATTAGCTGATAATATATTTTGAGTTTAGCAATTTCAATTTTGAAAATGTTTATGCAAAAGCCAATAGAAGTTTATGCCTTCAGCCTGGCAAATTACTTTGTCGGCATCGGCTGCAATTTTCATCACGTTTTTTGCTGCCAGACTTTAGGGGTTTTTACCCAATAAGGCGCCGCTGCCGGAAGACTACTACAGGTCATACTCGTTCTATCAGAGAAAAGAGTATATTGGGTTTCTGCAATACCAGGTAGAGACTTGCTATGTGAAATAATATTATACTAATATGAAAACTTGCGTCTATTTACATCTTAGCAATATACTGAGAGTTTATTAGAAATTCTCTAAGACTATTTCTAGTGTACTCTATAAAATATATTATTATATTTTATAAGCAATTCCCTATTGAAACTATATCTCTTATCTCTCTTAAGATGTGTCCCAAATAATATAGTTTAATGCGACATCAATTGATGTCTCAGTTCCTTAACTGAATATATGTACTTTGCGTTCGAGCGAGTATTATGCAGTCGTTTTCACTTGGCTCTTTTTTTTAATGTCTTATGGCTTTATTATATTCTATTTACTCTAAGCAATTCTGTCGGCAATAAGTGCGCTGAACTTGGCTATTGAGTCAGCTTCATGTAATTATTTTATATTTTTTATGAGCAGGCATCAAGCATACGCCACGTGCAAATTACTTGAACATTCAACTTGATTTTATACATTTTGTGCTTCAGTACAAGTTTAGCTATGTTTGGCTGCTATTCTCAGTTTATTATTATGATTGATGTGTTTTTTTTCTTTGTGTTGCAAAGAGATATATTCATACAGCTACCTCAAACGCTTTTCGTCTTATTCCAAATGCTGACCCACTTTTTGTTATTTACTTTCAATAGATTTATGATTTTCGTTCTTTTATTTTCGGCAGAGAACAAAAAGCGAAAATAAACCATGTTGTTTTATCTCTTTGCTGACTACAAATAATATATTAAATTGTCGGTGCACAGTAGCTGACAGTCAACGATGACGTCGCCGTCGTCGATTGACAAAACCAGAAAGCAACGGGAGCTATTAATGTGGTATATATATATATATATATATATATATAGAGCTTTTGCAAGCAAGCCCCTCGGAGCCGCTAGAGTTCTATTGTTTTGTTTGGCCTGCTGAACTGACACTCAATTGGTTATTATGGCTGTGCGGCGGCGAAGCTGGCTAATGACCGGCGCTCAAGTTCGCATTGTCATATACGTAATATACTAATATACGTCAGACGTAAGCGTAATGCATACGTAATGTCAGCTGCTGCAGTCAAGCGGCTTGACCAATAAATAAGCATCATCATTTGTTACTAAACATCAAAATTTGTGTGCGCTGAAAATGTGTGTTTATGACTTAAGTATGATTTCTTAGCTACTTGAACAGGTTGAGTCGTAGTCTGACTCGGTGTGACCTTTAAAAAAAAGTTCTTGAGCATAAAGTTTTAGTGGCTGGAATAAGACCTTCAACAGGCATTCATGGGGAAATTTGTCTACTTTAATACCCATTCTCAAATCTAACGATCTCGTATGGACAGCAGTCGGAGGTGTAATATTTTTTCATAATTCTTTTGATTATTTTGCCCTTCATCGAAGATTTTTTTTTTTTTCATTCTGTAATTTCATTGAATTCAATTTAATAATGCTTCGATATTTACATACAGCTGTTAGAGCTGGGCAGCCTCTACTCGATGAGATATAGTAATCAAATTTATTATATTTTTAATAATCAAACATTTATATTTGCTTAAAATTTCATGCATTTAGTCCATTGTGCCATATGAAGCTGAGCCATTCTGAAACTAGAATTTTGCAAAGCTAAATTCCAACCTAACTTTAAATTTGTTTACTATCAATTAACAAATCGCATAGGTGTTGATGACTGTAAGATGAGTCTATATATACAAATATTAAATATTATATTATTTTAGAAAAGGGCTTTGTTTCTGTGCCATTTGTGTGAATTGAAAATTGGTTGCTGAAGTCTATTTTAGCTTGAATAATGAATCTTTGCAATTTCAAGGTCTTGCATTTACCCTAATTGGTACTAGCTGTATTTAGCTTAAGTCATTCATTCTAATTTCCCTTCACTCATATCGAATTAAGCACTTGACTCTTTTGCTAAACCCAAAACAATGTGCAGTTTTTCTTGTTTTCCACTTTGGCAGACAAGTTGGCGTTGGAAGAAAAACCCAAAAACCCTTGTCATGGTCGAAGCGACAATGTGACACTCTCAAGGCAGCGGGAATTTAACAACGTTGACAACGATGACAATTACATAATTACGAACTTGTGTTGGCAATTAAAGCGATGCTCAAAGCAAAACAAACAGACAGAGAGAGAGAGAGAGAGTGTGTGTGTGTGACAGAGAGAGGGAATGAGAGGCAGCTGCATACAGCATACCCTGTAGCTGTGTAGCTCTGATTGATGGCACTGGGATTGAATTAGGCAGCCAAGCATGCGCAGTAGGCCGTCCTTAGCTTCAAATATTTACACTCATAAATACTGAAAAGAATTAAAAGTATATAAAAAGTAGATAACAATTGATTGAATTGATCGAATTTGATAGCCCCAGCCAAGCCATAGGGGTTGTTACTTTAAAGCGAAGGCCAGACTCAGATTTTTTGTTTCATTATAAATGCGTATTGCTGCGCTAATAGTTACAACAAATCAACCAAGCAGGCAATAATAAATAATAACAATTAACTCAAATGAGAGCATAAAAGTGGGTAGCAAATTAGAAGGCGTGGCCTGGCGTGCGGGTCACAGTGGGGTTCAACGATTATTAATCAAGTGCCGCCTTAATTATGCGACATAGCTGCTGCATGTAATATTTATCTAGTTATCGCCCTGGGGCAATCCGTCGAGTGACGTCTGCGGTCTGCCGCATCAATTAAAATTCGTTTCGCCTGCCGCCGATCAAATTGAACAACTGCCCAAAAAAAAATAGGAAGAAGAAAGAATTGACAGTATTACGAGCTACGTTTTTGGCATTATACTAGCAGGCGGGGCGTGCAAGGGGCCTTCGATATTACTGTCACTGGCCGCTTGGTGCTTTGGCGCCGCTCAAAAGCGAATGTCAAGTATGAATCCATTGATGACTCGCTTACTCGCTGTCAACGCCGGTCCGAAGTCATTTGATGAGACTCTTTGACAATTGTTACTCTCTCGGGCTCTTCTTTTCCTATTATTTATTGTAATGCCCGTTCACTGAAGTGAAAAGGGGTGTATGGATAGACATATTATAGTAGACATATTATAGACATCAATTTTAGTTAGTTAGCAAAAACTTTGTCAATGTGTTTGCTAAATCATCCTTTTTAGAGTAGGGGCAAATATTTGATCTTCTCTTAAGTCTTCTAATATTACATTGCCCCAGCGAGTATAGAGTAGTCGCCTATAGCCGAGTCTTATGCTTACTCGTTATTACAATATACAATATATCTCTATACATGCATAAATTCGGCACTTTTTGTTAAAGCAATTTCAGTTCTTTTTTTTATTTCTTTCTTTTCACATCGTGCCTTTGTTTCCGGCTTTCATTTTTCCGGTCAGTTCTCTCAGAGCTCTCTGTGTGTGCGGTTCGGTTTATTGTTCCACTTGAACGAGAAGCACCGGCACTCTAGGTACGATCTATTCTACCAGATATTAGCATAATTGTGTGTTGTATGTGGCCTGCAAATTTGACATTGAACTTGCTGCTTGGAAACTGAACTTGAGAAAAGAGTGAAAAAAAAAAA
Organism: Drosophila mettleri; assembly: GCA_035047625.1. Classification (NCBI taxonomy): domain Eukaryota; kingdom Metazoa; phylum Arthropoda; class Insecta; order Diptera; family Drosophilidae; genus Drosophila; species Drosophila mettleri. The sequence goes on from JAWNPI010000056.1 coordinate 1,461,871, forward strand.
ACGAAATCGAAAAACAAACAATCGAAAAGTAAAAGACAAACAAATACAACGTTTCATTCGCGTTTGTTTGCAGCTCAAATTAGTTTTCAATTTATGTCGCAAATATTGACTGAGTGACATCAGCAGTTGCTTGCAAATCAGTTGGAAAACGCTTTGCGGCAGTGCCACAACAATTTATTTACTAACAGTTGAAATAAACACACAACAACAACAACAACAAACGCAACTTTAGCTGGCGTGAAAATTCCAAGAAGTCAAGCAAGCGGTTAAGGCTGAGTTTGATTTTACCTCAAATTGGTCTAATGGGCCATTATGAAGGTCCAAAGTTGGCTGGAAATTATCCAAGCTTTTTGGCCACGTATATGAGCATGAATTGTTCGCATCCGGCGTTTCTCGGTATAACTAATGGATACATCAAAAATATATCGCTCGTGGCAAGTTTTTACTTTGAAAGACAACATCGAGGAGTTAGCTGAGCTGAGTCAGTCTATCTATCCATAGGCCAGTTAGTCAATCTGACAATTAATGAGTCAGAATTTGGGAATATTTGGTAATTACTCAATCAGTCAATCAGATAATCCATCATGTCAACTATATATTCAATCAAAAGTCAGTCAATCTTTTAATAAGGTAGTCAATCAGTTAGTCAATAAGTTAATCAATCAGACAGTCAATCAGTAAGACAACACGTCAGCCACCGAGTCATTCAGTCAATCAATCATTCAATCTCTTTTTCACTCAGTCAGTATGCGGCTTTATTTCTATGGCTACAATGCATTTAGCAGCTTGTAGATACAATTCCGGCTAGTTTCAGATACATTGACACGAATCTGCTCCACATTGTTGGTCGCTCCAAAGATTTCAGCCATGCATAGGGGCATACGGCATACGGCATGATGCATGTGGTATGTGGCATGTGGCGGCTGCTTGTCTCGCATCGCTTCTCATTAAAAATGCAGCCGCAAATTTCGCAAAGTCAAACAAATGTCAAGGCGCCTATTCACCAAGCTTATCCAAAATTAGAACAGGCAATGGGCCACGGCATCTGCAGAGAGACACACCAATACAGACACACACACACATACCTAGACACAGAGTCTCTGCAGACACAGCGCCTTGAAATCTGAGAGTTCATCTCGTTGAGGCCCTGCCCTCTTGATTCGCGGTGAATGTGCATATGTTTTTTTTTCCTTTTCTTCTGCTTTGGGGCTACACACGGGTCAAGCTTGGGGTTCACCATTTATCAAAATCCAATTTGATGTTGCATGTTTATTTATGTGGCACCTCTTCCATTTACTTTGCAGCAGCAGCAGCAGCAGCAGCAGCAACAACAACAACAAGTATTAGAAAAGCCAAACCACGGCACATGCAAATTCACAGGAAAAGCCATACACACCCAGACACAGGCACCAAGTATTAGCTGTAGAGGAGCAGCAGATACAATTGCCAGATAACTTCTGCTGCACAGTGGAACGAAAGCTCGCGTCTATTTGTTTACTCTGGCAACTGGGAACTAGAAATCGCAGACAACGAAAGCAAGAGAGCGAGACGTGTCACAAAATGCTACAAATGCTGCCCATTTCGATAACCAAGTGTTGAGCAACAATATAATTATTACCAATATAGTTACTGTAAGTCGTACACTTGGAGTGCCCTTGCCTCAGCCAAATACATACATTCGGAAAAGTAACTCGCGAGCAAAAAAAATATAAAAATTCGAAATACAAGTACGAGGCAACAGCAGTGTCGAGTGCATCGCCCAGAACTCAGCTAGAGATATATACCAGAGCCAGAGTATTGCCCCCTCTTCGTGTGTCCGCATAGACGTAGGTCGTGGCCAAGGTGTTCAAAGGCAAACGGAGCGGCAGCCGCAACGAGGTGTACACATTCGGCACCATGGAGGGCGGTTACGTAAATGAAGGTGAGTGCCTCGTAAATCTATCGATCCTGCACTCTATACAAGTATATCTATAAATATATATACTATTCTTATTTATTACCCACACTGCACTCGATTAAGGTGCTAAAACCCAAACGCAATTGAAATTTAGCACTTGCTCAACTTCTGCCATATTTTAAAGTCTATGATCCATTAATTTATGGCCCCTCACTTGGGTCGAATGCACTATGAATCTAAATCTGTAATCAAATTATTTTTATGAGTTCGTTTGCATTTATGAATTCAAATGTGTAACATTTTACGGTTCACTATTTTGATTGCTTTATATATATATATATATATATATATATATATATATATATATATATATATATATATTATAATTTTATTATAATTCATATTCATAAATGTCAACTATTAAAGAGATGATTTTTAATATGTATTTGAGAATTTTTTGTTATGCATTGGTATTTAATTTTATGCAAATGAGGGAGAAGAAAAAAGAAGATATTTTTCATCAGAATCTGTTTACTTACAACAATTTGAAACTGGCGAATAAGTGAAATTATTTAATTAAATATAGTTTAAAATTTATTTTATAAGTTGAGACTTTATTTTACTATGCAGACTTTGTTTCCGCAAATTTAAAGAAATGACTTAGTTTTTGCTATGTCTTCTGACCATTACTCTTAGCCTCCTCTATTAATTCATCAAATAACAAGTAAGAAAACTCTAGTCGGCGCGCCCGACTAGGGGATACCCTAATCCCACCCCCCCTTAGTTTTCTTAATATAGTCAGTCCATAACTCGTATGTACAACCATATCACGCGACTTAAATCTATGCCAATGGTACTAAGAATGTCGATCAAAGAGAAATTATGCAAACAAATTCGACACACAGATTATGCCAGCACACTTTTGCAAGCTCACAAGAATTGTCCGTTACTATTAAAGAAGAAGAATCGAAAACATATTCGCACAGCGACACACAGCGCCAGCGACTGCGACACACAGCGGCGAGCGGCAATTGGAAGTAGGTAGCAAAAACAATTCGAACACAATTCGACCCAAACTCAAAGGCAATTGCGGTTCTTAGAAAATTTGTTCGCGAGCATTTGCATGTATGTGTGCACATGTATACAAATTGAACATGTATAAGCGCCACCTGGTCTGTGTGCGCTTAGCAGTTCAATCGCTGTTGATCTAGCCAAACATTTTGTTTAATAACTTTTGTGTTTATCAACGGATTTTGATGAAACTTTCACCATATGATTTAAATAATTGATTTAGTTTTCAAAAATACCAAACACCATATATATTGCAACTGAAAATAATTTTCAAAATTGTGGGGAAATTTGGGGCCAGTATCCAAATGTAACAAAAACCGAAATTGGTAAAAATACTCATAAAGCTACATGCGAAATTTGGAGTCTCTAGCTCTTAAGATAAAAAAGATAAAAAATCATAACTGTTTTTTCATATGGTTTTAAATCGATAACAAATATTCAGGAATAGTTATCGATTTTCTGAAACAAACTCGATATGCGCGCCCAATATACGCGCCTAACAAAAAAAAATTCAAGTCTCTAGCTCTTATAGGTTCTGAGATCGACGCGTTCATACATACGGACGGACGGACGGACGGACGGACGGACGGACGGACGGACGGACGGACGGACGGACGGACGGACGGACAGACAGACGGACAGGGCTCAATCAACTTGTCTTGTCGTCCTGATCAAGAATATATATACTTTTGGGGGTGTGGCACGCCTCCTTCTGCCTGTTACATACTTTTAACAAAAACATTATACCCTTTTTTCCCATTTTCAATGGGATCAGGGTATAAAAATTCTGTTCTGGGGGTCGAGGCATATCGTGGACCAGAGAATATCTTACACTCATTTTTCAGAATATTTCTGGCTTGTTTTATTCTAATTTTCTATTTTGGGAATTGAATAATGACTTTTTCAGTTTTGCTACTCTCATAAATAGCTCAAGTTAAACCATTTGAAACAATGGCACTTGTTAGTCATACCTGTGCTGGATTTATTTATAGACCAAGTCGTATATAAGCATCATTTAGACCCGCTTCCAGTTGCTTGACTTGAATGAATGAATGAACTCTTACATCATGCGCTGCAATGACGTTCATTTGCCACATTTACATACACTTGCAGAAGACCCATGTTAATTGCAAATTCTGCCATTAGCTCATAGCTCATACGTGTGGGGCACCTCGGCACAGAAACAAGAGATATTCGCAGCTTATTTTGACTTTGAAATATTCGAAAACTATGAATATTGCATTGCAAACATATTGTTGTTCTTTATTGCTTTGCTGTTGCTGTTAGTTTTGTTGTCGCACAGTGACACCAGTTGCAGTTTTTATTTGAATAATGCGAGTGCTTTAGCGAATCAGTCGAGCTGCCAGCATTAGTCAACCGAATGAGCCAATACATCAAGCAAGAGCAAAGCATGCATACATTATTTCTATACCATATGCCATTTATTTTTATTCGCTTGCATTTTGGCAAACATTTGCCGCTGCCTAGAAATAGACAATTGCGCTTCTATTCTGTTTACCTGCACTGAGTCAGGCTGACATCTGACATCATGGCTAAATATTATAATCTTTTTAATATACATTCACACATGCGGCCCCTACCCCCCACAGAGGATTCCGATGCCATAATGGGCGTGGAAAGTCCAGGTAAATTGAAACATAACATTAAATACATATCCATTCAATATGTCGCCCAATTATCAGCGTCACTGGGGCGATTCATTAAACCAAGTGGCATCAATTTGTGCCAGACACTCAATTAACCATATGATATCGCCGTCAGCTTTAGCTTCAGCTTCGATTCGTTGAGAGCGGCAACAGTTTTTGTTGTTGTAGTCAACTGATCAACTGATCAACTGGTTTGCTATCGTTCAGTTACGAGCCGGTTATTACTCGGCATCGCCCACTTTGACTCTCTGACTGAACATCTTCTAGGGCTTGAGTGAAGACGTGTCTTCGACATATACATATAAATTTTAAGATCAATACACAGAAAAAAAATTATTCGAACTATATTCAATTATGAATATTATTGAATATTTAATAAAGCTATTAAATTCAATTTTAGTCTTTAAGCTCAACAGTTCTGTAAATATTAAATGAGTTTTCTTAATTGAAATTCAAATACTTCTTGGAAATCATCTAAAACTAAGATTGTGTTTTCACTTTCACTGAGAAGGTGTTGCTAGCTACACAATTTTCGTATTCTACTGATCATCAATCAACCACTCAACCGTGTAGTGGCCTAATCATCACAAACTCATTGACGAAATGAACTGAATTGGGTAACATTTGCGTCTTTCTCTTCGTACGTGTCTTTTGTTATATACTAGACACTCGAAATTTTAAATATATTTTTTCTGTCTGTGCAATCGCCTGCAATAGTGTTAAGAGTTTAAAGATTACATCAAAAGGCAAAATGGGCAAAAGCAAAAACTAAATGAAATTCATTATCGATCGATTTATAAATTCTGTGGCTTGGCAAATCGAAAAATATTTTATTTATACTTAATTTAGCTATTCTTAAGCCAAGCTCAAGTCTTATGCAGTCACTGCGCTCAACTTGATATACTTGGATAGATATCAATAGGTCAATCAGTGACAACCAACTCAGCATTTCTTACAGTGTATTTGTGTTAGCACACTTGTGATTCAAGTGCAAATGATTTGCGTATTTACATAATCTGATTATGAATTTGTGAAATGAAAATAGTTAAATATTCTAGGCATATTATACAAATTGCCTTAAAAGAAACGATGCTAAACGCTAAGTAGTCGCTTTTGTTGTTGTTGACAAGTTGTGTTCCATTTAGGGCAAACTGGCGGATGCTGAATAACCTTATTCGTATTTCAATTAATATTCAATTCAGTAAATAAAACTGTCATAAATTTATATGTGAGACAGTTGCATTGAGTAGTTTTCCCATCGATTGATGCAATGTCAAATCTCAAGTATTTACGCAAACACACACCCAAGAAAGAGACATTCGAGAAATGCAAATGCAACTGCAACTTGAGGCACGTCTCACAATGTGCCTGCAAATAAAAAAAATAAAATAAAATAAAACGAAAATGAACAAAAAAGAATCGCTGCAACATCCAGCTCCAAGCAATTTAGGGCAACTGCTGATGTCATCCGGACAAGCAAAAAGATCTTTAAGGATCGTTTCGCATGTTTCGCGAGCACGTTTCGAGCGAAAAGAGTTGAGATCAGAAGACAATGAAGACACATCTTGCAGCGACTTCCACTTTTAATGCCTTTTTTGCGCGCTTCGCTTTAGATACAAATTTGATTCTTGGAACTCGAGAAAAAAAACCACAATAAATAACGCAATCTTAGCTCTGAAAATCGAATCGCGAAAGGGCTCTGCGCCTTAACTAAAGAAACATTAATGCCATTTAAGAGTCTTAATACTCGCTTGCAAATTGACAAAGGGAGTTTGAGTATGACAATGATCACGTATCTGTGCCATAAGAAAAGTTAAGATTAAAGATAAAGTGCATCTATAGCCTTTATAGAGCTATAGCTTACGAATAAACTCCCATATAGCGTTTTAGTTTCTAACGAGTTAAAGATCATTTATCGCTAAGCGAGTATTGGGCAGTCGCTTAGACTCAGCGGCAACTGGCTTAGTTTTTATTGCTTTCGACTCACTTTTAAAGCTGCATAGCCTTGACTCTGTCGTTGGACACTCTGGCGGCATAAGCCAAACAAATGTTCTTCTTCGATAATGCAAAGACGCAAACCTGTCGATAACCTTGCATACATCTGTCTGATATTCCTTAATAAAGAAACGTTTTTATAGCCCATAACACCCGCATACATATGTGTCTGTATGTGAATTAAAAACAAATAAAATATCGAGCACCAGATGAATCAACTGAACTTTTACAACGCATTCAAATCGCAATTAGTAGCACAGCAAATACGCAGCGATAATTTATCGTGTCAGTTGGTGTTTATAGACACGCCCACTCCGCCAGAGCCCCGACTATACATATATCAAATACAAATACAAATAAAATGATATATGTATGTTAAGAGCTTTTAATGTTGCGCAGGCAGAGTCGGGAAATGTAACTGAAACATGGACATGGTCCACTCAGTTTTACATTGACCCTGTGGCCGCGAGTGCTTTGAACTGTAAACAAAATTTAGATATAGAAACACATAGACAGACTCACACATATATGCATGTATATGTATATACTTCCAAATACATGTGTTTATGCATGCTGATCCATGCATATGTTAATTTAGTGGCGTCGTAGCGATGACGACAACATCTACAGAGCATTATAATGGGGAGAGCACCACATGTAAACCCCTTCTAGGAAGATTATCTTTAAATGAAAAAGAATTCATGTATTGTTAGTCAAAATCAATAGTCAGCTGGGCTAATGCTGAAACTAATAAAGTGTGAACAAAATTAAGTATTTTAGCTAATGATATAGTTTATATATATTCATTTCGAGCAGTTTTAAGAATAAACAAATTGACAATTTTATAGCCAATATTTTAGTATAAACAGCTAAAATGAATATGCAAAGAGTATTTCACTTTCGTTGTTCAGTTTCTCTCTTATTTCATATTTAGGCAAAATTTATTAGCAACAACTGTTTGTTGATTTTAATACAGTCAGCGGCGTTTTGTTTAGACTTCAACTTGACCTTACAATATGTGTGTGTGTCATATATATATATATATATATATACATTTGTACTATCTGATCTGTTGAGGCGACTGTCTACATAATTGGGCATGATAAGGTATCTGTATTAGCATAATCCACGTGACAAGAAGGCGTCAGAATTAACACCTCTGCGAAATGATTAGCTTAAGTCTTGATAGCTTCGCATACACGAAATAAATATTCAAAATAAAGTCTTAAAAAAACACTCAAATCAAGAGTTGCTCGACAAGTTGTTCAATTGGCCGACAGCGCATAACGTGCGTTGCATTCGTGAGGTGTTCAATTACCTGTCACTTCCAATGCAACTGCAATCAAATCTCTGATAGAAAGCCGATCAATTGTAATCGGAAGCTGTTCGAGAAAACTGTTCCTTAAGTGTTTTTCGAAAACAATTGTGACAGCCTTTCAATCACAATTGAATCTGTTTGTTATTGCATCATTTTATGCTTTTCACCTATTTGCCTAGACCCAACAATAATATTCAATTTTCATTGAAGATCATTTGAATATTTCACCATTTTCATTTCCATTTGCATTCCCATGCGCCTTTCCAGTTCAAGTTCAGCGAGATCGCAGACAAATGTAACCGTGCCGATCGCCAATCGATTGAATGCATTAAGAAAAACAAGTTGGAAACGTTGTAACCGAGCATAGCCAGCTGCGCAATGCTCGTGCACAGTGCAACACAAATATGAGAATTATTTAGATTAAATATAATTGATCTTCAGAGTAGTTAATGCATGTGAAAAAAAATATAACTAATGTGTATAATATTACTTGACATAGATATTGTTAGGGATTATCAATGGATCTAGCTTTAGAGTAGCTAATCAGATTGTAAATAAAATAATTTTTATATACTCTAAATTAAATTCTATCAACTTCAGATATATATTTTATATATATGCATTGCATTTTGCATTTTGAAAGCTAATAAACCTTTTAAGCTTTATGAGCACGCATAAAAACACGTGATTTGCATTCAAATTGTTTGCCTAACCGTCAAATGGCTTGGCCTCTGGTATTGGCCGTTTTCTCGACATATTTGCATTGGCTCTTTGCCGGCTGTGACTTGTTCATGGAAATCATGGACATGACAACAGATCAGATACATATATATGCATAAATCTATATGTATATATATATATATATATATATATATATATATATATATATAATGACGTCAGCGTTATGATCTTTCTGCACAATGTGCACAAATTAAAGACAATTTGCAGCGCTTGTGGCAACTCCAATTGCCGCTGACACATTTCGTGCGACGCCCATCGATTTGCTAAATAAACATTGCAATGGAGATAGATGATAGAAACACACATAGATACACACACACATGGATATTTAAAGATTTATATGCAAATTTGTGTTGAGCGCATGCGCAACATTTATTTGCCAGTTGCCAGTTGAGGCAACTATGAAAGACTTAAATATTTAAGAAGAGATTTTTCTTTATTTTTATCATAGGATAAAATTTAATCTAATTATGTAATTATCGTAATCTGTTAGCGTATGCCAGTTGTTAGCCAAATTTTATAAACGCCGTAATCGCTGCGTTTTTAACTCGACTGTCTGTCAAATCTTTTGCATTTTATTCGCGTAATTTTGCGGCTTTAGATGCAATAATAAAATTAAATAATTTATTTTAATGGCCAGCCATGTTAACTGGGCTAAGTGTTTTTCGCTGTAGATTTCAAGACAAATACTTATATGGCAGCAGCGCCCAACTACGAAAGAAACTGAGAGATACTCATTATTGTTAAGTTAGCAGATGGAAATAAAGAAATATCAGATTATGATAAAATAAATAAGGATATAATTTATATAAAAATTAAATACATTAGGTTACTATATTTTGGTATTTATAATATGCAACTCTTATGCACTTTTACTTGCATTCGATAGCTCATGATACCCTGTTCAAATATTGGTTAGGGTACAAATATGCAGAGATAAACTCTTGGCTTGGGGGCTGTTATGCAAAATTTACCAAAATTGGCTAAAATAATAGTTGACTACAAAAATAAAATACAACATGAAGCCGGGAGCCAGTTCGTGATTTAGTCGGCATCGACAGCGGCATCGGCATCGCTATTGAGCTTGGAAAATCAATTGCCAAAGTACGGTCAAATACAAAGGCGATGCTATCAGAATTGGCCTCCATGTCTTGGAAGCCAGCACGTACTCGCAGTGCTTAGATTGCACTCTAATAGATAATAGAGTGAGTAGCTGGCTACACCTGAGTTGCATACGGCGATAGAACGTGTCGAACATTTGTCATAATGCGGAACAAATAGTCGCGACATGATGCATTTGCAATACGTAGATAGATAGATCCAGAGATACCAAATGACAAGCGCTGAAAACAAAGTTCAACAATTGGGTTCAACTGCAGCCCACGCGGGAATTGTTTGATTGGACTCTTAAGAAATTAAAACCGTTTTAGTTTTGGCAACAATTAATCAATTGCCAGAATGAAAACGAATTTTGTTTTGCGTAGGCTGTGTGGGGCCAAACCTCGGGCGCAGGTGTGAGGGCATCCAAGGCTTGAAAAACTTCGTTCGATTTAAATTGAGTCGAGACACAAAACTCGAATTGCCAACAGATAAAATGTTGGCCATAAATCAAGCGTGTCGCCAACATCGTAAGCGTGCGGATCAAAGACCCAACTAAATTCACCAACAAACACGCACACCTAAGCTAATCCGCATATATATAAATACATTTCTATATATATATATGTATGTCTATTTATATATCAGTTCCAACAGAATTACCTATATCCATTAGCTCAAAGCGAATGCCTCGCTTTAAGCAAATAATTTTGACAGTGATATAAATAACATACAAATTTCTTTGCATGCTTATAAACAAAACCTAAATAGTTGTACACAAAAGCAACTGAAAGAATATCGATTTGAACAGCCGACAGATATCCTGTAAATAGTTGGAAGTGGTCTATTTAAATATATTTATGAGTTTATCTATATGAGTAGTAAATTAATTATTGAGTAGTTTCTGTGAAAACTCTTTTCCAATTTTATGACAGATGACTTCCGTATGTAAAAAAAATATCAATAAGTAAACTAAATTTTATATAGCCATGAAAAGACTTTAGGCCGTACTATAAAAATAATTCTTTCTTTACACACAAATCAGTATACACTATATTGCTTTTTGTGTATCAACAATTGTGTAGTGCGTGACAATGTCAGTGCCAGCTTGTGAAAACGAGAGCAAAACTAATTTGGCATCAGGCCAAATCAAAACCCGATTATGCCTCGTTCGAACGTGTAGGAAAAACATCAAAAAATAAAATGCCGTAATAACAAAAAACAAACTGCAAAAATACAACACTCAAATAATAAGACAATCGAAAAAAAAAATAGAAATAGCAAAATAAAAGTAAAGACTATATAATACTCTGTAATGAAAGGCAGATAATTAAATAATTTAATATGAACTAGAAACTGTTCTGTTAATATTTATTTATGATTACAAAATTGATTTAGAAGTTGATCAGATTTCTAATTTCAACTAAAAGAATAATTTGAATGAAAAACTAATACATATTTTTTTTACAAAATTGTTAAAAATTATATTAATTAATTAATTTTTATATTTAATATTAATTTCTATCAGTTTTTTTATAGTTTTTATTTAACTATCAAATGTCCTCGAGTCCTTAAGGATCAGAACTCAAGCAACTCAATTTGAATATTCAATATACTCCAGACATTTCGTTATGTATATACTTCAAGTATGGGCACACAAAACGTCTAATTTGCGATCCTAGCCAATAATTTGTGGCTAATTTGTATAGCGGAACTGTGGACTGTAGGCTGTAGGCCGTAGGTGTAAACACCTATACAGCACCTATATATCAGGCATATACAAAACTAACAAATTATGGTGGACCGAGCAACAGTTTAATACTAACGAAGGACATGCCTCTAACTTAGTGTAATCACACGAAATTATAGTTTATGAGCAACATTTAATTTGATTGTATATATATATCAAAGAATTACTGGGGCGTCGAAGCCATTTAGTATTTATGCTGATGGCGTAATTCGGGGCGGGCTCCGTTCAAGGTTGGGCAATTGCCATTAATTGCATGGGAGGTGCCCAAGCGAAATGCGATATATTCTTAATTTATTTGCAATCTTTAACTAATTGCCAATGGATATTGTTACTTGGAATAATGAAGCCGAAAAAGCCATAAATTTTAAGGCACAACAAAAGCCAATAAACAATGCCTAACAAATATACATATTTGACGCCTGTCGTGTACTCTAAGCATTTCAATTAACAACTGTGAAGCGGTTAACTAATTGGCAATAGTTGTATCAATAGACATATCCATGCTCAATGGCAATTGCTTAATTGCAGCTGTGATACTTAAATGAAAAACTGCATTTCATTTCCACTTGATTCGCACAGTGTGACAAATTGTTAAAGTACTCAAATTACATATTACAAAACAACTCAAATCACGAGCTCATCAGAAATGGATTGCATGCCGAAGCGACAGAAAAAAGCTTATTACAATTTGTTAACGTTTTTTTGCGTGAAAAATGTTGAATGAAATTGTAAAACGGGTTTAAACGACTGCATAGTACTCTGTTTGCCGCAAGTAGATAAAAATAACAATATATGATGATAACGCATTGGATATTTAGGCAGGCTTCAACTACTGCTTAGATTTCTAAAGATTCGCTTATCCATCTCTCTCGCTCTCGTTGCTTATATAATTTATATGACTATATGATTAGGTAAAGTATATATATTTTTAAGTAAATTAAATAAGTAAATCTCATTATCGCTTGTGCTCACATTCAATATATAGCAGGCCCTGGGTTTTCTTGCCTTAAAAGTAACAAATATACTTCTTTCACTTCTCAAACAGTGTATATAAAGTGTGTTTCACAGCCATTGTTGCGGCAGCTTGTTTGCAATTTTGGTAACGTGTCGTTGTTAATTAAAAGTTAGAATTGTTGAAAAATCATTTGCATGTTGCTCGTTGTATGTATCTGAGGGGTCAGTCATTGCTCTGGGACGCATTGTTGGACATCGTTCATACGCCGCGTTGTACCTGGCTGATTTTATTTATTTTTTTTAATGTCCGCAAGGTTTATTCAACCAGGCGGCAACTGACTACTACAGGTAGCAAGAAAGCAAAAAAAAGTTAACAAAAACTTAATTCCATTTGCTTCCCAAACTTTTTTTCATTGCTTTGTTATTGCCCACTTTTTATGGCTTTTGCGTTTGACATGCAAAAAAAAAAAAGAAGAAAATAACTCAAATGTTTGTAGGCGAGTTAATTCTCTTTGACGGCGCCTACTGCCGCTTGCCCTGTTTTTAGCTTCCTCTCGAACCACTAATGGAAATTGGTTTGGCTGATAACTGACGACTGCTTTGTTGCCTCTTCTCTCAGACTGTGTCAAATGCTGTGTGTGTGTGTGTTCGCATTTGAGCTCGCGTCATGCCGTCATTTTCAGCCGGCGAATGAGAATGAGCGCTAATTTAATTTGCAAATTAGCCGTCGCTCGACAAGTGTCAAATTTGGACTACAAAATGCTCATACATCATCGGCTAGGTACACAATGTGCCGCCTACAGCAATGCGTTTGTGTCAATTGCACACAGATGCAAAAGCATCTCAGAGATACAAAATAATACAACCGATACAATAGTCTCTTTTGAGCTGAGCACAAGCTGTCTACTTTATTGCAACACACACATGCAAAAAAGTATATCCAAGATACGAAAGTATCGCAGAAATATTTGAACCAGATACAAAAGACTCCCAAGAAATGTTGGTCAGATACAATAGTTAACTCTATATTACATATAAAATTTAAATGAATAAGGAATACTCAATTCTAACTAATGAAAGAGTCTCACAAATGTTAGATAAAATTTTATCTGAGTCAAAATATCTTTTCATTTCTCTTCTCTTTCATGAGAGGATTAAAAAAAGCTAAACATAAGTTTCTGTCATATACAGAACTATCTCACAAATACAAAACTTTTACTCAGATACAAAAGTATCTTTTAAACAGTAAATCTTCAATCACTCTGCCACGCCTCTCTCTTATATGCTCAACATCCACTTCCATTTGTGATAATCCCTGCAGACACTTTGTCGCTCAGCAGGGGACCATCGACATTAGCAATGTCTCTCTGCCTCGCCCACTTGGGCATACCCACGGGCACAGCTACTGCCTTCAACTGTAACATCATCGGCCACTAAAAGGTGTCTCTGAGTCTGTTGATAATTCATGGCAACGGCAGCCAGCCTGAGGCTGACAGCATTTCAACTTTCAGTCTCGCCAAATTATCTGTGTGTCGAATGCAGTCGCTCGAGCTGGGCCAAGTCGTGCATAGCCGCACATTTGTCTACACTACACGGCTTCACACTTTAAGGTAAGTGGGGGCAAGTGGCGACAAGTCCAAATAGTTCTCAGGGCTTAGCTTTGTTTGTGTCCCATGCTCCATGTTGTCGCAATCTGTTGCTGCTGCGACACATAATTATGAATCTTATATCTGTATCTGTATTGCTTTGTATCTTTATGTCTTTATGTCTGCGTATCTCGGAGTCTGCATCTGCCATGGCTACCGTTGCGCAGTGCAAATAATGCGACTGGTTTTTGTAGGTTTGTCTGTCCCGGAAATGTGACCGACAGCCGACCGAGCTTGATCACATAATCAGCTGCATTGTTTTTAATTTTCTTGCTTCACAGTCTGTTCATAAATTCTCATAATTTCCACTAATTATTTATAACTTTGGCACAGTCTGCAGCGTGTTATGCTAATCCCTAATCGATTATACAAAAGATTTCAAAGTTTTCAAGCCATCCAGCTATTGCTTCACTTTCATTTCTCTGCTCCGAAGAAAATTAACAAATTCTGCTGAACTTACAGAAAAAATGTAAAACTAAAAGCCAAACTGAAGAAAAACAACAAATAAAATTGTGTCGGCGTGAATCAAAGAAAGTGCTCTGGACCCAACGCTGGAAATAAACAATTTCTGAAGCGTTAAAGCAAACCGAAACCAAACCAAGAAGACAAAACATGACCACAATATGAACTACGTGTAGTTTTTTGATATGCGCGCTTGGTATCTTAAAGGGGTATATTAGCTTGACGATATGTTAAGCTTGTAGCTATTCCGTACACATCTATAGAAATTATATGAGATATTTGCAAGGTCTTCTCAAAATAAGTTTCCCTCTTCAGGCATTGTGAGCGAGCATAAGGCAGTCGACTACTCTCAAACATCTTTGTTTGTTTTGTTTTTTACTTCATCATTTTTTCGAGTTGAAAGTTTGTTTAGATTTCAAGTTTGATGCGACATAACAAATGAATTGTTTATCGCCCGGGCACATGCAACATTTTATGCATCAGAATTGAGTTGAAAACTATGCATAAATCGACTGACATTTCCGCAGAAATTCCCTTTACGCTTGCCACACACAAAAACACGGCCCCAACCAAGCGACGCACATGCCGCAAATCAATGGCAGTTGGAAACCCTCGAGCTTGGTAATTGCAATGCTCAACGCTTCATTAGAGGCATGCAGAACAATATGGGCAATAAAACTGAATACCGGGCGATACTACTGTATACTATTTCTATATATATATATACACACACACAAGGAACAACACATATATAGACACCCACACACACTCGCCGCACGTTCTGCAAAGTTCAGTCAACTCTGCGCTTGGCTTTTAACTCTTTATTTTCAAATATACGAGTTTTACGATTCAGCTGAACAAATGACAAGACCCAAATAAAGAACATGAGGAATCAGCAAACATTATTCTGGCTAAGAGCTAAATGAGGCCATTATAATGCGATCACGATATGTGTAACGAATAGCAGCTTATCTGAAAATCTTAATCGAAGCAATCTATTAAAGAAACAAACCTTAAGCAATACTTTTGGGTGGAGAGCAACTTCAAGCCTGATATTATATATTATATATTAGACTGGTTCTTTCACTCGCTATTATTATTATTCTTAGCGTGACGAGCCAGACGTCGTGGCGTCGCCTGCAAATTGAGATACAATTTAAATAGCAATTAAATTAGCCAGTTTTTCGCTCTCTTTGTTTGCATAATTGGATGCGAAGTGTACTTACTGTTGGAATCCGTTTGACCCACATTTCACTTTTGAGTGGGGCCACTTCCAACTGTCACCAGTTTTGTGGAAATTCGATGACAGCCAGCCTTGGCTTTCTTCATTGCGCAAATATGCCATGTCACATCCTGAACATCTGCTAACCGCTTGTAATTAATGCAAAAATGAAATTGTCAGCTTTATTTTTGGACTCTTCTCTGTTATCTGTGTAGCGTGACAGCGAGCATATTGGTTTGCGATTGAGAATTGAGCAAGTTAAAGAATAAATCAAGAATTTTATTGTAAGCAAAAGCTTTAAAAGTGAACTCAATGCATGAGTGTGTTTACAAACAGGGTATTTAATAGTCCTTTATGCCCGTTCAGCTATTTGCTTGTTGTTGTTCCTGAAGAGCTGCTCAGGCTGAGGTCTGCAATTGGGTCAGCGCGCAATTAAATCCCAAGCTGCTGTATACAAACTGTGAGCGCTGCAAACAGATTCCTTGCATATGACTGGGGCTTTAGGAGGGCGATCGCATTACTAGGCAAGGGAGCTAGGGTGGAGTTAATCAAGCAAATGGAACTACGCGTATCACTGCTTGGCATCTGTGACTGTGACTCATAAATCTCAGCAGCGCGATTGCCCAATGGCCCGATGGAAAGAAAGAAATGCACTTGTAAACACACAAGCAACAGAAATTGTTTAAGTAACCCAGTTTGCCCAAACCCAATTAACTCTTCTTTTCCAATATGGGTTATCGTTAAATGAGGTGTTGAACACGCTGAATTGAGAATGGGAATGGGAATGGGAATAGGAATTGGAAGTGGGAAAAGCACATGTTGAAAATGAAACAAAACGAAATAACGATTGTCTGTCGTTTCAGTGATTCCGATGGCTCCGATAAGATAAGGTGCTCTTTGGGGTGCATTTCACCGGGAGAGTTGAAAACAGTTGACAATGACGTAAATACGACTCTTTCTTTACGCTTTGTAGGTCGATAACGAAGTAAACAGACACGAAAGTACATATACACTATCAGCCGTCTGGTCTTTCACAACAAAAGATTTGTTGCAACCAAAAAGAATTCAACTTTTCCCCGCGAAAAAACACGTTCCGTTTGCTTTTGACCGACTTCCTAGTTTATTCTTGCCACTTACTCTGGATTAAGTGTGATCTTATCTACTGTCCGGTTTTGCAAATGTTCCAGATAAGGTAGCGCAACGCGGCCTTATCTATGCGCCATTTCAATCAATGTTTCACCAAAGAATTTCTCGCAAGTTCTCATAGAAGTTCGTAGTCTTTAGCTGTAAGTTGATCAGATACAAGTATCTTATTACCATAATTTATTTTGCTATATTCAAGATCAAAGTCGAACATATTTATGAATATTATGAATACTCTGTATCCATTCACATAAAAGGGTATATTCTTAGGCGGGAATATTAATTAAATACCTCAAGGTTCATCTGCATATTTCAATATTTTGTATCTATATTTTAAGTATATATATTCTCCTTTATCTTTTAGTAAATAAATATTCTTAATTCGCATAAATATATTAGAGATAACAGAGTATACTTCAATCACTTATAGGGTATTTCCTAGTAAAAAACTCAGTTCTCATTACCCTTGTTTATTTAATGGGCTGCTTTGGCTGTGATTGAACTGCGTTTCATTTGCCCATAGAAACGTCGCCATAAACCGCACAAAATTTAACGCTTGATCAAATTCGAATTCTCCGTCTCCATTTAACTATAACTCCATCTCTCTCGCTCAGTTTGCCTCCCACTCTCGCCTTGGTTCTTCCCCTTGTCGCTGCTTGTAAAACGATCTTGTGTATGTGCGCAAAATGCAAAAGAGCAACATAATTCTGATTTTATGGGTCACAGAACTTCTCCATTTTCACGCATAATAAAAACGAACGACGCCTCCGAGTAGCCGGCGAAGCATTTGGTTACATTCGCCCAGATGATTCATCTTGCGTACTGAAATACTTAAGGAGCAAATCTAACGCATCGAATTTTAGCTGTTGAGCCCATAAATGTATAACCAATTCAATCATAAGCTTTTGTTGTTATCAGCGAAAAAATAAAATTAGCTAAATTCCTGAAATTTATTTTTATCCATGGAAAATATATATCCGGGTATATAAATAAATAAATAACCATAATAAATGTATAACCAATTCAATCATAAGCTTTTGTTGTTATCAGCAAAAAAATAAAATTAGCTAAATTCCTGAAATATATTTTTATCCATGGCAAATATATAACCGGGTATATACACATATTTGTATATAAATAGGTATACCCCACTCGGAGTACTTCTTATAAACAACGTGAGCATTGTACACATTTTGTATTTTTAGCAAAAATGTGAGTGAAAACATTTAAGTATTTGGCGCCGGCACATCGAATTCAATTCGTTCTGCGCTTTGACTATGGGCGCAATAGAAACGATTAGTTGCAGCTGCAACAACAGCTACATATATATATATATTTATATATACATATAAATACATTTAATACAGACACACCTCCCTGTGGCGACACGTGCCACTGAATGCCCCCCACCCTGCTTGAATCCCCTTTGTCAATTCGGCAGTGGCGTCAATTTGATTAAATGCAATTTATTTTCAATTGTGGCCACTGCTCATTGGCAGTCGATTTGGCATCAGTTACACGATTACACACCTTACACATATATATAGATATATATATATATCGTCACACACTTGCACATGCACATTTTCATTTGCTTTTTCATTGCTTTAACCATTGTAATTGTTAATATTGTAATTAGCTCAACACTCATTTAGCTTTTACTCATTATGCTCAAAATTTTCGCATTTTTCTCTCTTTCTCTCTCTCTCTTTCTGTTACTGCCGCTCTGCCGCTCTCGCGTATTTGTATCTGTATAGCCATCATATCCTATACCAATCCCAATATGCAAAACTCATCAATTTATGCGCCAACAACAACTACAACGGCAATGGCATCGGCAGCAGCAGCAGCAAACGCTAACATCGCCATTGAAGTGGCTCCATCCTCTGCACCATCAACAAAATGCTCATCATCAGATTCATCCACAACTCCAACATCGGGCGTGGCAGCCGGTCGCCCATTTCACGGATTCGTTGCAAAATTACGCAATTTTAAATTCGACGATTCGAAAAATATTAGAAAACGTTTGCATTTCGATTTCATATCGAAGGACAGATTTTTGGGTATGTTTCAAAATTTTATAAATTAATTAAGATTTGGCATGGATTGATGAAAACATCTTTAAGTTTTGGAAACGGGTCTAATAATAATAAATAAAAATATATATGATATAAATATACATATATATGAATTATATGAAAAGTCTAAATATTCGAGTAAGCAAAGCTCTTCAATTATTTGCAGGAAGTAGATGTCACGGAATGAATTATTAATTCTTGTCAAAATTTTAAAATATAGAAAGATCTGAAAAATCTTTGAATTGTGCTTATGTAAATTTATTTGAATATAGAAAATAAAGGAGAAAAGAAATTTCAGTACAGAGCTTTACTTTATGCCAAATCAGTCCAACATAAGTATCAAAAATTGTACTATATATCTTTGACAACTTGCTATATAGACATTTTCACTGGCTGTAATTACTTTGTTATACCTGCGTCTGCTGAGTTGGTTTTTAATTAACCTCATTTGACATTATATGAGAAGCTTTTTACGAGCTCGAAATTCCCGAATTAATTTCAATGTCGCCAGCTAAATGCCCCGGATTCGGAGACCGACTCAACTCGTAGGCGTTCCCGTTTCACACAGAGGCTGGCGCCTCACGCACAACGCCCACACAGAATATACACACACGCACACACTCACACACACACTCATACACACTTACAGTCACACACACAATAGTTCTCTTTATTCACAACTTAATTTGAATGTTTTTATTGTCTTTTAATGCTACTTAAACTTCGACTTATGCATATTAAAATACATATGCTCCTATGCATATATATATATATTTATAAATATGTATGTGTGTTTAATGTCTGTTTGGGCTGGAGTAGGAGTGTTCCGATATTGTCTGTGCGTCTGTTAATGAAGCACAGCGCACACGTGGGCCGCAACATGTGTTTTTTGCTTTTTAATGAAATTCCTTAATCGTTTCTCACCTAGCCGCAGTAAGAGAAAAACAAACAGCAAAACTAAACAAACAATAAATAAAACTAAAAATTGGTAAAAAAATAAAAAAAAATTGATTTGAAAAGCTTTCAACGTGAGTTACAATGCCTGACAACTGATTTATCCGCTGCATTCAACATGAGCCGCAACCTGCGTAAGTTTTTAATTTGGTTGCTGCCACAAAATGTTGCTCGGGCTGCCACATAAATTCCATCGGACTGCGCCAGATCAAAGCCAATGGGTGTGGTGGCGGTGCTGCTGCCATTAGTTGCTTAACAACAGATCTATAGACATTGCAGCAGGTGAAAATTCAATTCGGGTCACATTGTTAACCTTCATTTTTGCAATTAAATTAAGCCCAAAAAGTCATTGAACTGCCAATTAAATCTAATGATAAACACAATCTCTCTGCCCCACTCTCTCGCTGTACTCTCTCTTTTGCTAACTCTCTCTCTCTCTCTCTCTCTCCCTCACTCCCTCTATAGCCCGTCATAAAACGCCCAGCTGTGTAGGTTTATTGCCAAAGTCCAATAACCACACAGTTTGTTTAGATCATGTTGATCGGTAATTGAAAATGCTCAACACGTGCGTCTCCTCTGATCGCGTTCATTGCTCATGCTCAGTGGTAACAGTGGGAAATAAAAGTCCAAGAATAACTAAAGATAAGTTAAGCCAAACATAAGCAAAATATTGTTATAATAAATATTTTTCACATGACTGAACTTTAAAGACAAACTTTTTATCCCGGAATTCATTAAACATAAGTTCAAGAACTCTTATCAAATCTTGAGCTTTTTTCAGTTTAAATAAAGAGACATATCACTTAAAATTAGGGTAATGAGGTTTTTCTTAACATGATCATAATTTTCTTCGTATGAGAAATTCTTGGTTTTCTGCTGTGAACTGACTTTTGAGCCACATTGTCTGGCTATTTGTTTATGCATCTGCCCACATGCTGCCTGTTTCGCCTTTATACAAATGTTCCGGCCCTAGCAATGAGCCATATATTTATTTTCACTCAATTTTTTTCGCCATATACGAATTTAGTTTTTCAGCATTGAGTTTAATGATCTTTGGCTACCTCTGCGGTCCGCGCAGCGCCGCGGGACGCTTTCGTGTCGCTGTCAACACCCATCTAAACGAGTCGTTAACAATAAATTTCCTGTTCTCATATATTGGCCAAATTATGCTATATTTCATTTCGAAGCACGCATTTCCTTCACATGTCTGAAGTGTTGAAAAAGTGCATAATTTATTTTCATTGAACACTTTTCATAATGCATCTGCATGCCAAGAATGCCAAAAAAAAAGTTGGGGCGTCCATAGACACTTTCTGGTGCGCACACAAGAGAAAAACCAAAACAAACAACAAGATAGAACAGCTATGCTTGGCACGTCGAAACTTTAATACGCTTTCATGTCATGCTCAGCACATTAACACATTGCTCGATAAAAAGCATTCACAAATGAGAGAGCTTACCTATTTAAGAGTAGCACTATATTACTCTCTCTCTTGCAATTTCCCATTCTTCTCTCCTCCTCTCGTCCTCTTCTGTCTGTAAGCACGCCAATACATTTTTGCTGTTCTCGTAATTAAATGGCAAAGTTAGCGTTTAATAAATATGCGGGTATCCCAACTGACTATTACAAAACATATCTAAATTATAAACAAACGCACACAAAGTAGAAACTATTCGCGATTAGCACTCTTTAGTTCATTTAACTTAATTAGCTAAACTATTATATTCGCACACGCAAAGAACATAAACGATCAACGAGGCAGACACGCATAGACTAATTTGCCAAATTGTGCTAGGGCGTCATTCACACTAATACAACAATAATTATGAGTACCCAACAGTTAAAATTCCTTTGCTCGCACAATAAGGAGAGCACAACTAAGATAACGGGATCAAAAGCATTGCGACCGATTGCGCGAGTGCAATTGACATTTTACACTATGCGTTTCGCTCTCTCTCTCTCTGTTCATTTGCTTTGATGCTGGCAGCAACTCTAAAGTCAATGATGGGTACACAAATAAATATACAGTTATCTATCTTGAACTGCATTGAAATAAACATCGCTCAATGAATACCCTTTATCAGTGCAGTTTATATTATCAATTATGCTTAACCGATATTTAGTACAGAATTTTAAGTAATTCGTTAAGATTTTGGAAATATATTATGAAAGTGTGCGTTAATTAAAATGAGAACTATGTGCAACATTCTACTATGCGTGACAATGTTGAAATTTCAAATGGAAGGGTATAAATAGAACACAATTTAACGAATGAACAAAGCATAAAAAGCTCGTTAAACCTACAGCACTTCAAGTCTTATTTCTTCTCGTTTATGTTTTTTTAATCGTCCAACTAACTGATGGTTGTTTCCTTCGCTTCTTCTCATTTTTATAGGAGGTCAGCTGAAGACAAAAAATGGACAGAAATATGTTTTCAATGGACCGCCATCGGGTGTCTATATTTCTAGGAAGTGTTTGGTGTTCTCGGCCTTAATAATGCTGGTAGCTCTAATATTATCAGTGTTTGTCACCTACCTCCTGGCCTCGAAAAGTGCGCTCGTCATGGAACCTAGGTGAGTAACAGCTACACCTGTGAATCTAAGCCAGTCGGGCTCCTGGGTGCGGTATGCTTATTAATATTTAGTAGCTTTTTATTTGCTTTCCTTTTTTGCATTCTCGTAATGCGTTTTGGCAAACGAGTTAATTGACTGTTGACGCTGGCATGACCTCATTTCGCGTCCGTCTTGAAAGCGAAAGCAATCGGTTCGTTTCCTCTGACGCATTTCGAGGTGCGGAAGGGTCCAAGAAGCTGCCGCACCCCGCTTGACCAAATATAATTTAGCACTTTGCATAAAATAAAACCGAAAACTTTATATACTTTTACCCATGCCAACTCACAGCGCCCAGGCACAATCCAAGGATCTGCAGAGCCATGAGAATGATGCAACGAGCGACTCGCACGCGAATGCAACGCCCTTGGTAAATGCCAAATTCGATATACCCGGTTGGCTAAAGCAGAAGGAGCCAGAAATACCCGTAGTCGTACCGCCCGTGGGCGATATACCCGTACAGGAGGAGACGCTGGACAACAATGCTAAGTCCATGGAGCGCACGCTGCAGCTGTATGAGGGCTGGCGCCCACTACACTACAGGTGAGAAAGGGGGCGAGGGGCCTCAGTTGGAGGCAGCTACTCAATTTTGCACTTCAGCTCCAATTGAATAATAGCTTCCACACGCGCGACTGGTCACTCGCGACTACTCCTCAAATTGCTTTGCATGCCCGCATTTCAATTGGAAGCCACGCAAAGTGCTCGGCCTGATGGACAGGCGGGCATAAATTGCTCGCCGAGATTTGTTGTCTCCACTGCTTCCGGCTCAGATAGCTGCAATTAGCGTTGAGTCTTCCACGAATCGAAATCTATATAACGCGATTTGTATGACGATAATAGCTTATCATTATGCACTGAGCTGAGTGCACATCAGAATACTAAATGCGGAATACGACAAAACTTTTCCCATCAGATTTGATTAAAGTATTTAAATTCCAGATTTATCTAGACATATAAATGAATCAGATTGATTGACTGAGTATTTAATTTACTGATAAAAAATGCTTGTCGATAAACTGGTTAATTATCGGAAATAATGATTGACAAGTATATTATTTGAATGATTGATTAATTACTTGAATGATGACTGATTGGTTGACTGGCTGATTGACAGATTAATGAATGATTGACCTGTGAATTATTGACCTGCATTATCAACTGAATGATTGATTGACTGATCTCATTCATGAACTAACTGAAAAACTGAGCAACTTGACAATTCAGTGATTGATTGATTGATTAGTTGACTCTGGTCTGATTGACTAATTGAACTAGCCTTCTGAGTTAGTGATAGATTTCTGATTGATCTCATGAGTAAATTATTGAATGACTGATTGACTGATTGACCAACTGATTATTAAATTATTAGTTGACTAATAGATTGATGATTGACTGCGTGTTTGATTGACTTACCTATTAATTGAATGATTCAATGCCAATTTTAACTGATTAATAATTAGTTTGATTTCTAACTGATTAAAAACTCTTTTAAGTTTCTCTACGTATAATTTCTTTCAAAGTCTCTCCCTGTAAAGTTCGTCATTTGGTATGTCAAGAAATTATCTCTTAAATAACTTCCGATACAAGCCACTGACAGCAGTTGCCCAATAACAGTCGAACCCTTGACCCCATGTCGTGTGCATATCGTAGGACATTTATTGACGTCATGCCAAAGCATGTTTTGTCAGACATTCTGTCTTTATGCTTGAAGTACGATGTACTCCCGCTAAGTGGGTCAAGGATTGAGTGTCGCCGTCAACGGTGCGCCAGTTGGCACTTAAGCTAAGCACATATCCGCAGAGCTCATTCAGCTAATGTAGACATCTAGCCACTTGCTCAGCAATCAAACGCCACAGGAGCTGGCCAAATATGTCCAAGCTGCGGGCAGATCTAAACTCGCCCCAGCCAGTGCCCTCGCCTCCAGTCACTGGCCTCCCTCTGTCTCTCTGCGTTTGCCACTGCCGCATGAGGCGGCAAAGATCTGAGGCTGATCGAAGACAGTTCTGAGGCAGATCTTTGTGCAGCAGCACGCACGCCAACTGTCAGCACGCCAGATGCGTTGCTTGGTTAGTTAGCTTAGAAGATTGGCCGATTGGCCGATTGGCGGATTGGGAGACTGGGAGATGGAAGATGCTGCAGCTAATGCCGCATGCATTAATATAATTGACACAGAAATACCCCAAAGACTTGAATTGCGTCTGCCACGCAGCTGGAGCAGTCTTGGCTATCGTTGGGTATCGATGCCACTGCTGTGCTCACTACAAAATCGATGTTAACTGATTTTGCAGCTGTTGATCAAAGCGTGCGTCCGAGTGTCCATGGCAAATTGCGCTGAACACGCTTCCTGGTCGCCCCTCCGGCGCAACAACACATTGTAAAGCAATCGACGCAATTAAAAGTGAGCAGGCGCCGAAGCATTCAGCATCCCAGTGGCTACATCTGGCGGCCAGCTCTTGGCCAATGGCATTCTTGACAAAATGTGCGCAGGGAAAGCCGGGCGCAAATTGATCTTCGCTTTGATACTCTAGCACTTTTAGACCATGTTAGCCAAGTTGCTCTCGAGTGTTGTCCGAGTAAAGTAAACTGTTATCTAAAATCCAACAATTTATAAAGTCCATAGAGCATTCGACTTTCGGTCATGCCGCCCTGTTCACAATATATGCTTTTATTTCAGCATTCTGCAGCTTGCAATTACTCGCCCCTTTCGAATGATTATCGACTGGCTGCTGTTTAATCACATGAATGCTGTGCTCATTGATTGGCAGCTTTGATTGAGGCGTCTTGTCGTTTCTGGCAGCGATTAGAGAACTATTTGCACCTGCACTTAAATAGTTGGCTCTTGATTAATGCGAAACCTTTTGACCCGTTGCAGAATTGTCATTGAGCCAAATGTCGTGTCGTCCACTAACAATGGCAGTCTGTCCATTGAGATCGAACGTGATCCCAAGGTCAGCAGCTGGGAGCCCATTGTGCTGGACGTGCACAATGTGAGCATCTCGAATGTGCGCGTGATACGCGCTCCCGCGGCCAATGGCAGCGACGAGCTGGATCTGGACTTCGACAGCGACTACGGCGACTACAATGCCACGTTCGTGATTAGGCTGGCTAAGGATTTGGCAGGAGAACCACGTCTGCGCGTGGTGCTGAGCATGGACTTTGTCAGCCAGGTGACCGACACACTGCAGGGCATCTACAAGACCAGCTACACCAATCCCGATAACAAGCAGTTGCAGTAAGTAGTGCAAGGGGGTTGGCCTCAACGTTGATCCTTCATCCTTGCACTTTCCCTTTGCAGATGGGTCATCAGCACTCAGTTCTCGCCCATTGATGCACGACGCGCCTTTCCCTGCTTCGATCGGCCCGACATGAAAGCTAACTTCACCATCAGCATCGTGCGGGACTCCAAGAAGACAATGTGTCTGTCCAACATGCCCAAATATCGTACCAGGTAAGACAATGAAAGCTCCTCCTAGAAATTCAGTCTCATCAAATTCTTTCCTCAACAGCTCCCATCGTCTTGGCTATATACGCGACGACTTCCTAACCACGCCTCGCATGCCGACCTACCTGGTGGCCTTCATAGTCTCCAATATGGTTGACTCGCGCTTTAGTGAGCTGGACAGCGGCCTTGTGCCAATCGTGGAGATCTGGACGCGTCCCACGTTTGTGGACATGACCAACTATGCATATAAGATGGTTCGCAAGTTCCTGCCTTACTACGAGGAATACTTTGGCATCAAGAATAAGCTGCCCAAGATTGATTTAGTTTCGGTGCCAGACTTTGGCTTCAGCGCCATGGAGAACTGGGGTCTGATCACCTTCCGGGACTCGGCGCTGCTGGTGCCCGAGGATCAGGAGCTGGCCTCTTCGTCGGAGCACATGCAGTATGTGGCACAGATCATAGCCCATGAGCTGGCACATCAGTGGTTCGGCAATCTGGTAACGCCCAAGTGGTGGGACGATCTCTGGCTGAAGGAGGGCTTCGCATGCTACATGAGCTATCAGGCGCTCAATCATGTGCATCCCGAATTCCAGATTATGGATACTTTCACAGTGCTGGTAGGTAGCGCTAGAATAGAGAGAGATCTCGCAAGCTAATTCCTAATTTCAATTGACAGGAATTCAAGGAGTCAATGCAACATGATGCCACCAACACGTCTCATTCGATTTCTTTTGATGTGAAGACGTCGAGCGATGTGCGTCGCATCTTTGATCCCATCAGCTACTCGAAGGGCACAATTTTGCTGCGCATGCTGAACTCTATTGTGGGGGATGAGGCCTTCCGTGCGGCTACCCAGGATCTGCTCAAGACTTTCGCCTACGAGAACATGTCACGCGATGATCTCTGGGCATTCCTCACACGCCATGGCCAGGCGAAGGGCACTCTGCCCAAGAACATGAATGTGAAGCAGATCATGGACTCGTGGATAACACAGCCGGGCTATCCGGTGGTGCATGTGGAGCGCAATGGTGCGGATTTGGTGCTGCGTCAGGAGCGCTATCTGCTGCCCGCTCGCAATCCCTTGGACGCTAGCCGGTGGTTCATACCGATCACCTATGAGACGGACGAGCTGCACAAGGGCGACAATATACCCACACATTGGATGACCCAGGAGCAGGAGCAGCTAGTGATCAGCGACGTCTTCACCTCGACCAACAACAGCGACAACGTGGTTTACTTAAATCTGAATAGGCAGAGCTACTATCGCGTCAACTACGACATGACCTCCTGGCTGGCCCTGAAGAAGAACTTCAGCACACTTCCACGCATCACGCGCGCTCAGCTGCTTGACGACGCACTGCATCTGTCGCAGGCAGAGTATCTGCCATACGATATACCGTAAGCAAATATCAACTACAGAGCTTAACCTAAAGTAATTGCATATCAAATTCCAGTTTGACTTTCTTGATGGAGCTGTTCACGGCCGTGGACGATGAGCTGCTGTGGAGCGCAGCCAAGCCGGGTCTCAACTATCTCATCTATAATCTGAAGCGGGAACCCGCCTATGAGACCTTTAGAGTAAGTCAAAGAGTACTAGGAAGCAATACACTTATAGAGAGGAATTAGCTTAAAATAAAATCATATTCTAAAAAAATATTTAGTTTAATCATAGTATCTCTCCCTAGCTTTATCTTTACTTATTAATCAAATCCCTTTTATCACTCTAGGCCTTCATGAAATTCATAGTACGTCCGGCCTTCGATCATTACGGCCTCAATGAGCCGGACAATGAGTCGCATCTGCAGCTGAAGCATCGTGCCTTGGTCGCTAATTTCGCCTGCAAGTTCAACTACGATCGCTGCACTCAGGTGGCCCAAATGAAGTTCCGCGAATGGATGCGTGATGCCAAAAAGAATCCGTGAGTAGATCAACCTACTGCCGAGTTATCCATAGCTAATCCATATACGACTGCAGCATTAAGCCCAACCTGAAGTCGGTCATATATTGCACAGCGCTAGCGGAGGGCTCGTACCCGGAATGGTATTTCGCCTACAAGCAGTACAAGAGAACAAACAGCGCCTCGGAGAAGGAGGAGATACTCACATCCCTGGGCTGCACCACCAAGCCATGGCTGCTGTCCAAGTAAGGGAGTGTAGCTAGACGATATATTTGATAAATTCTAATTTTACTTTCTGCTTAGATATCTAAATTTGACTGTCAACTCCACTTCGGGCATACTTAAGCAGGACGGCGCCTTGGCTTTCCGTGCCGTCGCCTCCAATGCCATTGGCTATGAGATAGCCTTTGATTTTCTGCAGTCCAACATCAAGGAGATAGCCGAATAGTGAGTTGATTTTTATTTTATTTATTTATTTATTTATTTTATTTATTCGTTCGCTTGCAGCTATGGCGATGGCTTCTCGACGATAACCGAGATGATCAAATCGCTGACCATCTATATGAACAAGGACTATCATAAGCAGCAGCTGCAGGCCTTGGCCGCCAATTGCCGCAAGCTCGGCCTGAAGGCTGTTGAAATTGCCATCGGGCTGGCCATGGAGCAGGTGAATGACAATATCTATTGGCGCACACACTCCTACGACAGTCTCAAAGGCTTCCTCGAGGGCATTGTTAGCGAGTTCCAGATCAACATCTTTTAAGCCACACAACGTTATCATCTATGCAGCTTTTTCAACCAAATGCTACGTTTTATTCAACAGCCTCAATATAATTTTAGCATGTACGAAACGAATTATTTGCGAAAAGTGATATAAACGTGTAAGTTAGCCAACTTAGTTAAGGAAACAAACATCTATAAATCTATAGATTTTCTACTTTTTGCAAGTATATCTATATATATTTATTTACTTTATAAGTTCGTTCTGTTTCAGTCTATTTGTAATTTATATTTTTGAGTTTCTCGTAACGTTCCTGTTTTGACTAGAATTAACCATATAGAGAAGATAGTTTGTTATCACAACAATAGCCAAAAATACGGGAAAAAGAAAGAAGGAAGAAAATTCACTTCATTCCGTTTGTCAAAAGTTGAAAATATCATCAACAACTTTTCCTAATGCTGCTTGGGTAAAATATATTAACAAATGAAATACACTTGAAACTCTACTACTAAGCCATTTAGCACTAAGTCAACACACAATTCTAATAATAAATATATTAAATTTGTATTAAGTCCAAAATAGGAAAAACTCTTCCCAAGAGATTGGAGTTTTAGTTTTTATTTTTTTGCTCTCAGAAAGGGTGAATGGAATGCTGCCTTAATTGGATAGTGGCTGGAAATTGAGTGTCCTTAACGCAAAGTTTCAAAGTATTGCGAAAGTTAAACCTACATACAGATAAATATATATATATATATATAACTGATTAATGTTAACATAAAAGTTATCTATTATGAATTTTATAATGCATAAAACTAAATATATTCGCTTAGTGCACAATCATGTAAATAAGTTTTAAAGCATATTTAACTAAAAAGAAATAAATAAACTATATTTAATTACGTAGACATCAATTCAAATTTTCTTTCTTGGTGTTTTATTGTTAATTTTATTATATTTTTAGTCGGTGCCAAGGAAAGTTTTCTGGCTCAATGTCGGTAAATAAAACATTTAAAACTATTTAAATTTCAAATAACACATATTTTTAAACATGCATAATATAGATATTTTATATAAATTACTATTCAGATTATATCTTTTATAATCTACGAGAATATGAAAATTTTCTTTTAATTTTATCCAAACTCATATTTTTTGAACAGCCGCCATTTATTTTGTACCAATTGTTGAATGTCAAAATACCGAAAAAAAATACTGTCTGTTAACAGAGCGACTTTTGCGTTAAGAGCGCTATGTTAATAAAGCTTATCTGTTAGTCACAGCTAACAGTTTCTCAAAATGGGTTAATGAAGCTGTTTGCAAGCATATTAGGAAAGCTCCCACATATTTAGACTATTAAACATTTTATGTCATGTAACATTAGTGAAAATTCTCTACAAATATGAATTTCATTTTTTTAAATATAGCCGTTAAGTCATAATCAGTGTGGCAGCACCAGTAAAAGCTGTTAGTATTTCTGCAGAGACACTATTTGGTATTTTTTAAGATATGCTAACAGCTGTAGCATGCAACAGTGCCAGTGAGACTTGTTAAGCCTTGAGCATTGTTTTGAATTTTATGCTTGGAGTTGAAATTCAGTTGACGATAAAGAAAACTGATAAATTAAATACGCAATTGAATTCATCAACTTAAAAGTATGTATTCACACTAATTGACAAAGAAATCTAAATAAGTTAAAAAATTGTAGTGAGTGGCTCACGTAGGCACTGGAAGCCTTCGGAGGAGGATATTTTTCTGAGCTTTTGGGAAAAAAACTTAACAAATGTGGGCAGTGGTAGAGCTCGGAGAAACATTCGCAAAAATCTTCAGGCAGAGTTTTTAAGCAAAGGAATTAAAGTGACGCTGGACAACATAAAAGTAAAAATGCAGTCGTTCAAGCGAAAATATGTGCAGTAAGTTTGCGAAGCGCCACAAGTGAATATATGAGGTGAAAATGAATATACATTGTTGTATATTTAAGCACTTCGAAAAAAAAACTGCCAAGCAAACAATGGAGACATTTTGACAAAATGGTCACAATAATGGGATGTCCACAACTAATTAAGCAAACAGAGCCTGAGCCACCAGAAGTGAGCTCAGGTGAGTCCCTGAACCAATATATTTACTTCACATACATTGTTTAAAATGAAAATCGTTTTACAGATGGTTCAATCAGCTTGATCTGTTTCGATGAGCATGTGGAGGAATACTCCGAAGTGCACATTGGGGTCAAGGACTCAAAGTCAATGTCAACCGCTGCTGACGAGGCTAAACCAAATGATTCGAAAAACTCAAAAGCAAAACGCAAATTTTGGAATATGGAAGATGAAGAGATTTTCTTGAATTTATGGCAGAAATATTCAGCAGATTTGCAAAACGGTAAAATAAAGTGGCATGTTTATAGGTTTATGGAAATGGAGTTCCATAGCCAGTGCATTAAGATCAACAGAGCTGATATCAAGGCGAAAATTGAATCGTTCACTCGTAAATTCCGGTAAGACGGACTGAAGATATCTATTTAGATACGTGACTTACCACATGTGAATTCCACTTGCAGCAAGGAACGTGATAGCGTCGGTAACGACTCGGAATGGCCTCACTATACGAAGGTGGGCGAATTGTTGGACAAATTGAAGAAATCGAAGCTTGGGCGGAAATCTGATAAAACGTGCACCGAGCCCTGTGGCAGTTCTGAAGAATCTTCGCTTGATTGCGTAAATATAGAACCACCCGTAAAGAAAGCTAAAGACGAAACGAAGATTGGTCAGAAATGTGAAAAAAATTCTATTGATGACACTTACGATTTAATAGGTAAAGAAATCAACAAGTCCACCGTTCCAGAAAACATTGAAGCTACGGAGCTCAGCCAGAAATCTGAAAAAAGAGTTGAACTCTCGAACGATTTTATTGATAAAGAAAAGCTTGGAATTGCACAAAATTTGGAAAGATCTACGCTTAATTTTCCCAATATCGAAAAGGATGTAAATCATTCTACAGGGAATACCAAGCTAGGTCAAATACCTAAACAAAGCTATGTTAAATATAAGCCCATCACCTCACAAAATCCTGAAACATTTTCGCTTCAAAAATCTTGGCTTGATTCTGTTAATATCGAACAGGTCATAAGGAAATCTCTAGAGAAAACGAAGCTTGATCAGAGTTCAGATCAAATTTGGATGGATAAAGACAAGCCCATCGCTCCACAAAACTATGAGGGATCTTCGCTTAATTGTGTAAATATCGAACAGCCCGTAGAAAAAAGTAAAGGCGAAACGAAACTCGTTCAGGGATTAGAACAAATTTCTATTGACTCAGGCGATTTGATTGATAAAGAAAATACCAACGATCCAAAAAATTATGAGGAATCTTCGCATGATGAAGATTCTTCGTTTGATGAAGAATCCTTGTTTGATGGAGGATCTTCGCTGGATGAAAGTTCTTTGCTTGAAGAAGGATCTTCGCTTGATGAAGCATTTTTGCTTGATGAAGAATCTTCGCTTGCAGAAGGATCTTCGCTCGATAGTGCCAATATCGAACAGGCCGTAAATAAGTCTACGCCGAAATCTGCACAAATTTGTATTAATAAAGACAAGCCCATCGATCCACAGAACTCTGAAACATCTTGGTTTGATTCTGTAAATGTCGAACAGGCCATAAGAAAATGTCTAGAGAAAACGAAGCTTGATCAGACATCTGAAAAAGACTTTATTGATAAAGACAAGCCTATCACTGCAGGATCTTCGCTTGATTGCGTAAATATTGAAAAGCCCGTAGAAAAAAGTAAAGAGAAAACGAATGAAATAATTTGTCTTGACGACTCTTGTGACTTGATCGATAAAGAAGAGCTTATCGTTCCACAAAACTATGAAGGAACTTCGTTTGATGAAGAAGCTTTGCTTAATGAAGAATCTTTGCCTGATAAAGGATCTTCGCTTGATTGTGTTAATATTGAAACGCCCACAGAAAAAAGTAAAGGCGAAACGAAACTTAGTCAGACATCTGAAAAAAATGTTATTGATAAAGACACTTCCATCGTTCCACAGAATTATGAAAGACCTGCGCTTCATAAAGAGTCTTGGTTTGATTGTGTAAATATCGAACAGGCCGTAAGTAGAGCTATAGGAAAAACGAATGTTGGTCAAATATCTGAAAAAAGTTGTATTGATGAGTCTTACGAGTTTATCGGTAGAGACGTGGCCATTGTTCCACAAAACTATGGAGAATCTTGGCTTGATTGCTTAAATATCGAGCAGCCCATAAAGAAAGTTGCGCAGCATGAATACGATGTGAACAAAGCGCGGGATCACACGGCACCTGAACATGACGGATGCTATCTTATATACCCAGAAAACCTCGCGCTGTTGATGCTGCACGAGAGTCAGCCAATGGAGCAGCCCAACAGCTCTACTGAAACGATCTGCAGAGCGGAGCTAATCGAAGAGTTTGGTAAATTTGTTACCAAAGAGCTGAGCACGCTGAGCGATGAGCTGCTGACAGAGGCCAAGAAGAGAATCTACGACATTCTCTGCATCATGCACATGAAAGAAATGCAACAGAGTCGAGCAGCCATCTAAAATGAGATAGAATATATTAGAGCTAATGACATTTGTTCTTTTATTAATTTTTTAATTTATTTATTTGAGTTTACGTAAATATATGTGTCGATAGTGATAATAAAAAAACATAATACATCATACATAATCGTAATAATCATCTTCATAAGTGTTTGCTTAATTATTAAATAATTGTTTAAGAGATTTTCTCGCAATTTGTTGTTGTTGTTGAGTTTTTCTTTTTAATATTTGTCGTGAGTTAATAAAGTTGTTGATGAAAATTAAATTTTAATCGTTTTATTAATTGTGATATATGAAAATGGCGCGCAAACATTTTTCCAAGTCGAAAACATATATTGATTTCTTTCGTTTTTTTTTTTCCTTTGTTGATTTTTATGTACAAATAACAAAAAATAATAATCACTTATAATAATGATAGAGGCAAAGAGTTAAAATTAAACAAAGACAATCATAGAGAAAACAAAGACAAAAATTCTTGGACCCTGGAACAGACGATCGGTTCACACACAGTCGGGAACGATTGGATGGGGGGATTGATTAGGGATTGTGGCTCATATCATCTATGCATGTGTATATATATATTATATATGATTGCTTGGCCTTAGCCTAGACATCGATCTGGAATGGGGAGCCGGGTATATGGTCTTCGCCCCATTTGATTAGGAGCACGTATTGGCCGCGATCGCGCACCAGATACTGCACATTGTAGTTGTTGTGGCCAGCGTGCTTGACATGGAACTCCTCGCAAGGTCCCTTCGGTCCGTACATGCCCACGTACAGGATGTTATTACCTGGACAGGACAGAAGAAGCAATACAGTTTTAGTGAAACGTTTCGCTGATGCCAGGCTGCAATAATTTCTACTCACCCGCATCTGTGGCGCAGACGCTGAACTGGTTTTGCTTGCCAACGTAGGCCTTCTTCAGGCCCATGCCCTTGGACACCACCTTGCTGGCATCGGACTTGAAGTTGGGCAGATGGACGCCAGTGTTCTTGCCGCCCTTGGCCACCTTCTGGACGGTCTCCACAACCACCGTGGATGTCTCCTGGGCGCCCTCGTCGGCCAGCTTGTCGCCGGTGGCATGCACCTTGAACGGTGAGCCCACGATATGCATATTGTTGTATTTGACCGTGATGTAGTGTTCGCCGGGCAGCAGCGGTGTGTAGCGCACCTTGTAGCCCTCCTCGACTTCCGTGCAGTCCATGGCCACCTTGGATGGACCATCGATGGAAACGGCCAGTGTGCCGACTCCCGCATTGCAGGTGTTGATAATGAAATCGGCCTTGTGTCCAGTCTTCACATCGTCCAAGCCGCTGCCGGTGGCATGCACCGCGGCCGGATCGGCCACATCCTTGCCGACCTTGATTCTGAATGGCGAGTCGGGTATGTGCACACCATTGAACTTGACATGGATGGCATGGATGCCATTCTCACGTGGATAGAAGCGCACCGAGTACATATCGCCGTCGATCACCTGGATGAAGCAATCGTCGTCGGTGCCGGATGGTGCCACAATCTTGGCATCCAGCTCGCCCTTGGCGCCGTTCTTGCGCACCATAAACTGATAGGGCGCATCGGCCTGGATGTTGCCCTGTGGGAACTGCTGCACCTCCAGCTTGTGGGCATCGCCGGCATCGGGTGAGATGTACACCTTGAATGGCGAGTCTGGGATGTGGCGATCGTTGAACTTGAGGCCCACACGATACTCTCCCGGCTCGGTCACCTTGTAGGAGACATCGCAGCTGCCGTCCTTGCGGTCCTTGAACTCGATGTCCGCCTTGCTGGGACCCTCCACCGATATGGCCAGAGAGCCGCCACCCGCCTCACGCGTCCACACATTGAACTCGGCTGCCTCGCCAACAACGCCGCGCTCCAAGCCAGAGCCGCCGGCCTTCACCAAATGGCTGCCCGAGTCGCGCAGTGGACCCACTGTGAACTGGAAGGGCGAGCCGGGTATGTGCATCTCAGAGTAACGCACCGAGACCGTGTGCACGCCCAGCTCCTTGGGCACAAAGTGCACAGAGTAGAGGCCATCCTCGATCTCCTGGATCTCGGCGTCCTCGGTCACATTGCTGGGCGAGGTAACGCAGGCGGCCAGATCGAAAGATGTGATGCCCGGCATCTTGAACGTCAGCTTGCACTGGCTGCCAATTTCGGTGATGGGAACCGCGTCGCGCTCACGCTGAATCTTCTCGCGCTTGCGGTTGCTGCCCTCGCCGGCCACCTTGACGGTGAAGGGTGAGCCCTCGACGTGATGATCGGCAAACTTCAGATTGACAATGTAGTAGCCGGGCTCGGTGGGCTTGTAGGAGATGTTCAGTGTGCCGTCATCCTTGTCGGTGCACTGGATCTCCGCCTTGCTGGGACCCTCAATGGACACCGAGAGACCACCGAAGCCGGCGTTGCGTGTGTCCACAGAGAAAATGTTGTCGCTGTGCGTCTGACCCTCCTTGAGGCCACTGCCGCTGACCTTAACCTTCTTGGCATCGCCCACCTCGCGCTCGCACACGGTGACCTTGAAGGGCGAGTTGTTGATGTGCTTGCCCAGCCGCTTCACCGACACCATATGCTCGCCAATCTCACGTGGCGTAAACGAAATGCCAATGTTGCCGGTGGGCATGCGCTTGAGGAAGCACGGCTCCTCCAAGCCACTGGGCGCCTGAATGGAGGCATTCAGGGCGCGCAGATCATCGTCGGTGATGTCGCCGGGCATGGTCACCTCCGAGCAGGAGCCAACCGAAATCTGGTTACGCTTGCGACCCTCGCCCGTTATCTTGGCAAAGTAGGGCGAGCCCTTGATGTGCTTGTCGCCGAAGCGCACCGACACCTGGTATTCACCCGGAGCCGTGGGCAGATATTGCACCGAAACAGTGCCGTCTTTGTTGTCATGATATTTGATCTGTGAATTTATGGAATCGTTTATATAGAACTGATTACAAATAATTTTCATTTCAAGACTTACGTCTGCCTTGCTGGGACCCTCGACGGCCATGGTCAGACCGCCAGCGCTGGCGCCCTTGGTGGAGATGGTAAAGTTGGCGGGTTCACCGGTGACACCGTGTGTCAGACCCGGTCCATAGGCAGTCACATAGCCGGATGTTATGGAGTCCACATGGAATTTGAATGGAGATCCTGCAAAAATAAATAAATACGAGTGAAAGGGCGAATTTCTGGTGTCTCGTTTTTTATGGAATATAAACTAGAATTGATCCTGAATATAGCTCTAAATATTCCTGCCTTTTTATTAAAAATTGTTATATTTACCTTGAACAGGCTCGCCATTGTATTTAACAACCAGCTCGTGGGAGCCCTCCTCACGAGGATCGTACTTCACAGAGACCGTACCATCACGGTTGTCCTGAATAATGGGTTTATCTACCTTACCACTTGGCATTCTGACTTCAGCTGTAAAGAAGACGAAATATATATATTAATCAGGAGATCTCAACACTTAACCTAACCTCAAAGACCACAAAAAAGGGGTGTGGTCAGAAACTAATCACATCGTATGATATAGAGATAGAACCATAAATTATATAGAAATTAAAACGTTGTGTAGGTGGCTTAGAATATTTCGCCAAGTCAATATTCCTCAGCGATATCATAATTTAAATTTTTATGGACGAACTTGCGTGACAATATTTATTAAATTCATCTATTTCGGTATGCGAAAGCAGAGAAAACAAATTATTTTTGAACATTTTTATGAATTCTAATGACGCAGCGCAGTTAAAATTAATGGCAGAAAATGGTTTTGCACTCGGAACTGGAAAGTGGCGAACAATTTTAATTGAAAAGTATTTTTAAACAGGATATGGTTACTATTCAAAATGTACATATTAAATATATATAAATATAAAAATGTATTATATTATTTGTTTCTCTACATAATAATTATTTATATAGTATATTTATTTGACCCACTTTGTGTTTATATATTTAATAATTTATATCCTTTTTATAATCCTTGTTAAAAAAAACTATGTCCAAACACTTCTCAACACAGCGACTGCTCCGCACGAACTGAGTTCACACTAATCTTTTGACTTTCTGAAGAAATTTTCAGCAACGCCTACAATTGGTTTTATACTTTCCCACGCAGTCAACAGAGAAAAAACAACACAAAAACTGAATATATCTGTCCCGGATATTTTTGAGGTCAAATATAGGACACTGGTTTCTATGTGTTAGCCACTTATGTATAGCATAGATATGCATATATATATAAGGTATATATATATATATCTATCCAGAGATCGTATGTGCCACATTTGACGAGAAGCTTCTGGAGGAATTTCTCTTGGACAAATATACTGTGGCACGTGCCCATACTTATATTCGAATATATTTTATATTCATGAAAAATGTATTTATAAGACTTTATATACTCTCACTGAAGTATATATGTGTGTGTATGTATATAATGTTCCCGAAAATATGTTCTAAAAAAAATCGTCTATATGAAACATATATATGTAGAAAGTCCAATGGGGGATCATTAATTTTAAGTGTCTGCCACATAAGACACAAAATATATATAAATATATATTGATAGAAATCTACCTGAATATAATTTAGTGAATGTTTTTTTTTTGTTAGTAGTAAATAAGAGATTTGAAAACAACAAATAAATAAATATAAACATATATATATTTATAATGGAAAACAGATGATTCAGAGCAAATATTGAAAAATATTTTTGTTGTGACAATCTCGAATTGTTTATCAAATTATGAATGTTTGTTATTTATATATGCGCATCATAGATATAAACTCAATGAATTATAACATAAATAATTATATGTTTTTGTTGAAATTTTTAACAGGGCTGACAAATGCTAATAAGTCTGAATCGGCGAATCTAGTTTGTGATTTGAGGCTTAATTCATGATATATAATCTTAAGATCTAAATTAATAACAAGTTGATGATTGTATCAACAAATAAATTTAAATACAAATATAATTTAATATTATAAAATGATAATTAAATATTATTTAATAATTATTTATGATATTTAAAGTAAAAACAAAAAGTTTTTTATTCTTGAGCCAAATATTTTTCCGTGGATCGTTTCAAAGAACTGTGAACTGAAGCAATATGATTCATAATGTTATCATGGAAGATAAAGAAGTAATGGCTAAAGATCATCCATAACCCCATAGTCATAGAAATCAACACTAATACATGTATATATATATTTATATATATATATATTGTTTCCTATAATAATATTTGCCTCTATTTTGGATACAATTTATGCTAAAAGTATTTTGATCATAAATTCACTAAAATGTTTTGATATTTCAGATATTTTGATATTTGAGATATTTATAGAGTCATGTTTTGATACGAAAATCACCAAAAAAAAACGAACCACCCAAGAAAAAATAAAACGGACACAAAAACAGAAATTGGCCGTGGCTAATCGCTGAACTAAAGCAGAACCTCGAGTGGTAAACAGACATAAATCAGACGAGGGAAAACGTGTCGCGTGCCTGTCCAATGTTGAGCAAATTTTTGAAAACAAAACAATTGGCTGAGATGGGGGCTGGGCTGGTGGAAAGGCAGCGGAAGAAAATCAAAAAGAAAATGTCTGGCATTAGTGCCAAGTGGAACGGCTTTGGGTGCGAAACAATTGAAAAATTTATTGGCGCACGTTTCTCGCTGATGCGAACAATTAAACTGACATTAACTTAATTGGCAATGAGAGTCTGCCAAAAGTGGCGAAAGGAAAACTCAAATTCCAAACACATTAGACTTTCCATAGATTGAGCAATCTGCGTTCAGCTGTTCAATTTCATAAAATGGAAATGACATGTAAAATGCAAATAATCCGAAATATTTTGTTCAAAGAACTTTTTGCAAATTAACGATCAAAATGTGGTGCTGAATGCGAGCAGAGAAATTTGTATGAAAATATCACAATATATATATATTTATGGGTAAAATCCGCTAGAACGCATAAAAAATGCTGGCAAGACAACTCTATCTAGCTGTTCGCATAGCCATTTTCATAAGATGAATAAAAAAATATTAAAAAAAAAAAAAAAACAAAAATAATTTTTGATTATTTATGTTTGAGCATTTGTTGCTGTCCGTCCCAGTTGTCGCCCATCTGCAGAACCACGCCCCCTTGGCCGCAGCGCTACCCGCCCATTGAAGCATGGGCATCTGCTGGGCAGCGCTATCTTCTTGGCATCATCTATCTAATGGACGCTGGCAATACAAATGAAAGATTTAATGACTCTCAAGCTGCTCGAGTCAAATCGCGACGTGAGCGCATATATGTTTTCGATATATCAGCACAACTTTGGGCGATTTGCAGATACGAAAGGAAAATGTAGAGACATACACTGGGCAACAAAAATGTGCGGATAATTGTGTTATATATAAATGTACATTTTTCGAAAAGATATGATATTAAGTCCTACAAAGCTATACAAGAGAATTCGAGTCTCGAGCATTTTTTATTATATTTTGTTTTATTTTTTTTTTTATTAATATTATTTTTGATTTATTTAAAATAAATTTATTTATTGTTTGCACATAAAGAAAATGTTTTTATTTTTTTAAAATATACTTTTAATATATTTATATTTTGCTTTAACATCTCGATGCCGCATGTGTGTAAAGTAATTAAAAGTAAATAAATTTCACATTTAAGTATTTTAAGTATTCACAAAACTCAGACTTTTTTGCGACAGTTTTCAGTGCTTGGCGACAATTTAAAATAATAATTTATTCATTCTCAGCACTTGTAGGGTGGTGTAAGCAATAATTTATGGGCGCAGCATACGCAGCCGCAGCGCCGCACCAGAGACCAAACGAATTTTACGCTTTGTTGCAAACTCTGATAATAAATCATAGAATTTAATTTGCAGCAACCAGCATAATGCCAGCCAATAGACAAATGCGTTGGTCCGATATATATATATATATATATATATATATATATATATATCTGAAAGACTTTTGCTCATAATTCAAACTTGCATTGCTCGATGTGGGTGCGAGTGTGCGTGTGTTGTTGTGTGTGTGGCCAAGCGCCGTCTTCAAGCGGAGACATTTGGTGAGATTTTGGCCATTAACACAAATGAAAACACATTTTTGTGGCTTTAGTCAGCGGATTTGGGTTTATTGACGGCAAAGACGTGGACGTCATTTTGGCCTGGCAAAATATCAAAATAGTCAAAAAGAAAACATATATATATATATATATATATATATATATATATATATAAATATAAATATTCATATATATGTGGAGGCAACCAAAAGTATTTTTATATGTGTTCCGAACGACAGAGACAACTCCATGACATGGAATATGATTGATCTTTCAATGCAGTTTTATTTTTA
Organism: Drosophila mettleri; assembly: GCA_035047625.1. NCBI lineage: Eukaryota > Metazoa > Arthropoda > Insecta > Diptera > Drosophilidae > Drosophila > Drosophila mettleri. Next base: position 1,502,469 of record JAWNPI010000056.1, read on the forward strand.
TACCCTGAATCCATTGAAAATGGAAATTTCAGGGTATAATGTTTTTGTGCAAATGTATGTAACAGGCAGAAGGAGGCGTGCCACACCCCATAAAGTATATATATTCTTGATCAGCTCGATGAGCTGAGTTGAACTAGCCCTGTCCGTCTGTCCGTCCGTCCGTCCGTCCGTCCGTCCGTCCGTCCGTCCGTCCGTCCGTCCGTCCGTCCGTCCGTCCGTGTAAACACCTGGATTTCTGCAACCACAAAAGCTAGAGACTTCAAATAAAAAGCAAAATGCTCGATAATACCATACGCTGTACGAGTTTATTTTTTTTTTTCGATAACTCATCCCATTTCTTTTTTATCGATAACTATCGAAAATATCGCTTTGTTTTTGAGGTCTGGCGTGCACACCGTTAAAGATAGAATCGTGCACTAAGTTGTGTTTGATAGCTATATTGAATCCGCACATTTTGTCATTTTTGGATTTTTGATGCCACGCCCCTTTCGCCCACAATTTAACAAAAACGATAACTCACGTATATTAAATACTAGAGACTTGAAATTTGGCACATAGGTACATTTAGATGTCATAATCATTCCCCGAAAATTTCATTAAGAACATAGGTCTAGAAAAAAAGTTATTAAACAATAAATTTTCCATAGCACAGCCTCTGCTGCAGCCGCAAAACTGCGCAGTGAGCATATTACGTGCATGCATATGTTTGTGTGTGTGTGTGTGCTTGTGTTGGTTACTATTAATGAATAAATGAAGCTCTTAATGATTGGTATTACAGAGCAATGGATTCAGGGTATCTCTTAGTCGAGCAGTCTCGACTAGAGTTTCGTTACTTGTTGTATTTCAATTGAATATTATTTCCTGCGAGTCTTTGACTGGAAATATATTTATAATAATTAATAAATTTATTTATTTTCTAGTATTATATAGTTGTTAATCATTTTATTTTGGATTATTTAAGTGTTGATGGACATATAACATATCTTTTATAATTTTATAATTTATGTTCTGTTACATTTCTTATTTTTTTATTTTTTGCATTTTAGTTTATGGCTGAGCTTAAATTATTCTTTTATTTATTTTGTAAGTTGAAAAATTGTCTTATTCGAATTCATTATAATTATTTAATATTTTTATATTGATAATTAATATAAATAATTAATATAAATAATTAATTACAAAGAATTATTTGAATATTTACAATTTAATAATTTAACATTTTTTTATGTTTTTATTATTTTTATTTATTGGTTTTTTTTTTCTATTATTTACATTTTAATTTATTTATTTTATTATTATTATTATTAGTGTTTACCTTGATGTGTTACAATTGAAAATGATGATTTGAAATTCAATGGCATAAAATCTGAACCATTTAATCCTTGATTCTCGGGTATGTTGGTCTCATTGAAGTAGACGTGTGTACGTTCCGGATGATCGCGCTCAGAGACGGTCACTTTATAGTAATTGGATCGAAAAAAGTACGAGTGATCGGCCCAGGTCGCTTCCGGCGTGGGTGGCTTTTCAGATAACCAACTGAAGTGCATTTTGTAAATTCAATTTTCGATTTGATGTTTTTTTTTTAATATTTTAATTTTTTTTTTTATTTTTTTTTTTATTGTTTAGTTTAATTTAATGGGTTGTGAATCACGTGTTTGTTTTTTGAAATAAAGACACTTAAAATTTAGGACAATTTAATTTAACAACACGCTGAATGTTGTGCGCATTCTGGCTGAGCAGGCAGCAAGGATATGCAGCCAGACTTCTTGGGGCATATCCTCGCTGAGCTATGCACAGCACAAAATAGGCCAACAAATGGGAGAGTTTTGAGAAAATTAACACTCACACGCTTAAAGAGAAATTGCAAACGCGTTATATAATATCATGTAACTAGACTAGAAATAGAATTTAATAAGGCCTAAACAAAATTGTCTTTAAAGAGCAGATCCTGTGTGCGAATATCCTTAACACATAGAAGCACACACACAAACACAAGCACGCACACACTGGATTCGATTTTTAAATTTGATTGCAGTATTTAATTATGCTGCTTAATTAATGTGTTTAACACGATTTGAAATTTGCCAGCGACGTTTTCGTTTTTCAAAAGGTCCACGCGTCTCTACGTCCCGATTTCAAGTGAACATCGACAGTTCCAAATTGAAATTAAGGCCAATATATAAAAGCATGCCAGTTCCTAGCACAGAGATGCGTCTCTACAGCAGCAGCAGCAGCAGCAGCAGCAGAGGCAGCGACGCTGGCAGCATAGATCTGCCAACACACACACAGACTTATCTGGCAAAAAATATGGCTGCCGATGTTGAGGCCTGCGCTGCTATAAAGTAGGCAGCAGAGCCAATGAACGATATATAAAATATATAAAAAAAAAAAAAAAAGAAATAAATAAATTGGAAATATTTGCCATATGACAAGTGTGTGTGTGTCTGTGAGTGCATGTGTGTGCGTGTGTGTATATATTATATATTCACATAGAGAACGTGGCTAAAACATTCGAGCTCAACATGTCCTAGTATTTGTCTCTCTGGGACAGTTTAACAGTTGTCATTTCGAATTTCGAACTCGAAACTTGCAAATATAAAATTAATTTATGCATTTCGAAAACATATACATCGCCCGCTCTCTCTCTCTATCGCTCTCTCTCTCTTTCTCTGTGTGTATGTGTGTATTGTAAAGGAAATACAATTTATTACTTATTGCTGCACAGGCGACATTAAATTTATTAATATTTGCCCATTAAAAATGTTTAAAAATAAATGCGTTATATATTTTTTATATCCAGCTATAAAACATCAAAAAATTTGATATCGAAAAAAAAATTGTGGAATGTCGAAAATGCGTAAAACATTGTGTCAAACGGTTTTTCGGCTTTTAATTGTCGAAATACGTATGGCTCTATGTGTACATATATATATATATATGTATATACACACATATACATATATATTTATACATCCATATATAATGTAACTTATGTAATTGATTTTGCATTCGGTTAATCTTAAATATATTTGGCATTGACATCAAATTGCAATTGGCCAAAATCAATCAAAAAATTGCGGCAAAATAGTTAGAATACAATTTGTCATCAAATTTTCATTGAAAAAATTCAATTGATAAAACAAAAACTTGTAAAGCAAAATTAAGCTTAATTAGACTTAGTTTTGATAACAAAATAATTTAATTTAAAAAAAAGTGTCTCTAAAATAAGTCTTAAAATTGGATTTGACGATTAGGTTATTACAGCTCTTCTAGGTATATAAAAAATCACGTTTTTCCAAAGTCTAAATAAATATATTTATAAATTTTAAATAATCTGAGCCAATGTCTAACTCCTTTAACTATGGTTGTCCAGTTCATAGCCTCAACTCAGCTCCAATTCTGAATTGGATGAAAAAAACCTTATTGTTCTATAATTTCATGCAGTTACTGATATGAAAGTTATAGATACGCATATCATATTATTTGACTTTTGCTCAAACAGCTAAGATCCGTTCAAAGTTTGCAGACACAACTTGTGAGCGTAGAAAGTTGGCTCGGACGTCAGCTCGTCGCCAGCTCTGATGAGCTATGAAAAATGAGTGCAACAAATGCGCAACAAATAATGTCGTTTGGGCAAAACGAATCATTTACAATGAGCCATCTTCAGGCGAAATGGAGCGCAGCATTAAAGCGTTGCACGTTCCACATGTGCCACAAAGAGCGGCGACACTTGGGCTTGGACACTTGGCACGCCCAAACGGTGGGCATTTTATTGATTTTCGCTGCCACAAATGAAACGTGGCCGCCGTGCAAGACACAGTCTCTAATGAGTAGACGACAGACCCAGTTTGGCCTCCTCTCTATTTGCATTTCGATTTTGCCCCAGCTAGTTGCATGGAAGCGTGAAAAATCGTACAAATATTTGCAACAGGCGGCGACTACCTCGCCGAAACACACATATATCTCTATATATTCCTATATATATTTATTTATATATAGCGCATTTATTTATTGATTTGCAATAGCAGCGAAATCCCAATGCAAAACAGCTCATCAATCACGCTGAGAATTTAATAAAATCGTGTGCAAGCGTTTTACAACTCGTAGATCCCTCGACAAAACTGCATCAATTTAGCTAATTAACAAATATAAAACACAAATTTTAATTACTTTCAAGCGGAGGCGAACGCCGTCAATGAACCATAAACAAAAGAAATAAACATATAAAAAAAATAGAACTAATTTAAATTTATAAAAATACGCCTTGTATCTCATGCAAAAACATAATACTTATGTATAAACAAAGGAAATTAATATACAAAATAAATTGAAATTTAAATGTATAAAAATAAATCTTGCATCTCATGCAAAAACATAATATTTCTGTTGACATTGTTTTGATACGCTGTGCCCAAAGGGAAAAGGAGTATATTGGTGTTGTGTAGTTTACTTCGGGTCGTATGAGCGCATACCATATCGTCGTTATATAGTTTAAGAATACTCCCAATTTCAAGTCTCTCGCACTTCAACTTTTCTCTTTGTGATATTTTATATATAGTAAATCCTCATTTGCCACGTCTCAGTGAGCGTTTCAACATAATTTGAACTTTATCACACGAAATTACTCACGAGCATATATTCTAATTTTCAAGTCTCTAGCAGCAATAAGGGCGAAATATTTTGCATTTATACGAACTGACGGGCACTAAGCCAATATACTCTTTTACCCTTCGGCAACAGTGTATACAAGTATATACGACAGAATGCTTGCTCATCAGTTTTGTCTCAGAGTTTTGGGTATCTTCTAGTCAAGCAGCCGCCACTTTAGCACTCCTACTTGCTGTCATTGTTGCTGTCTAATTAAGCTGTCCGACTGTCAACAGTTAAGCAGATAAACCGTCAAACATATGACAGCTTATCTGTCCGCCCGTCTTTAGCTGCAGTCGCAGCGCCTGCCTTAGCCTGGGGACCATTGGCTCCCTCACTTGCTCATGGTGTCGCAGCATTTCTCATAGATATATTTTTGAGATATTCTTTTTCGTCTTTCAACAATTTACGACATTTTCGGTTTCTATTTTTGTTTGTTTCATGCACAATGGAAGCGGCCAAGAAGCTGCACTAAATACAATCCGCTGCTTAAATGGCGCATAAATATTATGAATATTTTTTTGATTAAATAAATTAAATTGTTTTTAATTCAAAAATATAAATTTAAACTTAAACACGAAGCAAAAAGCGTTAATGGGAATTTTGACATTGCAAAAGAATTTTACTTCTATATTAAAAAGTTTATTGATGCATTATAAATATCAATTTAAATATATATATATATGAATAAGAATATAAATAAATTAAAATATATTTAAATATATATTTGTGTATGCTGCTAAATATTTAAATAGTTTACTCACCAGTTACGTTTCCGCCTGTTGTTGGTAGTGGCAATTTCTCAAAGGCAACACTTCGATAGGTTACTTCAGATTTTCCGTTGACCAGTTCGCTCTTTATAGTATTGAGATGTGGAAGATGAGGAGAAAATAGACAAATATAAAATAATTGAAGTTAAAAATGTACCTAAGATTGAGATATCAAACATATAGATATATATTTGATAACAGCGTTTCCTAAAGCTTCAAACTATCTTATTTTTTTCTGTTATAAACTATTAATTTTTTTAATGCTTAGACTTGAAAGTTTAGAATAATAAAGCCAGAAAACTTTTAGAATTTGTCAACATTTATGGATATTTTCAGAATTTATTAACTATTTTATTCATTTCAGATTAGTTCAAATTTATAGATTCTTACTTTATTCTTATGAGATTTCAAATAAGAATAATTTATACAAAATTATAAATTATTAAAAGTTAAATAATCCAATATTCAGATTAAGCAGAAATTTCATTTGCACAATAAAAAAATATGTTTATTTTAAATATTCACACTTTTAAATTACAAAATCTTGACTAGTCCTTGATATTTCTTTACTTGTTGCACTTGAATCTGTATTTAGGTTTTCTTGATTTCAATTAAATTTAAATCTTAATTCTTATGTTGTCTCACTTGCATAATCTTCATGTTTACATATATATAAATATATAAATTTATTTATATATCACATCTGTTGCTTCAATCAGCAATGTCTATTTCATTTTTTGCTCACCTGTGTTGTTGTCTGCTTAACCACTTTGGTCGTATGCTCCTCGATGTATTCACTGTGCGAGTATTGTTCGATGCTTTCGACAGCCTGAGGTCAATGAGAATCAAAATCGAAATGCCCAAGTTATACACCCGATAGATATATATATATATAAATTAAGATTTCTATTGAAATATTGCATGGAACAACAGCCAGACATGCGATTGGTCAAAGATTTCGAAATCGGAACACAATCACGAGAACTACTTATGTTCGATAGACATAGATATATGTATATATTCGTATACTTTGCACTTGTGATGAAATTCGCGCAAATATTTTACAACTATGGATAGTGCGCTGGCTTCTGCTTATTATTAAAAACTGCTGCATTGATTGATATGGGCAAAAAAGAAAAAGAAACATTCAAATTGAAAGTGTGAAACTAGGCGAGAAGAGGAAGCGAACTAATGAAGCTGCTAAAGAGTGAAAGGCATAACAATAATAAGTACACACACAGAGAGTCGAGTCGAGTCGAGTCGAGTCGAAAGGAAGTGGCATTGATTGACGCTTTTTCTTTATTTCCAACCTGCCCGACCCCCTGTCCAGTCTCATCCTCGAGTCATGTGCTAAGAATTTCCACAAGCAAACTCTCTTACATAAGCACAAAATATTTATATTGAGAATATTCAGAAACAACCGAAAAAAAAAAAATAAATAAATAAAAATAAAATAAAAATCCAAAAAGTCAAAGATACAAATCTCAATAAAATATTTTCGCTATTAATAAGAAGTACGTGAATTCACACAGCCAATCAATAGATGGGCAAACGAACGAGGGCTTTTCGCAAAATATCCATATACATACTATATGTGATGCATATAAATAAATGAGTTCGAAATATTTACTCAATATGCAGGTGCTACAGGCATGCCATAAAGAAAACGTCACTAGCTATAGAAATATTGCACTATTCAAACTTCCAGTGTTGCAAAGCGCGATAGTTCGTTAATGCTGATGACGACGGCGACGTGTACAAACTTGAACTAAGAATGGATGCGCGACTAGCCCAGGCAACTAGTCGTAGTAGCTGACAATCTGTACGCTCACTCAGTCAGCTGCTGCTTCTTCTTGCGCATATTTAATAGTTTCCACAACAAATTCAGCACACACACACATACACACACATGTGTATATATATAGACCCTGTGTGTGAATTTGATGTGCTTATTTTAATTACTTGCAAATTTTTAGTTGCAGCACATGAATTGCATGGGCAGACGCTGTTATGGGCGGCGTATACTTGATATTTTGTGCTTGCCACGCGATTGCCAGCAACGGCAACAACAAATGTGATTCAGCAGCCTCTTCGCTTAGGTTCTTAGCGCTGTTATAAAATACATACATGTGTGGATATATAAATATATAGATATATATATACATAGCATACCCATCCATACATATGTAAATTTATAATTCAGCAGCATTTTATATATATCTATATACATACATATATATAATTGCATTTACACATTTATATTTTTATATATGTTTGAATATCAAAAATAATTTTGCCGTTGTCTGCGTAAAACTAATTTCAACAATTTTTACATCCACAAAATTTTGTATTCAACTTTTCTCTGTGCTTTTCATATTATTTAAATTTAGCATTTAAATTTGTTGTTGTTTTTAGTGTTAATTATTAATTCAATGTAATTCATTTGGACTGTAAACAATGTGTAAATTCATGTTCCACATTATTTACTCTTTGCATATTGCTGCAGACGGGCAACAGACTAACGAATCACATCAAATTACAGGGTATAATATATAAAATAGATTCCATTGCTCAGCATTATTAAGAAAACGGTTTGATTTTTACGCAAAATTAATTAAATTTGATAAAAAATCAGAAATAAATTTTTCTAAGTTCAGATTGAGTCTTTCTTTAATATTTTAGCAGTTGGCAAATAAAAAACTTTTTAGAAAAAGAAAAGAATGTAATATTATAGAAAGCTTTCTTAGGTTTCCATAGGCGCTGCAATAATTCTGCAGTAAAAATATATTCAATTGCCAAAGACATATTAAAATTTAAATATACCACAAAACCATCTTCCACCCATGCGTGTGGGTGTCGCAGCACTTTATGGCCCTCTTAAAAAACTTGAAAAGAATAGGGCCAATGTGGCAAACGTCACGTAGGCAAAGTAGATCAAACCAATGAACTGCTTTGCTTTATATCTGTTAGACTTACTAGTTCAAGATTAGAGAGTATAAAATGAATTTTTTGTTAGATTTGCACATGAAATTGTAATTTTTAACGCTCGGCTAAGCATTATTAATCACAACTAAAGATAATTAATCTTCGTTTCAATAAAATAATTAAGATATTCCATCTGGGCAGAATGCCCGCAAATGAAACTTGCGCTAAGAAAAACACGTCTTATATGTGTGTTTGTGTGTGTGTGGGATGTGTGTGGTAATGTGTGTGTAGGTGGGTGTGTATATATATATATATAGATATATATATATGTGTTTCTCTCAGTGCTTATATAATAGTCGCTGTTTATCTGACAATTCATTTGTCAACTTGTCAGCATGTGTACTTACAGCATAATCAAATTTAGCTGAAAACCAAAAAGAATACAAAGTCTAAAACATGCCGGAAATTATTATGCCACAAGGAACATTAGAGGCATAATCAAGACCATTCGATATAGAAATTAAACTTTGAATGAAGACAGAAATTGATGGGTCAAAAAATAAATATAAAATAATAAAAATTAAAACCATTTTCTACAATCGGAAGGAATGCAAGATGCTGAGGCAGCTATGTGATATATTACCTCTAGAACTACTCAGCCTACTACTAAATACAAACACAGACATCTACATATCTACAGATAAACAGCTCGGATAACTAAGATTGGTTGGCATGTAAGACGACAGACAGACAGACATGCAAGGCTATAAGGACTCACAGATAAAAATGATATAACTTATACGCCCAACAGAGCATTATAAAAAAAAAAAAAAGAAGTAAAATATCTACTAAATAGTGCAAAGTATACGTTTTGTGTTAGGTAAAAATATATATAGATAAAATAAATGTGTTGTTAAATTAGCAATTATTATAAATTAATTTTTTTCTTTTTTTTTTTTTTTTTTTTTTTGTAATGTGCTGAAGCAACAAAATTGAGCGCAACCAAGTCAGGTGTGTATGGGTTTTGTTTTGGTTTTTGCTTTATGATATATACTAAATCATATATATATATACATGATATGTATATATATATATATATATATATATATGCATGATTTATAGAGGCTGTTAACAATTGGCAAATTACAAACACACACAAACAACTTACGCATAGGAATTGTGTAACTAATTAAGCATTAAAACAATTGAATCAAATAAAGCGCATATTGTAACTTAGCAGAGCAGAGCATTTTTGGTTTTGCTTGAAAATCAAATTTTGAAAACGTTTAACATTCGCATGCAGTTCGAAAATTGTCGAAATATTTTCTCTATTTTTTCGTATTTTTTTTTGTCTTTTTTGTTGTACACAAAACGTTGATTTTGTTGTTGTTTTCATTTATTTTGTTGTCATGTTTTACAATGTTGCACTTAAATTGTATTCTCTTTGTTTTATTGCTGGGTCTTCATTGCTTCATATACATATGCTTTATATACATATATACTGTATATACATATATATATATTTATATATATATATATATATATATATATATATATTTATATATTTACGTACATATGGTAAATTGTTTGCGTGTTTCGAATTTGAATTATTTTTCTCTCTTCTTTTCTTGTGGTTTTTCTTTACAAAAACAATTTGACATTAACATTGAGGAAAGCACAAAACACAAACACCCAAAATGATTGTGAATTTGACTAGACGACGTGTAGAGTATTCATTGTTGTTGTTGCTTATGAGATAAATAGATTATGATAATAATTGCTAATTTTTGGTTTGGTTTGGTTTTCAACAAATGTGTGTGTGACTAGATTTGGCTGCAGTTGGTTTCTTTTGTTTTCAGACTACCTTAATGGAGAAGCTGCCATTGGGTATATCCTTGCCGCCGAACTTGACATTGATGTCATAGTCGCCGGGGTCGTTCAGGGCGTACAGTATGTCAAAGAAGCCATCCTTCTCGACGACGTCAATGTCCACGATTTCACTGTGGGAATTTTTGTACATTTGCATTACTACCGTCCGATAGGTGGCGCTCGCTCGCTATGCATTTACTGACCTGCCCTCCTTGTTGGTTATCTTGCAGGTGACAGCACCATTGCCCGCCTCGCGTGCATCCACCTTGAGATGCGACTGGCTGCCGGATGGCTGTATTTTGGGCGCCTCCTCGACAAGCTTACATTTCTTGGCCTCGCCGGTGGGGAATGCTTCGAGTTTGAAGGGCGAGCCCTCGATCTCCTTGTCGCCATACTTGATGCTGCACTGATACGTGCCGCACTCGTCGGGCACAAACGAGACCACATAGGTGCCGGTGGCTACCTCTTCGAGGCGCGGCTGCATTCGCTTGCCCTTGGGATTCTTGATGGCCACATTGATGTCCGCCTGGCCGGCTTGCTTCGTATCAATCTCAAATTCGGCCGGCAATGAGGCGGGCGTTTTCTTCTTCTCGTTGACGCCCTTCACCGTGACCTTGGTCGCCTCGGATTTGGGGAAAACGGTCATCACAAACGGACTGCAAGCGAAGCATAATTTGAGCAAGCAGATACGCAGATAAGGTTAAGATAAGCTCACTCACCTGCATGGCACTTCCTCGTCGGCGAACTTCACCTGGCAGGTGAGCACGGAACCGGCCTTGGGCGGCACATAGTGAACCGCATAAATGCAATTGCCCTTGTCCTCGACGCTCAGATTGTCAACGGGTATGCCCTCGGAGTTGGTCAGCTTGACGGCAATGCGGCCAGGACCAGCCTCGCCCACATCCACGTTGAACACCGTCGGCACACTCTCGCGCACCTGGCCGTGCTCGATGCCCGGCCCGTAGACCTTCACCTTGCTGGGATCGACGGTCTCCTCGACGAGCACACGGAACGGCGAGCCGGGTATGTGCTTATCCGCAAAGCGTATGGTTATATCATACTCGCCCGGATCTGTGGCCAGATAATCCACGTCGCAGCTGCCGTCGCGATTATCCGTGCAGGTCATCTTGGCCTCGGAGGGTCCCTCGATGGCCAGCGAGAGGCCACCCTTGCCGGCGCCCTTGGTCTCCACCGTGAATTTATTCTTCTGATTGGTCAAGCCCTTCTCCAAGCCCGGGCCGTAGGCCTTGCAGCGCGTCGGATCACAGCCGCTCTTCACGTTCACCACGAATGGCGAGCCCGGCACCGGAATATTATCATACATCAGCTCGATCGTATGACGGCCCGCCTCGAACGGCGAATACATGATGCGAAAGATGTCATCGGTGGGTCCCGGCACGATCTTGCTGGGCAGCACATGGCCCATGGGATCGAAGATGGCGCACGAGAGCTTACCGGACTCGATGTTGCTGCCCACCTTGCTCATATCGACCATAAAGTCCGTATCGGCGTTCATGATGACACCTGAGTGGAAAGCGGCAGCAAGATTAGCAGACAGAACGGAAATTCAAACAGGTGAGCAGAACAATGCGGTGCGATTAGTGTATCAAATGGTTTAGTTCTCAACAAAAACAATACAGCAGCAACAACAACAACAACAACAACAACAACAAGAATGCGAGCAACAGCGAGAAGAGTTAGCCTTGGGTCAGCTGCGTGCGACTTTTGGGCCTTGGGCTGGTATTAGAGCAGAGGCAGATTACGGATTGGCGGATTTGCGGATTGGCGGCAGCAAACTGGAGCAACTGGAGTAACTGGTAGCCTACCATGCGGCTGGATGCCGATGCCGCTGACACGCGTATTCTTCAGATTTGGCACCGGCACGATTATCGGCTGGAATGGGGAGCCATTGATGTGGCGCTCGTTGAACGTTATGTTGACACTGTAGTCGCCCGCCTCGGTGGGCAGATAGGCAACGTTGCAGGTGCCGTCGCCATTGTCCCGACAATTGATGGCCGCCTCGCAGGGACCCTCGACAGTGACGCCCAGGCCACCCTGGCCAGCACCGCGTGTATCGATCATGAACTCGGCCGGCTGGCCGACAATGCCGCGCTCCAGGCCCGGACCGTAGGCGTGCACCTTGTTCGAGTCGCTGCCCGTCAGGCATTGCAGCCGAAAGGGGCGTGGCGTTATTGGCGTGCCGCCAAAGCAAATGCTAAGCAAATACTCGCCCAGCTGCGTGGGCGTAAAGTTGACCAGAAAACCCTCCGCTGTGGGTATGATGTGCGCCTTGACCCGATTGCCCGACGGACTCGTTATGGTCACAGCCAGATCCGCCTTGGGCAGACCGTGGGTAATAATACGAAACTGCTGCAAACTGTTCAGGGGCGCGGCTTGTGAATGAATGAAATGACTTGGACTTAGACCATGATGTGCACACGTATATCAAGAGAGCTAGACTGTGGATTCGGAGTAGAATCAGCTTGAGTACTTACTGGGCTCCAGGCCGTCCACTTTGATCTTGGACACATCCACCGTCTGCTCGACGACCACCTTCTGGCCGAGCGGCACACGCTGGCCGCCGTATGTCATGGTCGTGGTGTAGGCGCCCTTCATGGGCGGAATGACCTCTACGGAGTACGTGCTATCCTGGTTGTCGATGATGCGGCAGGGCACATCCAGCTTGGTGTCCTCGTGCACGATTTTGACCTTGAGCTCGGCCTCGCCGGCATCGCGCGCATCCACATTGAAGTGAGTGGCCACATTGGGATGGACGCCCGGTTGCAGCCAGGGTCCAAAGGCTTGCACCTTCGAGGCATCCACAGGCACGCCCACATAGATGCGATGCGGTGAATTGGGAGTGGAGACGCCACCATAATTAACTAATACCAAAGGGCAGAGATTAGTCAATGGGCATCAATAACGGAGATGGGGTAGTTTACCTTCAACTGTGTGTGGCACGCCGGAGTTGGGCGTATAGCTGACCTTCTTGGTGCCGTCGGGATTGCTCTTGATCTGCACGGGCAACTTGTTGCCGTAGACATCCTGTACGACAATGTCGAGCGGGGCATTGCCCGCCTTGCTGGTATCCACATCAAAGCTAGCCGTCTCATTGATGGTCACGCCATTCTTCTCCAGGCCCGGTCCGCTGGCCTTGACCAGCTCCGGATGGAAATCGGTGCGCGGCAGTATGTGTGCTATAAACGGCGACTTGGGTATGTCCTCGTTGTCGCAGAGTATGTGCACAGCATACTCGCCCACGGCAGTTGGATGATACTTGACCAAGGCGGAGCCATCACCGTTGTCATGGCACTCGATCTCTGCCTGCGAGGGTCCGGCCACGGTGAAGCCGAGTGCGCCCGTTTCACCATTCGTCTCCACCACAAAGGCGGCGGGATAGCCAATGACGCCGCTGCTCAAGCCGGGCCCGTAGGCCACAATTGAGGATTCCTTCTTGGGACCCACTTTCACCTCGAACGGCGACTTGGGCACCTCTTGACCGCTGAACGTAATCATGACCACATAGCGACCCTCCTTGGTGGGATAATAGTGGCACTCGTACGTATTCCCATCCACCTTGGACTGCATGACATTCTGGTTCATGCCGCCAGGTCCGATGACGCGCACCTCTGGCACACCCTCGCCGGCACCCTCGGTATGTATCTTGAAGTCGGCATCGTCGCCGACACGCACGCCTGTCGCCTGCAGTCCACGACCAGAGACGCGCACCTTGCGCGCATCCGACAGCGGAGCCACCTTCACGGGGAAGGGGCTATTCGGTATGGGCGTGCCCGCATAGAACACATTTACCGAGTGCAGACCCTGCAGTGCGGTGACATATTCGCAGCGCCAAGTATCATTCTCCAACTGGCGCACCTTGGCGGCCACCGAGGTCTTATGGTTGGCCGGATCAATGATGATGACCTCGGGCACACCGCGACCCGCATCCTTGGCGAGTATATCAAAGAAGGTCGGCTTCTTGATGGTCACCCCAGTGGGCTGTATGCCGGGGCCGGTCACCTTCACCTTCGAGGCATCACCCGCATGACCCTCGACCTTGACGGGGAACGGCGACTTGGGTATATCGCGACCCGAATACTTCACGGTCACCTTATGCAGACCCTCGGCCTTGGGTATGTACGAGATGGTGTAGGTGAGATTCTTGTCATTGTTGAAGCGCACATCGGCCTTCTCCACCACGCCGTCGGGTCCCTCAATCTCCACATCGACAACACCTGCAAAAAATTGGGAGTGTAAAATTGCAGAACTTCTCGATTTTGGCTGCTATTCGACTCACCTTTGCCTGCGCTGAAAGTCTCGACGGTGAAGTTGGCGGGCGCACCAACTACGGGGCCAATGGGCTCAATGCCGGGTCCATAGGCGCGCACTCTGCGACAAGGAGAAGCACGGAATTAGTTTGAAATGCATACGAAACTGATTAAAATGTTAGCAACATTTATAATAATTTATAAACAATTAAAGAACTAAATTCATTTACAGCCGAAAAGTATGCAGCGATTTTTGCACGGGCAGCGTTAGGCAGCAGCAGCTAAAAGTATGCAACGAATTTTTTTAAGTTTCAGCTCCATGAGAGAAACTTAGAAATTCAAATGAAAACCTCTAAATGATTTTATTTACTAATTAATATAAATAATTAATATACAAAATGAACTGCAAAGGCAAAGAAACACTTTGTCAATTTGCAGAATTTAAAATGAACTCAAACTCAACTCGAATGTGGCAAAAATAAATTGTTTAGTTAGTGCTAATAGTTTTCAACTAAAATGCGCTAATCAAGCGAACAAGATTTTTCAGGTCTATATATATACATATATACAAGAACCTGTGCAACAACTAAAAGCAGCGGCAGCCAGAGCAGAGCCAGAAGCCAAAAACCAAAGCCAGACGAGCAGCGTGTTAAAGCTTCCATTAGATACGCGCGCTCAAGGCTAGGCACAAAGTAAAGCCGCAGATAACAAACGAAACAATTTCAAACAAAAGAAAGAAACAAAAAAAAACATTCTTCGGCTATCCGAATATTAAATACCCTGAGCAGACATAAAGGAAATATAAGTGTATATCATCAATCTCTATATATAGTAAGACTGATTGATAAATTGATATCTGTTGACGTATGTTAATTTGCATATATTAAGCTGAGAGGTTTTAATAGATTTTGAAGTGAGAAAGAGAGAGAGAGATAGAGAGAGAGAGAAATAACAAAAAAGAGAGAGATTTGTTCTTTATATGCTACATTTATATATATCTCAAGCATATCTAGACGGAAGGACTACAACTTGAATAACCAACTTGATGGGTACACTTAATGTGCCCTTTGTTAGGGTATACAAAAATCAAAAATATAAAATGGACAGAGCATTTAAATCATGGCGCATATATAAAATGCCATAAAGTAGCCAAATGCGAAAACATATCAAAAACGTAAGCCAAAATTAAAAAGAATAAAAACGGCCGACAAAAGGCGACCCAAAACAAGACGAAGAAGAAGCATGCCGAACTTACCGCGGCGGAGGAATGCTGAGATTTGCAATATTCAGACATTATATATATATAAATAAATATATAGATAGGCAGGTAGTAGTATATATAAGATATATACACATTATATAAGAGCAGGTTGGTAAACAATCAGAAAAAAAAGAATAAAATAAATAAGAGAAGAAAGAAACCAAGTCCAAGAAATTAAAACAGTTTGCCCATAAATGTATTTAAATTTTTGGTAAGAAGGAAAAAGAGAAATAGAGAAAGAGAGAAAGAAAGAGAGACGATTAAAAGTTCAGTTGGTGGCTTTCAGAACTGGGCTTAAACAATTGCATCACAGTTGGTTTTAGTCCAGAGCGAAAAAGTGTGAAAACTTTACAATCGATCGAGTGATTCCTCAGAGTGGAAAATTTTACGTGCCTTAACTGCAGTTGGATCAGTTGAGAAATTGGAGGCTTACCTATTGGGATTCGTCTTGGGACGCAGCGGTGCGCCTGTCTTCAGCTTGGAGTTGGGATATTGCGACAGATATGTCATCATGGACTGCTCATCCACATTGGGATTGACCAGCTCCTCCGGCTTGATCAGCTGGCGCACATTCAGCCAGTCATCGGCCAGACCCATGGCCTCAGAAGCGTTCTGCACCGCATCCTTGGGATCCCACAGCTCCCAATCGGGGCACAGGCCGGGCGCACAGGCATCGACCAAAGCACCCACCGCCTTGCCCGTGGTCCAGTCATTGGTGAAGTTATTAATGGGCATATCGGGTATGCGCGCGTGTATCCAGTTCAACAGGCTGCAAGCAACAAGAGTGGCAATGTGGGCTTGGCATTTCGAGAACGTGTGCAGCTACTTACCGCTGCTTGGGCGTCTGCCCAGAGCCATTCAATTGCTTCTCATCCTCGCCATCCCACATGGGCATCGATATCGAATAGTGCAGAATGAGCGTCCATATAAGACCCAATATCAGTTTCAGCTTGCAGTCAACAATATCCGAAGAGTCTGAGTCAAAAGCAGAAATAAAATATGAGATTGGAACTGTGAGAGACTTAAATTTATGAAGAATCTTAAGACTTTTCTACAGTCAATATATAAATATGTATTTTAGTCTAAGAGGCCCATTAAGAAATTTATAGATCTTGCAATGTTACTGTATATAATAGAATAAATTTTAAAATTTATAAATTTATTATTATCTATTCTAAGACTTCCATAATAAAACTCATATGATATCATATGATTTTAATGCATTCTGAATTTATGAGGCTTAAGTTATTAGCTCTTTTATTGCAGATCTGGTGATTTAGTTATTGTAAGTAGTTGCTGTTGTGGAATTAGTTGAATTGTTGTCAAACCGGGCAATAGAACGAGGACCACCGTTACGAGCACTCGAAAGCGTCATAAACTTAATATGTCTATTAAATGCCTGGACCAAGTTTAGCCAACAGCAACTGCTGTGACTGGCTGGATGGGGATCATCTGTCAATGGCAACACCGTTGCTGCGCAACTTGTTGCATGCAACAGAGCCGCAACAAGCTGCCAATTATGTGCAAGGCATTTGCTAACTGTTGCAACAACTTTGGCCACAGCAACGGCCAAACACACTCTGAGACGGCATTTGCCTCGCATTGCTGGCCTGGTCAAGTTCAGGGCTAATGTGCACGCGACCAACCAGCTCGTCGAGCCGGTTTGTTTGTATTTTTCTTTTTTATATATTTTTCACTATGGTCATGTCTTGCCGGTCGCTGCCATAGACAAAATATCTTTTGTTATGCTAAGCGAATTAAACAAATTGAATTTATGCTTGAAACTGTTATTTCTTTTTGTGAGTTTATTGAACCAAGCCCGAGCATTTGATAAGCACTCAAATAGGAGCAAAGTGAAAGGTTCTCTACGCACTGATAGCGTTTCAAACATAGCGCATAGCCTGGCAACAACTGCTCACTAATCAAATGTAACCAGGTGACATCTTTTCCACTCACTCCCACTCTCTCTCTCTCTCTCTCTCTATATCTGTGTGTCTGCAATTACGACCTTGTTGAAGAGGCATCATAGTGAAAGTTTAGCGAAACATTTACTTGGCCACCCCCTGCTTAACTTATTGTAACCAAATACAGCAGCGACACATGCGCACATGCACACATGCGCATGTCATATGCAAGTGACGACAGTCACAGCACAGTGACATGCGTCAGCATGTGCAGGCGTAGGCAGTTTAATCTGCATGTGCTATGCATAGCTATTTATACCCTGTAAAATGGGCATTTGATGTGTATGTGGCAGAAGACACTTATAATATATGTATATGAATTATATATATATACATATATATATATATATATATATATATATATATATATATATTTATTTATTTATTTATGTATATATATATATAGAGTGACATATATATGACATAGACTATACATAAATATAGAATGACTAGCCAGATCTTAAGGTTCTTTCATTCTCAACTAGATTAAATAAATATAATTTTATTTAAATAAAATTAAATCAAGTTATTAATGCCTTACTCCGCTACTCAAGTGTTGCTTCTGCTCAGTTGTTGATTCATGCAACACAATATGCTCAAATTGCAATTACAGGGTATTCACTTGTCTATGCGCAAACTTTTTGCCTCGTTCTGTCTGGTTTTTTGGGCGCTTTCTAGTAGAACGCTTTTGCCGCTGCTTTGGCTGCTCAACGAGCCATTAAAACATTTGCTGATACAGCTCCACCATAAACAAATACACAAAACACATATAAATCTATATCTATATGTGCATGTATGTATGCATGTACGTACATATGCATATATAGACATAAAGTGGGGCTCTACTTGTTATGGCCAAACGTAGCCTTGCTCCGACATTGGCGAAATTTGCAATTGGGCAATGTTTACTTTTGGTGCCACTTGTGAGAGAGATTCAAGATTGGCCAGAATCGTAGCTGAAGATGGCGATGAGCAGCAAACCGGCTAGTTTGGCCTGCCTGCACGCCGGCCTGCTAGCCTGCCAGCCTGCCAAAAGCCGTCAAATTGTCAGCTCGTGGCCATTTAAACGCACATCTCGTTGGCCATTTCGAAAATGTTTTTTAACGCATAAATGACAAATGTATTAACTGCCAGCTAAATGCTTGGTCCATTGACACATATATGTATAAAAATTTATATATATTTGATGGAGTTGTCAAGCCAGCGTTGGCTCTCTCAACAATTGAGAAAGCGGCAATTAAAACGGAGAGAAGAGGCAAAAAAAAAATAAAAAAAATAAAAAAATAAAGATGATTTGGCTAATTAGGCTGGCAAATGCCGGCAACCGACTGCCAACTGCCGACTGTCGACTGTCGACTGCCTCCGACAATCTCTATAGAATGTCTAACTGTGTTTATCAACAACAATAACAACGAGCAACTGGAACTGGCTGTCCACTCAGTCCACTCCGTCGTTTGTTCTCGCTTGTAAACTATGCAGAAATATGCTAATAGATGCCATGGAGTTTTGCCATAACTGCGATAAATATCTTTAGTTAAAGCATATTAAGCAGTCGCAGCCCTCCGGCCCCCCTCAAGCAGACACCACGCTCAAGAGCCCATACATATGCATAAGTGTGAAGATGTATGCATATGCATATTAAAGCTAATCGTGAGACGGCAGAGGCAACCACTTCATGCAACAAAACGTGGCAACAATGCAGCGCTCCCTCCTCGAGAGCTCTTGGGTTCTCCTCGCTGCAACTTAATGTAAATCGTAAGTGCTTGATGTTATCTCCACAGAATTTTGGCAGCTCAAGGAAACCATTCACAGTCAGCTTGCACTGTGTGAAAATATGGGTGAAATAACTCGACGTAATTTAGTCTTTATACTTGATGATTAAATATGTATGTCTATATGATTGATTGACTGACAGACACTGGTTGAAGTCTAATGGAATAATGAATTAATGATTAACATAGAGATTTATTCAATTTGACTAACTGATTGACTATCTAAAATTGATTGATATACATTGATTGACTGATTGACTAGGTAATTCATTGACTGAATGAACGTTCTAATAATTGAATGAATTATACTTGATAACTGACTTAGACTGATTGAATTACATTGATTGATTGAATGAGTTTTAAATTGTCACATTAAATATGATTGATCGACTATGTGACTGATTGCATCTGATTGAAAAACTAACAGAAAGACCGACTGCTCGATTCACAATGATTGATGATTGAATCTGATTGACTGAGTAAGTGCTACATTTCCCAATGATTCATATTGATTGAATTACTAATTCACTGATTGATTAACATTGTTTGATTGATGGACAGATCAAATGCTTGACTGACTGATTGATTTTTAAATTGCCACATTGACTTTGTTTGATTGACTTTCTGATTGACACAGAATGATTCAGTAACGATTTACCTAATTTAGTGATTGACTAAGCTAAAATCAAGGCAGAAATATTTCAATATTATAAAAACTTCATATATATTCAACCGTAACATCATAACTGTAAATACTTAAGACCCAACCGTAATGAAAGAACATTTTCGTGTATATTATTATAATTGAATACATTAGCTTATAAATCAGCGAATATTTTTAAGGAAGAGTCTCACATAGCTTATTCATACAGCAGAAGCTAGTTTATTATAGCAAATATATCTTGATTTTGAAGCTGTAGGAATTCTTTTTTTTTTTTAATGGCTTTCAAAGAAATATTATCCATGGAGTGCAGTCCACGATGACATGGCATTATTTGGCGAGCATCAAGCAGAGCGAAGCTCCAAGAATTATGATGTTAGGCGCAACTGCGGAAAACTATTTAATTTACAGATAAACAAGAATCAGAGGCTAAATTGCCAAGTTGCAATCTATTGCCGTTGCCGTTGCTGTTGCCGTTGTAGTTGGCAGTTGTCAGTTGAAGTTGGAGTTGTAGTTGGAGTCTGCAACAAAATCTTTTAGTTGAGCTGGGTCACAGTCGTCAGACACGTTCTGCCAGAGCAGCAGACACGGAAATTGTGGCAAACACACTGACAACACTGGCTGGCTGGCTGCTGGCTGGCTGGCTGGCTGGCTGATCGCTGTGATTTTTCCCGACATTCTTGCAAGTGTGCCTGGGAAAACCAGTTTTCCACACGACCCAGCCTAATCATGCAGACGCGCGCCCGACGCTAATTTAATTAGAGGCAGGGCACCCAAACAGTCAAACGCTGGAGCAGTCGAGCAGTCGAGCAGTCTCGTAATGGAAAGCAGCTCAAACGGTGCCAACTTCTGCCACGGAATCTCCGTGGCATCGCTTAGAAAGTTGAGCCTGGCTGACAACAATCAAACGCAACTCTTAAGCCGCTCAGCTCAGCTCAATTTGGGCAGCTGTGCTGTGCTGCGTGGGCTGCGTGTGTGTTGCTGCCACACGAAGCATTCACCTTGTGGCACATATTTTCTTTTTACTTGTCGCATTTCAAAGCAACACTCAGAGAAAACCGACACCCAATGCGCTCCCACCTTACACATTTTTTATATATTTCTTAAATAGATTTTAGTCATTAGAATTTACTTTAAAATTGCACTTTTATCAGAGTCTAAGGCTATTCACACTTTCACAAGCTATTTGCATTTTCTCAAAGTGCAGCATTACTTCGCTCAGTGTATGACTATCTAATATTTCATTGTCGTCGCCGGCGCGCACTTGTTTTGGGGTTAATTGAACCGGCTTCTCTTTTTTTAGCTAGCGGCACAAGTTGCTAATTTGAATAAATGACTAAATTGCCAAAGGAGAAGGAGATAGATGGAGAGAGATAGTGACAGAGATAGAGAGAGAGAGATTTCAAGGCGCTCATCATCTATGGGTGATTAACCCTAATCTTATCACAATTGTATTTTGATCACGATGATAATGCGCCAAGTGCCTTGGTCAAGCATCATTTCTATTTAAGTCCCTCAATGTCAGTGTGGTGTTTCAATTGATGGCGTCATGTTAAAATTCACATTATAACAAAATATTTATTGTGTTGCCAGTGATTAATAACTACTACGTGCTGACTGCATTCCGGCATTGGACATTTCAGCGGAAACTCTCTGATAATGTGGGCTGCATATTCAACCTATTCAAGCCAACTCTCGACTCTGATTCATCTACGTGAGTTTGGCTACAGCAAATATTTTGCTAAACAAAAAAACAACATAATTTATCTGGTTTTTTTTTTTATGAACAGGAAAGAGCGAGCCAAAAAATTTTATATTATGCGACAAAAACAAAATTATTTTAATTGAAATTTTTAATAAAATAAACAAAGTTATGTAGAATAAATATTTACTAAAGATAAATGTGCATATTATCTAAATGTGTTGTGATTATAAGCTGAAGAGCACATAATCAGACAACTATGTAATCAGATTCAAAGCTCCTATAAAATATTGCTTGATATATTTACTTTAGCTTAAATAAAATAAGATTTGATTTAAGTGCAACTCTTTTTCAATATCAAAAATCTTTTAGATTTTTTATAAACTGCACTTTTTCCTGAAAATTTGAATTATCATAGTTAGACAAATATATTTTCCAAGTTCCATATGAGAAATTCCTCTAAAAATTAACTCTTATCGATACTCTCAAATCCCATTTTTATTGATTGTATACGACTTCATTTGAGACTTCCTTCATACTCAATAGAGGTCATTAAAGAATTTACGCTAAAAATATGTCCATTAACTTTTTGCAATCATGATAAACTAAATTCAGCAACAATTTTTTATTTATTATCACAAAAATATCCAGAATTCCAAGAACAAGAGCAAACTGTCCACATACGCTTTAAATTAAAGACCACATGAATATTTATTAACAAACATGTCAATGTCTACAAATGATAAGAAACTCATATAAATTGAAGGGATTCGAGTAAATAAAATATTTATTTTTTAATTCTGGTAACTTCTTTTTAAGTTGTGAAATTTTGGGATCTTTTCTTTTAATTGAGGAAATTTTAAGACTTTTTTCTATTTTACGATTTTCGTTCATAAAATTGTGTACAAAGTCTGAGCGACAAATATTTGAAGAGATTATTAACAAGCAGTTAAGAATTGGGTCAAATGGAACATGAAGCCTCAATTATGATTGCATATGAAAATATATTTGGTTTAATAAATTAAAATTGCTGACTATTTGACACTCGCGCACTCCCTCCTTGCCTATCTCCCTCTCTTTGTGGATCTGTTGACTCTCGAAGGGCTGCTAACTGTGGCGTCAACAATAACAATCAATTGGCTGTGACAAATTGAGCTAGACATCTGCTTTATAATATATCGAATTGTCTATGAGTCGCTCCATGCTTCTGTGGAGGTTTGCTTCCAGAGCTGTGAATTCAGCAAAGGAAGCATGCTGCAGTTGGGCGATACTGACTGAAGAATACTCGCCCCTGGTTTGAAATTGGTTAAATTGATTAACTTGAATCGATCTTTGAATACGAGAACCAAACACTGGATGTGTAGAGCCCTCATGTGCCTTATTTATTTTTATCTATATATCCTATTATTTATTTTTATCTATATATCCTATATCCTAATTCAAAACATTTTAAAGCGCCAAATAAAAACCAATTTAAACACTATGTAAGACATGATTTAAAATGTTAGGTCTCTAATTTTGAAAGCACCGAAGCAGAACCTTGAATTTCGCAAAGAGTCATTATAACCTTTGGAATACTCTATATAGTAATGCGTCTAATGACTGCTTGCCACAGTCCTGTCGCAATTTTGATTGATGAGTGGCAGAGCTGATCTGGGTTTCACCAATCGACAGCGAGTTTACATTAAACTTCAAAGCTAATGAAGTTATAAAGTAAACTACAAGTCTTATACATATAAGAAACATTTATATACCCGTTTTGCAGATTTGCAAACAGAGTATAAATCGCACAAACTTCTCAAAGTTTGCCGAAAAAGTCAGCAAAAAAGCCGCAGATGATGTCATTGAGTAAACTGAGCGACTTTATATATATGTACACATGTGAAGCGATATATGTTTCTCTATGCCTAATACCTCTTTTTTATTTATTTTATAATGTTATTTTTGCATTTGTTTTTTTTTTTTTTTTTCATGCGCTCGAGTGTTTTTATCATTTTATTTCTGTCTTTTTTTTTCGGTTAGATTTTTAGCGCAAACATTTGGAGATAATTCTACAATTTGTGGTTGGGCTGGGTATGCGTTCGTATGTATAAAAAAGTCTTTTCGCTAATTCAATTGACAGCACAAAAGAGTTCCAAAAAAAATAACAGAGAAATGAATTGTGAGGAATTTGTGAAACCAGTTTAAATTGTTAAACGTCGAACAGTTGCAGAGCTCCGCAATTCTCAGGCTCATTTCTCTTTCTTGTCGTCTTCATTAGTTTTTTGGTGCACAGGAAGAGGTGCGTCTTGGATAAAGTGAAATTAATTAACAGTAAATAGTTGCATATACACACATCGATCTATGTATGGTATAGGTGGGTAAGCTCTTGATATATATTTAAAAATATATTAAAAGAGTCTGCTCAACTGATAGATGATTGCACAAGAATGTAGAAATATCTACATTATAATTATAATAATATCTAATCTATGTCAATATCTATAATGAATACCTTAGTATCCTAGGGTGTAGATAACATATTTATAATATTTATCATTTATAAATTTCGTCAATCAATGTAAGTTTTATAGACAATTTTATCAATTTAATGGGAATTTTCTTTAATTTTGGGAATGAAAAAGGTTTCGCAAAATTAAACACAATTTTATCTTTTTCTGTTAATAGAGATTTCTTAATGAACAATTTCAAGTCGCTATCTCTCATAAGTTTCAATAATTTATCGATAATTTTTAAGAAAATTTGATATACGCGTGGTATGTGAGGAATTTCAGGTCTTCAACTATTATAACTTCCGGTGATGACGATAGACAGACAGGCCGAGAGACGGCAGCTTCAATTGTCTGTCGCATATAAGCTTTTAGAAATATAATATAAATACATTTGTATTGATTTCTGGCTTCAAATATTTAATGACACATCCATGTCAAGAGATATGTAATCATTGATATTATAAACTGATGATTCGAGCAAATCTTTTGAAAAATGAATCATATTCGTTGTCAAGTGAATCATTTAAGTATCTGTTTTAAATTCCAAATATTTTCTTCTACGACTCATGACTTTCATTTTAAACGTGGCTGATACAGTCAAAAGTTATTTCGGTCAATTTTAATCATTTCAAAAGATATGCCAGCTTTATCAATAATAATAAAATCGAAAGTTTCAATTTTCTGATTACCGATATATAAAAGGAAAAGATTATTGACCGATTAAACGTGAAATATACTTTGAGCTACTTGTAAAGTTAAAGGAGGACCAGCTTTACTTTTAAATTTGAGAACAAAAATTATTGCAAAAAATATATGCCTTATGCACAGTCCCGAATGCAGAATGTTAAGGAATATAACCTTGGTTGTATATCGCCATTCGATTTTTATATGATCTATAAGAAATTTTATTTACATAGCGCATACAAAAGTCATTTTAAAATAAACTCTCAATCCACAAGCAGACACCTTATACCTCATGTCGTTCTTAACACTCTGTTTCAGAGGTAACGCTCATAAAAAGTCGGTTAAAAACACATAAATGTTTAACATTATTTACGTAGCTGTCAATTATTGACAAACTGGTTTTTATGTACCCACAAATACTTGTACTGTTATATATACAGGTATGTATACTGATATGTATGTGGAATCTACCGAACATTTCGACTTTCTTATCAACGAGCTGCTAATCGAATTACAGCTGAAGCAACTCGGTCACACTCAGATTGAAAATCAAGCAAACAAACAAACAAGCGGACGGCTTATCACTTTGTGAATGAAAAAAAAAAAAATAAAAACTTTATTCTAATTAGAATTTGAATAAAAAAGTATTACAAAAATGTATATATAATTGACTGATTGCCTGACCGCGTGCCCGTTGAGGCCAGCTTGGGGAGTGACTCATTTGATCTAGGGTAAGCCTATCGCATACTCAATGAAAATTAGCACGAATTAAAATATATTTTTCAGATGCCGTTAGCTGTTAAAGCTCGTCATTTAGCTGGGCCTGAAAAAGGAAAGCCAATAGCTATCATGCACACTAGTAGACCCTCAAGCTGTGATGTAACTAACCTGCCAAACACTACACGCCTCGCTGAAGTTCTGGCCATCAAAATTGAAACAGTTTGAATAGATGACATACATATATTTATATATATGTATGTACATATATTCTCTGACATCATGTCTATAGTCATGAGTGCTATATGAGTACTGTTCAAAGCAGTCGCAGCGTAACGTGAACATTTGTCGTACTGAATCTTAAATTATGCATTCAAATTAACAAATGAAAGTAAAAATCGCATTGAGGCTGGGCGCTACGAATAATATGCTGGCCCACTAACAATACAAGTATATACGATGCCATATGACATCATTTGTTTTGTAGTCTTGTCGTATTGAAGAAATAAAAGCTACAGCAATGAGTAAATAACTTGTAAAAAAAAAACAGTGTGCAGCTTATAAATACTCTGTAAGTTACTTGGCTTACAATTATGAAATCTTCAAGGCTTTAAGCTTGAATTTGTATTCTTTTATATACCAAGTCTTAAGTCGAAACTTTATAAAATACTTTTTATTTTAAGATCAAGAAAATAGAATTTGAAAAAAAAAAAAATTCTTTTGCATTTGAGCTTCATCTTCGTTTTATAGTAAATAACAAATACAAATTTTGAGCTCAATTTAAAAGATCAATTTATCAATTTAAGAAACAATATACCTCATTTAGGCTATTTCAAACCTACAGGGTAAACAATTTGTTTTGGAATGCATTGCAGGTCGTTAGTTAACTAACTTGAGACTCTATTTCATTTCTTTTTCTTTTCTTTTTTTTGCCAGCAAGGCAATCTGCTGTATCTATATATATTTGTTTGGGCCTTTCGCTATCTCTCTTTATTTTGTCTATTTTGTGCATTCAGCGCTGCGTTGATAATAAAATAATCGCCAATTATGCAATTTGTATGGAAATATTTTAGACTTGCCAACAAGGCAGCTAAGGTTAAACGCAAATTGAAGTTGACTCATGGCCACAGAAAAACGTGACGCTGCCTGCATATGTAGACATGTGGGAACAAAGGGAGTATCTATGTCCCGTTTGATAGCCCAACCCAATTTAATCCCAAATTCCAAGAAACTTAATATATGAAATAAAAAATGCTCAACAAATATAAATTTGGATACGACTTACCAATGTTAACAATTTTGATGCCCTCATCCTGCAGGAATTTCAGGGCAACCGATACGTTCTCCAATTTCTGGCTACGGAATGTTGGACGTTTGTTATGTTTGGGCAAACGCTTCTGGGAGAGCACCTCGATAAGTGAAATCAGACGGAGGCCATCGGACAGATCCGTTTCCAGGTTGTTTATAGAGCGATCGATCGTCTTCAGATGCTCGTTGGCCCAGCGTGTGAAGGTGTTCTGTTGGATTTTCTTCCATTGGGCATCCTCGGCTAGATCACGTTCGGCCTCCATATCTTCGTCGAAGTTCTCCTCGTACTGTTCCGACTGCTGCTGTTGATAATATTCGTTCGGCTGTAAGTTTTGTGCGTTTGGGCAGAGAGCAACAAGTTAGGCAGGATATGGAAATGGACATGTGTGGGACAAAGCTATAATTGTTAGAGATGGGTGGATAGCCATTTTTCTGATTTTTTTTTTTTTAATCAAAAACTCAATGCAGAAAGTGAATGCAGAGTACCGCAGTGCAAATACTCTTTCATATGGAATACCTTATCAGAACTTTAACAATTGTGATAAAGACGTTCAATATCTCAAAAGCTTTTTGATTGTCAAAAAAAAAAAAAAAATGATTTAAAAAATCTAATAAAAACTTATTTACCCGAGCTCTACAACAGATTATTATCTTATTTGCCTCATCCATGGCAAAACTGTAAAACTCTTTGCAAGGGCACTTCAGGCAAACTGCATGGAAATGTCAACGCTGGAGCGTGGCAGATCGCATTCACTGCGATCTCTAGGTGTGGCGATGGACATAACGACGCCGACTTGTTCCAGTTATACGCTCACACACACTGACGCACACGGACACACACACAAACGCAGACAGCCAGACCACACAATCACATACTCAATATAAGTTGAGTGGACATTCGTTCAACTTTCCACGCAAACGCTTCTTCAGGCCAGTGGCCCACAGTATGACAGCTCGACTACCAGCGAAACTTGTATACCCTACACTAAACTTATATGCGCTTGGTTAGACAAAAGCTATATCAACTGGAAAAGTCAACAGAATGTATGGGAAATTTTATAACCCGTAAAAAATATCGTAAACTTAACGAAGAACGCACAAAAAGCAAGACAAAAGATGAATGCAAGACACAAAGGGGGCAAGAGAAGTTCACAAAACTTTGACTGACTGCGTGCGTGTGTTTGTGCGTGTGCCGGCAAGACTAACTAAAATAGAGTAGGTAGCCAGAGTCGCACGTCTGGCGAAAAAGGGCTAGAAAAAGAATTGGAGCGACTGAGACGGCGACGGTGGTGACGGCGACAAACAGCCAATTCGCCGTGCTCGCTGCGCAGCGTGTGAAGTTCATTAACATTTTCATTAATTGCGAAATGTTTTGCAATTAAAGTACAAAAAAAAAAAAAAAACAAAACAAAATAAAGAAGGAAAAGAAAGCTGTGGGCGCCCACAAAATTTAAGAACTTGCGGAATTTGTTGAAAGCAAAGCTAAGTAAAGGGCGAGACGCTGAAGGTAACACACACCTGCTCGGCTTGAAAGAGCTCGTTGTTGTTGTGGTTGTTGTTGTTGTTGTTGTAGTTGCTCGTTGGCTGCTGGGCGTAAAAACTTAAATTGCTAAAACTGTTGCTGTTGTTATTGTTGTTGCAATTGTTGTAAGCACACGCGGCGACTGCAGCAGCGTTGTTCTGCAAATTTGGCGGGTTCTTTCTATAATTATTGTGATTTAGAAATATTGTCGCCTGCGTCTGCGTTTGACCGTTGACGTTTGTATAATTCACGTTTTGCACTAATTCAGCAACAGGGGCAACCGCACCGATCTGTTGTTGTTGTTGTTGCTGGTGTTGGCGTTGCTGCTGGCTTCGATTGTTGTGAATTGTCGCTGTATTTCTTCGCCGCTCGTCGCCAATAGCGTCGTTACTGTTGAGCGTACCGCCGTTAACTAACACCAAACGCTGATCGCTGTACATTTTGATGGCCGGTTTGTTGTTCGAGTTGCTGCTGACTTTCTTGTTGTTGTTTTTGTTAAGATTGTTGCTGCTGCTGCTGCCTCTGATCGGAGCGAGCTGCTATCCTATCACACTCTGCTTTTCTACTTTATTGTTTATCGGTCTCTCTCGCTCTCTGGCGCGCACGCATGCACGCTCGCTCTGCTCTCTTGATTATCTCTCGCTTGCTTGTCTGGTTTGACTCTCTGACGGTGCGCATACAAAAATTCGTTTTGCTTGCGCTCTTTGCTTACAGTCTTTAATCTGCGCGCTTTTTACGCTCTGCACAAAAAGTTAGTAATCGTGTACAGTATATGTGCAGAAGAAAATATATATGAGATATATTTATGTTCAAAAAATGTGCGTATAAACATAAACTTTCTCTATCTAAATATATATATATATATATATATATATATATATATATATATATATATATATATATATATATTTATTTATTTATTAATGTATATATTTAAATTTGTAACATATAATGTTGCAAAATCAGCAAACGTCCCTTCAAAACAAAAACTAGACTCCAGCTCTGATCTACAGTGTGCTGACCGGTTTCTTATTGGTGTTGTTGTTGTTTACCGGTGTTTGGCTGCTCTCTCTCTCTCTTGCACTTATATTCGTGCGCTCTGGCAACGCATTGAAAAACTTTGTTCTGTCCTCTCTCGCTCTTTCTACATGTTTTATTTTATGCTGCGCTTACACAGTACACAAAATGTTGATACACTTGAATTTTTTTTAAGAAATGTTGACTTGTTTAGAATTTGATTACTTATATACTGTCGACGCAATATTTATTATTAATAATGCATCGTTTATTATTATTACATTTTTACGAGTTTCGCTTTTAGTTTTAGAGCTTCGCCGTAAAGTATGCACTTTAATTATCAACATTTTTGTACATGCAATTTAAACAACGAAGTTGACAGTGAAATTCTAAGAGCCGTTAGACAACTTCTTGAAATATAATTGCATTTTAAAATGCAATACACATGAATAGATAAGTTGTTTAATCTTAACTGATATTACTGTCAACAAGGCATCTGAGGAACTCTGCATTTTACGCTTTCTCTAAGCAGATCGATATCTTTTTAATTATTGTATTCATATTTATATATATTTCTGATGTTGTTTCTCGAATTGATTACTAAAACATGCTTTTATTTGAAGCTTTATTAATTAATTCAACCTTTCGAGAACTTTTAGGTCTGTATATAAGAAATAAATTCAATATGCCAAATATGATTCATTCGACTCAAATATTGCACGCACACTAAAACACACACACTGAAACACACTCACACACCCAAAATGAGAATTAATAAGTATAGTCAAATATTTGGCATTTTTTTGCGGATCGCATTTGGCGAACACCTTTATTTTTTAAGGTGCGGTGGCGGGGTTGGGGGTGAATGGCGACCGAGACATTTGAATGAGCGAAACAAATGATGCCTAAACGACCTTCTCTATATGGTAAGGAATTGCACATATTAACCAAATTAGACATAAAAAGAACAAGCAGAAGAAATCCTAAAAAAAAGTTTAGGCGTTTTGTGAATGTTGATCGATTGAACAGCTGATCTGATTTATAACTAGGCTAAATTCTGGTTTTGCCAAATTAGCAGAGAGTTTTCATTACGTTGATTGATCTGTTTGAGGTTAGTATTAAAGTAAATTGTGACATGTAAACGGTTAACAGTAGATTTATCTTTACGTATGATTAATTGATTGAGTCATCAAACAAACTAATAAACATTACCAATCCATGTAAAATTGATTGATTATTAATAATTCTGAATATTCTTATTATTAAATATTTCGAAGCGTACTATGTATGTACTAAGGCAATTGTTTAAAGATTCATTAATTTAATTGATGACCTCCATTCTATTCATGATATAGATAAATCCTATTTTTGATAATTTCAGCCGAATTTACAAATGATATGTTAAACTTAGTCGAATTACTAAAAGCAGGGACAAATTCGTTGATTGCAATTTTGTTTGATTTCATATTGATTAATTGCTGCTTGTAGATCTTTTATGGTGATCCAAGAGTTTGCTCCAGTTGTGTTAATTTTTAGCAAATTTTTTCAAAAACAGTGCTTAAAAAAGTCCTTCGTGAGTTGTGCTCCCAAGGGAGCCCCAGCTTGACCATTTAAAGTAGCCCAAGTGTGACTGACTGGCTGATTGACCTTAAAGTCGGCTAAAGCAATATCGAGCCCAATATGGAAATAAACTCAAACGCGCGACGCGCCAAAAACAGTTGAGCAAGACGAACGTGAGGCGCCACTTGGCTCGTTTGCCTTGGGGGCATGAATCAGCCGCAGCGCACCTAACGAAATGCTAAATAAATTTTCACTTCCATTTTAATTAATTTTAATTTATATGCAACTACAACTGCAAATCCACACACACACACACTGAGAGAGAGAGAAAATGTGCTCTAAAAATAAATTGACAAATATTTGAAATTTGTTTTTGTTTTTATGAAAAGGTAATGCAAACCACATGTCCTCCATTGCGACCCAAAATTATAACAACTTGATCACACACTGGCCAAAAAGCATGCATATGGAAAATTTGCCTAGGAAATTGTGTGTGCACAGGTGAAAGACAAAGGTGAGACAGATTTTTTATTAAACTCACTCTACGTGCTGCCATTTTTATGTTTTCGTTTTTGCTTTCAGTTTATTTATTTTTTATTACTATGATTTTAATTTCTAGTACTGTTCACGCTGCACTTTAAGTTTTCAACTATTAAATATTTTACGAAAAAATATTTGTCTTCTTTCTTTCAATATTTTTATTTCTTTATATTTTTGCATGAGCTGCGCGCGTTCTGTTCCGTTTGATTTGCTCGAGCGTTTTGTTCGCTTGGGGAACTTGACTTTGGCACTTGGTAAGCGACTCGTTCTTGTTGTTGTTACTATTATAGTTGTTGCTCTTGTTGTTATTATTGCTGCTGCCGTTAGCCAGTTTATAATCTTTAATGTTCTGCTCGTCGCAATTTCGCAGTTCGACTGAGTACGGTGCGCCTCCTTGCCGAATGTTTTTATGCAGCCAAAACGCGCGCAGCTCTTTTATATATTTTTATTTCTTATTTTTTCGCTCAATTTCTTTATTATTATTTTCTGAGTATTTTACAGCAGTGGGCAGTTGCCTAGCAACAGTCACCCAAAAATTAAACATAGCATTTCGATACATATAATTTAATATTTTATAAATTATTTAATCAAATATTTTAATATTTCGAAGATGAGTGGAAGAGTTAACAGCAGATAATTTTAAAAATTGGGAAATATGAGCTTTTAATGTTGAAAATTATGTGAAATTCTTACAATTTGTAACCAAAACTTAGAATTAAAATAATAATAAGTTATAATAAGCTATGTGAGGATAGTGTCAAAATTGCCGAAGCTTAGCTTAAGTAAATGGCATAGAAAATTAAATAAAAGTAAACGAATTCAATTAGATTTTTTATATATATTTATAATTTATAAAATTAAGCTTAAATTTTATTTTATTAAATTTTATTATCTTATTACAAATTATCTTGTAGTAATATTCACATAAATGAACATAAGTTTAAAAGAATTGGTGTTATTACAAATATGCTGCAAATGCTTCTATTTAGATAACACGCACTGTGCTGATCATCAATACATAATTTCTTCAATATTTATTTTGCTGCATGTTTTGCGCTTTGTGTTTTCGCTGCTTGCAGCGCACATCGACAACGGCAGCGATGTCGCTGTTGGCGTCGACTGCACTCTTGACTCTGTGCTCAACGGCATTTGGCAGCGACAGAGGCAGCAGAGCAACAGCAACAGCAGCTTTTGGCTTTATTCCCCCCACAAACAACTTTGGATGATTTTTGCGCGCAGCTGATTTTGTTGTTCTTTTATAAATAGATTCAATTGTTGTTGTTGTTGTTGTTAGGCATGCTTGATTTGTTGCCAATTGCAGGCGTATTGTCATTTGGCCCCAGACCTTCTCTAGCCAGACCATCTTCCCCGCGCACATGACTCATTCGTTGAACGGTCCACAAAAATATATGTTTTTATATCTAATAATCATATATTATAATAGTCGGCCTGACTTCACAAACAAACAAAATATGAAATGAAAGCAAAAAAAAAAAAAAAAACAAAAAAAATGCTGCTGCTGCATGTTGTTCGCGGCATGTCATATGACTAATTCACTGACCAAATGAGCTTAAACATAAACTCTTTGATTTTATACGCATTTTCTTGTTTTATGGGGTTCAAAAAACTTTTCGCTTCATGTGTTATTTATGCTCAATGAAAGATGAAAAAGAGCGCGTTCCTGGCCAAATGAATTGTGTCTTATGATTTGCAACGATTTCGATTGTTTTTTAAGTTAGATATATAGAATATCAATAGATTAAGAGATAACTCTGCTGAATCTTATGCATACAGACATAAAAACTTTTACACGCGCAAAAAATTTAACAAAATCTTTTAAAAATAAAACTTGTATATCATATATGTTTTTTTGATTTTTTTTATCAAGTTAAAATTTTTGTTTTATAAAAATTCAAATTCAAATTATAATTATTCTTACTATCCAGCTCTTACTTAAACTAGCTCATATTATAACAATAGCTTTTGTTTTAGTAAATAAATAATATATTTAAATAAATATTATTTATATTTTATATATAAATTTGTCAGAACATACACAGTGTATACACTGTCGATTCGTAAATATAATAATTTATTCATAAATTATATTAGTTATAGTATTTTTTTTATGTGTGCCAAAATCTTTTGGCTTGTCAGCAGCTGTTTCTTATTTAATGTTACGCATACGCCGCGCTGGGGTCCTCCAATTATTCACGTGCCAGCAATTGGCTAAAAGTGCTTAACTCTCTCTCTCTCACACACACACACACACACATACGATCTCTCATACCCACACACACAAACACTTGCCTTTCGACACAGCCAAAAATAAAGCCCATTTCATATCCATAAAAACAATTGCGAAACACAAGAATTGCTAGCAATATTTCAAAAATTCCTGAGTGTTCATTTGGAAACAGTCTATAATTCTATTACAGAAAATATTCACTCAGGTGCGCTGAGGCGTGCAACTGTGTCTAAATTTAAAGCCAACTATTTTGTTGGACCAACATCTGGCTAGACTGGGGACTCCAGCAAGTACTCGTGAGGCGCCTGTCAAAAAATCTTTTGCAAAATCAAAAGAAATGCTCCGAAATTGAATAATCTAGAAATTTATATACATATATATAAATATATATATATTCATTTGCTTGCACACAATACTGTTCACGTATGTATTACGAGTATTTCTCAAGAATCGCAGCTGTTGCCTCCAAAAGGCAAACATCTTTGCACATACTTTGACATTTTTTCGCTCGATCCCGCCGCGTTATGCACTAATTGAGTAATTATTGGGCCGCTATATGTACAATACACGCGCTCACATATAGTATATCGAATATATATACGCATATGTATATATAGCTACACGTTTTTGTTTTGGCACTTGAATCGCTCGATTGCGTATACGCCGCGTATTCCCCGTTAGACGTTGGCTACGGCACGCAAATGCTCCGCACACTTCGAAGTCAATGCTGCAACTGAAAATTCTGTTTTTCGAAAATTCTCAGCCATTACCATGCCATATATATATATGTAGATATATATATATATATAAATTTATCTGAGCATTTGAGAGCGTCTGGCAAAAAATTATTTCGAAAATTATTTATATACGTATAGACGTATAATTATTTTCAGTATTTCCATATATTTTTGAGTAATTCTTGACAGCGCCCGCCGCGAGCATTTCACGTCTTCCGAACATGACTAAGTATGTGTTGGTTGGGTCTACCTGTCCTTAATTAGAGCAGAGACACGTGTTTAAGAGCCGCAAGCGAAGCAGACAAACATATTTGACACTGACATTCTCGTAAATCAAAATCCAAGCAACATTTGCTCGCTGACGCACTACTTTTTGTGCTCAGCTAATTTCCTGTTGAATTAACTCTAATCAAATCGATATCCGATATTCAATACTGACGTACAACTTAAAGAAAATATAAATTAACTTGGAAGTATTTTATAAAATTTAGGGAATACTTTTTGTTCATGTTATGTTCTTCTTCATCTCGATGAAAAGAATTATCTAATTTAATGATTCATTCATCTAATGTGGTTTGATATAAGGCAGACTAGAAAATACTTTCCTTATCGTATCTTTCTTTTATATATTGATTTTAACAAGAAGCATACAATAAAGTATTCTATTACAATTTCAAATATTTTTAATGGAACTCAAATTCTGGGGAGCACATTTTTTACACATTATTTTCAGAATTTTTATACATTTTTTTAAATAATTTTTTTTTTAGTTTATATAATTTTTTTTACAATTTTTCAATTTTAATATAAAATTTTATATACCTATTTTATATAAATGATTTTCATTTATATAAATGATTTTCAAATTATTAATTTTATTCAAAATATAAATAAAAGACAGCGTATATAGATATAATTTCAGATTTATACCAAACTAAAGTGCTTAAAAAATTTGCCTGAGCAATGTAGACTGAGGGTAGTCCAGCACTCTGGTGCGATGCATTTGCACATCGTGAATGCCACCTTTGACTCCGATTATGGTAGCTCCTTGGAAAGGTAATCGATGGGCAAACTTGGTATAGTGTCGACCATTAATGGCTATCACATAAAAGTCGATTGTCACCAGAACCTGAATGGTGAATCGTTCGCCTTTCCGAAATGGGGTTGGCTTAGAAATCTCCTCTTGATTCCACTCGTTATTTATTTTGCTGTTGCACAAGAGATGATTCTTCTTGAATCGAGACTTGATATGGAAGGAAATATCCCGGTTATCATTTCCATACAAAAAGGATATCTCGAATCTATGAAAAAGTGGTTATTATAATGACAGTAGAAAGTTCTTAAACTCACTCTTCACATTTTCTATCCGTTTGGCCACTGAACAGAAAACTATCTCCCTCACTGAGCGGCTCAACTTCAACTTCGACCAAGTGAGTCGGGGAATCTAAATCGAATTGCATGAAGGGTTGAGGCTGAAGTTAGATAAATTAAGGTTTTCGTATGTAGAATAAATCAAATCACAATCATAACGAAATTTTCAAATATTCAATTCTTACCATCAAATCTAGAGAGCGATTCGGATAGCTGCGTATCTCTGAGCGATGAATGCGTATGTCATCCGCACAGTTTGTCACTTGGAGATAACGAACTTTATCATATGGAAGTCGATGAGCAAACGGCTCCATATGATGGCCATTGAAGGACATCAAGTAACAGTGGCGTGTGATAAGCACCTGAATAGCAAAGTTCTCGCCTTGCCTGAAGAAAAAAGGCAGTGCCGAGTTCCGCTCCTCACGATCCCAGGATCCGCGAACCCGTGTGTTGCGTACTACAAATCCTTCATCGAATCGTGGATTGATGTGAAGCGCCACATCATCATTACTCAGCATAAAGTTTATGGCAAAACTAAAAATAGAGAACTTATTAATATTAAGTAATGAATTAATAATTATAATCGTACCTTTTGGCATCAGGTAGAGCTCTGCCCGTAAACACATAGCTAACGCCCTCGTATAGCTGACTAATTTCAGTCTTATAGCTTGCTATATAGAAAGTGGGAATGGAAAGGAGTTTATTTTAAGCTAAGCTAAGGTATTTTATAGAACCTACGATCTGGTCTGTCAAACGCATCAATAAGTACTATAGCGGATTCACCAATCATGTGCCCATCAGGTCTGTAGCCAGGATAAGTCTGAGCAGGATATATCTCATCTCCAGGATATACCTCAACGGGAGCGCTCTCATAGCCGGGATGAACCTCGGCGGGTGTGCTTTCAACACCCGGATAGACTTCAGCTGGAAAAGATTCTGCGCCAGGATAAACCTCGGCCGGCACGCTTTCAACGATAGGAAGAACAACTATCGGAATAACGGGTTCGATAACAGGCTCGGGCACAGGTGTAATAGGTACAACAATAGGAATGCTAGAAAAATAAACGATAATTTGACGATTGAGATTGAAAACACGAAAAAAAAATAGATTATATTTCATATATACATAATATATAGACATAATCAACGCTCACCTATTGGGATCCGTTTTTGGTCGCAATGGTGCACCATCCTTGAGCTTGCAGTTGGGATATTGCGCCAGATATGTCATAACGGACTGCTCATCCACATTGGGATCGACCAGTTCCTCGGGTTTGATCAGCTGATGCACATCGAGCCACGCATCAGCTAGGTCCATAGCCTCGGTTGCGTTCCGTACGGAGTTCTCGGGATCCCACATCTCCCAGTCGGGACACAAGCCAGGTGCACAGGCATCGACCAAAGCGCCCATTGGCTTGCCCGTGGTCCAGTCCTTGGTGAAGTTGTTGATGGACATAAAGGGTATCTTGAATTGTATCCAAGCAAGCAAACTACACAGGCAAAGATTAGACAGGAAGACTAATTGAAAGGGAGTGAAAAAAAATATCTACCGTTGCTTGGGCGTTTGAGTAGTCTCCGCCGGTGGCTTCTCCTCATCGCCTTCCCACACGGGCATTGAGATGGAGTAGTGCAGAATCAGTGTCCAAATAAGACCTAGAATCAGTTTCAGTCTGCCATCGACTATATCCGTAGAGTCTGCAATAGTTATGATTAGCTATGACTACTTGGGTGAGCTGCCGCCTATTCAACTCACCTATATTGACAATCTTTATGCCTTCATTCATGAGAAAGGTGAGTGCAATGGATACGTTGTCCATTTTCTGGCTGCGAAATGTTGGCCGTTGGCAATGCGTGGGCAGTTGCTTTTGGGATAGCACCTCGACGAGCTGAATGAGACGCAGACCATCCGACAGATCCGTTTCCAAATTATCTATGGAGCTGCCCACCGTCTTCAAATGTTCATTGGCCCAGCGAGTGAAAGTGTTTTCTTGGATTTGCTTCCATTGTGCATGCTCTCCAAGATTATGCTCCGCCTGCATATTGAAATTTATATAGTATTCCTGATCAACTTCAAATTAAGGTTTTTTTTAAAGTATTTCGTAATCGTTTGGTAAAAGTTTTTTTTGCCAATCTAATGCTTTCACCCTGACAATTGCTTATCGACTGATATTGTAGCGCCTTCAAGCGCCAATGTTTTACTGCACACAAAAAAAAAACTGAGACATACCCTGTAACTAATTAAAATTATATAGAGAGTTTAATATATTTGAGTCTGTATATGATCCTTAAGACCATGTGTGAAACGTATATTATTATATTTACTAACCGTAGAAAATATGAAGTTGCATTAAATAGAGGTAAAAATATCTGGTCAACTGAATGCGTAAGCTATATCGTTGCTGTAAGTTATGATTCGAATCTGCAGCGCAGGGTATTTTCTAGTCATTGTCTACCTCTTATGTCATTCCTTATCAGCGATAAATTCAATCAAAACAAAAAAATGTTACCAACTCGTATAACGATAAATGGCGTGACTAAAACTCAAACAAAGTTTTTGCAAACAAAATTTGTCATATTTTTATTGTCACTATTATCAATATGGGAGAACTTTACTGAATCATTCCAAACTGACGGCAGGTTCTTCGGCATTTGCTAAATAAGTCTTTAGTAAAATGTATTTATTTTTAAACACATTTGCAAGAATCTTATCAACGAAGAGATACCAAAATTTGCTTTGTTTTTATTGTGCCTGTCTGTGAGTTAGTAAATGGTTCGAGTAATATTTAAGGTACTTTTTGTTAAGTTTGCTTACCATAATTAGATGAATTGGAAAATTTCTTCCAATTTGTATACGGGATTACATTTATATAGTAATATATTCTACACATATTAATAAAACTCCTCAAAAAACTACGAGAATTTTATGTTTTTTTTATAGCATTTGTCCGAGTGAGCAATATATTTTATTATATTATATATGTAAGTTAACAGAGTAGCATTGCTCGATAATATTTATTTAAGTTAACGACTTTGCAACTTTATTTCTCATAGTGTTTAGATAGAAATTCATTTCATTTAAAAATAATAAAATTGAGCGTATACTAAGCATTAACACGGCTCAGAATAAGCTGTATATGCTTCGGCATATTGTCGTAAATATTATTAACTCTGTTACTGAGCCACAAGGCCAGTATGGTAAAAAGGAGCGAAGTTAAGCTTCCAAAACAATCTACCGAAAGGATACTCCTTAAGGGGAACCCTACAATAATTGCCTGAGCAATGTAGACTGAGGGTAGTCCAGCACTCTGGTGCGATGCATTTGCACATCGTGAATGCCACCTTTGACTCCGATTATGGTAGCTCCTTGGAAAGGTAATCGATGGGCAAACTTGGTATAGTGTCGACCATTAATGGCTATCACATAAAAGTCGATTGTCACCAGAACCTGAATGGTGAATCGTTCGCCTTTCCGAAATGGGGTTGGCTTAGAAATCTCCTCTCGATTCCACTCGTTATTTATTTTGCTGTTGCACAAGAGATGATTCTTCTTGAATCGAGACTTGATGTGGAAGGAAATATCCCGGTTATCATTTCCATACAAAAAGGATATCTCGAATCTATGAAAAAGTGGTTATTATAATGACAGTAGAAAGTTCTTAAACTCACTCTTCACATTTTCTATCCGTTTGGCCACTGAACAGAAAACTATCTCCCTCACTGAGCGGATCAACTTTAACTTCGACCAAGTGAGTCGGGGAATCTAAATCGAATTGCATGAAGGGTTGAGGCTGAAGTTAGATAAATTAAGGTTTTCGTATGTAGAATAAATCAAATCACAATCATAACGAAATTTTCAAATATTCAATTCTTACCATCAAATCTAGAGAGCGATTCGGATAGCTGCGTATCTCTGAGCGATGAATGCGTATGTCATCCGCACAGTTTGTCACTTGGAGATAACGAACTTTATCATATGGAAGTCGATGAGCAAACGGCTCCATATGATGGCCATTGAAGGACATCAAGTAACAGTGGCGTGTGATAAGCACCTGAATAGCAAAGTTCTCGCCTTGCCTGAAGAAAAAAGGCAGTGCCGAGTTCCGCTCCTCACGATCCCAGGATCCGCGAAACCGTGTGTTGCGTACTACAAATCCTTCATCGAATCGTGGATTGATGTGAAGCGCTACATCATCATTACTCAGCATAAAGTTTATGGCAAATCTAAAAATAGCAAACTTATTAATATTAAGTAATGAATTAATAATTATTATCGTACCCTTTGGCATCAGGTAGAGCTCTGCCCGTAAACACATAGCTAACGCCCTCGTATAGCTGACTAATTTCAGTCTTATAGCTTGCTATATAGAAAGTGGGAATGGAAAGGAGTTTATTTTAAGCTAAGCTAAGGTATTTTATAGAACCTACGATCTGGTCTGTCAAACGCATCAATAAGTACTATAGCGGATTCACCAATCATGTGCCCATCAGGTCTGTAGCAAGGATAAGTCTGAGCAGGATATATCACATCTCCAGGATATATCTCAACGGGAGCGCTCTCATAGCCGGGATGAACCTCGGCGGGTGTGCTTTCAACACCCGGATAGACTTCAGCTGGAAAAAAATCTGCGCCAAGATAAACCTCGGCGGGTACGCTTTCAACGATAGGAAGATCAACTATCGGAACAACGGGTTCGATAACAGGCTCGGGCACAGGTGTAATAGGTACAACAATAGGAATGCTAGAAAAATAAACGATAATTTGACGATTGAGATTGAAAACACAAAAAAAAAATATTATATTTAATTTATATGATATATGCATAATGTATTGACATAGACATAATCAACACTCACCTATATTGCGCCAGATATGTCATCACGGACTGCTCATCCACATTGGGTTCGACCAGTTCTTCGGGTTTGATCAGCTGATGCACATCCAGCCCGTTATCAGCTAGGTTCATAGCCTCTGTCGCGTTCTGTTCGGAGTTGTCGGGATCCCATATCTCCGAGTCGGGCGGGACACAAGCCGGGTGCGTAGGCGTCGAACAAAGCTTCTCCTCATCGCCTTTACACACGGGCATGGAAATGTAGTAGTGCAGAATTAACGTCAGAATGAGACCAATAATCAGCGTCAGTCTGCCATCGACTATTTCCGCAGATTCTACAACAGCTAACATGAGACAGGCAACTATCAGAAAAATAGGTTTGATGATGGGATTGGGCACAGGTGCAATAGGTATGCTAGAAAGAAAGACGATTATAATTGTTATTAATGAAGCCAGCAAATACAGCTAAGAGTAGACTTTAAAGTATCAAACGATGACCGCAAAATATTGCATAATTTTAGGGATTAATGGAAAAGTTTTAAGGCAGTGAAACTACTTTAGTTCCAAGTAAGCATTATATAAAATATATATCGTATGCTCGCGATCAGCTTTGCATCGCACTGTTGAACCATTGGTGCACATTTGAAAGAAGTCTGAGAAATCTACCATTGTTCTTCCGGTTGAGTAGACTCGTTCTCGTCCAAATTGTGCATATTGAAATTTTGTATGTATTTTTATTAAATTGTTGATTGGCGATTTAATGATTTCACCGTGAAAATTTCTGATTGACTGAAGCTGATGAGCCCATGAGCGCCTATGTTTAATGCTGTACGGCATACCCTGTAATTAATTCAAATCATATAGAGTTTCTTATGCTTGACTTTATATGAGCCGTTATGCTGTTTGCTAACGGAATATTATAGTCTTTGCCTCAAAAAATGATGGAATTGAGCGGCAGAAATGTAACTACTTGATAAGTTATATTGCTCGTGAAACGTATTATTCGAGCTTGTAAGCTATATTGAATTTCTGTACATAGGGATAATTTTTACAATTTTAAACTTAAATATAAGACTTATGGCATATGATATTTTCTAGTCAGTCTCTAACACAATTTCGAGCTTTTATCAGTAATAAATGATATAAAAATCAAAAATTTGAGACGGCTCGACTTAAAGATACCATATATCTTATGCAATTAAAACAAACAACCCACACACAGCATGTACTTAATTGTTGAATCATTTTACTTCTAGATAGAGCTTTTAGATAGATCGAGCCAATGACATTTATTCATACCAAAGCTCGAGTTTCTAAAATTTGATAAATAAAAATTCAAAATAATATGTTAGGCGAAATAGTATCCAATGATATGTAAACTATGCTTATTTATTATGTATATTTTATATCTTATGGTCTTCAAGCAACGATTCAATTAAATTATATTAAGGCTGGACAGGAATGGAGCAGGCACGCCACTTTCTGTGTCTTACATACATTGTCCAAAAATCATTATACCCGTACATACCATGCCCAATGGACTTGGTATCTACAAAATGAGGCTCTTATCAGTTGGTCTTAGTTATATAATAAACATAATCTTGATAAACAAGTAATCTCTAATCGAATTTGATAAAAATATCAAAAACCTTAAATGAGTTTAAGGCTGTATTTTCCTATTAATAATATAAATTCTATAGTATTTATATTATATACATATATATGTTGTCGGTCATAAATACTTACTGAGTGAGCAAGGATGAAGATAGAACATACTGAACTCATCACTGCCATAGTTGCATTTGTTTCTGAATAACCAGCTTTATCTAGATCAAAGATTTATTTGATAACACCTTTAACAGCTAATAAAACTTGCAGAAGACTAATAAATTTATAAATTGTTAAATGATAGTCCATGCCCAAAATCAAATTTAAACAAATAATGTAATAAATAAATATAAATAAAATATATATATATATATATTTAAATAAAAACTTTAGCTGAGAACCTTTTTATAAGGAAAATAATCCTTTGAGGCACATATATTATCAATAATTTAAACTAATATCAATTGGAAGACGATCTTAGAGCTGAGGCCTTAGTTGTTGATCTGCTGCTGCAGCCCAGCACATTTGCCGTTGCCTGACAGCGTGCGTCTTATCCACTCGCTGTAGTAGCGCATGTCCATGAATACATCGGGCACACCCTGTGCACAGGGCACCACGAAGTTGAGTATACCGACTAGCTGATCTTTGTAGACGAGCGGACCACCTGTGTCGCCGTGGCACGCGCCAATGTTTCGTTGTCGGAACGCGCACACATGGCACGCTCCCAGCTGCACATCCTCATAGCTGTCGAGTCGTGTTTCGCACTCTTGTCTCGTTATGTGCTGCTGTTGTACGCGTTGCAACAGCGTGGGCGTGGCACCGCCTGCCGACTGCGTTCCCCAGCCCGTAAAGACAAGCTCTGCGTGTCCCGTCGGCCATGTCTCATTCACCAGCTGCACAGACCGAGTGAGGGCATCAAACGCAATGCTCACGTTCAGCTGGAGAAGCGCGATATCATTGTGATACTTGGGCCGATCGTAGTTGCAGTGCACATAAATGGCGGCCAGATAGTGCACAGCGCCTGGCTCAGTGTAGCGTGTGGTACCCATGGCCACACGCAGCCTATCCGCAGGCCAACCACTCACACAATGGCCCGCCGTGAGTATCCAATCGGCTGAGATGATCGCTCCGCCACAGAGATGGCTACCTGTTAGCGTTTGCAATGAGATTTGATAGGGCGCTTCGCCGGCAGCCGCATTCTGGCCGCCCACAATTAACTCGGCGGGGCGTGGTAGTAGCAGCAGCAGCAGAGGCACTAGACACCGCTTGTATAGTGTCATAGTTGACAGCAAATTGCAGACTGATCGATTGGCACCGGTCGTTATCCTAGCGATAAGATATATCGAAACATAAGTGTATTAGATATCGACAATAAGATGATTTATGGCTACATTGATTAACGGTCAAGCAATAGCCTATAAAGTACTTTGATAAAACAGTCAAAAGAACCGATAAGATATGGCTACACGATTATATATCTACGAGGTATGCTCCAAAAAATTAATTTCCGTGAGTTACGATTTTTATAATATTTGTATATATTTTTATATTTTTAAGATTATGTATTATATACCCTTGAAACCTGGAATATATATGTATAAACAAGGAACAGGGCTATCAACATATTAATCATATTAGATATTACATCATATTAGATAGGTAATACTATTAAGGGGATAAATTATTAGTCTCAAAATATAGTTATAACTAAATTAATTACAATTTATAAATTGGGATTGCAATACTTT
The DNA here is from genome assembly GCA_035047625.1 of Drosophila mettleri. Taxonomy (NCBI): domain Eukaryota; kingdom Metazoa; phylum Arthropoda; class Insecta; order Diptera; family Drosophilidae; genus Drosophila; species Drosophila mettleri. The sequence continues at coordinate 1,546,689 of JAWNPI010000056.1, forward strand.
TCATGCTAATAATTTATGATTAGCTCATATAAATATAGTAAATAATATTAATTTAATACACTCCTGCTGTTCAGTTATGGAAGGCAGATTACAAACTTACACACAGTCTTGAAATATAGAAGCCCGATCCATTTGGCAAATTTTACACATTAGGAAAATGCTTTATAAAAAGACATTGATAATTGTGAGTAAAATTTGTAAAAAAAATTTATTTCCAGCATTATCCGATAGAAGACAAGAGGAACCAATCCATATAAATATAATATATCATAAAAAGCTTTGTTCCTCAGTTCTTCTATCAGATGATGCGGAAATAACATTTAAAAAAATATTTCTTATCAAATTTTTCAATGAAAAATATAAAGAATTTACGAGTCTATAGATATAAGATATAGTTTAGGAGTTCGATAAAAAGTATTATTATCCTGCAAAGTTAATATGCTGGCAATAAATCTAGTTTCGTATTCGTTGATAAAGAACGAAAATGAGACCTATTAGAACTGGACTTGGTCAGCAAGAAAAACCCAAGTACATTGTGAATATGCAATGTTCCGGGTATCGCTAGAGCAGTGCTATAGCTCTATTGCAATCATAAACCGTCGAAGGCATTCATAAAGCTAATCTGATAAAAAGTCAGGCCAACTACTCCTTCGATAAAACTCTTACAACATTTTTGCATTTTAGTCTGTTTTAGTTTGTCCAACGGAAAAGATGAAATTGCTTCACATTTTTCTGATAGTTGTGCTGTTGCTGCAGCAGCAAGTGTCTCAGGCCAAGCGGCTGATGGAAATGGATGCAGCCGACAGAGCGTCTGTCGAGGGGCGCATTGTGGGTGGCCAGACTGCAGAGATAGGGTATGCCAAGTATCAAGTCTCCCTACAGCCGGTTCTGGGCATTCACAATTGTGGCGGTGCCATACTCAACGAACAGTGGATCATTACAGCGGGTCATTGTGTCGTCACCTTTCCGCCCGACTTTGTCGTTGTGGTCACAGGCACGAATCGCTATGCGGAGCCCGGCGGCGTCTACTACGCGGAGGAGGTGCACGTGCATTGCATGTACGACAAACCCTATATGCACAATGATATAGCTCTGGTGAAGGTTAGCAAAAACATAACCTTCAACGAGCTGACCCAGCCCATAGCGCTGCCCGTGGGCCCGTTGCGCGAAGGTGATGAAATTGTGCTCACCGGCTGGGGGGCGGAGACACCCAACGGTGACGCCAATGAGAATCTGCAAAAGGTTTCATTGGGCTTCGTCAATCTGGCCGAGTGTTTGGCCATATTCAACCAAACAACCAGCATGGGCGTGGGTCACATCTGCACATTTTCTAAAGAGGGCGAGGGTAGCTGCCACGGCGACTCAGGTGGGCCCCTCGTCAGCAATGGATATCTGGTTGGAGTGGTCAATTGGGGCAGACCCTGTGCCAAGGGATTTCCGGATGTACAGGCCAATGTCTACTACTACTACGACTGGATTCGCAATGTGATCAGCGGCAATGCCAAGTGCTCCACATGAGCCTAACATGAATAAAGATTGAAATATAATTGGATTAAATTTTCTTTTATTTCAATCACACGCCATAGTTGCTCGCATAGCAGTAACAGTCCTTGCAGGAAGATTCGTCTTTGGTACGTCGTATCCAATCGCGATAATAATAGGTTGATGCATAGCTATCCGGATAGCCAATGGCACAAGGATGTCCCCAATTCACTATGCCATAGACTATATTATCCCAGGCAACGGGACCACCCGAGTCACCATGGCATGCGCCCATGCCCTTATCAGTCAGTGTGCATATGTGTCCGGGTCCATTGTTCACATCTCCGCCCATTATCCGTTGGCAATTTTCATAGTCCACATAGGTGAGTGTTGCCTGTTTGAGAATATCGAGCGAATCGCTTCGATATTCCGTCGACCCCCAGCCCGTGAGCAACAACTGCGATCCATTGGCCAGCGGCGCATCTGGCAGCAATGCGGGCTTCGTGTACTCATTCCACTTGATCGAATCGTTAAGACGTATCAGCGCAATATCGTTGTGATAGTTGGGAGCATTATAATTGCAATGGACCCAGTACTCCTCCACAAAGTACCTGGCACCGGGCTCCTGCCAATGTATGGTGCCAGTCACAACGTGCAGATAGGGCGGATTGTAGCCATAGACGCAATGGGCAGCAGTGATCACATGATATTCATCGATAATGGAGCCTCCACACATGTGATCGCCAAACATGCTCTGCAGCGAGATCTGATAGGGTGCCTGGCCCAGCTCCGCGTCGGTGCCGCCTATCACGCGGGAGTCAATGTCTTGGCGGGACAATTGCTGCAGCTGCTCGGCACTAGGCTTCGGTATGCGTTTACCCTCGGCCGACATGCTCCAGCTGAGCAGGCACAGCACTATAGCGACTCTTGTTAAATCTTTCCACATTCTGACAGCTCAATCTGTGAATGCCTATTAAACGCGCCTTCACGTCGTGATTTAGCTTTTATACTCGGCCAAATTGTGACCAGATCATAAATCGGCCTGCATGTTGTCCCACTGTCGATATCTAGCCCATAAAAAGATATAGACGCGCTCTGATTACGATTTTGTGGAAGGCAATTAATATCGCAGTCGGACACTAAGTGGATGACTCGACAACTACAGATACCAAAACATAGCTTCTAGCATGAAGATACCCAAATACCCTAAGACCACCAAACTGCGCTCAAAAAATTACCAATTTCTTTTTTAAATGTTGGCCAAAATTTCGATTTTAGAGTAGAAAATTGCCATTAGCATACTTTTGGGCGTGGCATCATAAATTGAGTTGGATCTCCGCTAAGCTAACAAGTTTACTATAAAGTAGGTAAAATGACGACAGGCCTCAAGGAGTTGCCTCAAATAACTTTCATACGAAGTCTAGACTCTAAGATGATAATAAGAACTGACTCATAGTTATATGCACATTCCGAGATCAATATAAACAAACAGAGAAAGAAATCTTTGCTAAGTGCTTTAGTTAATACGTTAATTAAAAAATTTTAAAAAAATTTATATACTTATTAAAATTTATGTTATTTAAAATATTAAATTTAATATTTAAAATAATATTAAAAAATTCTTTTTCCGACTTTGATATTAGAGCACGTCTATACACAGCGAAAATATTTCCAAATATTAAAATAATATAAATACAATACAATAAAACAACTAAATCAGCTTAAGCCTGAATAAGCTAAAAGCACAAGGCAACATACACCTAACACCTAAAAAAAGTAATCTTGAATATTGTCAATCTATACTGTAACAATGCTGTATTACATAGAAACCAACTGTGACAATAAAAATTCGGAATTCGGAATTCGTTTATTTAAAATAAAATATTATAATAAATATTAAAATTTATATTATTTAAAAATTAAATTAAATTAATATATTAAAAATATCCTTGGATGAACGAACTAATTAAGATTTAAAATATTAAATATAATATCTAAAATTATAATAAAATTATATTTTACAGCTGTGATATAAGAGCATACGTCAGACTAAATCATTTTTTCCATTTTCATTACATTAAAATAATTAAGTTCATAAAAAATGTCCATAAATTTGTAAAAAAAAGCCGAAAATGTTCCGAAAATTGACAGAGTGAATAAACCAAATAGACACAGCGAAAAGCTTTTCTTATTTATGTAATTAATCACATTCAAAAATCAACTAAATTTCCGTGATCGAGTCATAGCAATCGAAGCATTTCAAAACGACATAAAGATAAAATATTTTCCCAGTCAGAGGCCAAATACTTCATAAAAGTAAACAAGCCCCAATGTTCAAACCATTCATAGCAGATATTAATTCATAATATTTATGAACCAACAACAACAACAATAGCGCCCAAAATTGATCAATGAAAACAAAGTCATAAATACAAAACGAAATATCCAATTGTTAAATAGAACTGTAAACTGTCCAATGCAGCAATTATAACAATTACATAATCAAATACATGTACATTTATATATAGATCGATATAGGTAAAGAGTCGGCTCAATTGATGCGCTGCTTGCAACCGAATATGGTGCGGCGTATCCAGTCTGTATAGTAGATCGTGTTGGCATGCATATCCGGTTTGCCGACGGCACACGGTGCACCCCAGTTGACCACGCCAACTAGCTTGCCCTGCCACATGAGGGGTCCACCGGAGTCGCCGTTGCAGGCGCCTTGGCCCTCCTTCGTGAAGGTGCACAGATGTCCGATGTCGACGCTGTCCGTGCCATTCCAGGCCGCACGACATACGCCCTGATCGATCACAGTCAGATCGATAGTCTGCAAGCGATCCATTTGAGGACTATTAAGCTCCGGTGCACCCCAGCCGGTGAGAGTAACCGTAGCACCGTGTGGTGGATACACTGTACTTAACTCGACAGCTTGCGTACGTTCATTGAACACAATCGACGTATTCAAGTAGAGCAGTCCAATGTCATTCGCATATGTCGCCGGAATATCGTACTGGCAATGCACATAGGCCTTTTCCACATAGTGCAACTGGCCGGGCACAAGCCTGTCATTGGTGCCAACCACGATGCGTAGCTCGTCGATGGGGAAGTCGAGTGCACAGTGGCCAGCCGTGAGGATCCACCGCTCATCGATGATCACTCCGCCACAGATATTGCTTTGCCAACTCGTTTGTATCGAGACCTGATAAGGCGCCGCCCCCTCCTCCGCCTCCTGGCCGCCAACTATGCGATTGCCATATGTCTGTAGATATTTATGATGGATACGCTTGCCCCAGCTGACGTCAATGGAACTGCCCATCAGCAGACAAAGGCACAGCCAAGTCATGTACAAAGTTGACATGGTGATCTACGTTGGAGTGAACTGCAATTAATGACCAGCAATTGTAAACTGAGTGTATTTAATCGAAGCTTTTATATGAAATAGATACACTGAAAGAAAAATATTGATCAAAGTATCTTAATAATAATATTTAGCTCACTTTAAGAAAAGTTCAGCTTTATATTAATTAAAATAAAAAAAAAAGCGTTTAAAAGATTTCTTTTCTAGTTTCTTAAAGTAAAGCAATCAAGATTCGACTTTTTTATAAACAACAGTTTTCTGTTGCATTTGTAATATTTTGTCATGATTTTTCCAAATACTTATGCCTTAAATCAATTAGCTAAAAAAAAGTTTTAGATAGGCAAATTTCCATATCCAATGTCAAGTTAAAATGTTATAAAATATATGTAGGTTCTGTAATTCTAAAACTGAATAATATTACACATCATTTGAAACTTTTTTATTTTTTACAGTGTAACCATTATAGCAGCTGGAAAATTTTTGTCCCAGTGGCTATCGCGAAACATTTCGTTTAAGCAACAAACTGGTCAAATCTTTATGAATGTAAATAAAGTCTATAGCAGTTCACATATCTTTACGATGAGCAGGATAAAAGTAAAAAAAAAACCACACGGTAAATGCGCTTGATTGGAGGGCCTATAAACTGGACACAGATACTAGAGTGTGGGACGATGAGTGGACAAAACTTATCATTTCGCCATTGCCCAGTAAAAAACCATAAGCTAAAGATAAGCCATGGGCAATGTGTAATTCCAGTGCTGATCGTGCCAGAGTTTTAGTTTCACTTCAAGACCTCACTACAATGGCGTCAATTTCGAGATCAGCCTGGCTGATCAGTCTATACTTCTATTTCTGTCTTTGTCTCGCTGCAGAAGGGCTGCGCTTGCATGGGCAGCAGCCACTGCCAGGCGAGACAGCTGAGGGGCTGCATCTGCGCTCAAATCCCAAGCTAATCCAAGGCCGCGTTGTGGGTGGTCAGCAAGCAGTTCTGGGCGCTTGGCCTTGGATTGTCTCGCTGGAGAATCAGTTTGGATTTCCGTTCTGCAGTGGTGTCATCATCGATGACCTTTGGATCTTGACCGCCGCCAGCTGTGTGTCCGGCTTGCGTGCACGCAACCTGATTGCTATTGCTGGCACTCTGACCTCCTGGAACAACACGGCCCCTGGTTACTATGTCGATCAGATACACGTGCACTGCAACTTTGATAAGCCGCTTTATCACAACGATATTGCGCTGCTGCATTTGACTAAGTCAATCGAGTTCAATGCGGAAGTGGCCAAGGCGACGCTCGCGCAGATTGATGAGCTGCAGCAAGGCGAACAGCTGAGCTTTGCGGGCTGGGGCACAGATTCGCAGGGTGGAAGCAACTCGCAATATTTGCTGCAATCGCAGGGCAACTATTTGCCCGTGACCGAGTGCCGCAAAGCGCTGCAAAACGACGATGACGTGGACTTGGGTCATGTCTGCGTCCAGATGGCGCCCGGCAAGGGTGTCTGCCACGGCGACTCCGGCGGACCACTGATCAATGCCCAGCAGCAGCTGGTGGGCATTGGCAATTGGGGCGTGCCCTGCGGCCACGGCTTTCCGGATGTCTACAGCCGTGTGGCCTTCTACAACGATTGGATACGCACCATCACGACAGGCTGCGGTCAAATTGCGCCCAAGGCCATAAATTCATTATCAGCTCTTGATTTCTAGTTGCCGCAATAAAAGTTATGGGATTTTTATGTATCGAACCATATTTGGTTTCATTCTGATTGATATTAGAGTAACTATATGGCGGGTCATTAATATCCAAGGCGCTGCTTAGCTGCTTGCCATTGGGTCAACCTCTAGATCAGTCCACTTTTAGCTGAGCTACCAACATGTCTTACCAAATCGCAGTTATAGTCTCTCTACTGCTGGTGCTGCTGTCCTCCACGCAAGGAGCACATCAGCGTCGCGCTTTCCCAACGATTGGGAAACGCGCGACCCACTTCAGTTCTCGCATTGTGGGCGGCGAAAACGCGGCCTTGGGTGCAGCACCTTATCAGGTCTCCATACAGAATATGTTCGGGTATGAATACGAATATGAATGAATAAGAATTCAGATTATATAATAAGTTATGTAACAAAGATGACAACAGCAAAGTATAGTGATTTTCTAGTGAATATATTGAAGATGTGCCAACAAATTAAATAATAAAATATAGGTTGATAAAAAATTAAATAAAAATTAATAAAATAATAAGAAATAAAAAAATAAATAATAAAAAAAGATAATTATTGTAAATATCCTAGAGAAATTCTTATGTCAGTGCATAAGGCATAGAAAAATAATAAAAACATTAACTTTCCTTCAAGCCAAACAAACTGAAGCTAACATAGCCAGGATCTTGAGGATCTCCCTCACTACACAGAATATCTAACATAACAGAATGTATAGTAAATAACATCTTATATCTTATCATTACAGAACATAATGTAAAGAGCTTGATAAACATAATTTACTCTTTACTTATATATATAGCTATATCCAACTTAATGAAATTAAACCCAAGCTAACTCCAGCTCCTTGGCCTCCCACTTCTTGCAGCAATCACATGTGTGGCGGTGTCATTGTCCATGATCAGTATATACTGACCGCAGCTAGCTGCTTGGCGGGCATGCGCAAGAGCAACTTTAAGGTCGTGATGAGCACCAATGACTGGGCAGGTCCCGCCTGGGAGTACTACGTCGAGGATATTATACTGCACTGTAAATTCGATCAGCCATTGTATCATAATGATATTGCCTTGATCAAGATGCAAACGCTGGTGGCCTACGATGAGGTTACGCAGAACATAACGCTGGGCGCCGTAGACGATCTGGTCGAGGGCGAAAAGGTGATAATGACGGGCTGGGGCGTTGCCGAGGAAGACGGCGAATACGTCTACGATCTGAAGCAACTGGAACTCACCTATCTACCAACAGAACGCTGTAACTCGACCTATTTCCATTCAGCCGACCTGGATGTCGGCCATCTGTGTGCCGTGGGCAAGGTAGGCGCCGGCGCCTGTCACGGCGATCAAGGCGGCCCGTTGGTCGATTCTAAGGGTCGCCTCGTGGGCATCGGCAACTGGGGAGTGCCTTGTGGTCGCGGCTTTCCCGATGTCTTTGCGCGCATCAGCTTCTATCACGACTGGATACAGAGCACAATCAATGGCTGTGCGATAAAACTTCCGTAAGTCTTGCCGCCAGTCTTGACCACTTGTCTGGACGATGGCATTACTGTAATCATTGAGCCTTTACACTACGTTAACACTTTGACTTTTTTCAATACAATGACTAAAACTATGAAATGTTTGAAAAACATTTTTTTTTTTTTTTTTTAATACACTATAATAGAAAATGGATTGATCGAAGTTTAGGCTTTAGGAGAGTTAAAAATTTGTAGCTTTATTAAGGATTATTTCTTCCAGAGTTTGGTCGAATTATCTTGAAATTCAACAAACATTAATTTTAGACTTTAAAGCAGTTATTTTATGTCTCTGATTTAAGGGCTAATTCGTAAGGAAACAGATTTAAATATATTGCATTTTCTAAAAGAGGAACTTTTTTGAGACTAAGCCTGAAATTAACCATGAAGAGTACACAAAAGTTAAATTTGGGCTACCAATAAAATTTTTGTAAAAATTATTTTAGGGATACATTTGAGATACTTAAAAATTATAAAAATAAATTGCAATGTAAATAGTTTTTCTTTTTTGAAAATCCTGTTTGCACACTTATCTAGAGCATGCAGATGAAAAAAGGCAATTGGTTCTTATATCTAGCTGACGCAATATAACTAAATATTTCACTTTGAAATTCAGTGGTCAAGTTTTGTTTCATCACTAAAATTTATAAAATTTTATTGACTGACGCTAATCACTTTTATTATTCATTGACTTGTGGGAAAGTCACAACGATTTTAAAACAATTTCTTATGAGTAATGCCTGAACCCTGGATTGCATGAATTAAGTGACCTGTCACTGTATATATAAATATACATATATATAGAGAGAGAAAAGCTTTAGGTAATCAATCTAATACTAATATGTAGGCCAATCTGTTTTGGTAGTGTAGCAATATTTTACGAATAATTAATAATAAATCAGTATTATTATTGCCATTTATTGCCTGGCGTCAAATTGGCAGTTCCGGTGTGGTAGATAGCTAGCGATGACGCGCTAGGCGTGCGCGAGGTTGTCAGTCGATCAAAGTTCGCTTATGCGGCGTATGAGTAATGTTGTTATTATGGTTAAGTATTCGATTCGATTCGCTCTCACTCGACTGACTGATTGGCGGTACTTTTCCGCCTGTCAAGAATTTCGGGCTTATCAGCGTATTGGCTATGGTAATGTCACTTACGGAACTTCCCGAGAACTGAGTCTGAGCTCTTATCTTAACGATTCACGTATTGGAAGAAAGCTGCCGAGCGATAAGCTGTTTACCCTTAGCCAACTATAAAAGGAAAACCGGTCAGCAAAATCTTCACAATTCGAAATTGAAAGTCTACGCAAATAGTTTGAAAATGAAGTTCCTAATTATAATCAGCTCGATGCTGATCTTTGCTCAGTGTGGATTCGCGCGCCATGTGAGTTTGTCCCGCAAGCTGAGCCGTCAGCTGGATCTGGATGTGGTGCGGCCCGAATCGCGAATTGTGGGTGGCACCGATGCACCCGAGGGCTGGGCACCCTATCAGGTCTCCATCATGAGCACCTTTGGCGAACATGTGTGCGGCGGCAGCATCATTGGGCCGCAGTGGATACTAACAGCTGCCCATTGCCTCGAATGGCCTATACAATATCTGAAGATTGTCACTGGCACGAACGACTATACCAAGCCCGGTGTGGAGCATCTGGTGGATGCGGCTAAGAAGCATAGCGATCACGACAATCCCATGTATCACAATGATATTGCGCTTATACACACTGCCACGCCCATTGCCTACAATAATCGCACACAGCCCATCAAGTTGGCCAGCGAGCAGAGCCTGCAGACAGGCGACAAGGTGACCCTAACGGGATGGGGCAGTAATCGAGCCTGGGGTCGTCACGTAACCCAGCTGCAGAAGATCGATCTGGCCTACTTGGAGCACAACAGCTGCAAGGCTCAGGTGCGAAATGCCAACTGGGTGGGTGACGGTCACATCTGCAGCTTCACAAAGGAGGGCGAAGGATCCTGCCATGGCGACTCAGGCGGTCCCCTCGTCGATGCGAATCAAACGCTGGTGGGCGTGGTCAACTGGGGCGAGGCGTGTGCCTTGGGCTATCCGGATGTCTATGCATCGGTGGCTTATTATCGCAACTGGATTACCGAGACGATTGCTGAGCTGAGCAAGGCCCATTAGAAGCAGAGCAGAAGACGCAAAAAAGCATTTTGAACAGAGACAAAGGCGAATAGAGCCAAACCGAACAAAATTGTATATAATATTTATATAGCCTTAAGACTTTAGACATTAAGTCCAAAAATTGTAAATTTTATCGCACTTATATCGCAGGAAAAAAAACCTAAAATATTTATGAACAAATTATGAACCTATAAAAATTTCCATTAATTCCCAATCGGTTTATTAACTTGTTTGCCTGGACAGTTCAAAGAGGATAATTATAGGCGAGTGAAATTCGCCTAATATCTTAGTCATAAAATTGCAATCGATAAAGCGTAGCCGACCATTTAGTGAGTCAATTTGTTGTCTAATATTAGCCAAGTTAGTAGCCGTTAGGCAATCATTGACTGATAAGCACACCAAGTATCTATCATCTAGCAGACAGCCAAGCGGCGAGTTCCTAGTAAACAATCCAAAGTGCTTATCAAGAGGTGCCAAAAAAATAAATAATTCACAATAATTGATTAGATCCAAGCAATTATTAAAACTAATTCGTATTATTTAACATTAATAATAAAAAAAATTACGTCTAGATTAAAGTGAAATTAGCTAATTCCCCTGTATAAGTGATAACTAATCGTAATACTTGAGTTGATAAGGAATTATAGGGAATATTTGTAATATTTAATATAAGAGTTTATATATACCAAAAATATATTTGTAGAAAAACATAATATGAAAATATATATGGAATTTTATAATAATATATAATAATAATAAATGCTTTTATAAATTTAGACTCTGAATAATACTTAATATAAGCCTTTATATATATTAAATATTATAAATATTCATTACATTTGCTTATCATGTTTTTCTACAGATAATCATATCTTGAGCTTCAAGTAAAGACAAAATAAAAAGGCTTTAATTAATAAAATATTGAAATGCTATCTAGAGCATAATAGTTGTGTGTCTTGACTCCAACATCCTAAATTTAAGGTTATATTGTGTGTGAAATCGAAGTGATCTGCTAGCTGCTGATCGGTTACACTATCAGAATGGAACCTTATCAATAATAATTGATAGCATATTAAAACGCAAAAGCCAAAAAAATACCTGTTAAACTAATCTAAGAATAAGCAAAAAACTATTATGTTTACTATTTTGTATTGTCCCATTAAGTCATTGAACCGATCATTGATAGCGCTCGATGGTCCATGTTACGAGTAAATAGAGACATTAATACAAAGAAAATTTAGTTAAATCATCGAACGACTTGAGTGATATATAAGTTGATATATATTCAATAAAAAATGAGCAAAAATTCTAACTAACAATGTAAAGTTCACTTTGCATGAATGGTAATAAAAATATGTTTTAGTCAGAAAAAAATAAAAACTTTTCCTTTAATATAGAGAATAACCTTCTTAATTATTAGCCTCAACTTCAACGGAAACAATCAAAAGAAAATTCGCCTATCCCTAACAGCAACATGACAATTACTTACTTAACCCTCAGCTATTCTGCTGTGCTTGAGACTGATTTAGAATAGCAACGCATACATCAAGGTTGACACTCTTTAAATTACTATCTATAGATTATATGTAATCCCGTTGCGAGCACGCCAAAAGCAACATCAAGTGGAAATAATCAAAGTGGAGCTAGTTAGGGAATGTTTTTAGCCTCGTGTTCGCAGCGTGAGCAGTTGCCTTATCAGCGGAGACCTGCTTTTTATGTATGTCTAGAGCTTACGTGATGGCCATGCCAAAGCTGAACTCGAAGAGGGCATAAAAGCCACAGCCTGAGACATGACATAGACATAGAGTTAACAATGCTTTTGCTGCTGCTGTCAATCAATCTGCTCGTAGCTGGTGTGCGGCTGGAGGAGCAGTTGCTCTATCCGCCACAGTATACCAGGGAGCGCATTGTGGGCGGCGAGGATGCGCCCGAGGGCATGGCACCCTATCAAATCTCGCTGCAGGGCGCAACAAGTGGTCAGCACTCATGCGGAGGCGCCATCATCGAAGAACGCTGGATCTTAACTGCGGCACATTGTATTCACGGCAAGACACCCGAGGCATTCAGGGTGTTGACCGGCACCCAGGACTTGAGGCAGAACGTGTCCAGGTACTACTATGTGGACAGAATCCTCGAGCACTGCGACTACGAGCCACGCAAGTATCGCAACGACATTGCGCTCCTGCATCTGAACGAATCGATTGTCTTTGACAATGCCACGCAGCCCGTGCAGCTGCAGCATGAGCCGCTGATGCCCGGTGATTGGCTGCTGCTCACTGGCTGGGGCACGTTGTCGCTGGGCGGCGAGGTGCCCGCCAAGCTGCAACGCCTGGAGGTGGAGTATGTGCCTTTCGAGGAGTGCCGTCAAGCGCATGGCAATAGCAGCCATGTGGACATTGGGCATGTCTGCACCTACAATGACAAGGGGCGCGGCGCGTGCCACGGCGATTCGGGTGGACCACTGGTGCACAATGGCAAGCTCGTGGCGCTCGTCAATTGGGGCATGCCCTGCGCCAGAGGCAAGCCAGATGCCAGTGCCAGCATTGCCTACTATCACGACTTCATACGCACCCATCTCAGCCTGCACGAGACGGCGGCAGCGGCTGGCACTGATGAGCTAGCAGCTTGGAGAAGTAAATCCCACTGTCATTAATGAGTGCAAATGAAAATAAAGACTCCATGGGGAGATACATGTGAAGTTAAATGAAAATACCTTAGAGCAGTAGAGTCTTTGCATCAAGCTGATGAGAGGCGTTATGTTAGGTGGATTCAAATGTGAGATGGTGATGATGAAAATAGGGGGAAATGGAAAATATTTATGAAATGAAATTAAAAGAGCTAAAACCAAGAAAGATTTTTAATTTTTATGTAATATATATAATGATAATATTAATTATAATATTAGATAATAATGTTATAGACAAAATGGGAGATGGCTTATTCTATCTCGCCACATATTTATATAAACGAGCATGATTTGTATATACATACATATATACCCAGTAAAGGCTTCAACTGGGAGATGGTTTGCATTCAAAGCAGATGAAAATAGAGAAATGGGAGAAGTATGAAATTAAATGTAAGACCAAGAAAATCTCTCAATACATATTATATAATAATAATAAATATTTTACAATCAAATTTTATATATAGAAACATATTTAAGAGTGTGTTTTATATATATCCAGTAAGGGCCTCAAAAAATAGATGATATTCTATTCTATTCTATGCGCGCATCTGTATCTCTAATCATTCTATGAGCGAATTAATACGGATATTAAGAAAATGAGATGAGTTATTTATACTAAATACTGCGTATGGTTTACAGGAAATGTACATTTTTAATAACAAAGTTGAGATCTGTGGGTTAGACGGACGGACAGGCAGACATGGCCAGCTCAACTCAAGTATTCATGCTGATAAGATATGGGCTCTGCCCTGACTTATTCTGCACGCTACATGAATTTAAGCATTTAAACTTTATTCCCGCTGTCAATATGTTCCAGAAATACAGTTCTGCAATCTGACTGAATTATTAAATTTTCAGTTTTGAATTGTTTCAATTACTCAGCTACAGTAAAGTAATTCAATAAATTTCAAAGCGTAGAAAAAAGTCTTAATAATGACTGAATCAAGGCTAAAAGGCTCCATAACTCCACTTGATGCAAGTCAAAATTATTTTTCAACTTAAATAATATAAATTTTAGCTATTATTTTTTTCAACAGTTGAGAACCTTTAATACGGATGGGTTACAAGATGTGCTTAAACAACTAGAAATTCACTTATAAACTTAGGCAACAAAAGATGCGAGAATTCAACTGGGAGGTGGAGGAACTAACTAAGATTCGCTAGGGGTGAGCAATGAAGATGCTTTAGAACTGATTCGAGGGCAGATACTGATTGCTGATTGGTCCATTGCCGATGAGGTTGCCACTCAGGTTGGAGTTGCCATTGCTGTCGATGGCCTGCTGCTGCTGCTGCTGCTGCTGTTGTTGTTGCGGCTCCTCTTCCTCCTCTTCGGGTGCATCCAGAGAGCCCACGACAGAAGTGATTGGCGCCAGGCCTTCGTCGGTGATGGTGGAGCTGCCGCCAAGAGCATCGTATTGGGTCTGAATCTGGCGCTGGGCATTGAGCGCTTCCTCGGGCGTGCGGTACTTGATGAAGAACACCTCTGGCTTATTGATGTGTTGTGGTGCGTCCGCAATGGCATCCTGCAGATCAGAGGCTGTCGTCTTCTTGGCCAGCACATAGACCACCGTCTTCTCCTGCTTCAGGCTCTTGGCTAGGTTCAGGGCAGCAGCGCGATTCGTCTGGGCGGGCGTCTTCACAAAGAGCACGTTGTAGTGATTGCGTGGCTGCTGGCTCAGCTGTTGCAGCTCATCCTGAATCTCATCGTCAGATTCCTCGGGCGCCGTGTGTATGAAGAAGTTCTTGGTGACGATGGGCTTCTTGGGAATGCGAACGCGTGGACGCGACCGACGCGTCTGCTGCAGCGGCGCTGTCTGGAAATTAACCGGAAAGCCAGCGGGCATGGGGAACGGAGCAGCGACCCTCTGTGCCTGTGCGCCATGCAACTGCGTCTGATACTGGCCCACGGGTGGCAGATAGGGCAATGGCACGGACAAAGGTGGCAGCACTGGATGCGACGAATGCGACTGTTGCTGTTGCTGCTGCAACTGCTGATTGAGCAAATGAGCCACAACAGTTGGCTGCTGCTGCTGCTGCTGTTGCTGTTGCTGGCGATAGTTGTAGCCCTGCTGTGTGAGGCTGATGTCGGCACGGGCCAAGGCCACAGCGGCCACAAGAATGGTCTAAAGGAAAAAGAGAAGCTTGTATGAGCACTGATAATCCATGATGATATATCTATATATATATATATATATGATAAATCATATATATCTCTATATATATATTTTTGTCCAGTTAAAGTCCATTGGAAACGCACCACAAATATCTTCATGCTGTTGCTTGGAACTTAGTTAGCTGCACTCGCTGTGTTTCTGCTGCTCGCTAGCTGGCTGCGGGTCAAGTGGCTGTGATGATGGGTCAAGCGCTGACAGCGCCTTTTATACTCAGACACGCAGCGAGCAGCCAACAAGTTTATAATCGGAAACAAATAATGAAACAGTCGCAGCGACAGTCACAATAAAAGAGGCAGAAAACAATATAAAGATATAGTTGCAACAGTCAACATTTCATATGCTAGCAGAAACCCATTGAGAGAGTGGAAGAGAGAGAGAGAGAGAGAGCTTGTGTGTGTGTAAGTGAGAGGCAGCTAGTGAGGCGTTTGGGTGGCAAGTGGCAGTTGGGTCTTTTTGTAACGCCTCCATTGTTTTGGAACAACAAATCAAGTGGAGCTCAGCTCTGACAATGGACGAAATAAAGTTGTTTGTTGACTTTACCCTTTACCTTACCCTAGTTTGACATGGCTTTATATCAATGGAACTGCCGGAGCTACGCACTTTCCATATGGCCAAACAGATAAAAACTTTCAAGATAAGAAACAAAATGAACTACTTATCAACAGCATAATTGAGTAAGACCTAATTTAGTTTTTAAATTCGGTTAATTAATTAATCTCAAAGAAATATTTAAATAAACTTGGAGGCGATTTATTTAAAGTATAAATTTTGATTTTCAATAAGTTCTCATTCCGAAATTGTCAAATCTTTATGTGAATTTTAATTGTTTCAGGTTTTTCATATGTATGATATTTAAATACTCAACAACAACTAAACATATCCCAATGCGATGTCAGTAAGATTTGGCAGATAGACTCATAAAAATATCATAATTACGCTCTGCAAGCTTTATGCAAAACGCACACTCAAAGAGAACTTCATCAGTTACAATTGAGTTTTCATAGTGAAGCCTCTGCTGCAGACCCAGTACTGAGCCCCAGCGCTGTGTCATTGCAGGTGTGTGGCTTCGGGATATCTCTTACGCGTTCCGTTTCGAGTAGATGTTAGTTAAATATTATATTTATTACACTCGTTCAGTGAGTGAATATTAGAATATTCATTGAATGCTCTTTACGACATACTCATATATATAATATCAACTCATTCATTGCCTCTAGCTGTGAATGAGTGAATTGATATCATAGAATAATTAATGAAAATTCGAATATATTATAGTCATATAATAATTATTATTAACTATTATTATTCACTTAAAAACTTCCACGTCGTTATTTTAACTAAAAGACAAAATAAAATAAACACCGAATAAATAAAATAAGAAACAAAATTTTGAATGAATAAAAAAATATATATATAAAAAAATATATAAATAAAATATTTAAAAAAATATATAAAATAAAATATATAAAAAAATATATATATAAACAAAAAAATAAAATTTTACGAAATATTCATTTCAAATAAATATTAACCTAAAAATATTGATTTCTGAGCGAAATTGAATTAAAATTGTTAATATAAGTTTTTTAAGCTTTACCAAATAAAACCAAAATTTTATTTTTAGTTGAAATAATATGCAATAAACCTTGTTTTAGAACACTTCTTACATTTCTTCTACTTCATGCCAAAATATTTGTTTTTTATTTACGCTAAAATATATAGATAATTAAGACTTTCACTTTGAGCTCATCATGTCTTATAAAAAATGTAAATCAAACTGGTAACTAGTTATAGGTTTGTATATAAGAGCTTATCTATGTTTCGTATCTTTTTATAATCCATTGTTTTACTCTTAATGCGTATGCAAAAACTCAGCTAACAAAAGAACACTCTGTAGGGCAAATATTTAGCCCATAAAGATTTAATATATATACTTAATTATGGCACAAAATTAATATTATTTTATAAAAAAAAAAAACCCCAAGTGAAAACAAAAGGTGTTAAACCAATCATCAAATGCCAAGATTAATAATGAAACTTCGCAATTTGTTGGAATTGCATGAATTTGCATTGAAGTTGAATGACTCGAGCTGATTGTTATGCAAATATCGATTGATAGCGACGAGGTTACAATCGATTACAATCGATCCACCAGCTGGAACCGTAAAAGGCCAAAATGCAAATGCAAATGGAAATGGAAATGGCTTTAGATTTGAGAGCAAAGCAGCTGGAGATGGCGCAGCCGCCGTATTTTGCGTGCTGTAAAGATGGCATCAAGGTTGGCTAGTTGGCTAGTTGGCTATCGACATACATATGTATATTGACTTTGTCAACTCTAAATGCGCCAAATTGATACAAATGCTCGCATATCGTAAATATATATAAATATATGTGTAAATATAAACCAAATTTAGCCATTAGCCAGTTGCGATACACAAAAGTGAACGTAAATCACTTTGTCAATTTGAAAGCTCGCGCTTTCGGGTTAGTTTCAGTTCAGCTACAGTTTAGGGCTAAACGGAAATGAGTTGTCATAACGAGCTTTATCAGTTTGAAGACCTACTTAATTAGGCTAGACATTTATGCTAAATAAATGTGCAGCCCACAAAATTTATATGTAATCCAATTATGATAAAGAAACACATAAACACATGCATGCATCCCACGCTGCACTTGTGGCAATTGTGGCGCCCCAATACTAAGCCAAGCATTAAATGGGTCAACTTATGCAAGAATCTAATGCAGCTTCTGCCCAACACAGCCACATCTCATCTGTCAGCTGCGTCCAACCGGAGTTAAGCAAACAGGTTTCACACTTTCTCACGCCATTCGCCCCGAAGGCACGACCCAAAGCGAAGTAGCAGATTGGAAGGGGAAATCGTTTGCTTCACATTTGTTAAGTATGCAAATATGCCTTAATCGGCAGTATCAGACTTGAAGATGCCCGTTCATTTTTTATAATAATTGGAATTGTTTTTAAGCAGTTATAATAGAGTTTGTAGTGGTTGCTAATAGAGATAAGCATAACCATTTGAAGAGCTTATTTATAGAGATAACGAAGAAATATCATGTATTGTATATGATATGGAGTAGATATAGAGTTTATATATATATGTATATTTATATATGATACATATTCTTCAGAACATATCAGATTAATAAACCTTATTAATTAACCAAAACCTATATGCCCACTTCACTAATTATATTATTATAATTATAAAGTCTCCTCTAAGCATATAAATATATTTAAAAACAATCTCCGATCGACTTCCGCTCGTAAAGTGAAACCGAAGGGTTTCGCATTCGTTTGGCCTAAACGCATTTCGCAAATCTTAAATCAAGAGCTGAGCTTATCTGAAAGAAAATAAATTTAGACTAAAATATAAGACATCGTGTTGATATAAAATATAAATAAAAAGTGAATGCAGGCGCGGCATAAATTTGAATTTTCGTAACAAGCTCTTCTTCTGCTGTCTGCCTTTTATATATATATATATATATTTTTTTTTTTTTTTGTTTAATTTATTAATTTATTGTGTAGCTAACGCTTCACACTGTCAGATTTTGACATTGGCCTTTGTTCACTGAGGTAATACGACGTGGTTGGGGATTATAAGGCATAGGCAAAGGCATAGGCAGTGGCAGTGGCATGGGCATAGGCACGGCATACGTCCAACTAAAGTTTGATTAGGTGCTCAAATGACTAATGTCCATTTGATTATTGGCCTCAAAATGATTTCAGATTAATTATACTCTTTACGCTGCATTGACAAATCACACAAAATGCCTTAAACGCCAGCCAAAACGTTGTCTCACAACTCCAAAACGAGTCGAGGCAGCAGCAAATTAATGAATGAATTCAAATTGATTTCATAGCCATCACGTCAGTCACGAAAATATATATGTGAAATTATCTTATGATTGATTTGCATGCATTTTATATCAATTGAATCGCTAAGGCTTAAGGCTAAATCCTAAATCGCATCAAAAAGCTGAGAAATCCCAATTTAAATGAGACTAGCTTCTATTTGATTAATGGACTACCCAAAAGTCGGAACATGTCATATATTCAGCAGAACCTCGGAAATCATAAAATAACTAAAAATAAATAATCATTTTTTGTCAAATCAATGAAATAAAAGCTTGAGGACTTTGAGAGCTTTATAAGTTATAACCTTTTTACCTTTATCATCATTGATTAAATGTTAGCCCAAAGTAACAGCTAACAGCATTATTTCAGTTAGGAGTGATAGGAGTTACAATCTAGTCTAATATCTACCATTAACAAGCCGAGATTTATGTCTATTCCTAAAGCTTTACGGCAAATATATTAAGACACTCAAACGATAGTATATTTTATAATAGGTGGAGCTGACTTTGCTAAGAAATACTATATGCCCATGCATATTTATCATGTAAAATTAAAAGTGCTTAGAATGAATCTTTACTTCTCAAATATTTGTATATGTTTGAGAATGAACGCTAAGCAAATGTGCTTACTATCTAACCCAATCAGCAATAATTTAAAACTCAATGCTAACGCAGCTAACGCAGCTCCTTTAATTTATTTGGCATAAAAGTTAAAAAGCTTTTTTAAATATGACTAAATATTAATCTGAATAATTAATATATTTATTAATCATTCAGACTTCAAAATACACTTTTAGTAAAATAATTGAATAATAGCCAAATAATAATACGAGTAAAAAAATGTATTGCTTGCTTTTAGGCTGTTTTTGAATGGCGCCATCTATGTTTCAAGTAGTTGCTTGACCAGTCAATGTCTTGCAGCAAATGCCAATCCTTTGCGATATTATTTAGCTACAGAAAAGCTTACAACAAGTTTAATTCATATTTATAAAAATAAATTAAAATACTAAAAGTGCACTTAAAACAAATTTATCAATTTTAATTTAATAAAATTAATTACTTGATATTTATCATAATATATATACATATATATAATTGATTTTAAGGCCTGTTTGAATCGCATTTTATCAGAAAAATCTGCGTAGATTTTTAGTCATAAACTTGACCACATCATTTGGTGCTTGAAAAGTGTTAGTGTTTAGTGCTTCAAAGAATCAAACTGCATTGCAGTCATATAATTATACTATTGTGGTACCATATAAAGCACATATATAGAGTTTGACGATAATAACTGTCCAATTACGTTATCATCGAATTTGATTGGTCACTTGACGGAGAATCTAATGCTTATCTGTATTATATTTACTCACATACCAATTCGGCAGGTGATTTGCTTTTATCGCGTGCCTATGGTCAACTGTACTAGATCCATAAACTGACCAACTCGTGCCACATTCAGAGAATCACAATGAGCAAAGAATATAAATCTCATGATAATATTCATAGGTGTTCACTGGCTATAATTAGATATTAGTGAAACACTATTTATTGTGGCAGAATTGCAACAACTTGAAACCTTTAAACCTGAACATTGATCAGGGCGGCGCGCTTTCAAGTTACGCATACGCAGCGTTGACAGCACCACAGATAAAGGAGAAACCATGCTGAGGTGCTTATAAAACTTGTATTTATTATATAGTTAAACGTAGTTTACATTTAAGGCACATGCTTTGAATGTCACATCAATTGACTAGTTGAAATTTCATTTGAATTTATTTGAATCCTGCTTTCAAATAATGAGTATAACTTCTGTCTGGTATGTCGTTGTTTTCTGGTTTGGATTACGTTGGGGTCTTTGGTGGATCTATCTAGCTGTCCGCATGTCACAGATTAGAGCTGAAATTGACGCATTACTGCGCCCAGCAGCAGCATCAGACCTACGCCTTGGGCGGACATCCTGCCGGCTGAGCCGCGCTGCTGCTGCTGCTGCACCAGTACCACGGCTCGATTGTTCTCGCTCTGCAGCTCACGATAGTTGTTGTGCAGCTGTGTGTCCTCCTTGTACTCGATCTCCTTGAACTGATTCACCTGATCGAGTGTCACTGGGAATGTGTTCGTTAGCACTATCCAGGTGACGGCCTCTGCGCAGGTGGGCGTGGTCAGGGAGCCGGCATAGGTGAAATATGTATCCACACTGGGCACCAGATCGTCGACAGCCAAGCTATCGGCCACAAGGGTGGGCACATTCATTTTGGAGTAGCTCTTCACATTGTCCAAGCTCTTGATGATGCTGCCGATGGCCTCATTGGGCGTATTGGACACATGATAGAGCACGCCGATCACCGTGATGCCATCCTTAAAGTTGGCTGCCAAACTGATGTTGGGATACATCTTGTTGCGATGCACAATGTGCACCTCCAGTGGATAGCGTATGTCGTTTATCGTATGCTCCGACCACCAGTGCATGTGGATCTGCTCCAAAACAAAGTCGCTGGTCAGGCCCCCACCGCTCAGCGTCAGCTCGTGAGCGAAGCCAGAGAGTTGAACTGCACACAAAATCGAATTAATTATTTGCTAAATTTGATGACAATGACTACTCACTTGAGTGGCCATTGTTGACCATTTGCAGTGCGCCTTGATGCTCGTCGTAATTCTCAAACTTAAGTGGACTGAACTCGCCCTTCAGAGCGCCCTTCACATGCAAATTGATGGGACTCTGCTTTCTGCCGCTGTCACAGAGACCGCCCCACTTGGGAAACGCTATAAAAATATGCACAAATAAAAAGTTTCATAAATATACGGCATGATTGACTGGCGGCTATAAATATATATAATAATAATTATAATATATATAAATAATACAAATATTTATATATAATTTATATATATAAAATATATTAAAACATAACAAATATTTTCTTTAAATAATTCTTGTATATACATATTTATATGTATATATAAATAAATATATATCATCTTTGGTCACTCACAAATATAAAATATTAATTGTCATTCTGCAAGCAAGTGACTTCTCTTATTTGTATTTCATAATTGAACTTGGCATAGTTTTATCAGTTTGTTGTATATCTTTCCGATGTCAGAGGTGACATTTGTCAGTATTTAGAAATACTGCTCAATATGTATTATGAAATACTGCTCCATATGGAATTTCTATAACATTGAAAGGTGACAAGTCCCGAAGCTGCCAGCACTCAGCTCATCTGTCGCCTTATCAATACTTGCTTCTCTTACTACCTTACTATCTTTTTCTCTATCTTTTTTTCCCTCTCTCTCTCACTCCTGTTCACTTTTTCTCATTTTGTTTCACTCTCTATTTGTGAGTCTCTCGTTCTCTCTGTGTCACTCTGTCTCGCTTAATCTGGCTGTTTTTTTCTGTGTTTCTTTTCTTTTGTCTTTGTCTTTTCACTCTATCTTTCTCTCACACCCTTTCTTCCTCACATCTTCTCTATCTCTTTCTCTCTCTCTCTCTCTCTCAATTCTTTTTCTCAGTCTCTCCCTTTCTGTCTAGCTTAACATATTCATTTTTTCTCTGTCTTTCCCTTTCTGTTACGCTCTCTCTTTTTCACTCATTCCTAATCGGACTCTCCCTATCTTGCTATCTCCCGTTTTCTCCCTCTCTGCTTCTATCGCACGCGCTCCCTCTCGATCATTTTTCGCACTGCCTCACTCCATCTCTGTCTCTCATTTATCTTTATCGCATTTCCGTCCCAGGGTATTTTGCAGCTGCCTCAATTTGTATTCAACAAATTCCGTGTCTTGTTTTAAGTTCATTTACTTTGTCGTTCTCGAATTTGTGTGCGCGGCAATTTGGCACAATTTAGATAAACGGTATTTGTAGAGCTATCAAAAACTGGGCATTGGAATGGGACGCACTTGACTATGATCAGCTGAGCCACAAACGAATGCTACGACTATGCAAATGCGCGTTGATTAACTAATGCCAGCTTCAATGAGTCCAATAATAAAGTCGAATTTAAATTCACCCAAATATTTATATGCATATAGATATATGTATATTTTATTGGCTCTACTTACGCTCATCCTGATCTTTGTCCAGGTCCGGATAGCCCCACTCGCTGGCGGCGCTGAGTGCCAAAAAACTGCAAGCTGCAACACAATAAGGAAAAGACAAACATTAAGTATACGCAGTGTACGGCTCGAGCATAGGCAACAAGTTTAATGCACCCATTAAGTTTTTCATATGCTCATGTGTGCCTATAAAAATTTGTAATTGTTTTTTTTTTTTTTTTTTTAGTGGTTAGTTAGTGGCAAACACGTTTTGCGCCCATCAAAATGGCACATAATGTGCACTGCGTGCCATAAAAGACAAGTTTGGCGGGGCAAAGAAGGGCAGCAGATGAGCGCTATATGGACTACACTCGATGTGGTACAAGTCGGCTCTTTGGCAACGTCAACAGCCGCACGACGGCACCTTGCACTTGACTTTGGCCGACTAAACGTGCGCTAAAAATAATGCCACGAATTTATGATGTCGCCGTGCGGTAGCAACGGCAGCAACTCGTCTATAAACATAATGTATACTCAGCATATATATTTGTGTATTATATTATAATTTAATTGCATTCGCAAATTTTTGCATAACATAAATAAGATTTAAAAGTGGGCGTCTCTTAAGTATCCCATGCAGAGCTGACTGTCTAGCTACCAATAGCAAGCATAGATAGAAGCAAAGAGATATCTCGAATTTGCAATGCTTTGCTTAGTAAATATAATAAATTATCTTTAGTTAAACATCGCACGAGTGTATCAAGTGTGCAAATCGACATTTTATTTCATTGGCTATTATCTATATAAGAACATTTAGTTGCTATCGACAACAAATTAGAGAAGCTTTGGGTACAATACAATATAGCTCACACGCTAATAATTTATATAGAATATATAATACTTTCAGTTTTAGTACATACTAAAATACAATTTACCTGTGTCTTTAGGACTTTTACTAGAAAATGCAGCTAAGTAGATGTGCAGATAACTAAAAATGTTATATAAAATGTGTAAATATGTGAAATTTGTGGAAAAATAAATAATATAAAAAATAACGAATTTTAAGCTTTATAAACTTTGTAAAATATTAAAAATCTGTCTTTGGTATCCCTAGCTTTGATGCGATAGAAAATCTGAAAATCTACTTCAAAAAATTGTAAATACATGATATTTAAGCCAATTGAAAGCCAGCAAGTATATATTTATTTATATACGCCAAGACGCACTCAGCCCAATCTGCTAGCTCATTAAGCTCATCTGCAACGAAACAGCTTTGTATAATAAAAATTTTTTCTGTGTATTCATGTGTCTACATTTTGCAGACCTTTAGAAACCTTCCTCAGCCCGCGATATACAAATTCTAAAAACTAGCCTACCCCATTTAAACATAATCACTGGGTTCAGGCTATAAAAAGCAATCTGCAATACAAGCAAAATTGTTTTTTCTTCATTCCTTCTTTATTTTTAACGTGAATTGGATTTTTTTAAAAGCATTTTGGCAGCCAAGCATCAGCATATGTCAAACCAAAATTCATGGCTGTGCAAATTGTGAACTATTTATTTTTTTAAATGTTATTTCTTTACTTTGCTTGAGTTATATATTATTGCGTGAACGATACATGCTGACCCGTTCGTATAACTCTCAAGCTGTTTATATAGCCATCAAGGGGTTAATAAAAGAGCTCGTTAATGCGACTGCTAAAAGATATAGTAACGATAAGTCGCTGATTTACGATTTGCCAAATTTTTTAAAGATATTTATGCTGTCATTCGACATTAAGAGAAAATAGAAAGAAATAGTATATGGTATGTATATATATATATACATGTGTATTATATATGCTTTCACCCAAATGACGACAGCAGCTAAGCAAACTATTTTTTCTGGATTTATGGCTTTGCGAAATGTGCCATACATTTAATTTATTTTTTTTTCTACTTCATAGCACGTGCCCAACAGCTGATGCGAAAATCATTTCTCAATTGGAAATTCTAGACAATGTACGCCAGCTTTCACTCATCTATATAGATATATATTTGCTATTGTGCACATGTCTAATGAGATTTTGATGTTTCCAATTGCACAAATTAATCATATCTGACCAGACAAATGAATTCAGGAAGAAGACAAGCCTCAAGCATGGCAAGTGTTTCTTTCTTTTATGGGCCAATTTTAAAAAGGCCGCTATTTTCCCATTTCGTTTTCAAATAAAACTTAAGTTTGCGCAATTTGACTAAAACTGTTGCAGCTTCGACTTTAATTGTTCTCTATTAACTTGTTGACTTATACCATATATATTGGCCATAAAATGTTGCGCATGTGCTTGACTTTTAATGACATATTCATAGGAATACGATTTTGTCGTATACTCGATATTATCTAAATTATTTTTTTATGATCTGTCTTCTGTCTTATAAGCAAAAGAATATTTTTTGTAATTTTTAGAACACCTTTAACTCTTGGTACTTAAAAATAATTATATATATATATATATATATACGTAAACCTTCTACCATATATATAACACTTTTGGCATTCAATGTTTAATGTTGAATTCAATTTTTAAAGAAACTAAAAATATGTTTTAATACAAAATTTCAAAATATATATATATATATATATTTATTTAATCAAATCATCAAGCAGCATCTGTAAGCCATGTCCAACTCTTTGTCCATATACAATGAGCTGATAAACAGTAAGCAAGTAAAGTTTTATGGACAAAGAAAGTCATATGGCAAGAATGATTCAGCTCAATGAATTGTAGACTAATCTCAAGCACTTTAACCATTTCTTTATCAATGTCATAAATTCATATTTTAGTTTGACTTTCAAGGCTAAACTGAAGATTATAAGAGTTACAGATACTCAAGTTTTTATGTAATGAATGTAATAAATATAAATTTGTATTTATTAATGTAAAGTCTATACATAAATATAGTCTACTTGAACTAAGCCTCAACAAGAATTGCTAAACTATACACTTACTTTTTAAATGAAATAATATTTGAGTTACTCAGACTTACTCGACATTCTATAACAATAGTCATTAGTTTACTTTTTAGTTAATCGTTCTAGAGCTAACTAAAAATGTATGGAGTTTTTTTATGCACATTTTCCCCTTCAATACTCTATTTCGCGCAAATTAAATTATTATTCATACGCCAGATGTCTAAGAAGAAAAGGTCAAGGTCTGCACTATTAAATAGAGGCATTCACTAATGAAGTGAGTGAGAGTTTAAAATTAAAAATAGTTGAAGGTATTAGCGTAGGAGGTGTGCCTTGAGGTTTGAGCTTCAGCTTGAACACATTTACAGCTTTTATATCATAATTATGCCCTGAAAAATTCATTAAGTCTGTGCAACTCAGCAGCGAAGTTATTTCATTTATTTAATAACTCGGCTCACATGTGGGAGAGTGGACAGAGCAGATGCAGTCGCTGGCTGAAATGTGTGTGCCAGAGTGTAAGTGTAAAAGTATAGGTGAGTCTGTCTGTACGCGTGTAAACCAGTTTACACTCCAGCGCCATATGCCAACCTGCTTAGCCTTTGCTCCTGCTTTCAATTGCCTAATCATGTCCGCTGCTGATAACGCTTAACAACCTTAACACCTGTCATCAATCATCATTATGTGAGAGATAGTAGAGTGAACGTGCCCTCCGAGGTACGCGCATGAAATCAATCTTCCGATTTACAACTCAATCCGTCAATCAATAAATTAAAGACATTAAAAAAAAAAAAATACACGAAACCATTTACAACTTATCAAATATTTTAATTGCAGCAGAAAAGCCAAGCTAATTATTAGATACTTAAGCGATATAGGAGCGCGAGTATCTGTCGGATGCCAGATACGAACTGATATAGTTAATGACAGCAGCAATAGCAGCAGCCACATGCAACATAGAGTAAATTGTAATTAAAATTCGCATGCAACCAAAAAGCAATTAAAAGTTGTTCAAAGGAGCAGGGGACTGGCGCTGGGGCAGCAGCAGGCATAGGAGAGGTGGCGTAACAATTACCCGGAGTGTTGAACAAAACTGCCAACAAAACGATAATTGCATCGCGGATGCCAAAACAATGCGAAAAATTGCACAAAACACAGAAGAGTGAGAAAATTGAGAGCGACTGAGATGGACAGCCAGAGAGAGGGAGTGTGAGAGATAGAGACGGAGCGAGCGAGAAAAAATCCAACGGATTTGAGAAATATTTTATGACCTATGCCAATTAGAGCTACCTTTGCGACGGGTATACCAGTTTAGAGCAACTGTTCGGGACGCCTCAATTAAGTCCACCATGGATGCTAATTAAGTTGGATATAGGTTAAATAGTGTATATATTTATATATATATTTATATATAAACATATGCTTGAACTCTTTTATTTTGATCATATAATTATCTATTTCTATAACTCTCTTCTGGAATGGTAAGCCTTAGCAGCGTAGAGCAAATCTCATATTTCAGAGGTACATTTAAAGCTTTCTCTATCTACACCCACAACTTCCTCAAATACTGTCATATTGAAGCATATATACTCATATATAAATATAATATACGCACGACATTTAAATACCCTTTAAATTAGCATAAAAGCCAAATTGAGTTTGCAATGCAAGTTCAGCTCAGCATTAGTCACAGTAAATTGGCGAGTCGAACTCGCACGGCGTTCGCAGTCGAAGCTAAACGTTTTTCGATCTTGGCAATAAAAAAATGCTTAGCCGTGGCTACAATTGGCTTATATCAACGTCTGTCAGTGTCAGAGTGATGCACACGTCAAATTTAACAGCAGCAACAACAATGACATGCATTTGGCCAGACTTAACGGGATATATGTATGTATATGTATATACGGAATGTACGTTTAGTAGTTTCTCAGATTTGTAAGATTGGCGTTCGCAAGTGGCATTCGAATATGTTTGCTGTTGTTGTTTATAGCTGTTGTCCGCACTTTTTGGCCATGTCAGCTGAAAACAATTGAGACAATTTTGCATACGCTGCGATAAACTGCCATCAGTTTTGGCATTTATAATTTAGCGAAGGCCTCCTCCATTTTTCGCCTACTCACGGAGTGCCAGACACCCCTCTCAGTGATTTTCCATATATGTATTCACACATCTTATATTATCCATTATAATCAAAGTCGTGTGCTGATAACCGATTTTCGGGAGTGCGCCTCATTTTATGTGATTATCACACAGCGAGTTTGATAGCGGCAATATACAAATTATTATCATACAGTGCGGGTCATGTGAATAGCTTTAAACTGATAGCCTCTCAGCGAAAGCAAAAGAAAGTCAAAGAAAAAAAATATAAGAGATGGGAGATTTGAAATTGTAATAATTTATTATCATTATCATTGTTATTAATATTACTCATGTATTTAAAAACACATTAAAATTGCGATTAATAACAATTAATTGAACTTTGAGTTGAGACTACACGGTGACATCTAGCTGTGATTAAAGCTATCATCATTATTATTGTTATTATTATTATTCATTAATAATTATTAGTCATGAATGAATTATTATTTTTTTACTACTTGAAACTATAATATGCTACAATGTTATTTCATACAGGCTGATCATTGTCAGTATCATTTTCATTATTACTATTACTCATTTATGTAATTGACAAAATATTTAAGTTACGTTTAATTACAATTTGTTTAATCTTATTATTAATTTGAGACTGATTCTACTTGTAATGTTTTAGGCTATTATCATTAATCATTAGTAATCATTATTAGTCATAAACTTTTAACATATATTTTTCAATAATTCAGGCTGTTAATACATTTTTTTACTGATCAATTATTTCCTTATGTTCATCATTATTAATACTATCTCTTGTACATCAGTATATAAACATTTAGTAAAGTTTTATTTGTAATGCTTGTTAAGAAATATTTTATATATTTTACTTAAACTGATAGCAGTTTTTATTTTTCATTCATTATCCCTGCCATTATCATTATGTTCATTCATTCAAAAGAAAAAAAAAACGAAAATTAATTAAAGTCTGTTTCATTGTTTCTTTCATGGACTCAGTCTTGACAACTTGAACATTTTAGCACATTATCATTATCATGGATACTTAAGATCTACTAAATGTTATAAACTTTTTATAATAATAAACTTTTTATAAAATTTAGTAGATCTTACACAAGTTACTGAACTTTGAGATGAATCTAGATTGATTAAAAATGTATCGTCTACTATTTATAATATTTCTCATAATGATTCAAAATATTCTTTAATCAATATTTTATTTATTTATTTAATGAATTATCAATAAAACACAATTCATAAAATTATACCGATTGATTTGACTTTTGCTGCGCGTTCATGTTGTCACAAGACGAATATTGGTTTTTTTCCTATTTTATATTTGAATATAATTTAATTTAGTTAAGATAATTCAACGAGAATTTATAGATATCTGAAAAATTCGTTGTCTCAATTGACGTTGGTCTGTGGGCGAAGACGTTGCCAAATGCCAATTAGCTCAGCTGATTGCATGAAATGAATGTGGTCTGTGCTTTAATTTGGCTTTTATGAATGAGTTTTATTGATTAAGTACCAGATTTTATGACAATGATTGTGGATGATCGATGGCAATAGGAAAACTTTCCATCAACTGAGAAGGAAATGGGCTGGCCTGGTCTTTACGCATATCAAAGAACTCAAAATGGAATTATAAGTTATAAACAAACAGCTGATAACCGCAAATCAGCACAGAGCTTAAGTAGTACATTGCAACTGTGCGTCGATTGTCTGTATATATATATATATAAATATTTATACACATTTATACACATATTTAGCTATCACTGTAAAACGGAAGCTGATAGCTAAGCTATCTATATTTGTGCCGGGGTTGAGGGTCATGTCAATTGTGATGCTTTTCACACGGTTTGTTGTATTTTCATTGGAAAACAAGTTACGAAGTGCAGTTTCATTTTCATTTTGATTTTCACACATGCAAAATGTTAGTCTTATCTTAAATTGATATTGTTTCAAGTTGAGTTGATTTTAATGCAAAACTATCAGAGGAAGCCTCTTGAAAAAAAACTCATTACAAAATTGTGCAAATAAGTATGGCTTGATTCATTTGCAATTATCAAAGCACAATAATCAATTGACGCACTGCTCAGGGGCGATGCCGTTGCCGTTCCCTTTGTCGTTGATGTTGTTGCTGTTGTATAATCATTTAATAACATACGACACAGGTACATATAATTGGACCATTGTATCTTTAACCAAAATCGCTGCTAATCTTTAATACGAAAACCCAGAAGCTAGGCGGAGCGCGCTACTGCCTTATCATGGCGTGGCTTGTCATTAAGTTTTATAGTCACACAAATCGGAAAACTTTATACTTATAATTCCCAAATAATTGTTTAATATGTGCTTATGCATGCCACATGGACGCTTATCAAAATGTTTTATTTTTTGCAATGCTTTATCAGCGATTTGTGAATCTCAATCTGCGTTAAACAAAATTGTTTTATAACGCGCTTCGATTAGCTAAATGAGCAGAATGCCTGAAAAGACATCGACTACAGAAGAATAGCCTTTCAGAAAAAAAATTCTAAACTATTCGACAAACTGAACTTGATTGAGATAGAATAATAAATATAAAATAGATAAATAAATGATAAATAAAATAAAATAAATAATGGAATAACAAATATAATGCAAAATAAATTTGAACTCCTTTAGGAGCTTCCCCAAAATATATTTTTGAGAACTGATTCCAAATTTCTCCTGAACTGTTAAAAAGACAATTCATGAACTAACTCAGAAGCTATTTGAGCTGATCATTAAATGCTTAAAATATATTATGAGCTAAAGACGAATTCAGCGAGAATTTATTGTGAGCTGTGCGAAAAATAATCTAGAATATCCGGTATTTAATTGAAAAGGAATCACACACAGATGTTTAGAGCCTTAAGACTGAACTGAAATCTAATACTAGAAAGGCGGAATATTAAAAAAAAAATAATAATTTAAACACTATAAACAAAATGTGATGAGCTGCTAAAAAACTAATGCAACCCAATCGAGAACTACAATCTGCTGATCTGTTCGATTACTAATCTAAAATTAACCAAAGATTCAGCATGAATAGCTCAAAGTCTGATCTAAACAGTTGCCAGAAATATGTAGTATTTGTAAGTAGTAAGTGGAAGTGTATAAACAAATTTATTTTCCAGTTGTGATCATAAGCTAAATGAGAATTAATGGAGAGCTGGCAGAGAAGAAAAGTTAAATATATATAATGAGTAACAATTTAAAGATCCGTTTGAGAACAGATCGCGAAGTAAGCATTATCCGACAATTCGCAATAAACTATTAACGAGCGTTGAGTTCAATTCGTGTATGACTACATTGACCTTATCAATATGTGTGGTCAGTGGGAAGGCGAGGCTGTTTGCCAGATTTTTAAGGCGCCGCTGAGTCAAGAGCCTCAGAGTTATGGAACATTTGAGCGGCTTAACAGTTAGGCAATTGATAATAAAACTCTTTCGAATTGCCTAATAGATAATTGTTTACCTATGTTTATTGTAACTCCATGTGACGCATGATATCGAAGTGCGTGAGTCGACACTTTTATCTGATTTTCAACGAATTTTGCGATGTGTTTTGTTTTTTAAGTAGCCAAAAAGAGAAAAAATCCCCCGAACTTTAGAAGAAGCTGATCTACTTAAAAACAAATATGTATACAAAAATAAATAACGTTCTTTAATCCCATCGAAGATCGTTAAATTTTATGAACTTTTTCTTGAATTACGAATAATCAATGTGAGATCGATCTAAAATAATTCTACTTAAAAGCTACGGACCTGTAGCTTGTAAGCAGGCAATATAAAGTTCGAGACGTGACAATTCGTATTTAGTAAGTGGAAAACTTTTGTAGAACAAATCTGAAGAATGTCAATTCAAAACACATGTAGTTACACTCGTTTCTTGCAGCGCAGCATTCCAGCATAGTGGCAAAAATACCTACTTAGAACTAAGTATGATATTAATTCAGAAAATTTACCTATAACCGCTAGGAAATGCATCCTTATGTTTTTGCAATCGAATATTTTAAATTCGTTTACTAAATTTATTTATTGTTACTTCTAAGACACTTGCACTATTTTTTTTAGTTTAAAGAGCAACTGTTAAGGACTCGAATCCCTTGCGAGCTCAATGACAACTCCATAAAATTGAAATGAAATCGTCGCCTTTTATAACCAAAACCGAGGCGAACCGATACGAAGAACAGAACCCGCAGCCCACAGCACAGAATGATTACTGAATGCCGTACGAGCATCGGACGAATAAGTGCGCATACACACAAACACTCACACACACATGCACAGACGCACACAATTGCACGCTGAGAGACGGTAAGAATTGAATTGGATTATGGTATGGGCACATACAGGTTGACAGATTTTCGGGGTATTCTATGCTCGCTCTCCCTCCCTGTCTCTCACTTTATTTCGTACTAGCGAAAATAACACAAAATGGAACTGATTAAACAACTACAACAACTGCAGCAATATAACATTAAGAACAAAAGTAGCAGCAGAATAGCTACGAGAGCCGAAGGCAGCCGAACGAATTGCAATGTACCGAACACTTGCGCCGACGCCTCGCTGCTTTGGTCGCTGCTCACGTCGCTGTTGACGTCGCTGCTGCCGCGCTGAAGACGCGACGGTTAATTGATAAGCAAGCGAGTAAAGCTAAATGAGCAATAAATAGGCGTAATAAAAGGTAGTAGCAACTAACAGCTGTTAAAGAGAGAGAGAGAGAGAGCCAGATCGAAATGAGAGCAGCTGCTGATATAGCAACGCTGCGACAGCGACGCCGGAAATAACGTAGCAGTTGAATTTAAAATTGTATTTTAAGCAAAATACAGCATGCTTAAATTTTACCCAATATTTGTTCAACGATGCCGATTATATAAATCAAAATTAATATTAATAAAAGTCTGAGGCGTACGCTCAGCCTAAACGATTTACAGATTTTAATTTTCATATTAATTAATGCGGGGTCAAGCGACAGTTTCTGATGTTTTAGTTGTTGCAAGCCACTTGTTACATGCAAGCTAATTGAAGAGACGAATTTCTAGACAGAGAGAGAGCAAGACTTTATGGGTGTGTGTGTATTCATGTATGCTGCATTTTGTTGGGCTTTGTTGTGGACGTCGCGTCGTTAAACTGCACTTAATACATAACAAAAGTCAATGTCACAAAAATGCTGCTGCTTCTTATCGACTGCGCTGTCGACAGTCTAATGAGTAACGCGCCTGTGCGTTTGAGTGTGTGTGTGTGTGTGGGAGAGAGTTGCTGAGTATTTTTTCACCTATGCGGCAGAGTACAAATCAAAATGCATTTCCGCTGCAAATTGTAATATTCTATGAAATATGCGAACATTGATACCCTGTAAAGTCGTAAATGACCTATTTAGAACGCTAATAATATTTAAATCAAGCTATGTTAACTCTGTGTTATTATAGCTGAAAATGTCGTTTGACCCTTTAAAGATCAAACGACTAAATAGCATGTTTATCAGTTAGTCTTAAAATATAGTAACAGACAGTAAACAGGTATTTTATTTATCGAAAATAAAAGCGGCTTATCATCATCATTAACATCAAAGTGCATTTAACTGTGTGTGACTGCATTTAGGAAATAACAACAACAGCAACAACAAATGAAAGCGGAAAAACAAACAAATTGACGAAAGAGCAGTGTCACGCGACTTTTCCCAAACTAAGCATAATATGAAAAAAGAAAATCGGAAAGCAAAATAAAGTCATGCGACTGACCCCAATAGGCAATAAAATTACATTAAACGCCAAAGGTCTGCAACATGTTTTGTCTAAGAGGTGTCTATAAAAATGTGACTCGGTTGCCATTTGATAAATTTAGCGAATTGAAATCAAATGAAATTCAATTGAGTTGCGAGCCACATGTGATTTGTGCTGATTGTATCGCTTCAATGATCAGACAACTTAATTAAATCAACCGCAACGAGCAGCAAAGTGAGCAAAAGTTTTTCAATTACTTTGTAATCGAAAATTCGAAATTGATGTTTGCGCGCATTCCATTGCAAGTGTGAATTGCGTGTAGCCCTGGTAAACTATCGAAAGTGTAACAATAAAATCAAACAGTTGGCAACGCCCAGTTGGTTGTCAGTTTGCAGTGTTGCCCCACCGTGCGCTTCATGTCACATATGTTTTTCGAGTGTGTTTTGAAGCAAACGTTGGATTATTTTACAAAAAGTATTTATCCAAATAATATTTTTGAATTTATTGTGTTCGAAACATTTGAATAGCCGAGCGAGCAAACCTAAATTTCTAAAAGATTGTTACGAACGCGAGGAGATTCCATCAAGTTGGCAGCATTGCTGAATGCTGAGCTACGAAGCAGTGTGCAAAGCAAAGCGGAGAGAACGCAGCGCAGCCGAAAAAAATTTTTGGAAGCAGTAAAGCAGCGCACTGCACGCGATATATTTTTTATTTTCAAAAGATTGAAGCTAATATAGTACAATTTAGCGGATCAACGTGCCGGGCAGCCGTAAGTGCATTAATATTTCAAATATTCAACGTAATTATACAGTCGCGTAGTTCGTCTGAAGAATTTTTTTGCAAGAAGCGAAAAAAATTTTTGCACAGCGGCAAAGGCGGCAGCAGCAGCCGAGACTGCGAAGAATTTGTGCAGCAAAAGAGAGCTGAAAATGATGAAAAATTCTACAAAAAGCGCACACTGTGAAATAGTTAAGAATGCGAATGTAGTTAAATAACTTTATTCACAAAAATTTACGGAAGTTTCAAGAAATGATGACTAAAAATTTGATACATATGTATGTGTGTATGAAAAATCGGCATGTGCTGTGACATGTGTACGAGTGTGTGTGCATAAATTCTTATTGGAAAAGCGTGCTCAGCATTTCGGCGGCTGCTGCTACTGCTTCTGCTGACAGTTGGATGTATATATAACTATATATATATATATATATATGTATTTATATATATATTAGTTCGTATGTGTGAATGAATGTTAGTGTTGGTGTGTGTTTGTGTGAGAGCTGAGAAGTGATGTGAAGACACAAAAGAAAGACGACGGCGCAGCGGCGCTGGCTATAAAATAAAGAAGAAGAGAACGGACCAGCCATGACGCTTTTCGCTGCATTTGTTGTCGTTGTCGTTGTTGTTGCTCTTGGTATTTAGCTACCGTTCTCGACCAGAAAGGAATTTCCTATGTTTAGCCCAAAATAACTTCAAAACTTTTGATTGCCATCGCTCGGCTGTTCCCACTGCTCTCTGCTCTTCGCCGTTCGTCATTCGCCTTAGCCCAAATTAGCCAGTCGCTGCGCCGTTAATTTGCCCGTGTCAATCTATAAGCTCATAATTTCGCCTTAAACTGTATTTATTATTGTTATTGTCAGCTCTTGGTCTTGTTTATTTTTTCAGGAACTGCGAGAGTTGAGCCTACGTATGTGTGTGTGGATGCAAAAGTAAGCATAACCACCGCAAAAGCAGCAATAACAACAACAAAAACAAAAAAAAAAGAACAACAACAAAGCAAAAGACTGATAAAGCAACAGCAGGGAATAACAAAGATTTGAAGCAGCAACGGTAACTTGGTCGTTGTGTAGGTGTTGCCGTGCCATTGTATATTCTCTTTGATTTAATTTCAGTTTATATCTTTCGTTTTAGAGGCTATCACAATCAAAATACGTCGGCTTGAGTGCGACGATTGGCGGGGGCGTGTACTGTAGTATCAATTACAGCTTCAACATCTACTACAACTAGCTGCACACAAGAGTTGGACACCGGCGAACACAGGGTTAACAATATGGATGATCTTATGGTCGAAGTGCGACTCGATAATGGTGCCTACTACAAGGTAAGAAAGAGAGAGAGAGAGAGGAGTACTCCAAAGTTAAAGTCGCCGTTGCTGCTGCTCGACGTCAACGTAGCAACTGCAACATGTGCAGAAGGCAGCGACGGCCTCAGTTTCTAATTTCGTAAATTTTAGCTTTATTTCTATAAATACCTACATCATTTTGTTGAGTGGAGTCTCGCATCGAAATACGCACATACAATATATACACACACACACGCTCACGCATAGAAATCAACACGCATTGACATAGGGCGCACTCTGTCGCTGCCTGTGTGTGGGGGTGTGCGTGTGTTGCCGCCTGCGCGAGCGTCGCTGCATACTCGCGTATGTGAATGTGTGTGTGTGTGTGTTTGTGTTTATGCGACCAAGCAGGCTCCGCAGAGTTGCTTTCAGCTCTGCTGACGTTCGCGGCGAAAACTTTGCTGCTTTGAGATTTCCCTTTCTAAAGCTTATCAGATTTGCATACATAATACGTTTTGATGGCTTTGATAGTAAATTGAAATTTATTTGTACATGCAAAAGTATTTGCCATCATTAAAAGTACTTTCTTAGTTTATTGAAAATCTATTCTCAATGAAAATGTTGTTTTAAAATAAGAAATTAGTATTTCTAGGGAAATTTTTTCAACTACGCTTTTTAGATTAAATTATTTAGGACTTTGGTTCAGACGCGAAAGAAAAAGAAATTATTTGTTATTGTATTCGAGGTCTGTTTTCGTAAATATTTATAAATGATTTGCTTCACTTAGCGATTAGCCTTTCTGTTGCATTTCTTATCAGCTGCCCCGCGTGTGTGGCACGTTTTGCTAGAGGCATTTATCCATTCGGCCATTCGCTCATAAAATTGTATAATTAAATGCAAAATTATGTATCCATAGCTTTAGGAAATGTATCATAAAGCAAAATGTATCGGACGCAGACCAACTATATAAATGACACACATTTTTCTTTCACTCTTGTCTTTTCTTGTGCTGCCGCTGTATACGTCTACGTCTACGTCTCGGTCGCTGCCTACGTCAACGCAACAACAACAACCACAATAATAATAACAACGACAACAGGGCCAGGTGACAGCTGTCGGCGATGATGGCATCTTTGTGGATGTGGACGGGTAAGTCTGGCGACCAACTTTATAACAAACCAAACCGAAGCACCAAACAGCAGCAGCCTGTTTATATGGCAATTTGCACCTTCTATTATTATTATTATTATTATTTGTGTTTTGGTTGTCTTGTGCCTATTTTACAAACGATTTGCAACAATGATGCTGCGCCTCTTGGCAAGCGCTTGCCCAACGTCCGTTTGTCTGTGCGTTGGGAGACGCCACCGTTTGTCCGCTTCTCATTTGGCGCAATTTGTTAAATGATGCTGCTGCGCCTGCAGACAAGTGATGGGTGGACGAACGGACTGACCGTGCGATCCGCGTGCCGCCCAAGTGTCAGCTCTTCAAATGCTTGCATGTATGCGTGTCTTCTAGTGTATGTGTGTGTGCGTGCGTGCACGCGTCGAGCTGTCAGACCTCAGCGGCAAATGCCACTAAACAGCAGTCGCAGCAGACGTCGCAGTTAGCTATTTTTAATCACGGAAAGAAACCATTTTTCTTGTCATTTCTCTTGCTTTGCTTTCATTTTGTTTATATCCTGGCAGCCAGGGTATACGCATTCGATCATGAAATGTGCAACACATGAGATATTAGAGATATTTAATGA
The DNA here is from genome assembly GCA_035047625.1 of Drosophila mettleri. Taxonomy (NCBI): domain Eukaryota; kingdom Metazoa; phylum Arthropoda; class Insecta; order Diptera; family Drosophilidae; genus Drosophila; species Drosophila mettleri. The sequence continues at coordinate 1,584,272 of JAWNPI010000056.1, forward strand.
ATAAATGATGATATAATATATATATATATATATATATATATATATATATATATATAATCTTTTTAAAAAGCTTTTGATTTAATTTCAGAATAAAAGAGTATTTAATGTTCGGTTTGCTTTGGCTAAATACTAATTTATTATTGTGCTCTTCACTGTTGCATTTTTGGAGCATTTTTTTTTTTTTTTTTTTTTATAAGATTTTTAGTTGGTTTTTAATTTGATTTATGCATATATTTTTATTAACACACATGCATATATTTATGTATGTGGATTTTATTATTTATTTTTGCTGAGCTTGCGCAGCTGAGTCTAAATTTAGTTGCCACCCTGTTGCTGCTCTTCACTCTGTGTGCGTGTGCTTGTGTGCTTGTGTGTGTGTGTGTGTCTGTTTATGTCATTTCCGATCTATGTCTTGGGTATAAAAAATCGTGTGCACCCCCGCAATTGTGTGTCGAGCGCGCTTGGCACTCAGCCAGTCGCTGCAATGAAACGTCGACTGCGCTGTCAGCGAGTGCGCCGAAGTCGCCGTCGACGTCAACTGCGGCAAACACTTGTCTGCAGCCGTGTTCGCAATCAAATATCTTGGCACACGGCATTTAAATGAGCATTTTGCCCGGCTCATTATGCGAAACGAAGGAAATGTTTTCTCAGCCATCTCAATTGGTTTTGTTTTTTTTTTTTTCTTTTCTGTCTGCTCTGTTGTCGTACAGCGTGCCTGAGGTGCTGAAATACGCATTCGTCAATGTTCGCCTGCCGCCCGATGAGGCTGTCGTTGCGACGCCCAGCTTTGAGGAGGGCATGGAGGTTGAGGTATTCACGCGCACAAACGAACGCGAGACGTGCGGCTGGTGGGTGGCTGTCATCAAAATGCTTAAGGCTGATATCTGTGCGGTCGCATACATTGGCTTTGAGACGCCCTATACCGAAATCTGTGAGCTGGGCAGATTGCGCGCCAAAAATCCAAATCCGCCAATTACGCCCAAATCGTTCTATCAGTTCACGCTGCCCGTGCCCGAGGAGCTGCGCGAAGAGTGAGTATACCAAACGATATTTAAATTGACAACATCTTAATACTCACACTTGCATTGCAGAGCTCAAAAGGATGGCATACACAAGGAGTTTCAGCGCACCATCGATGCGGGCGTCTGCAACTATAATCGCGAGATAGATGCCCTGATTGTCATCTCGAAATGGGAACACACTCAGAAGCGTGCCAGCATGCTCAAGGATATGCATTTTCGTAATCTCTCACAGAAGGTGATTACATCTCTGACCCCACATTTTGCACTCGATTGGATAATAATATATGATCTTGTTCAATCACAGGTTATGCTATTGAGAAGGACTGAAGAAGCTGCACGTCAGCTCGAAACGACCAAGTTGATGAGTCGTGGGTAAGTTATAGTTAACTTATTAGAGATGTTTCACCAGTTAATCGCTATTGATTTTATTTTAGCAACTTTATCGAGGAATTTCGTGTGCGCGAAGATCTCATGGGCCTGGCAATTGGCTCACATGGCTCCAATATACAAGCGGCACGCACGCTGGTCGGCGTTACGAATATTGAGCTAGAGGAAAAATCGTGCACATTCAAGATAAGCGGCGAGACGGAGGAGTCGGTGCAGCGGGCTCGGGCCATGCTCGAGTATGCCGAGGAGTTCTTTCAAGTGCCCCGAGAGCTGGTGGGCAAGGTGATTGGCAAGAATGGCCGCATCATACAGGAGATTGTGGATAAAAGCGGAGTGTTTCGAATCAAGGTGAGTGCTGTGAGTATTGTACACCTTGCCTGGCATGGCCTAATCTTGCAACAACAACAACAACCAAAACACAGATTGCTGGCGATGATGAACAGGATCAAAATATACCACGCGAGCCGGCGCACGTACCCTTTGTGTTCATTGGCACCATGGAAAGCATTGCGAATGCTAAAGTCCTGCTGGAGTATCATCTGTCACACCTGAAAGTGAGCTACGTCCACAATGCAACCTGTTGATGCTTATATTAATGTCTTTCTGTAATGTTTAGGAAGTGGAGCAGCTGCGCCAAGAGAAACTGGAGATCGATCAGCAGCTGCGCGCCATACAGGAGTCATCGATGGGCTCCACACAGAGCTTCGCTGTGTCGCGGCGCTCTGAGCGTGGCTACAGCAGCGACATTGAATCTGTGCGTTCGATACGTGGCGGCGCCGGCGGCGGTGGTCAGCGTAGTCGTGGTCGCGGCCGTGGTGGCGGTGGCAATAACATGAATCAGCGCTATCACAACAATCGTCGTGAGGACGATGATTACAACTCCCGTGGTGATCATCAGCGCGACCAGCGCTACAATGATCGCAACAGCGGCGGCGGCGGCCCACCAAATGCTGGCAATAATGGCGGCGGTGGCGGTGGAGGTGGAGGCATCCAAAACTATCGTGGCGGCAATGATCGTCGCGGTGTCAATCGTCGGCCGCCACGCAACGAGCAGAACGGCCGGGACTATCAGTACCACAACCACACCGATGAGATGCGAGAGACGCGCGAAGTGAGCAGCGTGGAGCGTGGTGAGTTGACCAAGCAACGAATGGATTAAGATACAGAGAAAGAGAGAGAGAGGAGAGGGAGAGGGCAAGCAGTCGGCTTGAGGATCGTTTAAGCGGGGGCCAAGACGTTCTCATATATTCAAGTTGTATATATAACTAGCGATCCTTGCGTGTGTGTGTTGTGAGTGTGATTGGATATAGTATATATGTATATATAAATATATATACATATATATATATATATATATATATATATTTATTTTTTTTGGCCAACAAATGCATCCGATTTGTACAATTCAATGTAACCCATATGTAATGTGACTTTTGACGTTATAAATTTAATTTCTGATTGGGTCGAACCCCCGCTTAATATTAACCGCACTTGTGTTTTTTCAATCGCGCCTCCTGTACACATTTCTATGTTTCTCTCTTCCGGCACAGCGGACAGCAACTCATCGTACGAGGGCAGCTCCAGAAGACGCAGAAGGCAAAAGAACAACAATGCGCCTGGCAACAGTGAGTATGGTGAGGATAAATCGTCTTGAATCTTAGTCAAGCTCAACAACCTATTTCGACTACCACTTGCAGCAAATGGAGCGGTGGGCAATACTAATAGCAGCAGCAGCAACAACAACAAATCACAGCAGCAACAACAGCCGCCGTCATCGTCGTCGTCGTCGACGCCAGCACAGCAACAGCAGCAGGCGCCAGCACAATCGAACAAAGCAGCGCCGCTGAATGCACAGGAGAACAGCAAACACAGCAGCGGCAATGCGAACGCCTCGAACGCTGGCAAGTCGAAGGATGCGCCGCGGAATAGCGACAAGCAGCAGGCGGGCACACAACAGCAGCAGCAGCAGCAACAGTTGCTGCCGCAGCAACAACAGCAACCACCACAGCAGCCACAAGGGCCACAGCAACAGTCAAAGCCCAGGCGCAACAACAAGAATCGCAACAATCATGCGGATCAGGCAGTTACCACGGATGTCATCAAGAAGGAGGGACTGGTCAATGGTACGTCCTAATTAGCAGCAGGAACACAGCACCAGCAGCAACATTACGGCAACAGCAGCAGCAACAACAACAACAACAACAGCAAACATAAACAAAATGCAAATCGTTCGTTTAACAACATGTTGTATATGCGCAGCAGGCAGGACACACACACAGCAGGCAGATAAATAAATTTTAAAGTTCATGTCGTTTTCAAATAGCCGCAACATAACAGAACACACACACACACAAACAACATAACGAAACAAACAGAACAACGTGTAGAGTAGACATACATAACAAAATGTTTGAGAAACTATTTCGAGTAACTAAATAATAAAAGCAAACATATATAATTATACATGAATAATGTAACACACACACACACACACATACATACATACTAATACGTCACACACATACATAAACTTACAGACAGCTCGAATTATACACAAAAAAGAGAAAAGGAAGGCATGCCTAGGCTTATAATTTTAATTGAAATTAAATAAAAACAATCAAAAAAAAAAAAGGAAACTAATGAATTATGTGTATAAACCAAAACTAAAATGCAATTATTAGCAAAACAAAAGAGGAAAACAACAACAAATTGGATTACGTTAACTTAAACCTAAAAAAAAAACAGGCAATTAGCATTGTGTTTCAAGAGGAATCTAATTAGTTGCTATAAAAAAAAGATATATAAAAATTATACAAATAAAAAACTTGCCGAGAATGCGCTTCTAAAGCGCTTTTCTTCAGCAACTTGAAAAGTTTCTAGTTACATAAAGAAAATTATAGTGAAAGGAAATCAATGTAATTGCTCTTATCATTTATGTTTTTTTTACGCCCCATTTATAAATATATATATATATATATTTATATATATGTATATGTATACGCATATATCTATTATTTAATTTCCTTTGTATATTAGCATTATATTTAGTTTGTCAAGTTTTGTGTATAATTCGTGCGTAAAACAAAACTAAATTGCAACAGTTATTAGTGAGTTTTTCATCTTTTATATAGATATATATAAATATTTCTTCATTTTTATTCTTTTTTTTTTAACACAAATTTTGTATTATTATTGTTTAGTCACGTAAATGCTTGCGCAGTGGATTGCAATTGAAGAAAATTTTCTTATAAATTATTGCAAAGCATTTGCCGTCGTAAAGAATGTCGAATTTTTTTATTCATTTTAGAATTTGTTGCATTTTGTTTTATGTCGAACCTGAACTTTAACAATATGGAAAACCTCTCTTATTTGTATAACGTTGTATTTATTACTACTATTATTTAACACACACACACGCCCATGCACACATATATACACACACATACACATACACACGCTCGCTCATACATCTACGCAAAGAACATGAATGGGGTAAATAAATAAATATAATTCATTAACATTTTTGTTGATATCAAATCACATAAATTATATTCAACTTTGCCAATACCTAGCACGCGTATATCTAATTTATTAGTCCTCTATTAAATACTCTTAAATTATTTAAAGCAGCGATAAACATTTAACAACAACAACAACAATCAACTGGGAGATACAACAACAATAACAGCAGCAGCAACACCCACAACAAACATAATTCAAAGTTAGTTAAAAGAGAATTCATTAAAATCAATTTGAAGACATTTAAATTACAAATAAAAAATATTGAACTAAATGAAAAGAACAACAAACACACATATGAGAACAAATAAAACAGATAAGAAGAACAAAATATAATATAAAACACAGAGATCTTCTCATTTATTTGAAGAACAATGTCAATAACATATAAGAAGCAGAAAACAACAAAAATCTTTTAACATACGTATAAAACGAAAGGAAAACAAACGATAAATAATAGAAATGTTGTGTAATTCAAATAAAAAATACAAGAAATTAAAAAAAGAAAACAAAAAAAAAAATAAATAAAAAGAGAAAAATGTGCGATCTAAAAATTATTATTTATATGAAGATGAACTTATATAGAAATATAGCAAGTAAATTTTATTAATTTAAAATTTATATATATAAAAAACAAACAAAACATAAAAAACAAAATGCGATTTTATTTCAATGTTTCTGCCGTTATTGTTTAATTGTTGCATAAATATTTAATTTTATGTGGGCTGCGAGGAATCTTATCTATTAAACGGAATTTGAGTTAGAGAAATATGGGATTGAGGCAACATTTGGTTTTCTATTTTAATATATTAATTTATAGGTCGTATTTCTACTGGATATTTATCTTAACATTTGTTTATTAGAAATAACATAAATTTATTATTTTTTGCGTGCGAAGATACAAATCTAATTTAACATTTTTTAGGCTTTACTTAAAAAAACATTTTTTTTTTTCTATTTTTTATATATCACAAAATTAAACACATATGATAAATGAAAATTTTTTGAGAATAGTAAAAGATGTCATGAACATAAATATGAAATCTTGAAAATTTTCTGAATCAAGAATTATATATTATAATAGTTTTTATTTTACCCATATTAATTGTATAAAGCCGTATCTTATTTTTAGACGTTTTGTATTTTAAAAATAGATTTGATCACACGTTCATTCACCTTTCAAGTACTCACCTGAATACATGTATCTTTTATTACTTTATAAAGCTAACATGTTTGGAGTTAGCCTTCTTAGTTGATGTTATCTATAATTTTGCTATTAGCATTATCAATTAGTTGCTTTTATTTGGTTTTTCTCTCGCTGACATAGCTTGTCGCGGCGGCAGTGAAGATAGTGGCTGTGATTTGTCAAATGGCCACACAACCAGCTAACCACACTGCCAAAGCGCATAGCCAATCGGATTGAAGGGATTTTTTTGGGTTTTTTTTTTTTTTAATGAAGAAAACGAGTTAAAAATAATATGAGGAAGAGAGCCCGTAATGCAAAATACTTTGAAACGAGGCGCCAATCAGAATTCGCTGCGATGCTTCTCAGCGGCACGAGCTTTTCAGCGAGGCGAATACACTTTGCGCCATCTTGCGTCTCTCGGGCAGCAACATCGACGCCGCCGTCACCGTCGCCAGCGGCTTATCCATTTATGCTGCACTTTATGCTACGTTGCGTGCGCGCCGAAAGCTTTTTCCATTGCGTGGCTCCCAGCACAGCGCTGTAAAATATGCAATGAAACCTTGAGATACATACACTGGACGAATTGTAGGTCTTAATGTTGGCCTCGACAAGTGGATTGGGGTGGTGGTTAGTGGGGGTTGGGTAAAGTTGGGCGGCAAACAAATTACTTGGAGCATGCGACGTCTGAAGGTCGCTTTTCAGTTTGTTCAGCTTTAAACAATTCATATAATAATTGCTTTCAGTTTTAAGCTAAAAGTGGGCCACGCCTCGCTTTTTATTTTATTTTTGATTGGAGCTGGGGTGAGTTGACCCGGTTTCAAGGTCATTGCAAGCGAGCTGAACTAGCCGTTCGATGCGCTTGCTTATTGTTCTTGTTTTATATTCGGTTATCTGATCGACATGGTAAAAATGTATCTTTTACGGGTATCAAATGTATCTTTTAGTAATTGCTTATCAATTTATTGATACTGAGCGATAGAATGTTAAGTTTATCTATGAATACGAGTCTATATTTATCTATGTATATGTTTATATATGTATGCGTATTTGTATGTATGTATGCATACATTGATTTATATATGCTATCTGTGCCTGTATTCTATGTATCTGTATCTGTATCTATATATATATGTATCTTTTCCAATCATCACATGTATCTTTTGTTTACCTATCTATCTATCATCCATGTATTGTTTACCTATCTATCTATCATCCATGTATTCTATGCCATCTACCTAGTATATTGTTTACATAGACCTATGTCCTTTAGTATCTCTTTCTACTATCTATTTATCTATCTATCAACCATCAGTATCTAACTATATATGTAATATCTACCCACCTATTATATATCTTTCAGTATATATCCATATTTTATCTAATATCTGTCTATCTTGCTCTTTCTTATTGTATCCTTTCCATGCTTAAAATGTATTTGTGTCTTATATTAGCATCTTATAAGGTTATGTTATGTCTTAGCATATATTTTTTTAATGTACAATGTATATATATATCTTGGGCATATTTCAGATAGATTTGCTGCCCTGATTACACACAAATAAAACAACATATATAATAAATATATATATATATATATTTAATGGAAATATTTTTATTAAGATACAATTTCTTTATATTCAATTAAATGAGCTTACATTAAGTATATTTTAAAACTAATATAAAAAAAAAAATAAATTAAATGAATTGTAAATATATATATCTATAGATTATATACCCATAGATAAAATTGTAGTTGGAGTATAAAATCACACTATTCACAAAAATTGCATATGTATATATATATTGTATATTGTATATTGTTTCAGCATTTAGTTGTTGCATTCGGGAAGATTGTACGTTCTGGAATGTCGTACCAGATAGTGCATTTACAAGCTTCAGAATGTTTCAGTGCAAATGCACTCCTGACACGCAGCCCAAAACTGTCTCAGAGGATGCTATGCTATAGATACTTTCATCTTTTATATTTTCTTTGTTTTACTTTTTATATCTTTTTGTTTTTTTTTTTTTTTTTATTTTTAACTGAACGAAAACACCGCAACAAGAACATCAACGAGGCGAGGGCGGCGGCGTAGGCGGAGGCGGCGTGTCAGAGTGTGGACGACGTGGCAGACGCAGCGGCATCAGAGCAACCAGTTGACTCGACTTGTTACTGCCATTTGCCTCTAATTGTTATTCATGTCATGTCGAAACCAAAACAAAAACATTTCACAGCGAGCGAGAACGGGAACTCAAAAGGCAAACAACGAGAAACCAACACAAAATAGGAAAACAACTAAAAACCAACAACAAGAGAGATAGAGGGCGAGAGACAGGTGGAGCGGGTGAGTGGGCAATAGATTGTGGAGCAGAAAAAAATAGTAACAACAAAATTAAAGTTTATCAATTTTAAATTTCTAACTAAACAAATGCGATTAGCAGCGTTAATTTTTTATGGCTAAGTGCGATGGCCGTAGAGCAATGGTTTGGCCGATTACCGTTTCAAATGGGTCAATGTGGGTGTGTGAGAGTGCGTAAATCGAGTGTAAAGTTGTTACAAAATTTTTTTAATAAAAACAAATGAACTCCCAGAACTAGAGCACATGTTCTTAGGCTCATCAGCGGATCAATGGCAGAACACTTGGAGCAGATCATATTCATAACTTTAATTTGAATGGAAGACTGTTTAGCGGAATAGGTTTGTGGATCATATCATAAAACTGAATGGTTTATGTGAGCTAAGTCTCTGTTATCTTAGTCTATGAATGACAACATATGCTTGATATAGTCTTAACAAAAAACTTCAACTTTCTTTAGCCAGATGTATATATATTGAATATCTTAATCTCTGCATAAATTATAAAATTTTAAAATTTATTCCAACTAGTAAAGCTCTGTCATATCAAATTTCAACATATCTAGATGTTAACTTGGTGTAGAACTGACTTGTGATATATATATATATATATATATATATATATTATTTTTTTATATATATATATATTTATATATATATATATATTTATATATCTATATATATTCATATATTTTTTTTTAATATGCAATCCAATCTGAATCAAATTGAAATGAATATAGAAAGCTCTAAATTTCACATTGCTCGAATTTAAACCTAAAAAGATACACAAACAGCCGCAGCTTGATCTCTGTTTCTCTGCGATCGTGAATTTATATAGTTAAAGTCATGTTTCTAAAGCACCCGACAGAAAGGCAAAATGCGTACATTGAAGACAAACAAACAATTTGGAATCAAAATTGGAATTAAGCGTGGCGCTACGTCGCGTCGGGGCAGTTGGCGATAAGATAAGAGCCCCAAATGCTGATTAAGCACAATTTTTGTTCATTCCAAAGTCGCTTTTGATTTTAGGCCTAAATGTGTGTGTGTGTGTGTGTGTGTGTGTGTGTGTGTGTGTGTGTGCGTGTATGTGTGCACGTGCGTCAATTGAAAATGGTTAAACATTTGTTAGTGTTCAAGCCAAGTTAATTCACAGTCTACGCCAAATTTTTGTGGAGCAGACGAATTGGTGCGTGGCACAGTGGGTGCAGCAGCTGATTTTCATGTGATTATTCTGCTTCTTCCTTTTTTGCCATTGAACAAATGCAATCGAGAGCAGATGGAGGGGCGCAAGCTTTGCTTCACTGCCCAGGTGGGGCCAAAACAGCTACAGTGAAAGCTCATTAGAGCGAACTTAAATGCATTCCAATTATAGTTTATGAAAGGCGAGAGAAGATAGAAGCCAGAGGATCGAGTCATATGCGTGTTAAAAAGCTTTACGACTTTAGATTGAAAATTAATATTTTAACTTGGCCCTAAACCTTAAGTCAGATTCCAAGTAAAGCTTGAGAGAGTTTTCACTGCAGCGGAAATATGCAAATGCCAAAAACTTGAGTTTGGCCAAGAGAGGAAAAAAGTCAAAGGGCAAATATTAATTGCGTATACGACGCATGCGCCGCGCAATTAACAAGCCGTTTTTTTATTCAAGTGTAACAAAAATAATAATAAAAAAAAATATATATATATATAAATATAACTGAATTTTATTCGCGTGTTCGCTCTAAATTCTAACGAAAAACAAAGTGAGAGAGAGGCAGTTACGGCAATAACTCTTAAAAAAATGCACAAGTGCGAGGGCAACAGCAGCTAGTACAGTAAAACACATTAACGCAGCCCGAGCAATTAAATAAATTAAGGCTTATTTGTGCCAGTGTGCGTTTGTGTGTGTGAAAAACGTTACACAAAAATAAAAGCAAACTTGAGCAGAAAAATAATATGAAATGAAAAGAAGCAAAATGGAAATTATAAATTTATGATGTGTGTTAATTGGGTTAGATGGCTTCGCTCACATGCCTCAGGCAAGACAAACGAGTTGTCACGACTGCAGAATGCGCTCTAAACAGTGCAAAAAGTTGGGCTGAGTTGACTCTGCTGTGCGCAGTGTGTCGAGGTAGCTAAAAGGTGTGCGCAAATTGAGTCAGATTCGGTTTACTGATTTGAGTGCCTCTAAAACTGTAAGCCAATGTCAATCAAACTGTGCTGCGCATACAAAGAGCTAATTTCTATAAAATGTATCTATATTTGAATATTTCAATTTATCTGAGCTTGTATTGATTATTAAATTTATTATAAAATAATAATCTGTTTGTAATTATAATTTGGTTTAAATATTTGCAGTAAATAAAAAATATTTTATATATGTTCAAATTTCGTTGAATAAAAGATTAAATTTAGTTTTAGCAGTCTTAAAAATTATTAAAAAAAAAAAACTTCTATTAAAGCAAATTAATTTTTTTTTTTTTTTAAATTAAAATAAATAGTTTTTCTTTTTTTTATTTATTTTAATCACAGCTAACTAGTTTATTTTCTCCAATGTATGCAAGCTACATGGAATTTAGTTTGAAATTTGTATTAGCCTGTTTCTAAGCTACATATGCTGAAATCTTGAAAACCCGCTCAAATTAACACAAGCTTGCCACGCCTCTGGCTACAAGCACGCCCTATTCGCCTTGCCTTGCCCCCAGCCCTTGCCAAAGCAAACACTTAGTAGCTTCGTTATAATTTCATTAGGCAAATGCTGAGCGCTTTTCATTAACAGTTCTCAGTGTATATAAAGAGACGGAATGTGTGTGCGTGTGTGTGTGTGTGCGTGTGTGTGCGCATAGTTGTCGTAGTTGTTGACCAACACGCTTTGCTTTTATCTGGGTCATAAATGCCGACACAGAAAACCTGCCCTGCCAATGTGTCATAAAAAAAAGTTCGAGCGCACCAAGTGTTGCCAGCCCAGTTTTTTCTTAACAAATTTTTTCCAACTATCAGCGGAAGTTGGCCAAAAGAGTTGCAAGAGCAGTGCAGAAGCAAAGGCCAAAAGGCAACAGCAGCGTCATAAAGCTACTTAAATTAATTTCTGCTTTGTTTTGAGGCCAAATGGCAGTCGTCCAATTGTACAGTAAGCGCTCTTTAGAGCCCACAGCGAGTCGATGCTTGCAGTGCATCTTAGCGTGCGGCTACTGTAGGCGTTAAGCCATGTGCAAACAACGCAAGCTAAACTTTTCGTTCAGCGATTCGATTGTGAAATGCGTGTAGCAACAGCCGCGTGTTATAATTTCTTCATACACGAATTACAATCCGAAATTGTTAAGCATTTGTAATACTCGTTCATTAAGTGAGTGGGGAGTATATGGGCTTTGCTGATAAGCTCTCGCTCTATTGTCATTGTCTATTCTCTGCATCTTTGTGTCTCTCGCTCTCTCTCTCTCTCTCTCTCTCTGTCTATAGCTCTCTCTATCTGTCTGTTTCTCTGTCTGTTACTCTCTGTCTGTCTCTGCCTCTCTCCCAGTCTCTCGCTCTATTATCTCTAAAATCAGAGAGGTATAGAGAGAGGCAGTCTGTTTTTGGCCCTCACCATCTATCTTTTTTTTTTCTCTCTTTTACATTCTTTTTCTCCTTGGGTGTCTCAGTCACTCTATTTCTTATCTCTCTCCTTCTCTAAATTTGTGTCTCTCTCTGTTTGTCACTGTTTGACCCTCTCTCCATCTTCGCTTATCTCTATTTGTGGTTTTTCTCTCTCTTCCATTTGCTTCTCTCGGTTTGTCCCTCCTCTCTTGATTAAATCGAGAAATATATAAATATATATCATATTAATATAGATAAATATCATATATATAGAATTATATCTATCTATATCTATATATATATATATATATATCTGACAAATGGGCAGTGCTTGTAACACTTTGGACCTGCTCTATCGGCGCAAAGATCTATAAATTTCAATCAATTTTGTAATAATTTGAGCTATTTATAAACAGTGTATTATGCAGTCGTTGGTGCTCGACTGCAGTGTTCTGGTCGCTTGTTTATTTTAATATTTTCGATTTCTTTAGGGAGAATTATCTATTTGTCTGCTCGAGCTGGGGGCATTTTTGGCTAATTTTAAATACCAAGCGAATTCGAAAGCAACAAACAACGAACCGAACCGAACTGAGTCATGCGGCAAAGGCGTGATAGGCTCGAAGATTTTCGGTGCTCTGCGGCCAGCTAGGCGAGCACCCAGCGAAACGTAACGTAACATGGCATAAGTGTAGAAAAATACGAGCGATCGTGATATAGGGGCAAGAAATATATGTATATATGTACGAATATATATATATATATATGAAGACCCATTGATATGGAGGCCCAATATGGAAAGAGAGCGCGAAAAGTAGAGACAAGCGTGAAAGCGTGAAGATTAACGCACATTTTTAATTGAAATCTATGCAGAAAGCTCTATATATTGTTTATATATGCATAACTATATATTCCCTAACCAGATGTGGGTAATTGGACTCAATTCCAATTGGTAAAAATTCAAGTTGTGGTATTAAATTACATTGCGCTTAAACGTTTTGGTTTGTGCAATAAACCAGAACTATTGAGCAAAAATGAGAGCTTAAGAAATTATATAAGCAAAATGCTATGCTTGGAGCTGTTAAAGATAGAAGACTGACTATAGCCAGTAAAACGTTTAGGAAAATCAAGCAACTTTTTGTGACAATAAAAGAGAAAGCCAAAAGCCTGTTAAAAAGAGGAAATTGAACTAACTGAATTGAAAACACGTTCATTGCGTTTGAACTAGTTCGTTAAGAACTTGACACAAAATTTAATCAAATTATTGATAAATCAAGGCCCAGTCATAGCTCTATGGGCCAGGCCGCAGTCTAATAATAGTTGTCATGAAAAGCCGGTCAACATTAGCACAGACAAAGCGCGCATTGTTTCAGCAGTTGAGTAATCAAAAATTCAAGCTTTGCATTTATAATGAAACTAACAAGAACACACACACACACGACACACGCACACACACATGACACAGTTATAAAATCTAATTCGTTTGTTGTGCAAACAGACAAGCAGAAGGCAGCAGGCAGCAGTTAGGCAGGCAGACAGACAGGCAGACAGGCGGCAGGCAACTGGCTTGTAAGACTGGGCAAAAGTAAGGGAACCAAATTTGAACTAGTTAAAGTTGCAGCCAAGTTGGCACAAGGCACAGAAGTAGACTATCTATATATATATATATAGTATATATAGTATATGCTATAGATACGATTCTTGGCAGGTCGGTTGGGTAACAACATTGCAGCTGACCCAAATTGCTGGGCCTCGATTTATAGTGTTTTCTCTCTACATCTCACACTCTCGCTCTCTCTTTCTCTCGTTCTATGTGTGATGTAATAAGTGAAAAGCGAAATGACACAAAAGTGCGCATTGATTTTGCCAAATGATGGAGGCCGAGCAATCGTAAGGCTGCGGGAGGATTTGCAGCAGCTGCCTTGAGCATGTGTCTGTGTTTGAATTATGCTATAAAGATTTATGCCGCATTTCGTTCGCACTCGCCTACTCATAGCACTACAGTAAGCATTGGCTAAAACGAAATTGGCAGAATACATATTTGCATATTTGCTAACATAATGCAGGTATCTTAACTGAGCCAACAGCTCACAGCCATTAGCTCAGCTAGCACGGGGGAAAGGGGTAGTTCGTAGCTGGCGCCCACGCCCCTTTGCCAATTTGCGCCCTTTTTTCGTTTTACTGCTGCCATTTGCCAATGTGCAATGCTGAGTGCATTTTGGCGCCTTGCCAAAGAGAAATTTTATTTTTGGCTTCTTGGCTAAGCTCGCAGCGTGCGCAGCCTTGCGGCACAAACTGCAGCAGTAGATACCCGATATATATGCCACTACTCTATATACATAAATCTATATATATATATATATATATATATGTATTTGTATATATAAATGGCGCTGCATGCTGTGCATGCATTCAGCCAGGTTATGTGGCTCGCAATCAATAACTGAGTAGCAGAAACACATCCTTGCAAATCTTTCAGCCAAAAAGATTAGGCGCGGGCACGGGACGAGGCGAGTGGGCGTCATGTACTAAAACTGGGTCGTAACACTGACCCAATTTTTAGGACTTTAGACGATAACTGTGCACTGAGCTGTAGGCATATTGGCCTGAAAACTGGGTAAGGCGACCTTGTCGGCTGCTCTGAAGGTCGCTCCCCGGCCAGCAGAGCATGAAATATACACAAAATGTTAGCGATTTATATATATATATGTGTATATGCATAGTAGATGTGGGCAGCACTACACGAATATGTGTATGTATTTGTGCTTTACTCTGTACATTGATTTGAAAGCATTTTGTGTTTTGCTTATCTGGAAACACGTGATTCATGCCAACTACAAATCGAATTGAGAATGCTCCACCAGCAAATCCAGACGGCTTATCCAGCCTACTCTGTTGACTTGCTAAGAACTGACCGAAAATGAAGATTAGAGAGGATGTATTTAGAAGAAATCTATATATATATATATAGAGAAATTATAATATAGATCTAGACAGCGAAAAGTATCTTGAATTGAAATGTTTGCGTTCGCCTCGTGGATCGTAGCTCGTGGTTCATTTACCTGGCATTTTCACAGCTACGACTCAAGACTTCAACGATTCAAATTTAGATTATGTTAAACATTTTATGGATCTCATATATTTCAGTAAACAAGATGATGTAGCTACGCAGCTCTGAATGCGAACTTTGTATCCACCAAAGATTTATTTGAATATAAAATACTTTTATGTAAAGAAATATATAAATATATATATATATATGTATTATGTATAGCTAGACTCTTTTAGTCATGCCTTAAGGCAGCCACAGAATTGATTATTGCCATTCACTGATCGCATATCTATATACATTTATATATAGAACTTTTATATTCCACGTGATCTACTCAGCAGCTAGTTAAACAATGATTGGCTGCTTGAATAAATGTGTGTCAGTTGGAAGATGTGTTTTAATAAATGTATCTCTAAAACGAGTATCTCGTGCTAAAGTATCTTTAAGCTAACGACTAGAGATAGCAGCGGACATATCGCAGACGCTTGATGATGTCATGCGATGTACTTTTTTCTCTTTCTTTACAAATACGTAACGCTTGTCTCCAGACAGCCAGACAGACAAATATGCAGATAGTCAGACCGATAGACAAACAGCTAGATAGAGACAAATGGCCGCAAAAAAAATTGTGTGTGTTTTTGACTGTTGACGCGTTTGCTGATATGAAACAGAGAAAAAGAAAGAAAGAAAGAGAGAGAGAGAGCGCGCGAGAGAGTTGCTTATTTAGCGTCTTGAGGTACGAATTCCAAGCACACATTAGCTGAATAAATAAACACGAAACATTTTCTAATCCAGACAAAACAGCTAAAGAAAAAATGTGGTTTATGCCCAGTATTTTAAAGAATTATTAATCTGAAGATTCATTCACAGAAAACTTTCTGATTTAATTATATATATATTATTATATATATTATTATATATATATATATATATATATATATATATATATATATATATATATATATATATATATATATATATATATATATATATATATTAGCCTTAACTTTCAGCTATAAAAAATTTAGTTTTTCATTCATTTTGTGGCTTTTCTTCTTGTCTACATTTAATTTTTAAATTATAAATTGGTTTTTATTTTATTATTATTATCAAACAGGGATTTGCCCTGTTTTATTTAGTTGGCATTTCAGCTGAACTTGTGTATTTTGCACTTGTGTAATTTAATTCATTTCAAAATTGTGCATGATTAATTGCTTTTGCAATTTTCAAAAACAGGTTTCTAAAAGAGCTTTTGCGAGTGCAATAAATTTCATATGGATATATAAAATATATCTATGAAGAATTCGCTGTGTTGTGCGCTAATTGAGCGTATAATCGGTTTGTATTACGAAAACGAAAAACATGATATAGTAATTTAAACTTGTTTTCTTTTTTCGCTGCGGTTTGGCCCTGTGAATCATTTTTCAAATATTTTGCCTTGAGCGCAGCTTTAATGGGATTTACAAAACAATTTATAAAAGCTCCAGATTTCGTTAAATTTATGTTTTTTTTTTTGTTTTCAAATTGGAGACTTTCTGTAACGGTTGTTGTTCTATATTTCTGTGTCAAATGCATTTTGCAGTCATCTTTTCACACACAGCGACAAAAATCGACCTCATAACGAGTCTTGCAGTTCCGACCCCCACACACACACACACCCACGCACACACACAGACCCGTGCTGTGTGAATGGGCAGCACATGCCCGTTTGTTATTTTTACACACAGAAAATATTGCGAAATTCTGCAATACAAATGAAGAATTCCACATACACACAATGGATAGCTATATAAGCCAATAAAATGTGCTTCTGTTTGTGTGTAATACAAGCTGCATGTGTGCAAGGTCAAGTGGTTACGTTATGCAGCGCGAGCTTCTGTCCATGTGTTACGGTGACTGCTACAATGAAATCGCGCATACGCCGCATCTATCGGTGTATGATCGTATATTTGTGCGCGTCTTGTTTAATTGCCAGCGCACGAAATTCGTTTCAAGTGGGCCGCTTTTTAAAGCGGCGCTTTAATTGGGATTTCGCTGCGGCGAATTACAATGAAAAAAATACAAAAAAGGATTCGTTAAAGAAAGCTATTTGCATTACATAAAGCAAGGCAAGCAGCGGCGAGTGCAATAACAACAAGCCAAATGCAGGCAAATCTAAATTTAAACTCAACGAAAGACTAAACAGCAGAAGTAAACGAAAGAGTGAGAGAGGAATACGTGGCGAACGTGGGCATTGGCTGGCTGGCTGGTTGGCGTGTGTGTGTGCGTGCGTGCGTGGGAGGTAGGGAACTGGCGTGGATGAGCCGTAGATGATTGTTTTCAAGCTACACTCCAAATCCATAGCAAGCACGCACACACACTCAGAGGCGAATTTAAAGCTTGAATCTAACGGCACAACAATTGTGCTGTGCAATTGCAACTGTTTCACATGGCATTTGCTTTGTTTCATTTTCATTGTTGCATAATGCAAGCGAAATGCAAATAGAAATGCGAAATCCAAAATGAAAATGAATTTTACGGGCAGATGCGCTGACACGCGTTACGTGTGCAAAAAAGGAAGAAACGAAACAAAAAAAAAAAAAAAACAGTTTATGCAATGAACAGCACACAGAGAGACGCAAACACACAAATAAAGTCAGGCACACATGTTAGGTATAAAACAGCTGTTTTTGGTTATAACAGAATAACAATACGTTGCAAGTAGCGCTGCTGCGGCTATCGCTGCTTCTGTTGTTGTTGTTGTTGTTGCTGTTTCTGGTGGTGCTGCTGCTGCTACTGCCGCTGGTCGCCTAATCCAAGTCCAAAAGCACAGCCAACTGACACAGCTGCTGCTGCTGCTGCTGCCGCCGCTTCGTGATGTTGTTAACTCGATGTGGAAATTAAAACTGACGACTGACGACGTTGGCCGTTGCAGCTGAAAGCATACGGCAGCTGGCAGCCAACACCGACAGCGCTGCCAGCGCTGACTGCAGCTGCGGTAGCGACAGCGACAACGACAGCGACTGCAATGTCGCATTGTTGCTGTTATTGTTGTGCTTCTTCGTATGCTTCTTTCTGCGTCGTATTGTTCTTGTTGTTGTTGTTGTTGTAAAAGAAACTGTTACAATTTTAGGCCAATTTCTTTGTGTACCGCGACGCGACGACAAAAATTTCGATGGCCACGCGGCGTGAATGAAACTTGCAGCAAATGTAGCAAAACACACATATACAAATGTGTAAGTGTGTATGTGTGTGTGCATGTATTTGTGCTTGCATGTGCGAGTGGAGTGAGTTGGCGCGCGGGCAGCCACAAAGACGCGCTAAGGTGAAATATACTAAGTGCCGTGGCATTTATTTCTGTACGAGCCTCACTCGCTCGCTCTCTCTCTCTCTCTCTCTCTCTGGCTGCAACTGCAACAAGGTGGCACAACACCCCAACATCTGAAACACACACACACACAAATACCACACAACAGCACATACACACTTAAGCACACTACCGCAAAACTTTTCATTTCGTTCGGCGCAAAGTAAACTGCAAACTACGCTGCTCTAATGCTGAAGCGCAACTGTCAGCTGCTCAGCGCTCGCGAACGAAAGCTAGCCGAGCAGCGCAAAATAGAGAGAGAGAGAGAGAGAGAGAGAGCGCGTCAGAGAGCTTTTCACACACAAGCGACACGCACACATTTCTAACAGCAGGAAACAGCACAGCTGAAAGCTTTCGCTTTGCAGCTCGTCATTGCCTGCAGTTGTTGTTGTTGTTGTTTTAACTATTTTTTCCTATATTTTACTTTAAAGTTTTTTTTTTCAACAACTTTGTTCGCATGACGCAAATATAGGTACGGGCAGTAGCCCATGCTACACAAAACTATTTGTATGTGTGTGTGAGTGTGTGTGCGTGTTTAACAAGCTGTCTCTCACGTTTGACTTGACGCCGACGTCGCTGTCTTTACGCCCTCTATACAGTAGATATGTAGACATACAATATATAGCTCTATCTCGCTCGCACACCAAAAATGTCTCATGTCAGTTGCATTTTGCATTGGGCGTTAATGTTCAAGGTGATTTACCTAGTTGCATGTGTATGTGTGTGTGTGTGTGTGTATGGCTGTGGCGGCTTACCCTGTTTCACACTTGCGACGCTAGAGTCACCCTGTGCACGCGCACATTCCGCAATTATGCGAAATTATCGATCAAATTTTGTTCTAAGGTCAACTTAAATTGAAAATTAAGCGTTATATAGCATATATATATATATATATATATATATATATATATATACTGTATATACACTCTGACTGGCTATTACTATTGCTATCGCTGTAAATCTCGTCGTGCATGACTAAAACAATTTCGTGTCATTATTTCGAGTTACTTTTAAAATAAAATAAAATATATATATATAAGCCAGAAATTCACATATAGTATAAGTTAATCTACTGTTGAAGCTCTCCATTATTAAATACCAAAATTATATAAATCAACTTGAACTTTATAAAGATTTTCTATAGCTTATAGACCTATCTTATCCCTTGCCTCGCTTTTTACGTATATGCAACTTATCAGCTTCAATGATATCTGTGCCTGAAATATCATAAATAAAATATGATTTTTTCCAACTAATAGAAAGCGGAAAATTCCTATTTATATTTCTTATATAATATATTCAATTTTAATGCGATAATGTGGCCAGTGCAAAATCTACGAATGTTGCACAAAGCAGAATCAATGAATTAAGCTTTTAGTGCTCAATTATGAGGCCATTTAAAAGATTGTTTCGTAAGCTAAATGAAAACTGGTTTCAATACAATTTCAAATATCAACTAAATATATATATAGATACATATAAAAGCACTTAAAGATTCTACATTTTTTCCTATATTTGTAGTATAAAACAAACAAAAAAAAAAACATTGCACTTTATCAAGTCGCAGCTGATTTCATCATAAATAAAATCATAGCCACGATGAGCTCATTTCGTGGTTTGAACTTTGATGAATTAGCAGCGCATAAGAGATATGTCAATTAAATAAAATATATACATATATATCTATATATATATATATGTATGTATGTATGTATAGCTAAGACAATCAGGTGATGGCATTTCTAGTCGCGAGTCTTTTCTTGTGCTTACATAAGCCAAAAGAAACTGTCACTCGCTCCCTCTCTATAGACATATATATATATATATATATCAATTTCACTTTCCTTGACCTCTTGGTCGAACCACAGCAACAATGACAGAGACGTCCACAAAGGATAATTGAGGGTCGTTTGAAATGCAAAAGTGACAAAAATGCAGCTAAATGCAAATAAATGTCGAAATAATGTCAAACGATTTTGCCACACTTTGCAGTACCGCCACTTGAAGGCCCCACCTCTACCTCTACTTCTGCCTCCACCCCTGCCTCTCTCTGCTAATCTCTCTCTCTCTCTCTCTCACTCACTCTGCTCGCTCTGTCAATGAGCCAAAAAGCCAAAAAAGCGGCACAAACAGCAGCCAAAGCGAAACGAAAATAGAAAATTTTCGCGTTGCACGCGAGATTTTCTTTGAAACCAATTCGAATTGCAGCATGAAAATCTCTTTTAATTGTTTTGGCCAACTTCAAAAAATAAGTTAAGCATTGCTTAACTAGAGTTTGATCAGCTAATAAATGCCCTTGAAAAAAACGGCAAGCTTTAATCGTACGAAATGAAATAATGGTAGGGTATGTAAGTGTGCGTATATGCCCGTTTTAGTGTAAATGCAATGCAAAAAATATCTAAGAGTTATTTCCACTGAACATACCAAATTTAATGCTTATAACTCTCATAGTTCTCGAGATATTGTTAAAAAATAAGATTTTTGAGTTAAGGAAAAGTTAATAAGAGCAAGTTTTAAAAAATGCACTATAAAGTCTATATACATATATATATACATGTATATTCCTAATATCTTCTAGCATTCAGAGCCTCATAGAATTTGTTATTTTAAGTCTTCCACCTCATGCTATTCTATTGTATCTATTAGTCCATTGTACCCCAGCAAACTGGCATTCTTAATGGTTACAGGGTATCACAATTTCACACGCATTAATGCTAAAAACTGTTTGACTGGCATAATTACATTTTCATCGAAAATGATTCAGAGCGTTTCTTTCGGTTTCGGCGCATTCAAGCGCACTTCTCTGTGCCCCGCCCCAGAGACGCCACAACGGGAGGCTTGATGAGTGCGAAATGGTGAAATAGACGTATTGATGTTTCAGTCGTTCGCTATAATTGAAATTGGGAAATTGAAAACTCAAAATGAAAATTGTTTATCGCAGCTCGAGATGTGTACGAACAAGAAGTAAATGCTGAATAATATAATATAATATAATATGCAATTTTTGTTTTTCTTTTGTAATTAATTTCATTCTTAAAATTATATGCACAAATTTTCGCAAATGCTCGAATTTGGGCCACATTTCATTGATTTTCTTTACATAATTTTTCATTTGGTTTTTCCATGGGGTAGATAAATGAAAATTCGTTAAAGAAAGCTTATGGCTAAGAAATATTTAGTATGGTCAAATGAATTTAAAACAAAGTTAAGTCAACAGATAACTCGAAACACAAGAAAAAAAAAAAAAGAAAAGAATTTTAAATAAAAACAGGGATAAAACTTTTGAGAGACTTGCATAGAAAATCCAAGGCTTTCGATCAACTTTAAGCGCTACTCACCCTGTGTGCCTGATGCAGTTGTTGCTGTTGTTGTTGTAGGTGCTGCTGCTGCTGCTGCTGTTGCATTGGCTGTCAACGGCCTCTGGATACCACCAGCTGTGTTCACTTGCAGCATATTCAAAGCGAGCACAGGGTGTATCCCAGAGGCAATTTCACAGAGGGAGAGCTTTTATCAGCTGAAAAGCTTAGCGAAGACACAAACCAGCGCCACCATTGCTCAGTTCAGTTGCAGCCATTACTTACTGCTGTTGTTGCTATTGTTTTTTTTTTTACCACACACTTTTTCACTTATTTTGCACAGCATTTTTCACTGTGCTCGTCACATCAATTCGAATTTCACAATGCACTTTAAACTGCACAGCCTAAGTTCAGTAAACGTTTTATATCTTTTCAGTGGCATTTATATACGAAACTTGATTTTCATTATTCAACATTTTTAAAGCTCTTAAGAATTTGTGAGCTAAGTAAATACGGATTTGAATTTAACTGCATCAATCGCTGAATTGTTCATCTTTTTCTATATATATACTAAAAGCTCTACTATCTATATATAAATTACTATATACATAAGCTACTCTAAGTATTTTACTAATTTCAAAATTTTTTAAATTCTTAATCCTTTTTTCGAAAAGCTGAACTATTTTGGAACTCTAAGAAATCGATGAAAGTCTGAATATCAAATTCGAATTCCACAATTTAATTTGAAGCTTTACTTTATTATAGCTAAATAAATTGATTTTATTTCGTTTCATTTCACATCGTAGTCATTGCATATTAGAGCACCAATGTTCCTCAGGTGTCCTTCTTAAAGAGCTTTTACTGTATATAAACGTATTTTTTTTTCTTCTTTTGCCTTTAAATATTTCACAATTTGCCAGCTGCCCTGAGCTGCTGAGACGCATCGATTAATGTCGCAAACTTCCATTTAGCTATATACATTTACACAGCTAACTGTATATGTATGGCGAGCATATGTAAATAATACAAAAGCTGCCTCTGCTTACGCATCGCATCTTGAGCTATGGGCGTATGTGCCTGTGTGTGTCTGTGTGTGTGTGTGTGTATGAAAAGGTCAAAGCGTAATAAAAACAAGACAAATTCGTGTTGCATATGCCAAGGCGCAGCATGAGCTAAGACAGCTCGCGCGCTCGTGTATGTATGTGTGTGTGTGTGTACAGTGCATACAATATTCAAAATTTACTGTCCATATGTTAAGCAAATATTAGAAATATGAAGAAAATAACCACATGACACAATATAGAAAATTTCACACAATCATACACATACACATACACATACACACACTTTTGTATTTTTAGATGTTAATCAATTTTTTCCGCACCTGATTTTGTTATTTTTGTTTTTCATTTTATTCTTTCTTTTCCTTCGAGCAACGCGTCACACAATTAACGCGCTCATATGGCAACTCCACACATACACTCTCACAAATATATATAGATATCTGTCTACATAGATAGTTATTTATGTATGTTTGTATTGTATGACAACGCTGTGCCGTTTTGGAGCTGCCTGACCTCGACGGGAGTGCGCTCGACACTGAACAACTGAAGAACTGTGCGACAGGCTGGCAGCTAGCGTCGCAGCCGCAACAGCAGCAGCATCCTGTTGGCTGCAGCTGTGTTCGCACAGGTGCGCGTCATTCTATCCCAGTAAATATGCAACAGCATTATTCACTCACACACACACACACACACACCCACTCACTCACACCCACATTGACGCAGCGAAAGAGAAAGTCTAGGGCAGCTGGCTAATGGGCATACAACAAAAGCAAACAGTTGGCAGACGTCGGCAGCGACGCAACTGCGCTGCCTTAAGTCACCCACGCAAAAGCTACGCGAAGAGCTTTTTCCCGCTCTCACTAGCCTGTTTGTTTTTGTTTTTCTTTTCACATTGGATTATTTACCTCTCATATGTGACCACACACGTACATACAAACAGACACACACATACGTAAATACATACCTGCTGCTAGCGAGCTTAGCCTAGCAGCGTG
The DNA here is from genome assembly GCA_035047625.1 of Drosophila mettleri. Taxonomy (NCBI): domain Eukaryota; kingdom Metazoa; phylum Arthropoda; class Insecta; order Diptera; family Drosophilidae; genus Drosophila; species Drosophila mettleri. Next base: position 1,608,041 of record JAWNPI010000056.1, read on the forward strand.
CTCACTCTTTCTTACGCCCTCGTTGAGTTCTCTCACTCACTGCGTCTCGCTCTCAGTCTCTCTTCGTATGCTCTCCACTCTTCCGCTAGTTTGCCGGCTTAGCTGTTCTCTCTGCTGGTGTCGCTGTCGCGTCATATTAAATGGAACACACACAGCCTCGATGACGGCAAGCGCAACAATAAAAACATTTTCAAGTTCAAGTTAGCCGCTCGCTCATTGCGCATGTCATGCGCCATTTTTGTTTGCCCGCTCGCTCGCACACGCAGCACACACACACAAACGTGCTAATGTCAGTTGCAATAGCAACAGTGGGCTAGGGAGGGCTTGTCGGCTATTCTCTGCTGCATTTTCATCGTTCCTGCTGTTGTTGTTGTTTACAATTTGTTCTCTGCCTCTGCCTCTGCCGCTGCCGCAGCTTCTTGCTGTCGTCATTCAAAAGCTGGACACATTTTGTATCTCCTCATTTTTAACTCTCATGATTTATTTTTCTTAATTTTTTTCTTCCATTTTTTATTTGCTTTTTTGTGTTTACTTTTATTTCACAGGCCCTTTTTGTGTGTAGGCGTCTGTTGTGTGTGTGTGTGTGAATATGCGTTAGCTGTCGCTGTTATTTGTTGTTGCTCTTGCTCTTGTTCTTGCCATAGCTGGTTCACTCGGCTGTCGCTAATTAAATTTCCATGCTGACGCTGGCACACTAAAAATAAATATACAAGATGAGATTTTGTTTGAAATTCCATAGGTAAATATTAACTTAACGAAAAGTGCAGGAGGCAAAAGAAGAGCACAAAATAATCGAAAATGTATATGTCTATGTGTGTGTGTGAGTGATTGGTCAGTTGAATATGCCACTGGTTTGCATACTCTTCTACAGACACTTGTGAAAGTCTTATAATGAATTTGCTTTTGTATAAGCTTTATAAATTCTTAATTATTCGATAGCTTATAATAATTTAGACTTCATGCAGCATTTTTATGCTTATATATATTTATTACATTTGTAAGGGTATTCGAAATTCATCATTGCCAAAATCTTAAATTTGTTTATTGCGTTTGAAGACCCAAAAATATTTGCATTTTATTTATGTGGCGGCACACGTGCAAATCTCACACTTGACAACCGTCTATTCAAAGCTCTGTGAATTTGAATAGGTAGAAATGTATGTGTGCATATGTATATAGGGTATATGCCAGCGTTACAGTACACAAAATGAAGGTCACAATCAGTGGATTGCACATGCCTGCTAAACAGCGAAAATACATTTTAAAATCTATATTACAATATAATATAGAAATTATATATACGTATGAGTAAGATATTTTAATAAATTGTGAATTAAAATTGCCAATTAATAGTTTTATTTAATATTTCTTTTTAAAAATAGATTTTAGTTAGGTTGCAATTATAATATATGAATAAAAACAACTTTGTATTTATAATAATTCAAATAACATTAATTTCTTCTTAATTTCTCATTCGCTTAAATTTCTATTCAATCAAACATGAATTTGTTTTATTTATAGAAATCTGTTCGGCTTATACTTAAAATATAAATGTTGAACTTTTGAATTGCTAAATTGTGAATATTTTTGTTTGTGAATTGCATTTTACTGTGCCACGCCTTGCCAAGGCCTTTGCTGTGCAACGAACTCTGAGACTATGCAAATTGCCAAGTAATATTTATGTCAAATGCTTGGAATTAACTTTAAAAAAAAAAAAAGCTAATTTGTTTTTTGGAAATTTTGTGCAGTGCATTTTTCATTTATGGGATTTGGGAGGCTATAAAATTGATTTTGCTTTTGTTTTTATGTGAAATTTAGTTTGTTTTCGCCGTAAACTATAAAACCATTAAGCCGATTCGGCGCCAGTCGTTTAATTGAACACAGTTTTTCTTTTTTTTTTTCCATTTTTGTTACTGTCATAACAGTGTGTGACATGGGAGGGGAAGAGCTGCGACTGCGACTGCGATTACAATTGCAGGCGAGCAAGCAGCAAAGCCAATCAGCAATAGCATTTCAATTGAAGAGAGAGAGAGCAAGATAGATAATCAAATGAAAATGAAAAACAAAGCAAACAAGTAACTAAACTCTAGTCGAGACTGCTCGACTAAGAGATACCCTGAATCCATTGAGCTGTAATACCAATCATAAAAAGTTTCATTTATTCATTAATAGTAAACAACACATGCACACACACACACACACAAACATATGCATGCACGTAATATGCTCACTGCGCAGTTTTGCGGCTGCAGCAGAGGCTGTGCTATGCAAACTTTATTGCTTAATAACTTTTTTTCTAGACCTATGTTCTTAATGAAATTTTCGGGGAATGATTATGACATCTAAATGTACCTATGTGCCAAATTTCAAGTCTCTAGTATTTGATATACGTGAGTTATCGATTTTGTTGAATTGTGGGCGAAAGGGGCGTGGCATCAAAAATCCAAAAATGACAAAATGTGCGGATTCAATATAGCTATCAAACACAACTTAGTGCACGATTTTATCTTTAACGGTGTGCACGCCAGACCTCAAAAACAAAGCGATATTTTCGATAGTTATCGATAAAAAAGAAATGGGATGAGTTATCGAAAAAAAAAAATAAACTCGTACAGCGTATGGTATTATCGAGCATTTTGCTTTTTATTTGAAGTCTCTAGCTTTTGTGGTTGCAGAAATCCAGGTGTTTACACGGACGGACGGACGGACGGACGGACGGACGGACGGACGGACGGACGGACAGACGGACAGGGCTAGTTCAACTCAGCTCGTCGAGCTGATCAAGAATATATATACTTTATGGGGTGTGGCACGCCTCCTTCTGCCTGTTACATACATTTGCACAAAAACATTATACCCTGAAATTTCCATTTTCAATGGATTCAGGGTATAAAAAAAATGTGAATAATTGTTAAAAAGTCAAAAACAATGCCGTCGGCAAATTTAAAGCTAACAACTATTTTCAGCGAATGATATAAAGCAAGAGAGAGAGAAAGGTATATGGAGAGCGAAAGCACACGCAGGCAAACAAGCGAAAACTCAACTGTAGTTATAAAGGCGTACGTACGTATCGTTAATTCTAAATATTTTTCGTTTTCTTTTAATCTTTCGTTCAATTTTGTGTTTGATGCGCATTGCTTTTTTGTTGCGCTTTACGTTGGCTTCCTCTTCCTCTTTGTTTGACGCTGCTCTCGCGTTTTGTCTCTTTGATGTGCTGCCTCTCGTTCTGACCTGCTGTCTCGTTTCTCGCTTGCGCAGCGAAACGTGCCAAACTGGTTTATCACAGCACACACGCACACAAGCAAAGCTGTGGCAACTATTGCCTATTCGCTCGCTCCCACTGGTCGCATGAACAACTAGTATCTTAACCTTGAACTTGAAAAATAGCCCGCCACCGCCACCACCTCAACATACTGCTGAACAACAACAGCAATCAAAAATACGACGACGACGACGACGACTACGACGCCGACGCCAGCAACGAAGCCGCCATCTCAGCACAAGTATTTAGGTGTTTTTTTCTTCTTCTTCTTCTCTGTGTTCCTCTTTTCACTCGTGCCATGTGTTTGCGCTTTAATATGCCCCTCTGTTTATATGTATGTATGTTTGTATGTATATGCGTGTGTGTTGCGTTTAGTGTTTTTCAGCTTTCTTTAGAATTTTCCATGTTTGTGTGTAGAAAATGTTTACACTTGAATTTGCTAACTACGATTTTGATTACAATTCGATGTTAATTAATGATAGCGCGAATTATCTCAAGTGCCCGCCCTTGCGTTAAAAGTACCAGTATGGGTACTTTTTGTTAAATATCCCAAAAATATATATAAATTTAATGGCACAGTGGTACAAGATTAAGAATTTATATACATAAATTTGTATTAATTTTTGCTAAAGATAGTTTGCAAATATTTACCTCTTACTCATTTTCCCTCAATTGATGACGTCACTGTTTTGCAATTACCATAGAGACTGTAATAATGACTTTGCCCTCACTCAATATCTCCCTTTCTCTCCTTCTCTATTGCTATCTCCTTCTCGCATCTCCTGTTGCTCACGATATTCGCATGCCAGTGTTACGTAAAAGATTTTCAAATCTCGCAGCTTGCACAAAAAAAGACCAAAACAAAACACGCAAGCACAACTTGACTCGAAGTTTAGATATAAATACACAAACACAAACAAACATACACAAACAGACGACACACACACACACACACATACTGACACTGAGTACTGTGTACTTTGTTGGTTTTTGCGGGTTTGTCAATGCGAGGGCAGCAGAAAGGGAATATCAGGCGGGATACGTGGCTCAGTTCTTGATTGCAAACCTACGAAATACAAATATGTACCTATATATATATATAAATTTATATATATATATATATATATATATATATATACATACTTATGCAAGTATCTGTAGATGAGTGGGCAGTTAGTGATTGCATCAAAGCACATTGTATGCCATTGTATTATTCATATATCGCACATATACATACATATATACATATGTACACATATCTATCTATACGATATATACTGTGGTTTACAATTTCACAGAATTGTTCAACAATCAACAACTTGCAATTTATATAATAAGCGCGGCTGTTAGACAACAGCTAAAAAAAGCAGTTGGCCAATTAAAAAGCGGCTACACTTTGAGGTTAAGTCACGTGATGCTTCTATATAGAACTGCACAATGAAATAGCGTTTCAAAATAATGCGTTTCATTATGTATAACAATACATAATAATGTGCATATGTGTAGATGTATGCGTAAGTATTCCAGTTCTTCAATTACTTATTGCTCAATACAGTGAAAGCTCTTCTAAGTGAAGATATTACGAATTTGTATGGGAGAGAACTGGGCAAATTTTTTGTGTAAATTTTTAAAACTTTTTTAGTTCTAAGCTAATTACTTTAGTTTGGAATAAGCGTTCAATATATGATTTCTGTCATAAAATAATATAATAAAAATTGAAATTATTTGAAAATTGACTTTCCGAATTTCGCAATTTTCATGTGACCCAATAAATTGCATACGTGTCATATATGGGATTGGATTGACTGCTTAAAGTTTTGGTAAGCATAGCAAACCGTCACCTTTCGAATAGTGTTGCAAAACGTGTTCTAACACTGTTCAAATTTCACTCTTTTTGCAAGTTATCAACTAAATATGTCTGAAGCGGTTTTCAATGTTTTCCAAAGCTCTCAGCTCCATTAAACAACACTAAACATTGATGCGCTTTACTAAAACACACGTTCATGTATTTTACAACACTAAAAACCTCTCTTAGCAACAAAAACAAAAATAAAGCGATCAAATCTAAAGGCCTAATCTCTAAATATATTTTTACCATATTAAAAATAGTTTTTTTTTTTTTGTTACAAATAAAATTGTTCTTTAAGAATAATAGATTTTTTATTTTTCTTTACTCTTTAATCTCATAGTTTTAACTGTCTAATTTAAATAAGATGAAAAACTGAAATTTACATTTTCCCACATTTTACACAGCAAAGAAGAGCTGCGTACTAGCCTTAAAAGTTTATTCTTCTTTCTCCCGAATTTGAACTTTTTTTTATAATTTATGCAAGCCATGACGATTTGGCTATTATGTGCAAATTCTTATTAAACAATTACAATCTGCCAGGATACACACATACAAGCACAATAAAAATGCTCGACTTCCAAGTAAATTCACTTTATTGTTTTTTATTCCTAACATTTTGTTTCTTGTTCGCCTTTTTTACGTTTTGCACTCTTTATACACACATTCATGCACACACACATATTCACATTTATACTTACACACATCTATTCATACTTTTTTCTCCACTATTGCGTTATTGGGAATTTTGTTTTCAATTTAATTTTCTATGGTTTGTTTTGTCTTTTTTGTTTATGTTATAAAAATATATTTTTATATTTCATCAAATGCGGCGGTAAAAAACAGAATTTAAAAAAAAAAAAATAGTGCCGAGGCGCACGTATGCAAGCATTTCGTATGAATACATATGTATGTACTTAATGTAGATGTGTCTGTGTGTGCAGTATAAAATATTTGCAAGCTTTTCTGTTAACAATTGTCTCTCTCACACAATAACAACAAGCACAGCCAAAACAGTTATCGCAACGAAAACAAAATAAATTGTATGAATAGAAAGAAAAAACGTAACTACGACGCAATTCAGTTTACTCACACTCTTTCCACATTCTTCGCATCTCTCAACACAGAATTTTTTTTTTTCTTTTTTTTTTTTTTTTTTTTTTTTTTTTGTAATTGGGTTTGGGCTTTTGTCGCTAACGGCTTAAACGAGGGTTGCTTGCGGCATTTTGCGTGGCAGGACTACAGTTACGACGCAATATGCATTCGAAATAAACACATATACATATGTACATATATTTCTAGAGAATTTTAACTGATTTTTATTTCCGCATTCCGCACATCAAATACGCAATGGACACGCGGACACCCGAATAAGAACTGGTGCTGCGATCAGTTGAAGGTACTGCCGCTCAATGTCGTCGCCGTTAGACGCAGGCCGCATGGAAGCCGCGAAGAGACGTCGACGCTTCTAGCTTCTAGTGTTCTCTCTCATCACACGTTCACTCACACTTGCAGAAAAGTTTCGTTAAGTTTTTGACGATTCTTCCTGTTCCTGTTGTTCTTCCACACCACCATAGTTGCCCTACTGCCCCACACACCGATGCTGCCATCTCTGCCAACATTCCCAACACACAACACGTCGTGGCCTTCAACCGCATTTCTGTCTCTCTCTCGCGCTCACATTCATTCTCTTTGTCTCTCTCCCTTTTCTGGCTCTATGTGCTGTTCTCTGCCATTGTCATTCTTTCATTCATACATTCTAATTGCCCCTTGCCAATGTATGTATGTATAGTTTTTTCTTCACATTTATCTAAAGCTGTGTGTGTGTGTTATGAGCTTTACTTTTGTTTTATTTTTTGGTTGCTTCTGAGTTTCGGTCGCTGTTGCGCCGCACGTTACATATAGCCCTTTCTGCATGCGAGTTACACGATTTACAAGAGGATCTACTAGTATTAAGTAATAAATATATATATATATATAATACATACACATCTACATACAAGAATATCGACATACAGCGTTCTGTGCAAATAGCATGTTTCAATTCGCTGTCGTTCCACAATATGAACTACGCACACATTAAAGCACAAGAAATGCAGCAATTCAACGTACAGTGGGCCTTATTTAATAAAAATATATATAAAATATATAAATTAAAATAATAGCCCGATATTTTTATAGTGGAAAAGAAGATCGAATATTTTGTAAATTTGTAAATTGTCACTAATTTTTTATGTTATATTTGGTATATAGAATTTTTTCTATGATTTATAAAATAAATAAATACCTTGTCAAAATCATCAGAGATGTGGACATAGTGGCCTTTTTTCCCTCTCGTAGATGTGACACCTGGTTTGTGAACCTCTTTGGATGATGCAATGATTCTTCATTCTTCTTTCATGGTATTTTCACTGACATTTTTTCGCATGCATAATTGAAAATTGTGTTTGTATAGTAAAGCAGAACTGAATCACATGTTTCACACGTAATATTCGTAGGAGAGATGAAAATATTATTATATATATATTTAATTGCACTATTTAATATTTTAATAAATTTACTTTGGGAATTTACGTCCAAACTAAATCGTTTTTTCTTTAATTATCGTTAATATTTTTTTGATGTTTTAATACTGCACAATTTGTTTGTTATTGTTTTTTCTCGATAGTATTTATGAACTTTTATTGTTTGCTTTTATATTAATTTTACTTTGTTTTTGACAGTTTAATTTGTGCGTATGCGTTTTTAATTATAAATATTTATAATAAATTGAAATAAATTTATATATATGTATATATTATATTTTTTTATTATATATGTATATAGTATTTGAATCCTGTTGCCAGTGTGCAGTGATTTCTGAGTGGGACTGTTTGGAAATGGTACGTTGTTCGCTGTCTGCCTGTCGCGCTTTCAATGCCAAGCGAAAGCAGAGAACGCCAGTCAAACAGGCCATCGACAACGTCGTCGTCGTTGCCGAGTGTTGTTCACTTTAACGCTTCGTTTTTTTTCGTATTTCTCTGGTCGCATACGAAGTCTAACAGGCCTTCGTCAACGTTGTTGTTGTTGGTGCCGAGTGTCTTCCTCGATTCCAAACGTTTGTGTGGCGAGTTTCTGCAGTGGGACAGCGCTCAACTGCATGTGCACTTGTGTGCGAGTGTGTATGTGTATCGCTGAGTCAGCCGGAGCGCAGCCAGTGCGAAAAGCGACCCAAAGCTCAGCTCACGAACGGTTCAAGTTCAAGGATGTTATGCAATAAAGCGCATGCAAGAGCTTATGAGGTATCCATATATACACACACATATACACAGAAAAACACAAGTATATACGAATGTATGTATGTATGTATGTATATGGAGGCGTATGCATATAAAGGAAGCTGCTGTTGCTGGTGGTGCTGCTGCCGTTGCTTGCTCGTTTTTAATTCGCCGCTGATCTCACACATACACACAGCGTCGCTGCTGCTGTTGCTTTTAGCTTGTGCAGTCTACCCTGACCGCGCCTTAGTTACTGTTATACGGATATGTATGCACATGTGTGCACACACATACATACATACCTATATATTGTACATATGTATAGTGGGCACTGTATATATGTGCACACAGTGCGCGCCCTGTGCCTGGGCTAACCGGGTTGCAAACAGTATATAATTAGCGTATTTACTGACTAACTGCAACAGCAAATACATCAACAATTTACAAGCACACACAGACACGTTTTATTCTATAGATAAATGTGCGTGTGTTGCATTTGGCGAGCGTCTTTACTCTTTGACCCCGCCCAGCACCGCCTACATCCCCTTTGAATTGCTTAATTGAATTTGTTTGGGCTTATTAGTGTGTGTGTGTGTATGAATACAGTTATACACCTATGTAAGTATGTATATGCACGTAGGTGTATGTATTTAAGTGCGCCACGCTCTTTGACTTGTTTGTTTAATTGTTTAATTTAATTAAATGCTACAACTGCACTCTCTGCATCGGGAAGCAGAGTATCTGAATCTATCAATGCATGTAACTGTATATGTATATGTATATGTAGCTGTATCTATAACTGTATCTGTATCTGTATCTGTATCTGTATCTGTATCTGTATCTGTATCTGTATCTGTATCTGTATCTGTATCTGTATCTGTATCTGTATCTGTATCTGTATCTGTATCTGTATCTGTATCTGTATCTGTATCTGTATCTGTATCTGTATCTGTATCTGTATCTGTATCTGTATCTGTATCTGTATCTGTATCTGTATCTGTATCTGTATCTGTATCTGTATCTGTATCTGTATCTGTATCTGTATCTGTATCTGTATCTGTATCTGTATCTGTATCTGTATCTGTATCTGTATCTGTATCTGTATCTGTATCTGTATCTGTATCTGTATCTGTATCTGTATCTGTATCTGTATCTGTATCTGTATCTGTATCTGTATCTGTATCTGTATCTGTATCTGTATCTGTATCTGTATCTGTATCTGTATCTGTATCTGTATCTGTATCTGTATCTGTATCTGTATCTGTATCTGTATCTGTATCTGTATCTGTATCTGTATCTGTATCTGTATCTGTATCTGTATCTGTATCTGTATCTGTATCTGTATCTGTATCTGTATCTGTATCTGTATCTGTATCTGTATCTGTATCTGTATCTGTATCTGTATCTGTATCTGTATCTGTATCTGTATCTGTATCTGTATCTGTATCTGTATCTGTATCTGTATCTGTATCTGTATCTGTATCTGTATCTGTATCTGTATCTGTATCTGTATCTTTTTCTGTATCTGTATCTCTTTCAATTTTGTATCTATACCTGTATCTGTATATATTTTTGTATGTATATCAGTATCTGTATATATTTTTGTATCTATATCTGTATCTGCATTTGTATCTATATCTGTATCTACTTCTATGTAGCTGTATCTATGTATACGCATGTGCACCTCTTTGTGCAACAGATGATATTTGCAAGACTTTCGTTTTATAAATTTCCTCATCTGCCGCTGCTGCGCTGCTTTCTTATGTCATGCTCAGCGTAGTCTTATTAAGGGTATCTAGATACACTCACACACACACACGCACACTTATATACACTAGTATATGTCCATTTATAGCTGCTGCTAGAACTACAGCCGCAGATGTGTGCTTGAATAGCCCAGCTGCACTTCTCTGTTTGGGATAAACAAATTCAACCGCATTTTTACAGTGACATGTAAAAGTTTTGGTATGTGCTACTCAGTTAATCAATCACTTTTCAAAGCATATATAAATTTTATAAATTTTTATGAATTGTTTTAATTTTTTATTTAAATAACTCTGTTAGCCTTTTGCAGCTAAATAATAAATTACGTATACGCCCAGGCGTGCATTGCTTGCTGAGAGTCACTGTGACCATGTAATAATTGGGATATTCCCCATTATAAATAGTAATAGTAATTTTTAATAATTATTCATTTATTTTTTTTTTTATCGAAAACTTAAGTTCACGCCAAATCGGGGAATCTGTAAATTTCCTGTTTGAGCGAAAATATTTTGTTTACTATTAGAGAATTGACATAAGAATGATTTTATTTCGTATACAAAGCGAGCAGCAATGCTGAAAGCGAGAGACGCGGCTCAGTTGAATGCAGTTTCAACGTATACACAATTTATAATATGGTCAATATGGACTATATGCATACATACATGTTAAATATACATATTGAACATAGTATAAATTGTGTATACGTTGAAATTGCAAGCGCAATTGCGAACGTGATGAAATGGTAACTCGGCTAGCCCAGGAGCATTCGACGAGCAGCGCAGGGGTCGCGAGAGGGGTAGTTGACTGCATACATTTCGCAGGCAGTGTAGGCTGTGGCTGTGGCTGCGGCTGCTGCTATTGCTGCAAATTCGCCCTTTGCCGTCGCAGCGCATGTCAAGAGTAGGTGACCTTGACAGTGAACTTGAAACAAATGCTACAAGGATTGTGCTGCTCGCTCTCTCTCTCTCTGTATTTATATATATATATACGAATATATATATATATACATGCATTCATACATACATGTGTACATAAGTTGTGTGAAACGATTGAAATGAAACGAAAAGGGCACTTTACAAACACTGAAACGCAGCGAATTTAGTCGAAAGAGCGAGCGAGCGAGCGAGCGAACGAACGAAATAAAGCGTTAAATACAAAAAGCAACCTGAATTTGCTCAACGAGCTCTTACGCTGCAGTGGCAGCTGTGAAGCATGGGGGCGGGCCACTACCGTGTTTCTTTATCCAATGGTCTATGAAATGAAACCCGAACTCTCTACGTTTCGCTTCTCGCTCTCATTTGCGCTCTCACGATGAATCATCGCTGCCGCGTGAGTGAGACCAATTGTCTGCAGTCGACACTTGGAATTCGTGCCAGAAATTTCGCTTTCATGTTTCACTTTCCCATATGGCAAGCGGAGGGCGCTTTTTATGCAATGGTGCCAAAGTTAACGGCAAACATATTGTATGTTATATTCATTGCATTTTGCACGCCTACGTTCATATGTACATATGTATTTATGTATATACTTGGTGCTCTGGATAATAGTATAAAAGTAATTTCGATTTCATTCGACCCTTGCCGCACTTGACAATTGGAATTTGACATTAAATGGGTGTGTGTATGTGTGACTGGTGTAGGTAAATACATACAATATACTTTGTATTTATACACCCCCATCCTTTCCCAAACGTACTGCAGTTGCCTGTCACTTACGTCAATTGACAACGTCAGCATTTGCAACTGGCTAGTTGCAAGTTCAGTAACATGGCTGAATGGCAGCAAAGCCGTTACACTTTCGTTATTAATGAAATTTCGCTGTAATTGCCGTGGTTGACATGCAAATGAAATCAGCTGAAAACGAGTAAAAAAGTGCAAGTTGAATAAAAGTCGAACGCTTACCCAGCTGCTGATGTCTATTTATAAATGGACCAACGTCGTTTTATACCGTTACAGCAACGAGCATGGCGAAGGGTAATCAAATAAAATAAATTCGATTTCAAAGCGATTGGTCTAAGCACTTTACTTGTTTAGCAGCTGTTATACCGAAACTGCTATAAAGATGCATACGCATGCCATCTTTTTTTGGCATAAGACAATCCAAAGATTTGCACCGAGAATTTATGGTTTTGAATATCGCAGGGCAATGCAATAGGAAAGTTTTTGAGCTTATGAAATAGCCAAAAAAAAAAAAAAAAACAAGCAATCGGGCAAAAAAAAAAAACTGCGAATTGAGAGCGCAGTGGACAGCTGAGAGAACGTGCAAGTACCACAAGCAAACGGGCAAAAAAAAAAGAACAAAAACTACGAATTGAGAGCGCAGTGCGCAGCTGAGAGAACGTGCTCAAATATGCACATGCACAGATGCAAGTACTTACATATGTATATACTTGTGCGTGTGTGTCTGTGCGATAACCTTGAGACTGCTTTGAGAGTGTCATTCGACAGAGAAAGAGTGACGGAAAGAGAGCGCGTGCAAGCGCTAGAGAGCGGAAAATGCAGGCGAACAGCTTGCAGCTCGCTTTCTGCTTCTTTATTGCTTCGTTGTTTGCGCGCACGTATTATGTATGTATTGTACATGTATATGCGTGTGTGTGTGCATGTTTGTATATACTTTTAGTTTTTCGCTTTGGTACACATTTCTTGTGTTGTCACACTCTATCTTAGTTGCGCTCACTCGCACGCTCCCTCCCCCCTCTCTATTTCACATCAGATTTAGTGCGCTTTTTTCTTGCGACGATCACATCAGACTTAGTTCTTTTTTTTGCTTGCTACGAAATGCAACTCACGTTCAAGGCCAGTATCAAAGTGCATAGTATGAAAGCGCGCGCACACACAGCCATACGACGGATGTGTGAGTGTGAGCGAGAGAGGGTGTGTATTGGTTCGCTGCTGTCGTCAGTTGTCAACTGTATATGTAAGGCACTGTGCTGTAAGTCGCTCAGATGCAAAAAGATGAGAAAACTACTATACATATACACGAGCATGCATGTGTGTGCATACATATGTATGTATGTATGTATGCATATACAAATTGTTGTGCTCAAAATCAATAAATTCGCATCTTCTGAAACGATGGATGGAAACGTTTTCTATTTTCTTTTATGATCTTGATTCGTGCTTGTATGCATATACAAAGATAGTCAGCAGATGAGTGAAGCACAGTGGTCATTCGCATTAGCAAAAGCTTTGAAATCAAAGATAATTGAAATTATTGATAAATTCTTTATTTTTTAATTTGTTGAAATTCTTTAAAAAATGATTTGTTTATTAAGTTTTTGTTTAAAAATATTTTTTCTTATGTTATTAAATTTGTTTTAACTCTTAGATTTTCACTTAACTGCGGGCATATCTAATCACTTTAAATGGTTATCTAATCTAATCGCATTGCATGACACTAGATTTCATAAAATTGCAATTAAGTTCAATTGAATTACACGGAATTACAATTATATTATATATATATAACTCTTATGTCATCTTATGAATTTTCCATATTTTTTATATGCAATTTCCTTCAAACTGTCGAATGTAATTGAAATGCAATCAGGCGTGAAAATTACAATGCCTTCAAACATCCATAAACCCAAGGTGCATGTGTGTGTGTGGGCGTGTGTGCAATATGTAAATTAACTAAGCTCGTATAAATGAACTAGCTCATATGAGCAACAAAATAGAAGACTAAACTAATCGAGTAGTTCTACTCGTGGGCTTATTAGAAAATGAAACTAAATGAAATTGAACCGAATCGACGAGAATTCTTTAAAATGATTATTATAAATAAATGTTAATATGAGCTAGTTCATATGAGCATTAATTAATAAACAATTAAAAGCCATGTGCCACTTATCTAAACCAACTCATAAACCAGTTAAAGGAACAAAATATATCGAAAATCATGAACTACTGAAAAGAACCTTAAGTAACCAAAATGAGCAATATAATGAAGACACGTGCAAAAATGTATTGCTATGAGCTCAAATGAACCAACTAAAGTCAAATGTGATTTCAAATGAACTACTGAACAACAATAAATGCACCAGTAAATGCTGATTCAAAATGATATACACAAACATTTTTCTATCACTAATGTGGATTGAGTGTGTCAGAAATTTTATTTTTACCAGGTGAACTATTTCCAATTTTTTGTTAATGAATCTTTCTTAAAAACGCATTTGGTTTTATTTATACTAATTTTTCTATCTCTCCCTTTTTCTCTCACTCTCTCTCTGTCTCTCGCCCTCTCTTACTCATTTCATTTGTGAAAAATCGAAATCGGTGCTTTGCCTAATTGATTGCTTGACAGGCATCTGCGGCATGAGTGCATAGTCAGCCTCATTTTCCAGCACTGCAAATGGGAAAAATGTAGATGCAATGGAAAATGGAAAATGGTTTTCGCCGTTAGAGAGGACAAGGTCAACTGTCTGCCAACAGCCGAGCTGAGCTGCGCTGAGCACAGCACAGCACAGCACAGCACACCAGAGCCCAACTCCTACTCTGCGCCTCGGTCTCCCTCTCTCACTACCTCTCTCTCTCTCGCTCCCACCCTCTATTTGCGCCTTTGGCTTCGCCCACGCCTTGGCATTTGAGTTACTTTAGCTGCGTGGGCATCAGCAGCTGTTGAACTGCATAAACTGCTTTTGCAGCTCCTTCGGCTCCCGCTCCTGCTGCGTCCTTCATTTGACAGCACCAGCTGCGTGCCGCATGCCACTTGCCACATGCAGGCTGGCCCACGGCACAGCCCCATTCACGCTGGCTGGAATGGTCAGAAAGCTCGGCCCAATTTTCTTGATGACTGCAATTTGACGTATGAGTGCCCACATTTATTCATAGATACATTTTTATCTATATATATATATATATATATATATATATATATCTGGCCGTAGACAAAAGTATCTATGTATCTTATTTTTAATAGGCCACTAAAACCATGTTTATCCATGGATAAAAAATGTATCTATATCTATTAATATATCAAAATGTATCTATAAATTTTTATCTCTTTCTATGTTAATCTAATTGAGTATATATTTATATATGTATATGTATCTATATACATATATATATATATATATCAATAGATACAAATGTATCTATATACATATAAATATATATATATATATATCATTAGATACAAATGTATTTATATATATATATAAATAGATAAAAATGATTCTAAATCTTAAAAATTCTTTTTTAGTAGATGATTTTCTTTATATTTTATTGTGTCTAGTATTTTATTTATGTATCTAATATCTAAGGATGAATTTAGATACAAATTTATCAATATCTATAAATGTATCTAAATGCTTATCTTTTTATGCAGATATTTATGTAAAAATATCTAGTTCCAGCTACTTAACTATGTCTATAAATATTAATGTATCTCTGTCTAGATTGAGCTCTACATACATATCTTAATCTTAATACATATGTATCTATATCTGTGCACAGTATCTATATCAAAGTCTTACTTAAGATAAATTTTAGTTTATTTAGAAATATATTTATTTAGAGCTAGATACAAGTTTTTTTTTAGATAAGTATATATAAATATATGTATATTAATAAACACACGTCAGCAGCTCCAGATACTCGTAGATATCTATTAAATATTAAATTCAAATAATAATTATCTTGATTTAAGTGTAATTGCTTGAATGTAAAAATTGCAAAAAATATTCGTTCCATTCGCAGTTAATTTTTGGATTTAATTTCCGTTTCGACGGGTTTTTTTTGTCTTTTTCCAACTGACAGGAAGTCGGGCGTCACACCAGTTATATACAAACAAGCATGTACACACAGCTGCATATGCATACACATGCATACAGAGTGCATGGGCGTGTGTGTGTATGTAAATGCAAACAGTCCATGTGTGTGTGTGGGTGTGTGTACAAATTTGGATTCATGGCGGCCATGCAAGCCAGGCGCATTCACACAACTGGCGATAGATGGCGCCAGTGCAAGCATTAGCTGATACTTCAACCAAGCAGTTGGGCAACGTGCGTGCCAAAGCTTTTACTTTAACAGTGAGCAAATGTTAAGTAACATTATCACATGCTGTGAAACCTTAAGGTGGTTTGAGCGGATATAATGGCAATAGAGAACCGCACGCAATGCGTAAGGCACAACTCACAGCGTGATTGGAAAATAGCCATCGGATATAATTTAGACAAGGAACTCAATGCATGCCTTGCGGGCGTATTTGATGTTTTGAGCCCAACTGTCAAAGCCAACAGACAAATAGATAAAATGACAAATTGATAAAGCATAGGCCAAGCAGCAAGCAGCCACTGGCAAGTGGCAAGAGGCAAGAGGCAGCTGCCGTTCGACTTGACCGGGAAAACTGACCACATGTCATTGCAAAGCAACTTCAAAGCGTCGAAATGACGGCTATCCGGCTGCACTTAGCGAAAACTATTCGTAGAACTCAAAAGCTTGAACTTGAAAATTTTACTAAAAAAAAAAATTCCTATTTTTAAAAGGAATTTTCTTTATTTTAACTAAAATTCTTTAGATTTGTTAAGATTTTAATTTGTAAAAATAAATAAAATATGTACATAAAAATACGTTAATAAAAAAAAAAAAAATAAATAATAAAAAAAAAAATAAATAAAAAAAAAATATATATATATATATATATATATATATATATATATATATATCCGATACATCTGTAAATTAATAAGTAACTATATTTATTTAGACATTTACTTATATTATATTTGCTTTTATTAAAATATTTTTTATTATTTTATTTATTATTTTTGTAGTCAAATTTAAAAATTAATTTTTTTTTTATTTTTTTTTTTATTTGTTTTTTATTTTTTATTTTTTTATAAATATAATTATTTATAGTTAACATTTTTAAAAAATATATTTTCATACATTTTATATTTTAATCAAGCTCAAAAATTTCAGTAAGCAAAATTTGCTTCAATTAAATTTTTCAACAATTCCTGAGTTAATTTTATTAATTAATTATTTAAAATAAATTTTGTGCGAAGTGTGAAAAATAAAGTATACAAAAGTTTTTAATAAAAACTAAGAAAAACTAAAATATATTTTGGCCTTGATACATTTTGAACTGACCCAAAATTTTGACTAGTGTATCTACACTAAAATAAATTCAAATAAATTCTAGAGATAGAATCAAAATCAGTCAGAATCAGTCAAAACTTTAGTATTTTGTTAGATTTAGGCTCAGCTTAAATGTTTGCTTTGCAAATCTTATTTTTCGGTTTCGCTAGGTGTAGCTGCCTTAACTAGGGTTAGTCGCTTGGGGTCAATGGGGCGGGGCAGCAGGTTAACAACTGGTAATTGCGACAATAATTTTGCATTTGCAGTCGCAATTCGCAGTTCGCATAACACGACAAATGTGGTGAATGCAAAACGCCGCTCGATGCGTTTAATTGAAAATTCATAAGCGAATAGTTGGTCAAAGGTTCTGCAATATTCAAATGACAATTAGATGTGCCTCAGTGTGTGGGTGTGTGCCACGCCCATGCAATAAAACAGTTGCGGCGTCCCACAAACATTTGCAGAGAATGTGCGCAACATTTAATTACCGAAACAAAGACGTCGCGCTGCTGACCCATGCGCGGGGTTTACCCAAAACTCCAATTGGAATTTCAATATGTGTCCATTAGACAAATACACTGAGCGAAGTTGCATTACTTTGTACTGCATTGATTCCATTTTGAGAATTAAGTGAGAAGGAGAAATTGATATAATTCAATTATTTGATTGACGCTTGATTGATGGACTTACCAATTGGCTAGGTGAATAAACTATTGGGAAGTGTGATAAATTGGAGAAACTAAATTACTGATTGACGGCGATTGATGCTTGGACTAGTCAACAAATTGGCAGAGTGATATATTCAATGATTGACAGTGATTGACTGGCTTGTTAACTGATGCATTTTTTATTCTTTGGCTAATTTACTGACTGCTGTACTAACGGATTGACTGAGTACTGATTGAGTGATTTGTAATACTACTGGTTGAAAGCGCGATGTATTGCTTGATTGACAGATGGATTGATTTAATGATTCACATATGATTTGCTGGCTGACTGACTGACTGACTGATGTACAGAGTGATTAACAGTATTTTATTGATTGTGAAACTAATTGCCTGAATGCTTGATAGATATATGATTGATGACTAAGTATTTAACTGATTTACTGACTGACTGACGGCTTAACAGAGTGATCGACAGAGAAATCATTGACAGAATGATTTGCTGACTGACTGACTGATAGAGTGATTGACAGTGACAGTATTTGATTGCTTGACTAACTGGCTAACTGACTGATTGATAGACTAACAGAT
Organism: Drosophila mettleri; assembly: GCA_035047625.1. Classification (NCBI taxonomy): domain Eukaryota; kingdom Metazoa; phylum Arthropoda; class Insecta; order Diptera; family Drosophilidae; genus Drosophila; species Drosophila mettleri. The sequence goes on from JAWNPI010000056.1 coordinate 1,626,508, forward strand.
GATTGATCTACTATATAATTTGCTAACTGACTGAGCTTGACAATATTTGAAAGACTGAATGATTGATTGACCGATTAGTAAGCTGATTGACTGTTTTAATGAATGATTGACTGCTTGAGTGAATGATGTCCTTATCGTCAATCAGACTGAATGATTGATTGACCGATTAGTAAGCTGATTGACTGTTTTAATAAATGATTGACTGCTTGAGTGAATGATGTCCTTATCGTCAATCAATATAAATTGACTGATTGACATATATATACATATATACCTAAAAATATATGCATGCCTCAAGAATTATGATCGGCGACTATTTTTCAGTTCGTTTGCATTTCTCTCAGTGTACACTCTGCACTGTTGTTTGTGTGTCGATTAATTGTGTGAATTATTCATACGTTTTCCCTCTAATTGCGGTCGTAAACGCGGATTGCGGGACATAAAAGCTTCAAATGGGCTAAACGAATGTTATCTGTAAGTGGGAGATAGAGATATAGAGATAAAGCCCGATGGGTAGCCTCGGCGCAGTCAGTCGCACCTAAAGACATGGCCAAGTCGCAGCGCATGAAGAGCTTCTACTCTCAGCTGCGGCTCAAGTCGACGCAGCTGTTCATTGTGGCGGGCGGCGTGCTACTGGCGCTGCTGGTGTCGCTGCTGTGCATTGGGTTCACCATTCGGTTCGAGGTGAAGCACGAGGTGGCCAATGTGGCCGACGTGGACTACTGGAAGGATTGGGTGGCCGTCGAGCAGAAGCTCTGGTATGACCGGGGCATCGATGAGCTGAAGCGCGCCATGCGCGTCTACTCGCAGCAGCGGCAGCCCCGGCAGGTGCTGCTGCTCATGGTGCACGGCATCGATGCGCCCGCTCTGGCTGCAGCGCGGTTCACCAGCGCCGATGCCGGCTCCAACTCGAACTACATCTGGGATCGGTTTCCGCACACGGCCAGGCTGAAGAACAGCTGCAGCTACAGCTCGCCCTGTGATGCGGCGGACGCTTTTCGCGCACTCTGGTCGGGTGTGCCTCGGGCAGCATTGCAGCGACTGCGGAGCAACTGCAGCGGCAGCACTGGATCGGAGCTGCTTAACGTGTTGCGTCAGGCACAGCTGGCGGGCTTTCGCACGGGTCTCGTGACCAATCAACGCCTGACTGGTGCTCTGGGCGCCGCGCTCTATGCGCAGGTGACGCCAAGCAGCTGGGAATGCGATGGTCTGATGCCGGCGGGCGCCATCGAGGCGGGCTGCCAGGATGTGGCGCAGCAGCTCATCTCGGGCGCAGCGGGCCAATCTCTAAATGTGCTGCTTGGGGGCGGGCGGCAGCTGTTCAATGCCAAGGTGCCCAGCTTCGAGTGGGATCCAGTGGATGAGCTGCTGTGCCGGGCCAGAGCCGGACGCAATCTCTTGCGTGACTGGCAAAATCAGAAGCTCAAACTGAAGCCCAGTCAACGCTTCGAGCTGGTGCAGCAGGCACACGAGCTGAGCGCCATCAATGGCAGCAGCTTGGACTACTTGCTGGGCGTCCTGGCCAATGGCGACTTGAGTGGCAACTCCCAGGCGCCCGCGCTGCAGCTGCTGCTCAATAAGACATTGCAGGTGCTCCGGCGACCAGGCGTTGGCCATCTGCTGGTCGTGGAGCACCATGTCAAGCGGCACATGTTGGCCAGCGAGCAGCTGCAGCTGCAGCTGCTCAATGCAACACTCACGGACCTGGTGGGCCACAAGGATCTGCTCACCTTGGTGCTGCTGACCAATGGCAACTACCTCAGCGCCAGTCGGGATGTGAGCGAGGAGACGCAGCTGGTTAGCACCCTGGAGGAGCTCTTCCAAGGGCCAGAGCTGGAGCTGCAGCGCCGACTGCAGCAGATGCCCTCAGAGAGCTTGCTATTCGCACAGGGTGAGTAAGGCGGACACAGGGTGTATCAATTTGACTAGCTCTTTTGACTCTTCTCCTTACAGGACCCAAATCTTCGCTCTTCTATGGCGTTCATGATGAAACCTACCTGGCTCAAGCATTGTCCCATGCTCTGGGCATCGATGTATACGACCGGCGGTTGTAAAACTAATTAAAGAATTTTATACCACATAAGCGTAAGCAGTCGAGTTTGATCAGCTGCTTCACACTCGTTCGTTCATCAAAGCAAACTAATTATATATTTATATATAATTATTATATATATATATTATTATTATATATATTATTTGTTATCTTGGAGGGACCTGTAGATCGTGTTCTATAATTTTTGTTTATTTTGTATATATTAATATATGTACCTGTTATTATCTGAAATGTTATATAATTAATAATGAAAAAAATATATATATATATCAAATCACATGGAATATTTGTATTATTTAATATTCTATAATTTATTATACTATATTAATATAATTTTTTTATTTTTATCATAATAATCTATTTATAAGAATAATTTTATAATTTAATGTTTATGTTATTTATTCTTCTTATTCTTAGTTTATTTATTGATTATTTTATTTAAGATTTTATTTATTTTTGTAGTGTTTTTTTTTATTCATTTGTCTTTTATAACTAATTAATTAATTAATTAAGATTGTTTTATAATTAATTAAGATTTTATTTATTTGTTTAATGCCATTGCTCTTATTTATTTTCTTATTTTATTTATTTAATATTCAATTATTTATTTGTGATCTATTTATTTATAATTATTTTATTATTTAATATATATATTATTTAATATTTTATAAATTTATTGGTCCATATTAAACCAACATTTTTTTTTATTTATTTAATTTTATGTATTAAATATTCAATGATTTATTTAATTTTTATTTATTTTATGTTCAATGATTTATTATAATTGATTTATTTATTTAATATTCATTTAATTATTTATGTTATGAATTTGTTTTATTTTTTATTTAATATTCTAATATTTCTATTTCTAATTCATTAATCATTTTACTTAAAATTTCTATTTATATTATTATATATTTTCAATTATAATTATATTATATATAATATAATTTTATTTATTTATTTTGCTTTCAAGATTTATTTTATAAACTGTATTATTTGTTTAATATTCAATAATTTCATTATTTTTCTATAATTAATAATCTATATATTTTATATTCAATATATTTTTCTATATTTATTTATTTATTTATATTTATTTAATATTTATTGCGCAGTCGTTACCTCCACTCCACTCTTGCTTCAAGATCTGAATCAAGACCTAAATTCTAATGGTAATCAAAAAATAATAATATTATATCATAAAATCATTATAAATATTATTTTTATCCCTTGCCAGCAATGCTCCCATTAAATAAAAGTCGTTTTCTTGTTCTTCTTTTTGATAATATTTGCGGGATTATTTAAACTTTAACTAGTAAACGTTTTATTTATAGAATGCTATAAATGGAATTTGCAATTAAACAACAACATTGCCAGTGGGCTCCGTGGGCAGCATCCAATTGAATGGGGGCGTGGCAGCGGCAACTGTTGCCGGCAGCTCCAACTGCCGATTGACGGCCGCTGCTGCCGCCGTTGCCGTCGATGTTGTTGTCGATGTGGCAGCAATGCGTGGCACCGGGCGCAGCACATGCGAGCTGGGTCATTTGACTGGGAGCGGCGGCAGCATGTTGTGGGCTACGTTCGACAGCTGCCGCAAGTGGTTCGCATGGACGTACTGGAAGGCCGAGGAGCGCTCCAGCTGCTGGCTGAGATAGAGCTCGCTCAGCGAGTAGAAACGTGGCTGAAACGGAAAGCCGCCAAAGCGCGGCGTCGGATTGCCATAGCTCTTGGGCGTGGCCGTCACTGTGGGATATAGGGCGCTGCAATGCGGCGGTGGGCGTGGCAGCACATAGCTCTGCGCCGGCAACTGTTGCTGCTGATGCTGCTGCTGCTGCTGCTGCTGCTGTTGGTGTTGGTGTTGGTGTTGGTGTTGCTGCTGCTGAAAGAACTCCATGCTCTTCAGATTATCCAGCATCTGATGCGAGGCCTGATGCTTCTTCAGATACGCATACCTGCAAGGGGGCGTGGCCTTTAAAATAGACAACTAAATTGGTGTGAGTCAACTGCTTACCGGCGAAAGGTCTTGCCGCACTGTGGACACGGATAAATGCCATCGCCCACATCCGACTCGCAGCCACCGACCGGCTTGTGGCCAGCTGCTTCTGCGCCGCTGCTGCCGTTGCTGCTGCTGTTGCTGCTGCTGTTGTTGTTGGCGTCGCTGCCGCCAGTCGCCGCGACACGCTTCTTGCCGGACTGCATCTCCGACTTGGGCTTGTGCCAGCGGCGATGCGACGCCAAGTTCGCTGGACAATTGAAAACCTGCGAAATGCGAAACTTTTTAATGAACTCCAAATTGCCAAAGCTAATCATAGTTGAAGCTTGAGCTGGAACAGGCGAAGGAAAGCCAGGTTTTATTGAATATGAGTTACAATTTTGTAGAATCATTGAACAGCAGCTGAAATGTTATTCTCGGTCATAACTTGGCCTAATTAACTGCCCTATCTGTCATACCCAAAAAGTTTTATTGATTTAAAATGATTCAAGTTTGATTATTTTAAAATTGTGAGTCTTTTTTCCCTTTTCTTCCCTCTTTCCCTGTGGCTAGATAACTAGAGTTATGCTCAAGTTAAGCAACTTATTTAGCTAAAGACTCTTAGCTGCTGAACTATGCTTTAGACTTCCTTCCTTTTTACTTTTTGTCAAAAAATAAATATAAATATTTATTTCATAATAAAAACATACGAAATCTATCTAAGAGCTTTTTTTTTTCCAAAAAAAAAAAAATTTTAATTTTAATTTTTATTTAACAGGCTTTCTACTACCTAATTAACAAGTTGAACATAACGAAATCTATCTAAGAGCTTAAGAAATATTTTTTTTTTAAATTTTAATTTAGTTTAAATATTAGAAAGTAACTACTTCAATACAATTCAACTGTCTATGGCTTACAGCTAATTTCTCCTCTCTTTGAAAAGGTTACGGCCCAGTCCATAACATTCAATAATAACTCCAAATCAAGGCTAACATTTTAAAATCTATATTAAAACAATTAAGACAACATGCGCCTAGATAAGCCAAAAGCTCAAGGCAACATACACCTAACACTTAAAACAAGTTTTCTTGAATTTTGTCAAACTAGACTGTACTAATAATAAGTAACAAAACTTTAATACAATGAAACCAATTGTGACAATAAAACTGAAACTGAAAGTGAGTCCAGAATTTAGGCACCCCAACGTAGGTGTTACCTCACTGCTCCCAATTAAATTTTAATTAACTTTCATTATAAGAAATCACTCGAAGAGCAAGCATATGCACAGCGATCATAAGTAGAACAGCGCTCCAGCTCACATAAGTCTTCAGCTGCAACTTTAACTGTCGCTCCTTACAGTGAAACATAAATTAGAATTTATTTGAAATTACCTTACAAGTTGCAATCTCTAGACTGAAAGTTTTTCTAATAAATATATGAAATATCTATAGCACTTCTAGCTTTTGGCCTTTCGAAATTAAACTGTTAGTTTAAGAGTTTATTGATTTAAGTTAACTAAATGCATGGAAAGCTCATCTGCACTGAACTTTAACCTTTCGCATTTTGTCGCAAGTCTTCCTATTTATTACTATTTTGTGTTGCGTGAACTCAAAAATTACGCTTAAAGCTCAAAGTCGATAAATAAAAAGTTATTAATACTTGGATAATTATTGAAAAGTATTTATCTATAGCATATATTATAAATATATATATATGTATATATATATTATATATATAGTACAGTATATATATATTTATATATATATATATATATACCTTTACCTTTTCGCATTCGGAGCACTTGTATTCGATGTGAACGATGCGTGGACAGCGATGCTGGGCGAGCATGAAGGCGTCATCGTAGACGGTGCGGCAGAGCTGGCAGAGATAGTCGCCAATTTTATTCTCGATGCTGGCCAGGATGGCTTTGGCCTCCTCGGTGATTTCGACCACGTTGAAGGCGGGATCAATGTCGCCTTTACGCACCACCAGCTCCTCATCGTCGCGCAGCTTACGTATTATGGTCCCGGACACGGGACTAATGGTCTCCTCATCGACATTTGCGGCATGTTTGCGCAACTTGGTGCGTCGACGCTCCGGCTTGTGTTTGCGCAACAGCGAAGTATGTGCCTCAGGCTGTGGCTGTGGCTGTGGCTGCGACTGTGTTTGGTCCTGTGCTTGGCCCTGAGTAGGATTAGTCGATTCGCTCAAGTCCATGTAGACCTTTTCTGGCTGCTCTTCGTTGGCAGCTGCTGCCGCCTCTGCCTCCAGCTCGAGACACTCTCTGGCCGACTGGGCAAAGTCGCGCTTGAAGAGCTTGTCCAGACCGCTGATGGCCTGATTGTGCAGCTCCTCATCCTCATAGATCAGCTCGTTCCTTTTGAGCGGCTGCTTGGTATGCTGCAGCTGCTGCTGCTGCTGCTGCGGCACCAGCTCCACATTATCATCATCATCATCATCATCGTTGCCCAGTATGTCCACAAATACCTCCTCATCGTCTTCCTGCCGCTGCTCCTCTGTGTCATCAACGTCGTGAACTTGTATTGAATCCTCCTCATCGCCATCGGCATCGCCTTCGCCATCAGCGTCGGCCTCTGTGTCCGTGGCATAGTCATTGTAGTCATGGGAACTGACAACTGTTTCATCCTCGTCCTCGGTCAACACAATTGTCTCATCCTCCTGGCAGCTGCTGCTGCTGCTGGCTGCCGTCCTAGTCACGCTCGATTGACTTGCCGGAATTTGCGCAAAGTTACTTTTGCCGTGAAAATTACTTTTATCATACGCCGTACCCTCAAAGCCATAGCCACCCAGTTGATGCTGCTGCTGCTGCTGCTGATGGAAGTAGCTTGTGGCAGCTGCCACAGTGGCGGCTGTCGCCGCTGCTGGTGGCTGCATGACGAGCGCCGCATGCGGCCGCCACAGGTAATTCTCCTCGGACATTAATCTTTGACGCTTGCGAGGCGGCGAGGGCGTCGATGGCGGCGTAATTGGCACCATATTCGTTGCAGCGCGCAGCGATAGATCCAGTGGGGAGAGCAGCGACAGCGATATAGCCGACCTGCCATGCTGGCTAAATTGCGCAAATGTCTCGTTGATTGCCGGCAACGGGCGGCAGTCGGCGTAGTGGACTTGGGGATGCGCCACCAGCGATGTCTGGCTCAATTGGTTCATATTCAACATGTCTTCACACTCGGAGCAATTTTTGCGTTTTATTTTCTTCTTTTATTCACTTTAATTTCTATTGTTTAATATATTTGAATATTTAATTTTTATTTTATTTTCATTTATATTTAGATTTCGATTGATGTATATATATATTTTAGCTTTTTAATTTTAATTGATAAATTTGTATTTTAGCTTATAGTTTATTTCATTTTTAATTTTATATTAAAGACAAAATATTATCTAGCGTATTTTTTAAGCTTTTGTAGTTTTTTACTTTGCACCTGAAATGAGAAATTAAAAAAATATTCCCTTAATTCTAAAATTTGGATTTTTTTGTATTTTTAGAAAAAATATTTTAGGTAGTTAATAAATATAAGAATAAATAAAAAATATTTTTAATAATATTTATATAGAAAATAGTTTTTAGAAAACAATTTGTTACTTCGTTAAAAATTATAATTAATTAATATTTTTTTATATTTATATTTTTAAGTAAAAGATACAATATTTAAAAAGAAAATATATAGATTTAAATTATAATAAAATGAATTATTAAAAAAATTTAATTGGAATACATATATATATATATACCTAATTTTATTAATATATATTTAGCAGAAAAAATATCTAATATAATGGTTAAAACCTTAAAAATTACTTAAAATTGGTAAATAAAAATGAGTTCAGAAATTTCAATTTTATTCAAACAAATTGTTTATAATATATTTTTAAGAAGAATGAAAAACTGAGTTCCAGAATGTTGAAAGACGAATTTCCAAGCGTCTTTTTCGATACGAAACTTAAATTCAATCACTCACAAAGTTGTTCCATGAATTTTTCTATTCATTTTTAAAAATTCGCAAATTTTTTTTTTATTTTCAAATAATTCAAAATTAATTTAATCCATTCTTATTAAGTCACTTATTAGAAGTCTTAAAAGGTCACAAGTTCAACCAATTTTCACTTCGAACTCACTGAGAAAACTTTTTGCAAAACTTTTTATTTAATTATGCAAAAATGTCTTTAATTTTAATATGTCAATTAAAGCTGTGCTGCTTGTGATGTATATACATGTTTCTTAGTAAAATATAATTTATTTACTTGGCGAACAACTTTTCGAAATTGCATTTACTTAAGTATTTTTCCACACTTGAAGTTAATTTGGTTTCAATTAACATGAAATTACTTTCAAGGAAACACTTCTCGCACTTATGCACTGCATATAAATCTAGCATATACAATATATGGAAATCTGCACACGGATTGAAGTTTACCGTTGCACGCAACCTGCTCGTCGCACCCGTCGAGCTCAACTGAAGCTTCGTTTGCGCTGCGAGGATATGTGCGTGCCTTGTTGGCTCACCTGTCGCAATGCCAGCGACGAAAATTGGGTTTGCGTCGCGAAGCCAATGAAAGCCCACGCAAGCCAGGACAAGCTAAGGAAACGGCGAGCGACCCAACCACCCGACCGAACACCCACACAGCTGAACACCCTGCCAGCAGCCAGCAGCCAGCAATGTGCCCATCGTGCGGCTCTCTCGCTCGCACACAGCTGTGGAATGCCCGCAAGCTGGCATTGGATTCGCTCGCAGCGCATAACGGAACTGCTCCAACCACCTTGGCCCGCACTTGCTAAACACAATTGCGGCGAGATGCGCATGCGCTGACACGCCCACACGCACCAGCCGCGAGAGCAATGTGAATATTTCGAGTTGTGTTTTGCTTTTATTCTGGTCGCCAGAGGGCGCCACAGCCGCTGGGCATCTGTTGCGCTGCAGCGCTCATTGGCTCACAAAGCACAAACGGCGGCCACGCCCCCTAACGGCCAAAGGATTTGTCGCACAGCATGAACGGAATTTCATTGAATTGCAAATGAAGAATTTCAATGCAATGCATTGGAGTTTCGAACGTCTGGCAATGGAACGGGACGAGACAGACGGAGAGGAGATTGAATGTGAAGAAGCAGCTAGGCCACTGTCCCAGCCGGAAACCAGTTTTTTGTTGTTGCTCACATTTTCCTTACCTCTGACCGTCAGCCTTGTGCAGACATTTTAAGAGCCAAAGGATTATTTTGGTGGGTCTCGTTTTATTTTTTTTTTTTTTTTTTTTTTCGTTGTGCTTTTCTTCTTTTTAATGCCACTTCCTGCGCATGTGGGCAATGCAATTCCAAAATGGCGTCAGTCCCGCTGTCCTTTGAGGCTGCTTTAAGCTCGACAGGCAAACGAAAAAATACCGAAACCTAATTAAACGCAGTTCTCTGCTGCACGCAAACAAGTACGTCTAATGAACAGGAATGTAATTACGAACATTTTGTGTCAGCTCATAACAAAATTAAGAGGTCGCGCTTCATGAAAAAAAAAGTAGATAGCTTGGGTAAATCAGATGGCTGTTAACGACTAACAGATATTCTGTGTGTGACATAAGAGTTGGAAACTTATTTATAGCAATGCAGTAGCAATAAGTGCCTACACGATTGTGACTGTTTTAATTCGAATCGGAGTAAAGCAATCACATCAATTGAAAGCCTTGGCCTATTTTTCTTGTACTTGTTTTCACTAATTCGGCTCGGATTCTAGCTTAAGTTTCTCTTTAGGCATATCTTTCAGAACATTTTTTAAGAGATTTTTTAAGCACTTAAATTTTGTATCTATCTTAACTATACGATCCAATCACATTTCGATCTAAGTCCGTTTTCTGTTAAAGTTTGGGCTTTGGCTTGATATTAAATTTTTGATTAATTTAATCAATTAATTTATGCTGTTGTTTAACTTTAATAGCCAAAAAAAATTGCATTAATTAAAATTATATTTTGTCAATAAAACTTGAATTTTAATAGTATATTCTATATGAAGATTAGATTTATATATAGATTAAGATAGATTTATATATGAATATGCCCTTCAAGAGTAATTAAGTTTATATTTACAGATTTTAATGGTTATCTGTTTATATAAATATTAGAATAAATATAATAAATTTCATGTAAAAAAGTTTTATTTTACAAACTATGTTAATCTGTAAGCTTTTTGTTCGTATTAAGACACTTAGTAAATTTATGAAATTATAATTGAAATATTTATATTTTTCTAAGCTCTCTTAATTTTACTGTAATAATAAAAAACTTGTTAGTTATTTATGAGCTTTTACTCTGTTTCGATCCTTTTAAGGCTGAATTAGTTAAGATAATTTGTAGATAAATATATATATATATAATGTAATGTATATATGATATTATTACATTACATTATAGCTCCAAGATCAAATATCCCCTCATTGAATGATTTTCTTTATACAGGGTGTGTGCATAAAAAATCTTTAGAAAACTTAACTAATAACTTTTCAGGTCCTTTAACATTTTTTCACCTCTCAGCATTATTATTATTACATTTTTTGACTTCTTAGCCAGGTCAACAACGAGCTACACTTTGTGGTTTCCTTTGGCAACGTCAAATTGTGAGTTGCTCAATGAAAGAACCCGGCCGCGTTGTCTCATTAAAATATCTGCGGCTTTTGTAAGATGCTGCAGGCTCTTGAATGGACTTGACTTGCCTTGGCTTAGCGGCTGCTGCTGCTGCTGTAACTTCTGTTGAAACAGCGGGATGCTGCACTCTAATTAGCCTTGGTAGCAACATTTTTCACTCATTTGCATGCCGTCAGCGGCGTTGATTTCGCAAGGCTAATTGCACAGGTTGGCGCTGCTCTCGGCTCGCTTGGTTCAAGGTGTCAAATTACACCGCACAGCTATCAAAACCACAATTAAAGCTCAGTTCCGCGCGCTTATGTGCCACTCTTAGCCCTTAGGGGATGGTTGCGGCTTTAGCCTAGCTCTCTCTCTCTCTCTCCCTCCCGCTGTCTCACTCACTAGATATCTATTTACACAGTGTGAGGGTGGGTAATGGGCTCTTAATTAGGCTCATATAGGATATTGTGGCAACACGTTTATTTGCGGCATATCTTTCAGATTCAAGGATTATCTAAACATGTGTGGGCAAACGCGTGGGTCTTTTATGGTTCATTGGAAGGCGTATCTGATCGAGCATGATTCGCTTATTTATTACTAACATAATGTAATAAACATATCAGTGGAATTTGAATTCATGCGACAGTTTACAAATTTGTTTACAAAGAGGATTATTACCGCATTCGATTTAGAAATATTAAAAAATGATAAGACTTGATGTATATATTCTTCTCAAATCAATGAGACATCTGGCTGCCAGCTTGCATCAAGATTACTTCTACGATATACTAATGTCAATAGGATATATATATATATAAAAGAACGAAATGAAATGTTATGCAAGTTAAGCCGTCCACATAATGTCCATATCTTCATCGTCTACGCAGCTATGATTTAAGCATGCACTGAGTATACTGTGTACTCCCACCACACTCGGTACCTCACACGAGTCCCTTAGCTCTTAGTTGACGCTGCAACAAGTGCAGTCCGCATGATGCCGCAGCACCAAGTCCACAGATTCCCCAGACAATGGTTTTAGCTAAGCATTGAATAAACCATTTTTTTAATGTAATTTCAATACCCTGACCCCATTAAAATTGGAAAAAGAGGGTGTAACGGTTTTGTAAAAAGTATGTAACAGGCAGAAGGAGGCGAGCCACACCCCATAAAGTATATATATTCTTGATCAGGATGACCAGCCGACAAGCCGACAAGCCTTCGATCGTCATTGTCCGTCTCTCTGTCTGTCTGTTCGTCCGTCCGTACGTAACAAAAGCAGAGTCAGTGAATTACTTTGTAAGAAACAAAAACTAAGTCAATTTATTAACCTTAGATAATAAAATAGATAAAAACATAACACTAAAATTGATTTCATTGTCCAAGAAGTTTATTGTTGATTATTTAAATTTTTTTCAAAAAAATATATTACAAATTTATGTCTAATAATTATCAAAATTATTAGACATAAATTTGTAATATATTTTTAAAGCCTAATAAAAACGAAATGAATAAATGAAGAGCTCAGCATCATATAAGCATAGTTAAGGGGCAGCCTTGTGGTTTTATAGCTAAGACAAAGATAGAGTTATTATAAATAAAATCTGTAATATTTTAAGATCAAAATTTAAAGACAAAAATTAGTTACAATTTTTTTGATAAATTATTAACTTCAGTCGAAATACGCAGGCAAAAAGTCCTTTATTCGGACCCGATGCGACCGTCAGAAGTTGTCGTTGCCGGACATTGGAGACTTCCTGTGGGGCAGGTGGAGTACAAAACGATATTGCCAGACGTAGTTGTATCGCTGGCATTTTGCCAGTTGGGCAACGTTTGATGACCTTTAATGGATGACCAGGCGCTCCTCCACGAATGCGTGGCTCAAACTTAATTGTAGCAGAGGTTTTTTCTTTGGGGCCAGTTTTAATTAGAGTCGCATGGAAGTATGCCTCGAGGCTGGTGCAATTCTTATGCAAATGCGTTTAATTACAAAACTGTGAAACTGAATTACGCAACATTGCGTTATTTTAGTGTATTATTTTTCGAGCGGAGTTCGTGTGTTTAATTGCCCAACTCAACGCCTTTTTAATTGCGAATCCTTCTTGAGGCCAAGGCGCACAACGAACCAACAAACTTCAAATTGCCAACTGACGCCAGACATCTAGACAGCTAGACAGCCAGTCAGCCAGGCACTCATTTTTCAGCCTTCGCCAGGCTGACAAATTCCCATTTGAATTCTTATTTTTATGCTGCTCAAAATTGAATTTCAAGTCGACTTTGTAGCCAGCAAAATCGATTTTGATTGATTCAATTTGCGCCGCGTGTGATAGCATGTCACACAGCGACGATACATACTCACATGAGTGCCGTGCACTGTGGAGCTGAGTTACAGTGGAAACAATTGCATGGCAGTAGCTAGAATTAGAGATAAAGTGCTGAACGATGATCTTAGAAATAATGAACTCTTTATCTTGCAGTTCTGCACGACTTCCTTGATGAGCTCATCATTAGACAGTTAGCCCATAGTTGTCATATAGACTAGCTGACTGTACTTAATGGTCCCCAGTGTTAAAATCTAATTTCGACATTACAAAACAAGAGAGATCTCTTACCGACTAGCAGATACTCCTAATCATTGAGCTGTTTTTACAAAGCATCTAAATAATTTCGATACATAAATTTATTAAGTAAATCAAATATCCATAGCTAAGACAAATCTGAATAAAAAATGTATTAAAATAGGTAAATTAAATACTTCATAAATATTATAAAAGACTTTAATTTTAATAAAAATATCAATATTAATTTGATGAAAACTTGTATACAAATAATAATGCTCTGAGCTTGATCAATGTGTTCAAGAGCATGTTCCATAAGAGGAGCATTTAAGTCAAGAGACATTCATGCTTTTGATATGCGATATACGTATACTAATTGTAGATTCTGATCAAAAATAAATATGTCTTTATATATTCTATAATTTAAATAAAATATAAAATGAAACTTACACTTAAGCGATTCAGTTTATTTAACATAGATCCTCTATAATATATGGAACTTAGTTTCCAAAATATAAGTTCTTAGTTTTAATGGAGTTGAACTCCAAGCATGGACATATCATCAAGTGTCTCATCCTTAAGACACACTCGAGGACATGCCACTCACCTGGTACTGTGAGCTCAAAACATGCACTTTTTGACCACCCGCCTCAAAATAAATCTATCGAAAATGATTCAACTAGTTATTGGCTCTCCCATTCCCATGCCCACTCTCATATTCCCTTTCCCCGCCTACTTAGCTATTCCAAGGTTTAGGTTAGGGAAAATTGAAAAAAAATAGCTTAAACGCGCGTGCCCTCATCGAGACTAATAGAAAAATGTTTATAGATAAAAAGGCGACAAATTGAATTTGCAAAGGTCAGACATAAGTGTGACACTTGATAGCAGGCATTCGCACTTCACGCAGGACACGCAGCTCCTTGCCGGAATGCCATTTGAATTTCCATTTGCTGTATATATTCACATTATATACATTTTCTTTATTTTCTCTTTTTTTTTTGCTTTTTGGCAAATTGAATTTGCGAAATGATTTGATTGTGCATTGAAAAGCCTACGCAACAGGGTGTGACCTGTGACCCGAACTGCCACCCCTTTTCATTGTGCCCTGATATCTATTATAAGAGAGGCCAAGGTAAACCGCATTAGGGATTTTAATTAACTGCCAAAATGGTTCCATATATGTATATATATACATATATATCCATTAAAATATCGAATTACACAAACTAAAAACGTTTTTTACGCCCAACTCTGCCAGAGCTTAATGGGTTGGAAAGACTTTTGTGACTTAGGCATAAGGGGTCAGTGACAGCACAGGACTTTGATATATTATTATCCTGCCTTTTTCAGTTTTTATAAATTGATATTATTTATCCTGCCTTTTTCAATTTTTATGAAAGATTAACTAACAATCTTCTTATTGGCAAGGGTAATACGAATTTGCTAATATTTAATATATAATATTTATTTATATTAATAAGAGTTATTGTAATTTCAATGAAGGACAATATGTTTTATTTTGTGTCAATTTTATATTAAATTTAACCTGTTTAAACTGGTTTAGCTATATAAAGCATATGATAATTTCTATATTTAATTATATATTGTCTTCTGCACGTGCGATAATACGACAATTAAATCGTGTTGAACATGTGCAGATATTAAACAAACACAGTTGAAAATGATATATGCGTAGTTTGTCATTAATGCTCGACTAGAAAATACCCTAAACAGCATATAAAATACTTATTCAAATATTAAAAAATAAATATTTTATTCATAGCATAATTTTTATCCGCAACCAGCTAACCCTTACTTGAGGAGTAGCGAATCTCTCAAGTTATTAAAATGATTAAGAAACTTGAAGACTTAAAACTTAAGTCTGTTCTAATTTGTATTCATGTGCTTTGTATAGTCAGCCACGGTTTCTTCTGCACTTTAACAATACAATTCTGCATTAAATTTCCCTTTATTTCTGGCAATAAAAGCAAAATGATTCAATGGGTTGCGAGTTGAATGCATTCTTTGCAGTATATCCGAAAATTCCTATAAATACCCTCAAGCCGAGTTAAGTTTTAACTAGAAACTAGAAACTTACTGACATGAAGTATTCAACCTTTCTGCTGGCTCTTGTCTGTGTCCTGGCCTATGTGGGCAGCGGCCAGGCTCAGTGCTGCCAGCGTGCAATGACGCTCTTGTACTCTGTCGGGAGAGGCAACTGTGGAGATACCGGTGGCCTTAGTAGCACCTGGGGTAGGTGCACGATCACCATATGTGCCGATGGCAGGCGTCAAGTGGGCACTTATTGTGGTCGTCGATCCTGCAACATCTTCGGATGTGCCTGCAGAGGTGGCTGCCTATCGGGCAACTGGCAGCAAAGCTTCATCGATAATTATAGATCCCAAGATGTACGCGTTTTGGTTACCAGATGGGTATAACTTCTGTTTGAAATATACATACTTAAAGAAATTGTATAAATAAAACAGATATCAACTCGTTTTGTCAATGCAAATATTTACTACTTTTATTTACATTCATTTCATTCATTCATGAAACATGAGTTGCAGCCCATAACCTTTTTATTGGCCATAGTCTATGACTTGGGTTATGTAGGCAGCGCTTATAGCAACTTCATTGACCAACGTAGAATTACGTATATTGGAAGATACAAATGGTCACCTCAACACTGGTTCTGCCAATGGTCAATCGCATTGCATTTCACGTAATTTCATTCAGAGTATTGTAATATATTGGGAAGTCTAAGAATTTAATATTTTTAATTTATTAAATTTTAGTTTGGGATATAAAAGTGTAGAAGGCAGCATATATATAATATATACATAATATAGAGTATAAAAAAATATAAAATATAAGTTTTTTCATTTCACGATTGGCCAAAAAATAAGGAAATTATTTTACTTGCGAATGCTCAACTGAGGGATATTTTGATTCCTGTGTAGAGCTTCTAAATAAATGCTAATCTCTTTTTGCTGTTAAATACATGTAAATCGAATATTTTTAATAATCTATATCTAAAAATAGGAAATTAATTGTTTTCATTATATATTTTATTTTAAATTGCCTTAATAATCCACAAAATCTACGATGTTTCCCATCAGGAATCCCTAACTATAATCACAATATAATTTCTTTCTAGATCTATGAATTCGATGCCATAACTTAAAAAATATATAAGTAAATTTCATCATTTCATATGATACCTAACTGAAACAAATGTAATTTGGTTGATTACAAAACCCATGATCTATATTAAATATCTTAAATTATCTGAAAACTAGCTCAGGCGCTAGGCGGGCTTCCTCCCCCATTGATTGAGCATTGAGCATATTGTTTTTCTATTAATTATAGACAAATGACATAAGAAAATTGCAGCAACAATGCGCACATATGGCTTCCACTCTGCTTAGCGAGGGAAAACCGCAAATGTCCCGCGGGAAATGCATAAAGCAGCAGTCGAAGCAGCGGAGCTGGCAGCAACAGGAGCTGGCATAACACGCGATAGTCAAAAGATAATCACAATAATCGGACGCTGCACTCGGTCGCTTTAAACGATTTTCAATATGTCAAGGGAAAAGCGTTTCACGTATGACGCACAATGGAAAATTCGATGGGCAAACAAAATCGAAGGTAGTCGAAGCCAACAATCGGCTTAGAGTGCACGCTGTGGGGTGTTGACCTACGGCAGCCCAGCCTCGAGGGTGACCGTGTCCTTGCTGTAATTACGTATCCTTTGTTGTTCGCTGCCTCACATGTGCATGTGCACTAAGGCGCACAATGCGGGGAGAGTGCGGGGTAACGTCTCCAATATAGTTAGTTGGATTTCTTTGTAACCCAGATGCAAAAACTAGAGGACTGTAGTTGACGTAAGCTGTGATATATTTACATAAGATATTTTGTTTTAAATTCGATATTTATCAAAATATTCAAAAGCAATATTTATGGGAGCTTGTACAATTTGGAGTCCTTACTGCCTAAATCTTTATAATATGTATACATAATATTATATTATTTTTTTTTTTTAGACTTTAGGCAGTAAAGACATCAAATTTATTTACATTAGAGCAATATTATAAACTTTGAAATATTCAGACATCTTGAGAAATACTGAAATATATAAATATTTAAATTCAGTATGAATATATATTGCATATAGATTTTATCTACTAAATAAGACAAATATATATATTTATATATATATATATATGACATATCATTTGATCAGCGTGGTCACTTGCATAGCAAATATTTTGGGTATGTCACCGGTGACCTCGACAATTTCGGTGAAGAACTTGTAGGTACCTCTGTTCATGCTCTCAGTGCTGACTATATTCAGTACGCCTATGTTTTGGATGCTATAGTTGCCCACCTGTATGGGGCACTCGAGCACTTTGTTGATGTGTACGGAGCTAATGAAGAAATGCCGAAAGTGCGGATTGTTCAGGAATGCACAAAAATCCGTGTGTCGCATCTCGAACAGCTTCACAAAATTATTGCTCCCTTCAAACTTGACTCGCATATTTAAATTCATGATGAGATAGTTGCTGCCCAGCTTCCGATTGAGCTTCACAAATATATCGAGATGCTTGCGATCCTCGTGTATACGTGCAAAGGCCTTCATAAAGTGCTGATCGCCGCGAATGCGAATGCGCTCAAAAAACAGGTTAACCTGGAATACATTTGCTTAGCAGAGTATTTTCGGATTTCATAAATTTTTCTTACTTTTGCCTGTGAGTCTGCTTCATCCTCTATTTCGTCAGATGATATATAAAAGCTTTGCATGTGAGCCAAAGCGCAGAGCCATGACAGAACGAGCAGAACTTTCATAGCGGAATGATATCATATTCACTCTGCATGAAATTATTAGCGAAAAACATTAGTTAATATGGTTAATTAAATTTGTAATTAAGTTTGGGTGAAGCTTGGCTGAAGTAAAGTTACCCTATGTAATAAATAATGAGGGTAAGCTAGGTAGACAAATGTAGTATTAAAATATGATATTCATATTCAAGTTTTGCTGTGGTAAGTACTCAATATACAACTAATATTACTTAGATTATTAAAACGTTAGTAAACACTTATCTTAATTTTCAAAAGTAAAGTAAATTTATTTTTTTAAAAATAGTATTTCTTATATACAATTTTTTAAATTTCCCAATATATTTCCGAATATTTATTAAGTATTTTCCAGCGCACTTGGAGCTCATTTGCTCATTGATAGTTGTAAAACTCATGCTATTTAACCAAGCGATATATTTTAAAATATTAAATGGTATATGAACTGGAATTCTTTAACTTTTGAGCTAATGCACGGGGTGAAAGCTTAACGGTTATGTCCCAGTTGAATGTCAAACATGGCCCTTAAGATAAGTTCATGTGTAGTGATAAGACTCCTCATGATTTAAATGCATATATATATGTTACATAAATAAATCATAAAACTCTAAAAGTACTCTATAAATATAGCTATATATTAACGAATAAAATAAAAATTTTTATAAATTTCAAATAAATATACTCAAAATTAAGCTCTTCTTGCTTTTAGTTTTGGGACCGACTTGTCTCACACATTTGATGCTTGTTGTTTGTTTTTACGTTACGTACAAGGCTAATTCTATTATATAATTCATTTCTTACTACCTAATTAGTTCTCTTCTTCTTAATAGTTATTATGATTTTCCACTATGTCAAGTCAATTAAATTTTCTGTTCTACATATTTTATCGTGTGCGGCAGGTCTCTAAGCTAGTTTATGAGTAATTTGTCAAATGCAATATATACATATATATATAGTATATATGTATATATACAGTTTAGTATATATATATATGGAGAGTAGTTAGTTATATGTCACCACTTAGTCGACGTCTCAATTAGCTAACCGACGGATATGTGCGCAATCAGGGCTCATTCATTAGGCGAAACAAGAAACAAACGACTGTGTGACATAGCTCATAAATATACAAATATATATATATGTATACTATATATAGTATATGGTATATATGTATATAGTCAGTCAGGAAGCAGCAAAGTGTTGAAAAGCCAATTAGCGTTGCTTTTGCCAAATGACAGGAAGGAAGCCATAACCACAGCAGCGACTGCAGCCACAGTGGCTGGGATGTGGATGAGGATGAGGATGTAAATGTGAATGTGTTGATGTGACTATGGATGTGGATGTGCGTGTAAATGTGGAAATGTGGAAATGGCAACTGTTTGGAATGAAAAGTTGCAAATTTATGAAAAACCGCACGCAGCGCCAACACCTCAATAAGCCAAAGAGTGCGAGTGTAAACACTCACTTAGTCAGTCGGGCAGTGCCTCAATCTGTCAGCTATAGAGATGAGAGCTTGACGACATTGTCCAACACTTAAGCTGGCAGATAAAGATATTTTCAGAATTTTTAACATATCTGAAGAAGGTGACACTCTGCACTATGCTAAGACTGCTGGCATATAAAAACATAGTAATGATTCTAGCAATAGTTAGCTATATATAAATATGTAGAGAGAGAGAGAGAGAGAGAGAGAGAGAGCTCTTATAACTGTAAATAAGACTGAGAGAGAAATAGTTGACTGCGCAGCTTGCTAGATAAACTTATAGAGTTTGTGTAAGCCTTGCTCGAGACCCATGGCACATATTGTCATATCACATTTACCAGACACCACATGATAGCAGCTTTAAGACGTATTATTTTATGTAAAGCTGCCCTATAAAAATATATGTATCATCTCTCAACTGCTTAGGCTCAAAAGCTTCATATTTAAATACTCTTAAATATAGTGATTCCTGAGAATGAACAAGAAATCCTTAATTTCAATTTATATATATTCATTGATGTCTATCGATAACGTCAGGCGAAATCAAAGCAGAAATTAATCATATTTCATTTCCTAAATTGCATTATCCAAGCACATATATCGTGTCTGCTCGTGTCACGCACGCAAACATCGCCACATTTCCATCTCTGAGCAGGTGTTGTGTAATTTTCTGCGTCATTTAATTAAGCCGATTCGATGGGTGAGTTTAGAGTGGATGTGGTCAGGTGGGGCTGGGGGCGGTTATGTTGTGTAACTGTTGATTGGACTTAGGCAGCTTAGGCCGTCCGTCCGCCTGACTGTCTGTGCCACATGTGTGGTAATTAACTAACATTTTCAGCTAAATTATTGATAATGTTTTGCCTTAATTATTTATTCATAATCTCTAATAGTGCCGCCAGCAAGAGCAGCTTATAGGTTAGCAGCTTAGTTACGATTAATAGCAAACATTGATACAATGTTTCATAAACAGTGCGATTAGTATTAACAACGATGGCGTAAATTAATTAGCCTAAGGCTTGCGTACACGTGTATCGGCCAGAAAGCAAGCGACCACCTGGTCGTTGCGTTCCGCATCGTGCAGTGTTACCTGCAGGCGCGTGGGCACCTCTGGCTGATTGCTGGGCACGGGCAGTCGCAGCCGATAGGTGACATCCTCGTCAGCATCCAGAGGGCAGTAGGCGCCGTGCAGCAAATTCTGGCACACATCACTGCGCTGCGCGTCCAGCTCAAAGGGTATCGTAACGCCTAGCGAGGTCAGGTGAACCTTGGCCGTCAGCTTATGCATGTCATTACGTGCTGTAGATCGAGGCAAAAATGTCAATTCAATTAGACATCTTCATAATCGAGTGCATATAGAGCTCTGCTATACTCACTGGCTACAAACTGTATGGCTATGTTGGACTCTTGACCTTTGAGCAAGTCACAGGGCATCTCATCGCAATCATTTATTTGCACCATCAAAGGCAGCGGTCCCTTGTCAGTTGAGCCTATAGTGGCATACCCTCAATGAATATACTATAAAGAGATTGACTGCAATTTACTCACATTTCCTCACTGGAGTAGCGCCACTGGTATGTGTCAGCATCAGTCCAAAGATCAGGCATGCACATAGTAAAGCTTGACTGGGCGACATTTTATATTTTCCTCTAATAGAGTTTTCTTGTTGGGTATTTGAACTGACTTAATCCAAAGCTGTTTGGGCTTGTTATGTCCATTGTCCAGCAATCGCTGCCTTTTATATCAACTGGAACTGCCTTGGTTCAGCTGCACGCGCTGCCTTATCTAATCGACACACATAATAAATCATTTTATTGTATCACTCTTAACATAGGCAGCTACCAGAATTGGGCCTAATAATCTAAGAGCGACAAATTTTCAATTGCTTGTCTGCGACTTAAATTAATATTCAATAAAAACGAAAGTTGGTCAAAGCGGAAAAGAGATTTCAGCTGTATCTAAATTTACTCAAATTCAGATTATATATTTGTTATTGTAATGATAGAATAGGAATATAATAATTTAATATTTTAATATACAGGTTGCTTACACAATAGATCCTCAGAGAAGATCTAAGAAAAATAAGCAGAAAGAATTTGCTGTTTCGTTAACTGCCTCAATTTATATTCAAAAATGATCTCGACATTTGTGTTCTTTGAGATCGCCACTTGAGTCTCAGCTCGTTAAGTGTTTACAACTGTTTAGAGCTTAAATAAATATTTTTTTTTATTTTTACCCCACTAAGAGGTCTAAAGTGCTTTTCACTTAAGGCGACTTGACTTGAAAAAAAATACTTGTTAAGTAAATAAAAAAACAAATTGAATGCAACAATAAAACTTAATATTAATATATATTAATTTTATTACTTAATTAATTCCTGATATTTAAAGAGCTTCATGTACAGCAAATATTATAGACATAATTTTTGGGGAATCTTTATAGCTTTGCATGATTCATAATGAAGTTCATGAGGTACTCAGTGGACTCCACCGTGACTCACAGCAATAACCTCTTAATATCTTGCTTGCTTTTGCGCGCTTTTACCGAGTGCACTTACACCTCGAAAACAGACTCAAGTACCGTTAGAGATACGACCAGTACAGCTGAACCGAGCGCCAGGTGACTTAGATAAGTGACTGAACCGAACACCTGTTGGTGTCGAGCAACTTCTAGTGCAGCCCAACGCGCTATTTGCGCTTATCAATCGAAAGCGATAATAAAATTAGCAAACGATTAATGAAAATAGCAAACAGTAAGAAAAAAAACAGTTATTGTAGCATATTTGCAGGCGACAAGGAATCTACCCTTGCTTAAGAGTGAGCGAGAGAGGTAATGGGAAGTTTTGCCTGCTTAGCTATGTGTCCGTATAAATTTGTATATTTATATATATTTGTATTTGCCCGTCACATTAACATCAATTTATATGCATAGGCAATTTGAAGCAAGTTTTATACCATTTCTTACACCCACTTGACTTTACAAGTGGCACCACCACCAGACGCAACAGGAGCAACAGGATTACCAGAATGTCAAGGGGTGAACTCAGCCAAGTACTTGTTAGCCAAATTTCATCAATATTCTCATATTTTGTGTTTTAAATTTCAACTGTTTTATATGCAAATTAGCTAAGCGATTTTCCACAGATTGCGAGTAACTTGATTTTCTTCTTCTTGCTGTTGTTGTTGTTGATGTTATTTTTTTTCGTGAAAATTGATTTTTAAATGTTTGCGTCGAGCTTATTAAAATGCCTAAATGATTGGCTTGGGCGGCAGACTTTTGTTGCACATTCAAGTGCTCCGTCAATTATTTTAATTTGCATTTGCTTCATTTTATAGTATTTCGAATACATTAAATGTATTTTTGGGAATTGAGTTTTATCTGTACAATTTTGTTATTAAAACAAAATAATGATATTTTTATTTGAGAAGAAAATTTATAAGTTTTAATAATTTATATAAAATTTAAAAATAAATACTTTATATTATTGCTTTTATTAAGTATGCATTTCAGCCAATTGAAATGCACATTCAAAAGAATTGCATGTAAAACTGCAAGTATTTCAAGATTGAAATGTAAAATTACGAAAAAATCGAAAAACCTAACTAAAGACCAAACCACTCGAACCATGTGCAAAAGTCTAAAGCTGCAATTTTCTGCTTGTTCATGAATAGTGAAAGGGGTATATGGATTTTGAAATTCATATTGGGGTATATATGCATATATGGCCTATAAGGCAATAAAATATTAAAATTATAAAATATAAAATATATAAAGATTTCCTTTTCCAGCTTACTAAGCTTAAATGGTGAAATTATTTAATCTTAATTTTTTTTTTTTTTTTGGTAAGCTGAACAAGTATTAAGAAGTCAGTCTTCTATGCAACTGCAATGCTCTTCGTTAATTATGCATGAGTGCACTTTAAATATACAATGGGCGTGAAAGAGCGATGTGGGGGATAGGGAGTGAGAGTTGCACGTATTTATGCAAATAGTGTAATATTTTTCGTTGGCAAATGTTTCTACGTATTTGGTTACAACAAAATGGAGACGGCCAGAGGATAAGGGTCCACATTAAATGCCAACACGTAAGTCTTGGGCCTCAGGTAAATTGCTCGACAGCAAACTTGTCGAAACGCATGTTCTCTTGATTTCGGGAAACATGAATTTTGCATTCATTTAATTACAGCGCCCCAAACAGAAGCCACGTAGCCAGCTGCTAGCCGCCCGGTAGCTGGCAAAATTAATTAGAGCTCTTGGCTCGAGAAAAAAAAATGTAATAATTTTTGCATGACAGCCTATGCAAATTGCTGCTGAAATATATCAAAGTGCGCGCCAGGGCGGAAAACTATGCAAAGGGACACAGCTGAAAATTGCAAGTGAAAAGAAAATGCTGCTCAAGGGCAGTTGGTCAGCTGACCGGAATGACAACGCCGAGAGTGATCGACCATGGAGATAGCCTGTAAAAATAATATGGAGCATAAAGTATTGCATAGTCTTCAAGCCTTTCTGTTGTAAGCTCGATATGTTATAGATATGCAACTTCATTCTATCTGCTTCCAGTGGTATACCCTTTCTTTGATCACAGGGTATATGAAAATGAAAACCTCAAAAAACTGGTTAGATTGTTAAAATACAAACAGTTGAATGATTTCGTCAGCTACGGCAAACTATAATAAACTATAATGGATAAAAAATAGACTCCATCTAGGGGTAGTTCGATAGTTCAATAAGGGTTGTTCGCTTCTCAATTAGCACACCTGTTGACAGGGCGACCGTGCAGTGACAATTGGGCGTGTCTGAACAAGCATTCCTTTATTAATTGACAGCACACGACCGAGTCATCAAATATGTCCGTAAAATTTAATGAAAAATTAACAGCAACAGAAATCAAATTGTCGCCTAATTGAGACACAATGCAACCGAGTTGCAGCTATTAAATTACGTGTAAACAAAAGTCACATTGGGAATGCCCTGATTGAGGACCAAAAGGTCGCAAGCAGGTGAGGTGAAGTGAGGTGACCTGAGCTTCAGCTGCGGACGGTCTGCGCCCCGGCCAGGGGCTTGGCGTGACAAATTGCCGGGCTCGAACGTTGGCATTCGACGCTGTCAGCTTTGATTTGATAAATTAATTGAGTTCCTGCTGCAGGTAAAATGAAACATGCCAGCTTAAATCAAATTTGACCAAAATATACCAGATACAGTCTGACATACTTGTATCTGTATGTGTGTATCTAGATACCTAAGATGGAAGCTATCAGTGTGAGTTGTGTATCTGTATATGCTCGACAATTTGGCTCCATTTTCCTTATAACGCTTAAAAGTATGCAACAATTTCTAAAATATTTCCTCGTTGCATTCGCAGAATAATTAATTCCAATGACATAAGAAACCAAGCTGAAAATATAAAAGCAAGACATATTATCGATTTGAAAAGGCGGAACATCAGCTAAGCTCTCAGAAAGCGGCAGTGAAAAGAGCCTGGTAATACTTTGGGGAATATGCAAAAGAAAAAAAAGAAAAAAAAAAAAAAAAACTTTAGATGGGAGAGCATCCAAAAATAAACGCACACAAAAGTGCAAACGGAAATGGCAAAAGGGGGTAAGTAATGCTGTGACTGTGAAAGTATGCCGCCTTGTCTCCCTGCTCAGATTTTCCGGTTCAGATAATTGCATTAGATGGAACTGAAAATAGAAAATCTCACATATATAGATACATACATATGTATGTATTTAAGTACGACAGAAATCAATGCCAGGCGCTTGATGTTAATCAAATATTGCGGTTCCATTCGCAAAATAAGAAGCTAAAAGCCTTGACACACACCGACAAGAGTACAGCATGAGCACATTTTGTATAGGATTTTGCCATTGCTTTGACATATTAAATAATGCCACAACAATTACAGCTGTGCAGCGCATGTGACATCAAGCAGAAGGCGTCCAGGTGGCAGGGCCGAAGATACGCCCGAGCCAGAGCTGGGGACAAGACTTACAGATTTCAGCAAAAATCTCATGCTGCGCTGGCCACATGTCAACCAACATACCCAACCACCACCCGCCGCAGCATTAAGAGATTTTTCTACCTTTTCTTTATTCTCTTTTTTTGTTGCGAAAAAATGGTTTTTGCGAGGGGTACTAAATAAGTTGTAAGATTAAATCAAGGTAGTATTTAGTATGTATTCTGACTGAATCAATTCTGACTCTAGACTAAATATGGATTGAATCAGGGTAAAACTTAGTATATATACATATATATATATATATTTGAGATACTTCCTTTACTCCACGATATCAAATTGACTCGGTACGAAGTTTAGCGTCGCAGATTTTCTCTCGCTTCCCAATATGAAAATAGACGCGGGCATAACTTCTGTTTTTCATTAAAATACTTTCTTGAAGATCCCAAGTGATTGGATTTCTGCCGCCGTCATCCAGCACAAAGTTAAATATATATTTATTATATATATCTATAAATATTTAGTCCGCATTTAGTCAAATTTTCGAAATCTATGAATAAACCTCGCACATTTGCCGCTGGCGAATTTTCACTGTACTGCGGAAAAATTATATGTTTCAGCTTACTTTTTGTCGGTTTCGTGTAATTTTTTATTTTTTATTTGAAGTTTTATTGACAATGGCTTTGGTCTCTGTTTCTGGATTTCGTTTCATATATATATATATGTATATGTATATATATAAATATATATATATATATATATATATATTATATACATACATATTTATATGTGTGCTTTGTACTTTTATCAGTAAGCTCGGTCGTCGCATTTTTTTCAGTTCAGGGACTTATTTCACACTGGCTTTGTGGTCCTTTGCAGTTCTGTGGACAATATTATTACGTGTGTCATACGCAATGCACTTACAACTATTTTTAAATGGGTCGCTAAAGCCGACCAGGGTATTTTTAAAATATATATATATAATATATATTGTGTTTAACTTAGTCTACTTATAAATAAGTTATGTTATGAATGTGACCTTTATAAAAGTCTTAGAACATTTGCAAGTTATATGCATATATATATGTGCGTAACTATAACCAAAAGGTTTTTACTACTATCATACTTTATTTGATATAATTGTTACGCTATACACAAAAAGTCTGTAGATATATATATACCATACATCTGCTGCAATTGTGTCTGAAAGGAAACTGATTATACTCAAATAAAGCAACTTTAGCTAGACGACGATTGGTGTTGCTCTGAGGAGAAGTACTCAATAGTTGGCAAACCAAATTGTTGACTTCACATATTAGAGAACGCCTTCGAGTGATTAGATAAACACGGCGATTCACTCACTCGAATTTAGCTCAATTGCTGCGGCTATAAAAACGAAGTGGTTTAAACTAATTGGTAAATATTCATTTAGCAACTGCTTAGCTAAAGTTCTTGAATCAAAACAAAATGCAACAAAAGGCGCTAATCAGTCTTAGCATTTTGCTAATGATCTCTTTTCTAAATGGAGTCCAGGCCGACGAGGAACTGCAACCCACACAAGTCAAACGCTGTAGGTTACTCTATATAATCCAAATTGCAATTTATATATATATATATATATAATCTAATTGACTTTTAGGCTCGGGTAATAAACCCTTTCCGCTGGAGGTGCGTGTGCTGGGCTGTGTGGTGCCGCCATGTATCATTGTCAAGGGCACAACGCATATATTTGAAATAGATTTTGCTGTCGACAAGTATATAACGCAGCTGACCACCCTTGTGAAGGCCACCACCCTGGGCATTATAACGGTCCCCTATGAGCTGCCCCCTGATGTGGCCGCCGTCTGTCCAAATCTAAAGTATGGCGCTTACTGCCCGCTATACCCCACCGAGGATGTTACCTATTTGTTTCAGTTTCCCATCGGTGAATATCCCGAAGTTGGCGTTAAAATTGAGATCTATTTGGTGGATCAGGATAAAGATGTAGCCACCTGTTTTGTCTGTGATATCAAAGTAAGGAAGGGCTCAGGCGGCAAGGTCTATGAGCTGAACTATCTGGACTGAAGAAACTCTCTTTGTCAAACTCATTTATATGTTGGCAGATTGAGACTGTGATATGATCTTTTTTTGTTTTTTTTTTTTTTTTTTAATGTAAATAAAAACTCAATAAATATATGGAAAATACAAACACTTTTTTAATAGTTTGCTGCACTCTTAATTTACACATCATCAATTGGCCATAAAAGTAATCACTGAGTGCAATCGACCATAAAGGTTCGACGTCCTCCCCCAGTAAATTCAAGTGTACTCAGTCTTAATAAACGTAATACTCCACATCGATAAGCTAGCGCAGGTATGTGTATATGGTCCTAGCACACCTGTTCACGCATTGGTTCCCAACCACTGGAATGGAAACGTGAAGGCCGATCGAGAAATGTACCCGTGGGCTATCTATAGCCAAAAAACACTGTCAACCTTATCAAAGTACATTTCAAGAGTAAGAATCACCATGCACTGAACAAAATTTGGGCAAACTAAAGGCGACATTTGCTTAAGTGCTGAACTATTATAGAGGCATTTGGATATAAAAATATATTTTAATATATGATATATATATATATATATATATAATACATATTTAATAAAACTTTTTTTTTTTAATTTTTCCATTCATGCTGTTTTGTTAATTTAATTATATACTATATTTATTTATTAAAATAAATAAATGTACTTATTTTTTCTCACGAGATGAAGAATATTTTATTTTTTAAGCCTTTAAATATTATATAAATTAAGCTTTATTCTCTATTCAAAAAAGTTACCCAGATTTAGGACTCTCAAGCAAATGCTATACTTATATATAAATATATATACATAAATGTATATGATTCGCAAATATTACAGTGTTAAATACCTACATAAATTGTAACATAGTAATTATTAATTTGAAGTTATATTTTAGTTACTTATCAATTTGTTTTTAGATTTATCATAAATCATTTACAACTTTTAAATTTTGCTTTATACAATAAATTGTTTAAATTTTATTTTATTGAAACTGTTCTAGCTTAAGATATTATAAATCGAAACAAGTAACGAAACTCTAGTCGAGACTGCTCGACTAAGAGATACCCTGAATCCATTGCTCTGTAATACCAATCATTAAGAGCTTCATTTATTCATTAATAGTAACCAACACAAGCACACACACACACACAAACATATGCATGCACGTAATATGCTCACTGCGCAGTTTTGCGGCTGCAGCAGAGGCTGTGCTATGGAAACTTTATTGTTTAATAACTTTTTTTCTAGACCTATGTTCTTAATGAAATTTTCGGGGAATGATTATGACATCTAAATGTACCTATGTGCCAAATTTCAAGTCTCTAGTATTTAATATACGTGAGTTATCGTTTTTGTTAAATTGTGGGCGAAAGGGGCGTGGCATCAAAAATCCAAAAATGACAAAATGTGCGGATTCAATATAGCAATCAAACACAACTTAGTGCACGATTCTATCTTTAACGGTGTGCACGCCAGACCTCAAAAACAAAGCGATATTTTCGATAGTTATCGATAAAAAAGAAATGGGATGAGTTATCGAAAAAAAAAAATAAACTCGTACAGCGTATGGTATTATCGAGCATTTTGCTTTTTATTTGAAGTCTCTAGCTTTTGTGGTTGCAGAAATCCAGGTGTTTACACGGACGGACGGACGGACGGCCGGACGGACGGACGGACAGACGGACAGGGCTAGTTCAACTCAGCTCATCGAGCTGATCAAGAATATATATACTTTATGGGGTGTGGCACGCCTCCTTCTGCCTGTTACATACATTTGCACAAAAACATTATACCCTGAAATTTCCATTTTCAATGGATTCAGGGTATAAAAAGAAAACAAAATTTTTTGACATAAATTGTTCTTAAAATATATATAACTAAATTATAAAAAAAAGAGTATTATTTGAAGTAATTAAAGATTAAATCTTAAATAAATAACCTTAAATAAATTCAATTTAATATATAAGAATTGGTGTTATAAAATATAAATTTGAATTTTCAGAGCAATGCACATATTTATATATATCATCATACTCATATATAAGTGTCTGGAATTTCGCTCAGTGTCGTTTTGCACTCAATCAAAATTGTAGCAATCATATCAAGCGCATTCGAGTAGCACCATATGGCCAATTCATGAAGCTTGCTGCTGGTCAATAAATGATTATCAATACTGATTTTATTAGCATTTGAGCTACCCAGGCAATTAATATTAATTTATAATTTGAGTGCAAATCACAACGTCATCAAACACACAAAAATTCTTTATCAAGCGAGGCGATAAGGCGGTGCACTGGAAGGCGAAACAAAACGATGACGTTGTTTGTGGTAAACAAAGTTAAAAGCATTCGATATTTATTTGGACAAATTGTCAATTCAGTTAGCCGAGAAGTGCCGCGTAGTAAAGTACAATTGCTCTACATGATCAATGTATCGTCTAAGATCTGTTCTTGCTCAAGCAGCGATATTTCGCCCTTGCGGATCTTACAGGAGACCACAAAGCAGGTAATTGGATTATCATCGGCATCGTTGAGTGTAACAGTAACGTCGGCTGTGATTTCGGGAAAAACGGGCTCCACGTAAAAGTTGAATCTGTACGTAACATCCTCATCTTTGTCAATGGGGCACATGGCTCCGTACAAGAGATTTGTGCACACATTGGATATCTCCTCGGGCAGATCGTATGGCAAATTCATGCCAAATACCTTTGCTGTCACCTTTGACGTAATGCTAGCAATGTTATTTTTATCTGTGTAACCAAAATAGTAACGGTATTAGTTCGTGTCAAAAATATGATACATGTGTACTTACCACCCAGGAATTGGACATCCATAACAGCAAATTGATTCTTGTAGACCACACACGGCGGTTCTTCGCAGTCTTGTATATCAACTCGTAGTGGAAATGGTTTATTTTTACCTGCAAAACGAGGAGTTTAATACAGCTCTTAAAAGTATGCTATATTTGTTTTCAACTAAAAGCTTTACATTCCTTTCCCAATGAGATAAGCCTTATCTAAGGCTAAGTGGTTTATTAAATTAATACTTATATACATATATATGCACATATTCACATTTTATACATACCGATTTTAATTGCTTTCATAGCATGATTAACGCATTATCAGTAACGAAAAAAATATATACCTACTACAAAAATGATTAAAACGAAGAAATGCAAAGCTCAGTCGAATTGATTTAAGCACATGTTCACAATGAGTTCACGAGCACTCAAATAATTTAAACAAAATTTAATGGTTTGTTTGGAAACTTAAAAAATTTAAATTTCCTTTAAGAATTTAACCGTCTTATATATAGTAACTGAAGACGTGACTAATGCCTTTTCACTCTATAATAGTTCAAATATCCTTAGTATAAAAAAACTTAAAGAAATTCAGCTGACAGACAAAACTTTAAAGACTTAATGTGTTTTTAAAAATTTAATTCCGAGTGAAGAAGAAAGTAAACTTAACATAAGTTTACAAAATTATGTTTATGTTGAAAACTAATGCTCTTTTGTGTACGCTGGTTTCTCTTATTGAACACTATTCATTGATGGACTTACATTCTTGGACTGGGGTTGCGCCACAAGTGATGCACAGGCAGAGTAGTGTCAGTAAAACAACGCGATACATTGTGAAAAAAAATAAAATTTTAAAATTGTAAATTGAAAGTTGCAACGCCAGCAGTTGAATGCAGTGAATGAAACGGATGGTTCAATGGGGCAAACTTAAATAGCAAATGTTTTGGACGGATGGTTAGGTCTATGTGTGGTTTATCAAAAGCGGCGCAGATTGCTATCGATGGCCAGGTGTTTAAAAAAGTAGATGGGAAAAAAAACCATAGGCATAATGATAATAGATGGACATACAATGTAGTCTGCAGGTGTACGCCGGGTTTCGTCAAAATCAGTAAATAACGTAAAATTTGACTGATAAGTCTAGGTAAACAGCTACTTGATGGCAATGGTCTACAGTTATTGAGATATTCAGATAGTTGGGAAACGTTTTAGATTACGTCAAAGTGCTAAGTAAATACAGCCGGCACATCGGATCAAATCCGTGAACTAATTCTTACTAAATTTGTGTTAATCATTTGCGAGAAGATAAGCTCAGATTTGAAAGTGGCAGACAAATGATAAAGATGGTTATCGGAGCAAGAGACTGACTATCGAACAGCCACCACATCGCTTCGGTCTTATCGATTGCTTTGGTGCCCAAAACACGGTCATACTTTGTATGAGAACACAGTCTCGTTTACAATATTTATTAATTAACAGTTTCAAAAAAATATGGATGAAACTGATTTAAAGCGACAATTCGCATTGAAATATCCTGGCTTATATTTAATGCGAAACAAAAACAATACCGTTGTTCTTAGCGGAGTTGTTCACATAGATACTAAATGGCTACGTTTAAGACTCTATTTACCATATTTCCCACAGCTGAGCGACTTTCAAGTGTGCGTTCAGGATCACTTGGAATATAAACGTTACAACACCAAGAATGTACAGATTCAAGTGAATTGGCAACTAGAAGATCTACTCTTACATATTGCACAGCTATTACCGGTAGAGCCGTTGCTGGATGTTAATTCAAATCAATATAAAAATAATATATACACGGAGATTTTAGAGTTGCACAAACCGCAAGAGTATCGTCTACAATTGAATGACAAATGTACCCGGATTCGATTTTGTGGCTTTGCCGAGCATGAAGCGCATTATCTTGAATTGGAGCTGCCGTCGTTGCGTTTGGTAGCACACAGTCTGCCTGACTGCATTCAATTGGAAGATATATTGGAGAGTAGCTCTCACTCGCTCACCGACATCTTGCATCTGTATCTCAAACTGTTGGAGGAATTACGGCCGTTCTATGAGAGTTTCTCCAGTATTGATGAGCTCTGCGATGTACTGCAGCCCTATCCAATTACCACGAAGCATAACTCACGTGTGTTTCCACTCAAAGAACGTGTATACCTCAAGCTGACCATTGCCAATCCCTTTGCCAGCTATGCCTCCATGGCCGTGCAGATCATAGGACCCACTGAGGAGGTGGCACATCTGCGACACGTGCTGAGCGATGGACTCGGCAATTGGGATATAGAGCTGGACATGCACAAGAATCTCTTGCATATATTCGATTTGTGTTACTTTCCCATGCCCGCAGAGCTTGAACTGCAGGTGAAGAAAGACGACAACGAGCAGCAGCGATGCAATATATGCTTCGACTATCGCTTGGATAACGGTGAGGTGCCTCTTGTCTCCTGTGATAATTCTCGATGTGCGCTCAAATGCCATGCAGCTTGTCTGAAGCAATGGTTCGACACGCTGGTCGAAGGCAAAACCTTTTTGGAAGTATCCTTTGGCCTGTGTCCATTTTGCAAAGCGGTAAGCAGTGACTTCTAATATAATAGATAACAAATAATTAATTTATGATACACTTTCAGAAGCTGTCCACGTCCTTCGCGGTGCTACTAAATAACTAACTAAAATCCATTACAAAAGAATTTTCATATGTTTTGGAATTTTGCTGTATATTTGTATTTACGTAGAATACAACAATTAGATAAAAATAAAGAGTAAAACATTAATCACGCCGATATCTTAATTATGTATTAGGTTAAATATAATAGTAAATCAATCTTAGTGTTTGCACGCGCACATGCCTGTCCATAACTGACGACAATGTCTAAAGTGTTTAGACGATTAGAGATTATACAGGTTCGTCAGATCATCAACGCCGACGACAACAGCAACAACAACAGTAGCTGCAGATGCGTCTCACCAGTTGCCAGCCTCATTCAAGTTCTCTGGAAACGAGACGCAACAGATTGCGTACAACAAATGTGCTGCCGTGAGTTGGCGTACGTTCGCTGGTTTTACCAATGCGAACACTAGAGCCAGCTAGACCAAAGAATACCTTGGGGGCCAGATTTGGTTCGACCGCCTTAAATTCCCAGCCCACATGTTGTGCGCAAAACTTGCATATAATAATATGCCACTGATAGCCGGGAAACCAACTAAACTCGGTGGATGGCTCCCCACTATAGCCAATGGCATGCGCAATAACTCTATACACTGTATTTGTCTCATGTATATATCCAGCTGAAATGAAAGTCAAACAGATCAATTAAAGATTCTTTGCATCCATATATGTTACACTAACCTGAATTGCAATATTGCGTTTGTACGCCATGCTTGGACATGGCAAATAGATCGGAGCAATAGGCTAGACTGCTGTTGCAGTAACGGCAATAGAAGAGCGACTCCTGCTTCAAGGTGGTGCCAATGATCTGCAGTCTTATGTTCACAGAATCTGTGAGAAATGTCAAGCGCATCATTTTCTCCGTGAGATGCAAGTTGCGCACAAGCCAAAACGACAATTGAATGGGACACTTTGGCATGGTATCTATTTTGTGTATCTCAAGCTTTTGGCGTGCCTTCTCCACAATATGCTCGAAGGAGTATTCTCCACAAGCCTCGACCGGCCAAGGCGTTGTGGTTAGTTGAAAGCGGCGAAATTTATCCTGCATGGAAGGTATATCACGAAAACGGTTCAATGAGCCCATATCGATGCATTTGAGCGGCTCGGGAAGAAAATATTCTGGCAATATCTTGACCATGCTGTAACACTTAATCGTCGGATTCCTTGCTATGTACTGGGGCGGTCTAAAGATTACATATTTATATTAAGAAATCGAAAACTTTTTGCATAGCCCTTGGCTTCATATATTATTATTCTCACCCTTGTATATCGTCGCAGTTGATGACGATGCGTTGCAGGGCGCGTGACTTATAAAACATATGGCGTCCACTTTCACCTTTCTCATAGATCTGACAGGTGACACCGTATAGCTTATGTGGATTGTCATCAGGCGGCTGCATCAGTGGAAAGCCAACGCCGAAGATGACACCATCCCGTCCCGTATTCTCGATCTCTTCGTCGATAATGCCATCGATCATGAAGGGCAACACTTCGCCAGGAAAGAGTATATGCTGATGCATAAATATAAGCATACGATGTGTGCTGCCCACCTCCAAGTAGTCCACTCCGGGCACACGATTCAGATTCGTACCGAAATACGAATGCTCCGCCGGCAGATTTGTATCAAAAAGTACGCCCTCTTCCATGTCAACATCCAAGGGTGGCGGCGGCGATGACTCGGACATATCATCTGGAA
The DNA here is from genome assembly GCA_035047625.1 of Drosophila mettleri. NCBI lineage: Eukaryota > Metazoa > Arthropoda > Insecta > Diptera > Drosophilidae > Drosophila > Drosophila mettleri. The sequence goes on from JAWNPI010000056.1 coordinate 1,661,253, forward strand.
CAGTATTGATCACATCAGCGTTGTTAGCATCATCGCTCGCTCTGCCACGAATGCGATCCTGGCTAAAAACCATGCTACGCACGCGCTGTAAAAAGTTTTCATGTCGTAACAGTGTTGCAATACCTCCGTCCCGGTTTCGAGCCTGCGAGACCAACATGTCCACCGCCGAACGGACACGATTCGCCGGTATCATCCAACGAGGCACAGCCTCCGCATCCGAGTCGTCTGTATTATTTCATAAAATTAATAATTAAATTTTGCTTTTTAACAACTTCACTAACCTTCACTGCGTGGACTGTCCAGCGATATGTCACTGCTGCTGTGTCTGGAGCTGATGCTCGCCCGACTTGGACTGTCGGTCACCAATGCCAGTTCTGCTTGCTGTTCTGGGTTCTCCACGTCCTCCTCGATCTCAGCGGGAGGCGTTGCGTTTATGGCCACACTTTGATTTTGCGGTGGTGCAACCGTGGCAGTGTCTTCTCTCAGTTGGTTGGCGCGACGCATTAGGTCTGTGACATCTACCATCAGCTCACTCACCTCTTCGAACATGTTATCCACCTCCTCAATCATATTCTCAAGCCTCGCGCGACTACTCACATGTACTGTTGTCACGGCATCTATTGCACTAGCTCCAGCTTCAGCTCTGGTTCCATCTTCACCTGCAGCTTCATCAACATCTTCAGCTCCAGCTCCAACTCCAACTCCAGCTCCAGCTTCAGCTTCGTTTCCGCTATTTTGTAGAGTTTCCTCTTCTAGCCCCAACTCAACCTGCATTTCACTTGCAGTTGCACTCACATTTGTGTTTGTATTTGAATCATTATTTGTGTTAGTATTTGTGTTTGTGCTGGATGAGTTGGTCTCATTGATTTCTGCGTATAAGCATATTCCCATTTAAATATTTTTTTTTTTTTTAATTAATTAATGTCTCTTTGCACCTACCTACAGTCTCTTCATCATCCATTTTCTCGAAAATTCAGTTTAGTTTGTGTATATTTTGTTTGTTGCGACGAATTAAAGTTCTTTGATTTTCTGCTGCTTTCTGTGTTATTGATATATGTATACAAAGATACAGCTGAAGGTTCAGTAATCGGGTTGCCAAATACGCTAAAACCACATTAATTAATTTAATATTTTTAATTTTTACGCATTCCTCATTATAATTGATTGAGTATCTAAAAAAAATTAACTTTTGGCGAATAAATTAAAAAAAAAATAATGCGATATTTTTATTAAATAGAAAATATTCATATATAGAATCGAAATTTTATGCAGTAGGCTGGCAACTCTAGCGAGTAATAACATTTCTACCATATACACTGACCCTTTAACATGATCTTTAACATATGTACCGAGCTAATACTAACATTTGAATGGAGCTTAGCTTGGGAGCTATTCCTCAGTGCACGCTCCCCAGACAAAGCTCAGTTTTATACATTGCGCTGTAGCGAGTGGACGTCGAATTTGCCAAAGTATTTTGACAAAATAAATTTTGAAATTTCATTAAAGTTGCGCGCCAAAGCAGACTGAATTTGCATAAAGAGTGAAAACAAAAACAAACATGTTTCAACTGCAGTTCGTGTTATTTTGTGGATTGCTTCTGATTATTATTGGCTCAGCCTGCGCACAAGTTGCCTATGTGGAGGACGCCGACATCGATAAGCAGAAAAGTAATCTGGAGGTAGGCGATCCAACAAGACCTCAAACAGCTGATAAGGCAAAACGGAAAAGCATCGAACACAAATAAGATTCACGCAGACTCTCTCTCTCCCTCTCTTTGCTTTTCTCTTACCTATTGACTCTCACTTTAGGGTCGCAAGCCGCTATATTCGCCCGCTCGTTGCCCCCGCTACCAACTACTTTACCCTGGAGATCAGCTTAATGACTGGATATGCGATTGCGCACCAGGTGAGACCATTAAACTGGCGATGACATAATATCAATAATAATTATTCATACCGAATGAATTTGCGTGTATCTTACATGACCAGCGGCGCTTTATCATCCCGAAAGCGATGCATGTTATCCAGCATACAGGCAAGGGCCCTGCAACAATACCCAAATACTAGTATTGTACAAAGAGAAAGTTATACCCGAGTGTGTGAACAATCCCTGTCGACAGGATGGCCATTTTTTGATACGTGACAAATGCTATCAATTTGGCAACATGGATAAGAATAGCAATCCCTGCCCCAACAAGGAATACACCTTTGTGCTCGGCGTCAATCCAAAGACCCTTATGGTCGATTGTGTGCAGCTGTCCACTCAGCTGGAAACGCGCTTCTCCTTAGGTGACAACTCACTTGCGCCGCCAGATTACCACATAGACTTGGCAAAGAAATGTGCTCGTGGAAGCCGATTATCTGCTCAAGGGCGTTGCACGCCAGTTCCATGAAAGTTGCTCAAGACAATAAAATACTCAACATGATTTTTCAACTTTTTAGCTTAAAGCAAACAATAACAATCACTTATATAAATTTGTAAATCGAGCTGCTCTCGAAATTATGTTGTTGATTTGCTTTTCCTGCGACTCTTTGGTGGCTCCGGAGCTGGCTCATCTATGACCTCAAGCACTTCGTCGGCAATTTCGCTGCTAATGTCATCCTCCTCGACTAGGTTGATGCCATGCTCCAAACTTTGCTCATCGTTCACCGATTCCAGTTTAAGCAACGTATTCTCCATAGAAGCCAGAAATGAGCTCTCGCTATATTCGGGCCATTGACGAAACTGGGCGAATAAGGTGAACATTTGACTCGGTGTCAGATCTCCAAACTGTGTATATATATTAATGCCGGAATAATAGTCTCGTGCACTCAAGCTAGTACTCTGCACCGTGTATGGCGGCAAATGCTGGGCAGATTCATCTTCGTAGGTAGGGTTACCCCTTTCTGGGGCATTATGATTGATTATCAGCCTTGGACCACAGCCAGGTACCCACTTTCTAAAAGGCATTCAATTAGTAAGTAAACTTCCAATACTATCCAGTTTACTTACTCTAGATTGGGTATGATACGGTTGCGTCGACTGACAAAATTTTGCTTTATGAAGAACCAAAGGGCACTCAGATCTTGAACTGGGCATATTTCATGCAGATTACGGCGCGGCACAAATTTAACCAAATACAAATACTCCGGATTGATGGACTTGACCTTACCCAACTTGCTGCTTTTTGTCAGATTATAATCAGTTTGCACGGGCAGGAAACTTTCGCGTGGTACCTTGGCTATGAAACGATGCTCAAACAATATTTGAAATAGCACCGAAGCGGAGCGATAGATTAAATAACCGATCTGGTTCGAGCACGTCAAATGCTATAAGAGTATGTGTTAATGATTAAATGAAATGAATATAGAGATCCGATGGGTACGTACAATGTAAATGGGTGGCGGCAGCGCTAGAATCATCTCACAGCGACCCAAGTTGTAGAGACTCAGCTGAAATATCAGCGAATTGATCAGATGCTTGAAGAATGGATAAGAGCCTACGGCACCAAAAACGAGCATGTTGACATCTGCAGAGCGACAAAGGAATTTATATATATTTATTTACAATATAACCAGCGCTTGCCTTCATTGAATGCAGCGCGGGGCACATCAGCTAGCATATCGAGCAGGCGTGTACCACCATCCATTTTATCCATGAAAGCCAGCTTCCACAGACTAATAAAATCACCAAAGCGCACCTTCACGCGATCCGGATACAGTGCATGCAATTCCTGTAGTCGCGGCATAAAGTGTTCCATAGATTCGATGAGAATGATCTTGCGAAACTGTGCTTCGCGATCGAGCAAGTGCCGCGTAAAATAGCCCGGCCCGGGATTCAGCTCCATCACAGTATCACATTTGGTCTGCCGCAGATGCGGCTCCAGATAATCATTGATCTGTTCGGCTATTTGTGCATTGGCCACATACATGTGCGAAACAGTCTTTTGCTTTTTGGTGACCAGCTTCTCTGGAAACTCGGCACTATAACGTGCCACCCGCTCCGCCTGCTCAGCCCGCTTCGACTTGGTGCTTTGATAGCAGCTGCTCAGTCTTTGAATATTTCTCGTGCTGCACAGCCTCAATTTGCAACGCATTGACAACATTTTGTACAACTTTTCTGAAGCTTTTAACTAAATAAATAAATCTTATCTCTGCTGTTTAAACGGTTTGTTTTTGTTTACAGCACTCACGGCTCGAATGCGCTGCTCAGCACTGTTTTGCTTTCTTTTGCAACACTGATTTTGTTGGTTATGTTTACAAATTGCAATCAGTTCATATATGCTTGAATTGAAGGGAAATAAGTCAATGAGTTTAGTTTAATTGTTAATTAAAATAAATACTAATACGAAATGGGCAAAGTCATGTCTATGGTGGCTCGGAAGGCCAACCGTTTCAATGTGGAGAACCGCGCACACCGTGTGCTGGAGCGCGAGAAGCCAACACCGGCACCAAAATACGAGTCCAATCTGCGCGACATGGAAAGAACTTTAGAGAGTGAGTACTATAGACGGCTGCAATAAATAAATATACAACACATTCCTTTCTTATATACAACTTTAGTGGATCCGAGCTTCGTGGACAAACTAAATACAAAGGACGCCAGCTTGGATACACGACTAAAAGACGTTTATGTAACATCAAAGGATCAATTTGTGGGTTAATTGAGACACCTATCTCGTGGACTATGTTAATAATATATCTATTTAGATTCAACGTGTACTGCAACGCAAGGAGTCTGAGAGACCGCTGCCCTTGCAGCGCACCACACCGGATGACTTTGAGTATGGTTACATGGAACCAACGAAGATATCAAGCGGGCACTGCACACTGCGACAGGCGATGGAGTTCATCAACGGCCATCAGCTGGATCCCGAAGAGTGGACGGCTAAGAAAATATCTGATCAATACAAGCTGAAGGAGGCGCATGTTGGTAGGTTAAACCATTTTCATTTTAAATATGCAGCTAACTGATTTTAATTCTAGAAAATATACTGCAATACTTCAAAACGTTTAGCATCTATATACCTGATCAAAAGTATAAGGACAAATTACTGACGCAATCCAAGCAGCAGCTGATCCAAGAAAAAAAGCCAAGTACAGAATAGTCAAAATTAGTTAGCAATTGAATTAACAGTCTTCATAGTGAAAATGCTTGTTATTAATTTAAACCTATCTTTTATTATACAAACTGCATTGGCTTTTTTATTGCCTCACACAATGGCATTCAGTGGACAGTTGTATATATTCAACGACTTGTCTTCTGAGGCAGATATGACCTTATCGTTGCTCGGACTGTAACGTACGCCCCACACCTGATCTGTGTGCTCATTAAAAGTGTGCAGACATTTGCGCTCCGCGGTGTTCCAGACCTTAACGCTGCGATCGCTAGACGAGCTGGCAAAATGTTTGCCATCTTCCGAAAAGGAGACACACAGCACCCAGGAGGCGTGGCCGGACAATGTGCCCACCACATCGGAATGTGCACTATAATTTTGAATAGATTCACAATTTAAATTTACTGACTAAAGGTCGGCAAAAGCAATTTACTCACACGTCGTATAGTTTCATATGTCCATCGTCAGAGCCGGTGAGCAACATTTGTGAGTTTGGCGAGAAGCAGAGACTACGCACAGGCATGGCATGACCCTCCAGGGTTTGGGCCACTTTGCCAGCAGCCACATCGAAGATGGTTATGATGCCGTCAATTGCGCCGTTTGCAATGTATTTGCCATCAGGGCTCTACAATTTTAAATATTTTCAGTTAACTGCAATTGTGAATTAATTTATTTACTCACATATGCAATACTGAGCGTGTATTTTCCATTCTGGGCGTCCAGTACCTGTTCTGCTTTGCCAGTCTCCACGCTGTACATCGAAATCTTACCATCGTTTAAACCAGAGATTACATACTTGTTGCACGGCGAAAAGCCCACTGTCCACAAATCTACTGGCCCGAATGTCAGCATATGTTTCTTGTCGCCAGTTCTGGCATTCCATAGGCACATGCTCGAGTCGAGCGAGCTGCTGGCAATAGCTGTAAATCGTATTTTTTAAATTATAGTTTGAATGATGAACTAGCGCTTTATACTTTGACCGTCGGAGCTAACGGCAACAGAGACGACACCAAGGGCATGGCCTTTCAACTTGTGTCGCAGATTCAGGGTATTATCTTCACGTACATCCCACACCTTGACCAGATCGTCTAGACCACCAGTCACTATGAAATCCGTTGGTTTCTTCTCCTTTTTGTCAAAATCAAATGGATTCTCTTCTACCGCTTCCGCGCTGTCAGTTGCCGGCTCCGGGTCGCGTCCCCAAGCGCATGCCCAGAGCGCGTTGTCATGTGCATTCTCCTCTTTGTGTAACAATGAAAACTAAATAATATTGTCTATTATTTCAAGCAAAACCTTAATACTAATTATATTTACCATTTTATTACAATCGCGCAAAATCAATTTCTCGACAGTTTCAATTTACGACAGAGATGTGAGGAGTCGTTCACAATAAGTAAGAACTAAAATCAGATTCAATTGAACAAGTTCCACGCGCTCAAAATCATATGTTTACCATAGTCAAGAATTTAACATATATTTACACAATGCAATAAATATTAAAATAAATAATAAATAATGGAAAATATTTTATATATAATATCAATATACATTTTTACATACATATACGGAAAAAACAGCATTAATATATTTGTTTAATAAAATTTAAATTAAATATTTTTAATATAAATTACTCTTGTTTACACTAATTACTTGGTATTTTCTTGCTACCCAGACTTGGGCACACTTCTTCAATGAAAAACTCAACACTGATGATTGCTTCGCTCTTGGCATTTTATTCCCTATTCTCATACGCAATGGCCGCCAACAAGGAACGCACTTTCATCATGGTGAAGCCCGATGGAGTCCAAAGAGGACTTGTCGGCAAAATCATCGAGCGTTTTGAGCAGAAGGGCTTCAAATTGGTAGCAATGAAGTTCATGTGGGTAAGTAAAGCCGGCCGCTTAATTAAATTAATAAATCAATAAGTACGCGTGTTCAGGTGTCGTGTTTAACCTCAACACGCAAGGGGTTGCCCTTGCTGATATTGCAAATAACCAGTTGAGGTTATATTCCATATTTGCATATAAATTTAGAGGTCACGAAGATGTTAGCTTTACATTGGTATATCGTTAATTTGTTCATTTGTTCAATTTCAGGCCGAAAAAGACTTGTTGGAGAAGCATTATGCTGATTTGTCTGCCCGCCCCTTCTTCCCCGGTTTGGTGAACTACATGAACTCCGGTCCAGTGGTTCCCATGGTGTGGGAGGGTCTAAATGTGGTCAAGACCGGCCGTCAAATGTTGGGTGCTACCAACCCAGCTGATTCTCTGCCCGGCACCATTCGTGGTGATTTCTGCATTCAGGTCGGCCGCAATATCATTCACGGCTCCGATGCTGTTGAGTCAGCCGAAAAGGAGATTGCTCTGTGGTTCAACGAGAAGGAACTTGTCACCTGGGCCCCAGCTGCCAAGGACTGGATTTACGAATAGATTGATTCCAAATGCAATGCATTAATCTGTTCGCTACTCACTAAGGCTAAATGCAGTTCTTTTAAAGAATAAAAATTCCACATTATATAAATATTTATATCTATGTTTTATTCGCACTTATATTTTTCCCATTCTGGCAGTGGCGATTCCGCTGGCAAAACCCAGCCGTGGGGTATGCTGCTGCCAACTTTGCCGGAACTTATGTACGAATCCCAAATGGTTCTAAGGAATAGATTTATTATTAAAATGACCGCAGTAATTAATCAAGTTTACCGTCGCTTCACAATTTCCTGTGTAAGACGTTCCTTTAAGCATCCATGCTTTAAAGGCACCGAAGAGATTCCAAAAATAACTTTGGACCATTGCGCCTCACAGTTGGTGGGAATTTCTTGATTGATCGTATTAATGCTCTCCTGCTGAACACGCCGCCAAACTGTACGCATTCTTGCCAATTTTTCACTCAAGTTCTCTTCGCCTCCACGCGCCCTGTACAATCGCTCCAGCAAGTCCAATTTGTGCAGCATATTAGAGGAATCATGATGTTTTTTGAGTGTTATATGTTCCGCTTGTCTAGGAGCTGTCAAACGTGCCTCGCCTGCTGCATTCATTGCGACTGAAGCTGTGGCAACTTTGGCAGATTTGGCAGTTGACCTATTGAGCATCATTTGCAACTTGGCCTTCCGTTTGACCCTTTGGCGCCTTTGTTTACGCTGCAATTGAGTCTGTATAATTTTTTCACATGGTATATCCGTAAGTTTGGCTAATAAATTTGTGGTTTCTCTTTCCAATTGGCGAGATTGCTCCACATTGAAGTCGTTTGGTGACGCATTGCTTGCAGCTTCCAGATGTTGCAAATTTTCAATGACATTGCTAATATTTGCCTTTATTTCGCTTAGTTTGAGGCCTTGCGGCATATTAGATATCAGTGTTAGTTAACGTTTCAAAAATACATAAATACATTGAGAATCGGTTGCTTAATAAAATAAAATACAGGGAAGAATGTTATTGGCGGTATCGAAGCAGCTGACGTCCTACGATTGAAGTACAACTTCTGCTTCGCTCAGCATCTCGGATGCCTTTATGTATGCCTCCGTTTCCTTGAGATCCTGTTCATCCTGCAGATATTTTTGCAACACCTCGAATTCCTTTTGCAATCTGTGAAAAATTAGAGCTTCTTTACTATCGGCTATTAGTTTTCATTTAAGATGATTCACCTTCGCTTTGAGTCTGGTATCATCATCTGACATTCCTGGATGACCTCCTCCTGTTTGCGTAGTACGTGTTCGTCTGCGCCGTCGTTTTTGAATTTATCGAGACGAGCAAACTCTGTTTTAACTTCCTTCTCATAAACGGTTTTCTCCTTGGCCAGGCGCTTGACGACACCCGTTTTTATAACCAGCTGTCTTATGCGTGGATCTGACATTTCTGTGATTATATTTATTTATAAATACTCGTACAGTTATAAATAATATATAGCTGCCAATATATATGGTTGCTTTCAAATTTTTAATTTAATTTATCGGAAATTTCAGCACAGCACAGCACAGCCGGATGAGCTTTGTTGCTTTGTTGTTTATAAATGCCGCCTGTGAGTCAGCTTGTGGAGTTGCCACACTTTTCACTGAATTCATAATAGTTCCAGTTCCGAAAATCAGTTGAGCATGAATATAAGCTTAACAATTAAATTTAAATAACGAACCAACATAAAAATACCCTACATTGCAAGAGTTTTGCAACACATTTAAGCTAAAAATAAAATATAAAAATCTGTCTTGTATTTATTATATTTTACGGTTAAGCATTCTTTATTTTTATTTTCTCAATACATTAAAAGATCATTTTCTGTTTGTTTATTAAGCAACGTTTTCTGTATCCATGAATTGTTTTCTGTTGTGGGTTACAATTTTAAGTTTCATAATAACGACAATGAATGCATTATGTATGTATGTATGTTAATCGTTTATGAAAAACATTTGATTAAAGTATGCAAATGCCAATGAGGCTCAATAGAACATTTAGAATGTTTACAAAACCGCACATGATTATGTATTTATGAATATTATTTTTGTAATACTTCTTAAGCATTTGTCTTTTTTGTTTTTGTTTTCTGGGAAAAATTTTGAATTCATTGCGAATGTAGTCTTGATTTTGCTTTTCTTTTTTTTTTTAGTTTTAAGGTTCGTAAGATGCAGAGTGGTTTAAAACTATATTCTGAAAATTACTTTATATAATATATAGATTTTAAATCGAATGCCTCCGACTGACTTATCAAAAGTATAAAAAGTGTTTAAAATCCATTGATTGAAATAATGGCTGATGTGATAAATGAGGGGCAAATAGATGGTGTAAATAGGGGGTGCCGGGCTAGCAGCAAACTCCAATGGCGATTACATTCTGGTTATGGTTATGATGCTCGATGCGTGAATGTTTCCTGCGAAACGATTTGCGGTGGCGAAACAAGTTTAAATAGCTAGAGTATATAATGATTATGAATATGATGGCGATCGATTTTGCGTACGCATACGGGAATGATTCCAGGTGACCAATGTGTCCATTCGTTTCGGCCTCGTCCCGTACAGCGAGGGCTGTTCGAACCATTGTTGCTGGCTCACCCTCGCCACTAGTTGTATGTGTGTTTATAATAAATTGCAATAGTTCTTCGAGTTTATATAATATATGAATGCAGCAGTAAATAGTTGTTGGTGAAGTTTTATACGCCATGGACTTTGTGTTGAGCCCTTGCATCGGTTTTGCTCGTCTATGATGAGTAGATACTATAAATTTTAAGTGTGTTGTTGCTGTTGCCGTTTGCTGTTTGACTGTTTGAGTGTTGTTGTTGTTGTTGTTGTTGTTTATGTTATTTGAATTACAAGTCTGCTGACACCCTAGTTATTTCTTCTTCTGTGCCTTCTCAGCGGCTTTTGTTACTTTGCCCGAGGTCGTCTCTTTAAAGTTCACCGATTTGATGACACCCACCGCTACAGTTTGACGCATATCGCGCACAGCGAACCGTCCCAGCGGCGGAAATTCTTGGAAGCTTTCAACGCACAATGGCTTAGTGGGCACCAGCATAATGATGGCCGCATCGCCAGACTTGATAGCCTTCGGCTCGGTCTCGGTAGTCTTGCCCGTACGGCGGTCGCACTTCTCCTTGATCTCGGCAAACTTGCATGCAATATGTGCCGTATGGCAATCCAATACAGGGGTATACCCATTGGCAATCTGCCCAGGATGATTGAGCACAATTACCTAGAGGGACAAAACATTTAGCATTACAAATCAAATCGATTAAATCAAATCAAAATCACCCACCTGAGCAGTGAAATCAGCTGCTCCACGTGGTGGATTGTTCTTGGAATCGCCAGCTACGTAGCCACGGCGCAACTCCTTAACCGAGACGTTCTTCACATTGAATCCAACATTGTCGCCTGGCATAGCCTCAGTCAATGCCTCGTGATGCATCTCCACCGACTTGACCTCAGTGACCAGATTGACAGGAGCAAAGTTAACTACCATGCCTGAAGTGGTAAAGTGAATGCATTAGTTTTTGAAAAGCTAATTTAAAAGTTATATTTTTCACCTGGCTTGAGAACACCTGTCTCCACACGTCCCACTGGTACTGTGCCTATACCACCAATCTTGTAAACATCCTGCAGAGGCAGGCGCAGAGGTTTGTCAGTGGGCCGCTGGGGTGGCATAATCGCGTCCAGCGCGTCAATCAAACATTTGCCTTCAGTTTTGCCCTCCTTGCGTTCGACGGTCCAGCCCTTGAACCAAGGCATCTTCTCAGATGCCTCGAGCATGTTGTCTCCATGCCAGCCTGAGATAGGCACAAATGCGACCGATGCCGGATTATACCCAATCTTCTTGATGTACGAGGAGACTTCCTTCTTGATTTCCTCGTAGCGCGTCTCGCTGTAAGGCGGCTCCGTCGAGTCCATCTTGTTGACGCCCACAATCAGCTGCTTTACGCCCAACGTGAAGGCCAACAGCGCATGCTCACGGGTCTGGCCGTTCTTCGAGATGCCAGCCTCAAATTCACCCGTGCCGGCAGCCACAATGAGTACAGCACAATCGGCTTGCGAAGTGCCCGTAATCATGTTCTTGATGAAATCCCTATGTCCGGGCGCATCAATGATAGTCACATAATACTTGGCCGTCTCGAACTTCCATAGTGCAATATCAATAGTGATGCCGCGCTCGCGTTCAGCCTTCAGTTTGTCCAGCACCCAGGCATACTTGAACGAGCCCTTGCCCATCTCCTGGGCCTCCTTCTCGAACTTCTCGATCGTACGCTTATCGATTCCGCCGCATTTGTAAATCAAATGGCCAGTGGTAGTCGACTTACCAGAATCGACGTGACCAATCACAACGATGTTAATATGAATCTTCTCCTTTCCCATTGTTTTGCAATATTCTTAAAGATGCGATAAATTTCTGGAGTCTGAGCTCTAATATTTTTTTCTTCCTTATTTAGTTTAGTAGTTTTAAATACGACCTGCATGGCAAATGACATACACAAAAATAAATATGTAGATTCATACATATACAGACATATATATCAAATTTGGAACGTGGGTGTCATAGAGAGCGAGAGAAAAAGAGAGAGAGAGAGAGAGCAACGGTAAAGCCGTGTGCATAAGGACACGAACAAGCATAGCCGGACCTGCATATGTATTAACGTATGTACATATGTACGTATTTATATGTAAGCCTAAGGTGTGGGCGTGGGAGTGGCGGTGGGCGCGACTCAATTCGCGGTGTAGAGACTTAAATGCTGCAGTAGCAGCAGCTACATATGTATGTATATATATACAGTGAAATATCAGTAAAGCAGTAGCACTCTCATATAAAAAGCAGCGACATATTTTTCACTTAAATATTTCTTGAGATAAATAATGCCTCTCAAAAATATTGTAATTTCTGATTAAAGAAAAGACTTTTTATATGCTAAGGCCAAACCACAAATGCGACCAATCAATTAAATTACCGGCTTCACATTCAGTCCAATAACTAAAGTTTTCACTGTGTATAAATACGTATGCGAATATATATTTATTTAAAAATGTAGGTAAAGCTCACCAGAAAATTGGTATAGTTGTAACTTGCTGCTTACAGGCGCTTCAATTGCAGATGCACTGAAAAAAAATAGTACAGAATCATCAATATGTCTTAACAATTTCACAATAATGAAAAATACGTCGATTTGTTATATGCTAAACACACGCACGAAATGAGTTTTAATTTTTGCAAAATTTTTCTTTACAAGCAATGTATTTAGAGATTACCAATTGCGGCCGACGACACACGTCTGTACGTTAGTCAATCGCGGAAAATCTGAACAACGTTCAAGCAAAGAGTCTCAATGGTTGGAACGAAAAATCAATAATGAACCCAGACAAACGACGAGAGCTTCTGGAGCTGAAAAGCGCGACTGAGCCGAATAGCAACGTTGCCGAATGCACTCCCCAAAGTCCCGACCAACCCAACTGCAGTATTTTTGCATAATGTCCAGTCGGCTGCCCTGAAGGGCGGGTTTACTCAAAGACAAATACAGATGGCAAACTGACAGTACGGCAACTGGCACTGGTTTTGTTGCAGTACAACAATAATTTAGCAACAATTATAAATCAATTTGTTTTAAAAGGCAAATTGAAAAAAGAGAATAAGACGGTAAAAATCAATGTTGATGACAAAGAGCGATTGCAGCGGTATTTGTAGCTTTTGCTCATCGCCGGCATTTGCGGCATTCGTGTGCTCTTTTCGCTGCTCACGATTCGAAAGGGTGAAAAACTGCACACACTTACACACACACATACATACATAACTAGCACACGCATACGCACAGTGTTATGCAGAGCCATAAATGCCGCTGCTTCGGGTTGCACTTGCTCATCGTTTCCGTTGGTCGACGACGTCTTGGATAAACTTGCAAAAACAACAAGGAGACAAACATGCATACATGCACACTTGCATGCATGCATCTGTGTTTGCGTGTGTGTGTGTATGCATTGACTCTTTAGCGTGATTTATTTTCTAGCCTAGAAACAATTTTTACTTGCGCTTTTTCTTTAGTTATTTTTAACAGCACACGTACATGTGTGTAAATTTGCACACAAGTGCAAATGAATAAGAGGAAGAACCCTAAAGGGAAATGTAAAAATAATTTGCCATGCAGCCTCTCGCTCTGTCTTTCTCGACTGTAACAGAATTGCACGCAAATCTCAAGAAATATACGTATGGAACATGTATTATGTTGATTTACTTTAAATTGGGCAACATAACTACGCAACAGCATACGCAAACGCACACACACACACACAGAGTCACATAAGAAATTGCAGACTTCTGCAGCCACGGCCGCCATTTTGGAATTTACCAGAAAGCTGGGCATGAATGTATGAAAATGTATGCATATGAACGTAATGTACATCTATCAAATTATATTCTCACACTTATATGTGCATATAGAATTCAATAATTTGTCAATTGTTGGTAATAAACACGCAGATACCATTACAAACATGCAAGCATTCATGCATAAACGTATTATGCAAAACTTCACAATCTAGACACCGGCCGGCAAACGCACAAAACTGAAGTTTATTTTCACTCTTTATACATTTAGAAATACGCAGCAATAATATATAATTGAATAAGCACAATCACTTTCTTGTCATTTAACACAAAAATAATTAATCGATGGTTATTAATGAATGCGTTATTTAAGGATTTTCTGAAAGCTACACGGACCTCCTCTGTACGTGCACTTACCTCGAAACCAGAAAACGGAAAGACCGAAATCGTCTGAAACAGGCAGTCGGTTAACGAAGAGACCGAAACACGACAGCCGATGCACGATGATGCAACGCCGAAGGCAGACAGAGTAGCCAACTCAACTGGGGCAAGGGACAGATATGGGATGGCGAATTGAAAATTGCGGGCAATTTTAAATAGTCACCGCTAATTGACTGAACGATGTTTTTTTGATTAGCATAGAAGGAAGAAGAAGAGATTTTTACCGTTAGCTAAACGTTGCGTCAGCTGTTCGCTTTGTTAGACGCATTATGATGCTAGACAAAATAAATAAATAATTTAGAGTTTATATAATTATTTCAATTTTAAACTAAAATTATTTCTTGAACACCGCAAACACCTACTTATGATATATTCAAACATTAATAAAAAATAAAAGAAATAGAAAATAATGAATGAATTAAATTTCAAGTCACATTCCGAAATTTATTAAACACCTCTGTATATGTTTCTATGCTCTATATATTATATGTATGTGCTATAATCTATACATTAGAAACTATTTCCATTCACTGTCCGACTCGTACTCTGGCCAATCTGGCTTAACACCTATGGGAAGTTTTTTCTGCTCCAAGTATTCGTTAAATTGATCTGTTATTGACATAAATCTGCGTATTTTCAAGCGGAATTGCTTCCACGTCCACTGACCATGATTGCGGCGATCTGTTACCATGGCTTTGTAGTTGAATTTGTGCTTATTGAGGAAGTACGAGAGCTCCTTAACGACACCCTTGGGTAATCTGTAATTACAGTTTATAAGATATAAATAATACAGCACACGCGAGATTTGTGATATGCTACCTAAACTCTGGATCGGCTCTTCGATCGATTGCCAACTGTTCGAGTTCTTTGACGACATGTCCCCGTTTTGGTTTTTGGGTTTCTTTTGCGTCGCTCTTAGAACCCAATTCGTCATCGTCAAGCTTCTCCTCGAGAAAACCATTTACAATTTTTACAGCCTCGAGCCTTTCGCGTTTATAGTTTGGAACGGCCACTGACTTGTTTGGATCACTGGCCAAGCCCATTTCACTGAAGTTGGTGCCCACGCGTTTTCCTTCCAGCCACAATTTTTTCATCTCTGGACTGTGAAGTGCGAATGTATAATTTTATATGTCAAAGACTTCATGCCAGATTACTTACTCCTTTATTTTTCCAGTAGATTTACGAGTTTTATTCATCGTTTTTCGATTGACACTGTAGCGGTAACGCTTACGTGCATGATTCTTGCGAATTTTCATTGTTTCTTAAATTATTAAAAGTGAACGCAATGAAAACAAAACAATTGCACGTGTTGCAGCTGTGTGCTATCGAAATAATATGATATCGAAATTAAGATTGCTGCTCGATATTGTGTTCGTGATTTAAGCATAAGTATCGATAGGTAATCGACACGAAGAACAAATGCCGGCATATATCGCAATAGCGACGTTTTGATAACTCGTTCATCCCTAATTTATATATTTACAAAGAAAGATGCGCGACGAAATTTTAGATCCACATAATTTGGTTAAAAACCGAGAAATATTATACCGGTTAATGATAAGGTAAGCTAAAACTGATTGATTATGATTATGTTTATTATTAATTTTGTCCATGTGCAGCCAGTTAATGTACGATGGCTTGGAAAAGTTTGCAATGGAGCTCTCCATGTTGGTCAAAGCGGATCAGTGTGCACCAAGCGAGCGTTTGCTGCATGTCATGATCTCCGGTATGCAAACAATGTCTGATAAGGATAAGACCAATACGGATGATGTGCTGCCGGGTATTGATCTAGAATTCGAGCCAGAAGCATCAGCATTGGCACCAGAGCCGCATTCATATGAAACTGCTTATGTGACCTCACACAAGCAAGCTTGTCGTGCTGGCGCCTTCAGCTTTGATGGCTCCTTGGTAGCCACGGGCAGTGTGGATGCCAGTATTAAGATATTGGATGTAGAGCGAATGTTGGCCAAATCAGCGCCAGAGGACATCGAGCCAGGACGCGAACAACAGGGTCATCCAGTTATTCGCACGCTCTATGATCACACGGATGAAGTATCGTATCTGGAGTTTCATCCCAAGGAGCATATACTGGCGTCAGCATCACGCGATGGCACCGTCAAACTCTTTGACATTGCCAAGCCATCAGTGAAAAAGGCGCACAAAGTGCTCACGGATTGTGAGCCGGTGCTGTGCGTATCATTTCATCCCACTGGCGACTACATAGCCATTGGAACGGAGCACAATGTGCTGCGTGTTTATGATGTGCATACCACACAGTGTTTCGTGAGCGCCATTCCATCGCAACAGCACAAGGCCGGTGTCACCTGTGTCAAATATTCACCCACAGCAAAGCTCTACGCAACAGGCAGCTTCGACGGCGACATCAAAATCTGGGATGGCATCAGTGGACGCTGTATCAACACCATTGCTGAAGCACACAGCGGAGCAGCCATTTGCTCCTTGCAATTTACACGAAACGGAAAGGTGAGCACCAAATGCGATCACAGATAGTTGATTATCATAATACCATCTCTCTTGCAGTACTTGCTTTCATCTGGCATGGATTCCATTGTCTATCTGTGGGAGCTCTGCACCAGTCGGCCCATACAAACGTACACGGGTGCTGGCACCACCGGCAAACAGGAGCATCAAGCGGAAGCCGTTTTCAATCACACCGAAGACTACGTTCTGTTCCCTGATGAGGCGACAACATCGTTATGCTCATGGAACTCACGCAATGGCTGTCGCCTCACGCTCAACTCTCTGGGTCACAATGGACCTGTGCGCTACATAACGCATTCACCCAATGCGCCAGCTTTTCTCACCTGCTCCGATGATTTCCGCGCACGTTTTTGGTATCGTCGCGCCAATAATCAATAAGTGTTTAGACTAGGATTTTAATAAAAACAAAAAAAATATTACACAAATTAATGTAAAAATGTTTTGCTTTCATTATGTCGACTGCCGTAGCTGCTGCAGCAAGTTGATCATATATTTCCCAAGTTGCTTATACCAGGCGCCAGTTACCATTTTGATTGATGCAAGAAACATGAAATTTGTATTATGGATTTTGAATATAAATATATTTTGAATGAAAAATATCTTTTAGTATTTCTAAAATATGTTCAATTTCTTTTTATCGTTTAAATGTGTTTAAGGCAAAAACTTTCAATCGCAATATTTAAAAAAAAAATGTTAACTCCCATAAATTGTATAATATCTATTTATTGAGCGCATTGACAGCTTAAGTCGTAATTATTGCTTTAAGTAAATGTATATATATTAATATATATATATATATATACATTGAAAAAATACATAATATGAAATGCTGAGTACTTTGTTGTGTTTTGTGCGTACGATTTGTGTTAAATGTAAGACACTAAGGCAATCAGTTGAGTAGCAGCTTATTGATAACATAGTATCCGTTGTGGAGCTTAAGTAAGAATATCAGTTACTATTCACTGGAAGTCCGTGGCGCATTTCGACAATGCCTTAGAAGCGAATTAATCATATATATACTAAATAGTAACTAGATAGGCTATATATATATATATATATATATATGTATAAAGTGTACTTAAGTTCTAAAAAGTCTGCTAGAGCATAATTAAGTAGTCGTTAATTAAGTTTACAACATTTACAGGGCTCGGATAGACCAGACGCCACATAGTTATAATTTGTATAATAATTTCTGTTTTTTTCATTTTTTCTTTTGATAATTGCACAATTAGCCAATTCAGTGGGTTTTCGGTTTCTTGTATTACCAATAGACCGCACACACACTCATTAATCTACGGTCTTTGAGTATTCGAACGTAATACTATTTACAACAATATAAAAATAAAGGACTAAACAAATTACGGTTCAACAAAATCACACAAGAAATAAACAAAAATCAAATAAAAAAAAATAATAATAATAATAATAATAATGATAACATAACGAGTAGAAAATAGCGAATAAATTTAGCTGGACGGCGCCTACTCGTTTCTGGTTTCTCAAGCACACACAGGTGTCTCTGCCCAAGGTCGAGGGAGTTCACTCGCCGCTCGCCACTTGCCTAAAGTCACAGAAATGCCAATTGATAATTTAAATCCAAATGAGGCAATGAGTGGGATTTAAGAAATTTTCTCTACTAGTTAATCAGTTGCATTTGAGCTTAGGACTAACTAATTATAATATAATAATAATTAATTCATTTATTATTAAGTACAAAATATCTATAGAGCTAAGACGTAAGGCTTTTTTATGGACGGAACCTTGTTGAACTTACAGTAAATATTTATTGCTTAACTAATGAATTTAGCTAAATGATGTGCACTAAAGGTCCTTAAGGAATTCTATTAATGTATATTTATATATATATATTTATGTCTATATCCATATATATATCTACATATACAGATTTTATGCGTTTGAGTTCGTTTTGAGTTCTGACCAGGGGCGTATGCTGCAAGCTCGCCTGGGTAAATGCATAAATATAATATCGCATATCCTATATGCAGTTCTTGAATGTTTGATTGAGTCTTAAGCGGTCAGTTTGGATTCCCCTTGCTGCCCACACTTTGCCTCTACGCCCCTGCTGCTGACAATTGCTTAGCTTTAAGTATTTTACAGTTATGTGTTTTGTTTAAGGCACGCTCTCTGTCTCTCCCACTCTTTCGTCTTTCCTTCTTACTCTCAACTTTACCTCTTTTACTCGCTTCATCTACATTCTCAATCTTTCTTTTTCCTTTACTCATTCTTTTTCTCTCACTTGTCCCCTCTCATTCTCCCTGTTTCTCTCTCTCTCTCTCTCTCTCTGTCATTGCTCTCCTCATATATTCTTCTTTTTCTCTCACTCTCTCAGGCCCTATCCCTCTCTGACTGTGCTTTACTCTCACACTTATTCCTTTAGTCTCTCCTCCCTTTCTCCTTGCCTCAGTTGACACCTGTTGGCACTGGCGGCAGGCTTTTGCCCTCGTACATGGCTGGCGGTGAGGGCGATGGCGATGGCGAGATTTGTATCTCATTTTTGATGATGACGTCATGCTGTAAGCTGAGCATTGCGGCCGCTGCTGCTGTGGGCGTGGCTGGTGCTGGATAGGCGGCTAGCTGTTGCTCGGTGTCCTGCTGCTCCTGCTTGACATCGGGCAGCAACAGCAGCTGCTCCTGCTCCAGTTGTTGCTGCTGCTGCTGCTGCTCCAACTGTTGCTGCTGCTGTTGCTCCAGTTGCTGTTGCTGCTGTTGTTGCTGCTGCTGTTGTTGCTGGTAGAGCGTTGTGTGCATATCGCCCGCTGCTGCCGCAGAGATCAGATACTTGAGCGGACTGAAGCCGCTGATGTCCTTAGGCGGCGTAAAGTTCTCGTGCGTCATCTTGAGATGATTCTTCATCTTGTCCGGGCGGGAGAACTCCTTGCAGCACACCGGACACGGAAACACCTTGCGGTGCTTGCCCTCGTGATAGAGAAAGGCGTGCCGCTGAAAGCTGTACTTGTTCTTGAACGTCTTCTGCATGTTCTCCTTGGCGCACTCGGTGCACCGGTAGACGCCCTCGACAACGCTCGCATAGCGAAACAGATCGAGGCCCCGCACCGACATCTCCGTCAGGTGCTCGGCCTGATCGTCGAGCGTCGACTGGGCCTTGCGCCGCACACGCCGCCGCTGTATGGGCCGCTTGGCCGTGCCGGAGTTGCGCGACCGAGCTGGACTGCGCTCGATGCTGGGCAGCGGCTCCTCAAACGACTCGTGTGCGGTCGTATAGCCGGGCAGACCGGCATTCTCGTCGGCTAGCGTCAACAGCTCGTGGTCCGTTTCATCGCTCTTGTCCGCCACACAGAGCAAATCGAGATCTTCGTCCGCATAGCTGGTCTCGGCTGCAGGCGGCGATTGCGGGGGTCCGGGGGCCAGTGGCGCCTGGGACTGCTGTGCCTGATAGAACTCCGACTTGAGCAACGGATTGCCTGTGGCAGCCATGTGCAGCAGCAGCTGCTGATGCAGACTGGAATTGCCATTGTTGTTGTTGTTGTTGTTGTTGTTGTTGTTGCTGCTGCTGCTGATGGTGGTGCTGGTGTTGCTGCTGTTGTTGTTGTTGTTGCTGCTGCTGCTGGATGCCTGCTGCGCCTGCCGCTCCGCCGCATTCGCCAGCGACTGCAGCGCGCTGCAGCTGATCTCCTGCTCGTTGGAGTCCTCAATGGACGCTGCAGGCAATGCGAGCGACACCAAAGTATCCGGATCCTTGGCACCGCCACGCAGCTGCTGCTTGAGCAGCGAGTTGCTATTGCTGTTGTTGTTGCTATTGTTGTTGTTGTTGTTGTGCAGAGACTTTGACTGTGACTGAGACGGAGACTGATTGCTGGCATTGATCGCACGTATCTTCAAGCCCAATATGGTGGGCAAGTGCAAAGGTGCCGAAGCGCCCATGTCGCAGGATTCTCGTGCAGCTGGCGACGTCTCTGTTGCCGTTCCCGAGCCGAACAGTCGCTGTGAGAGCTCTGGAGTGGCTAAAAATGCAAAGAAAGATAATAATATTATAGAAATTATATATTTTAGAATTATTTAAAAATAATTGCAGTTATTATATCTGATCAGATCTCAAGCTCAGAAAATATTTTGTATAATTTAAATCTAAAATTGATAGTCATAATTTTTAGCACTCCTAAACTCTAACTAAGGCTGTAACAGCTCGAATTGCTCAGAGTAAAAATATTTTAATATATGTTTTATATACAAGGAGTCTACACATAAATTGAATGCTCCAATCAGCAGCATGAGTGTTGCGATGTCTATCAGATATCTGCTGTTATCTGCCTCAATGATGCCTTTGACAGGCACAATTTCCAGTTTCATTCCCAAACAGGCGCTTAAATAAATTTTTATCATAGAAAATGTGATATATATAAAATAAAAATTTATTACATTTATTTTATATATCTATATATATATAAACTCATCTCATATATACCACATTTTCTTTGATAAATTCCTAGAGATAATAATTAAAATTTTAAAAAATTAATAATAATAAAAATGTAAAGAAATAAATTACGAATAATTTGCTAAAATATATATATATATGCATATAAAAAAGTTATTGAAATGTTTGAAACAAAAATAAAACTCAAAAATTTTGTTTTTTTTTTTTACAGAACTGTTTTGTTGTTGTGTGTGTGTATTTTATTTCTCTTCACATTTGTCAGTTAATTGATATATAATAATAATAATCATTTATCGTATTTCGTAATAAAATATAACAAAATATGTTTTTTTTTTTTATTGTTTTAAATGAATAATATTGCGTGATTTACTAATATTGATTAATTTTACAAGATTAATTGTTGTTCTACTATATACATACATACATACATAAATATATATGTATATATATAGTTGCGATATTATTTAGCCTTTAAACAAATTGTGTTTAATTTAATTATTTATTTTTATTTTTGATTTTCTTTTGTTTTCTTTGGGCATCAAAAGCATGACTGTTTAGTTATAATATATAATAATAATAATAATATTATGGAAGGTCTGATAATATTTAATAATAATATTAATAATAAGAAATAAGAGTTTTACGAGCTGGAAATTGATCTGTATTTACTGAACCGTTAGGGATAATCCCTCATTAATTGTTTTGATGTGGGCCAAAAAAACAGAAAGAAAGAGAAAAATAAAACACATTTGTTTATAAAAACGTAAGCTAAAATTAAGAGTTAAAATATAAATACATATGAAATATATATTTATAAACACAAATGAATATATATATAACTGTGCCAATGCCAAAAGATATACATATATTTATATATTTGTGTGTGTGTGTTGGGTTAGCCATAGAGTTATTGAATTGGTGGATAGAGTTTTACGTTAACTTAACTAAATTGCACTAGCTAACACTAAATAAAGAATTAAAAACAAATTATTATTTAATAAATTATAATGTTTATCTTTTAAATTATTTATTACATTTTTCTTTTATTTTTATTGTTATTTTGATGCTAACAAAAATTGGAGCTGTTTTTATTGTTATTTTTAATATTTTGCAATGCAACAAATTCAAATCAAATTTAATTTTTTTCTCTTTGCTTTTTAAACTTTTTCAAGTTTTTGTTGTTTTTTTTTTTTTTGTTTTTTTCTTGGAGATCGTGTTCATTTTTTGCTGCTATTTTGTTGAATCAACTTGATTTTTAATTTATTTCTTGCATTCAATTTGTATTTATTTTTATTTGTGTTTTTATTTTATATTTTTTGCTTTTGTTTTGCTTCATTTCTTTGGCGATAATTTAAGCCTCCGAGATATACAACATAAATTTTAATTGTTTTTGTTTTTGTTTTTAGAGTAATAATAGATAGATAAATTATTTGCATAGTTGGTCTTTAGACTACGTTAGTTTTGCTTGCTTTATAATAAACATAAACATAAACATAATCATATTAAATCAATAATTATTTTGTTATATATATATATATATATTTATTTATATATATTTTATGTGCAGCAAACCCAAGCGAAACATTTGCAATGCTTCGCCTGGAATCCGTGCGGCTGATTTTAAAGATTTCTCTCCGATTTGGATTGGGACGCTACACATTTATAGCGTTACCAATCTATAGTTTTCTTTTCTTTTCTTTCAACTAGCTTCATTTGAAGGCAACAAGGTAGATCTGTGCAAAGCTTCGCAGCTCGCACGATTCACACATAATTATATAAACATTTAAACGTAAAACATTATGTTTAGTATATAGATATAGATGATTATACATATATATATATATATATATAGAGATATATATATCTGCATATGGTATATATAAATTAATTAATAGAGCTATAGCTACGCATACCAAAGTTATATAGTTACATGTTTATATATATTTAGTTTAGCTTTTGTCATTAACTAAAATTTAGTTAATTTAATTTAAATATTTTTTTTTAAACTTTTATATGCTTTATAAGGCCGCTGCGGTGCTGCATTCATTAAAAAATTTTATATATACATATATAAATATATATATATATATTTTTTTTTACATTAGTTTAATTAATAGTATTACATATAATATAAAATTTTACTTATTTTAACCTTTTTTTTTTTTTTTTTTGATTAAGTGCTATTTTTTTTATAAATTTTTTCTTTTTATAATGTTTAAACTAATTTGAAAATAATTGCACAACAAAAGTTCGTATAAAAAAAAAAATTATAAAAGAAAAGTTTTTATGTGTATATATATAGACATATATGTATACATAAATATCTATATATATTAAACATGTATAGAGAGTGTGAAAACTGAAAAGATTTCAACAGAGAAAACTTCATGCTATCAAGTTTAAATAACTAAAAAACAAAAATTAACAAATTTGCAATGTTGAAAGGCCTCTCTGTCTATAGACATATATATATATATGTATGTATATCTAATATATATGTAATTTCCCCTCTCTGATTTCGCTGTGTTAAAGCACATGAGGCACATTTAGCGCCTGGCGCCTGGCGCCTGCCTTCGACTTTTCTGTAGTAAATTAATTTTTTTTTTTTATATTATTATTATTATTTTGGAATATGCGGCTTTATATGTCTGTCTGTGTGGGAGATTACTGTGCCGCCGCAGCAGCCGCTGCCGCTGCTGCGGTTGCCAGCGGACCCAATGAACCGCTCGACGATGACGTCGATGACGATGATGAGGTGGATAACGCATTATTGGTCGCTGTTAGCGATTGATTCGAATTCTGGGCATTCAAATCGGGCGGCGCAGACGTATTGCCCGCTGCCACGGCTAGCGATTGATGGGCCAAAGTGGCGGCGGCCACATTGGCAAGCGCCGACGATGGATTCTCAATCTTGTGTATGATCTTCACGTGCGCCGTCATGTTATCCTTGCGCGTGAACTCCTTGAAGCAGAACGGACACGGATAGACCTTGACATTGCGCTTGTGCGAGGTCACGTAATGCCGGCAAAAGTTGCTAATGTGCGTATAGACCCGAGAGCACACTTTGCAGCGATACGTATGCTCGCCCTCTTTGGTACAATAGTCGCGCACCGAACCCTCCGCCTCGCCCTCGCCCACATTGCTGCTGAGATTGAGTTTGGTTTTCACAGCGGGCGGTACACCCACGCCGCCACCGCCGCCGCCGCCGCCCCCACTGCCACTGCTCAGATTGGGCGTACTGCCACCGAGTAGCTCCGACTTGGGCTTAAAGCCATCGTTGCTATTGTACAGATCCAAATAATCCTGGCCGGCGGCATACGCACTCTTAACGTCTCCATTCTGCTGCTGCTTGAGCTTGGGTCGCTTCTGTGCACGCGGCTTGGAGGATGACGACGAGGCGGGCGACACCAGCGGCGTAGACGCAGCATTCACCTTGCCAATGGGCGTCAGCTTCGGAATGCTAACCATGGACTTGCCACCGCTGGCAATGCCGACAATGTTGAGCTTCAGACCACCACCGCCGGACGTGGCGGTCGCCGCCAACGCTGCCGACTCTACATGATGCTTGCGCTGCGCTGCAATGAGGAATGCCTGCTGCCTGGCCTGCTCCTTGAGATGCTGATTGTCCGTGGTCGTGTTCTGATCCTGCGTCGGCGAACTGTCCGTCAAGGGATTATATTTGAATTCAACGGGCTCATCATATTCATCCAGCATCAGCTGTGGCTCCATATATGAGGTATCCATGCCGTCGCCATCGCTATCGTTGCCATCTAAAATAATGTGTAAATGTTTTAGTTAATTCAATAAGCTGTTAAGCGTGCATGTGTGTGTGTGTGTGTGTGTGTGTGTGTGTGTAGATTATGCAAAAGAAAGGCAAAAACACAAATGAACAAGTTTCAAATCGGTTCGGAAAAGCTATAGGGATTTTCAAGCAACGCGTTACGCTCGACGAAAAAAACGAAAAAAGATTTTTCTTCAATTTTCTTTTCAAATATTCGCTCTTCTTCTTCAGTTTTTGGATTTCTTTGAAAACGTTTTTCTTTCTTTCTTTCTTTTTTTGTGATTTTTCGCTTTTGGTTTTAACGCGGATTTTCATGAGTTTTTTAATTCGTTTTTTTTTTTCAGATATTTTTGAAAATTGATTTCAAGCGTCGGCCTTAAATCCCTGTGAGCTTCAACCCGATTTTTCAACTTGACTAAATTCTTCTTCTTCTTTTTGTTTTCAGCATTTGTGGATTTGCATTTCTTTGGCATCATTGTTGTTGTTGTTGTTGTTGTTGCATTGGATACACTCACCTGGCGAAATGCGAAACTCAGCAAATGCGCGTCAAAACGAATTCGTAAACACACTACAATTGCAGTTAAAGATTTTCAATTTTCCATTTTTTTTTTTTTTGCTTTTTTTCATATTTTTAATACAATTTTCTCACATTTTCTTTTAGATACACAAAAGGAAACCGACGCGAACTGATTTTCATCGTTTTTCGTTTTTATTTTATCCTTTTCTATTTGAAATGCGTAAATCCCTTTTAGCTTTTCCGATAACACAATTCGAAATGTATGCAAATGAGTTTTTCGAATGTTTTTCGAAATGTTTTTCGAATGTTCTTCGAAATGTTACGTTTTTGTTTGTTTGTTTTGTTTTTCTGTCTATTTTGTTGTTTTCATATATTAATTTCTTGTGCTGTGTTGTCCTGGCTTATTGTGATTGTTAAAACCTAAGTTAAAGCTTGATAAACTTGTCGTGACGACTTTAAATTTATTGATTGTTTGATTGACTGTTTGATTGATTGATTGATTGATTGATTGATGGTGTTTGTTTCTTAGTGCTAGGCAAAGTAAATGTTTTGGGTTTTTTTTTTTTTTAGCTTAGACTAATTGTAAAAGATGAAATGCAAATGAAGAGCTGAAAACATTTTCCACTCACCGGAAGTGCTGTTGTCGTCTTGCTGTGCCACGCGCTGATCTTTCCCGCTCTTTGATCTCTTTGTTGGCAACGAGTCGCGGCTTTCCTGCAAATTGTTTCAAGTCGCCAGATTAATAACAATCTCGATGTGGAAGGGGGAGGGTGCGCGGTAGGAGAAAGGTCAAACTTACATTTAGATCATCATGGTGGGCAGATTCTTGTTGGTTGTCATCGGAGCCTTCATCATTGCCGGAATACGAGTCATTGCACAGTTTGCCATTGCCCATATCCGAGTCCTATACAAAAATGCCAATTGGAAATTAGTAAAACATCAAATTGAACTCTACAGGGTATTCAGACTGCGACTAACGCCCGCGATACTTACATTCATAATGCCCTCACGTTCGTATTCGTCGTAGTCATTGCCTGTGCCATTCGAGCTGCCCGACAGCTTGCGAGGTCTGCCCCGTTTGCGCTTCGGCATCAGCGCCGTGCTGAGCAGCGATGTTTGTTGCAGCTGCTGTTGTTGTTGCTGCTGCTGCTGCTGCTGTTGATGCTGCTGCTGCTGCGAGGCAGCCTGGAGGACGGCCGCCGCAGCATTGGCTGCCAACACATTGGACTGTTGCTTGCGCTGCTGCGGCACCAGGTACGGCTGTATGCGCTGCAATTGGGGCGGCGCTGGTGCGCTTTCCGCTGAGGTGGGCTTGTCATCGTTTACCTCGGTTAGGCCCTTGATGCGCAGACTCTCGGCGACGCGCAAAAAGGCGGTGAGACGTTCCTGATCGACAGACACCTCGCCACGATACATGAAGTCCAACAGGGACTTCATATCCGAATAGGGCACATCTTTCAATATGACTATCGGATGCTTTTCCGGATGATTGACAAACAGCGCATTGAAATATGGACTGCACGCGGATAGCACCATCTGTCATCATGCCAAAGAGATGGGGAGCAAGAGAAAGCATACTAATTTTTAGTATCGATTTAAGTAAACCTATTTATCGTGCAACTTACCTTGTGTGCCTTTAGGTATTGACCCTCGACGGCCAGCGTCACATCTGTGAAGGTCTCAGCGTGCAGCAGCTGATCGAAGACGGATAACAGATTGCTCTGATGATTGTTCCAGCGCAAACAAAATCGTTGAGTTGCCATCTTCATTTGGAAGCCGTTTTGTGTGGGTTATAATTAAACAGTTTTTGATTTGAATCGAGGATCACCCTATAAATGCCTCTGGTATTGCATGCAAATTTTACTTTAACAAATATCCTTGACGTCCTTCGTAGTTCAATAATTGCTTAACATTTTGACGTAATTATCAAAGAAAGCTGCAAAAGGAATCAAGTTAATAAAGGCAAAATCAATTAGTCATCGATTCAAAAATAAGCCCAATTATTACTTAACATAATTCCTAATCATGCACAATGAAATATTTCACTTTTCTTTTCAAATGTTCGCTCACACGAGCTTTCACTGTACTCCACATATCTCAGAGCCTAATTTAAACTTGACAAAAGGATTGGAAAATGTAAATGAGTTCAAGCACGTGGGCAAAGGGCTACGCAGGGGCAGGGGCAGGGGCAGGGCAGCGACAGGGGTTGGCTACAATGAGCTCTAGCTGAGTGGTCGACGCTTCGTCACTCGTCACTCGTCACTCATAAATTAAATGCAAACCAAATTTAATTTAACAGACGACCCGCCAGGTCAAATAGACGGCAAAGGTCCGCATATTATGCAGGCAGCGACTGTAAGGCAAGCAGCAACAGGCAGGCAGGCAGGCAGGAAAAAAACTAAATGAGGAAATCTAAATGGAAATTTCAAATGTTTCAAATGGGCAAACTACAACAATAACAATAAGAACAACGGCGACAAAAGCAGCAACAACAATACACACCCACACAGATGCATACACACACACTCGCACGCACTGATCGCAGTGCGAAGCGAGAGCCTCTCCATGTGTGTGTGTGTGTGTGTGTCTGACGTGGATTGCCTGTCTATGCGACCCAGTAGAACAGATGTGCATGCCAAAGGCACAGGGAAATTCACATGCATAAGCAGGGAAATTGCATATAATTACTCAATTTCTTTGCAAGCCAGTTGGTAATAAGTTATTACTTTGCGTATTTTGTGTAATGTCCATTATCAACAAGGTTCATGGATACAATATGCATATATTTGTGTTTTGGTTGCCATTATTATATTCAAAGAAAATACTTCAAAAACATTTACCATCACTAACTCTTTAACTAGGATATTAAAATTCCCTTGAATTTCCCTTTAATTTTGACATAGTCAAAAACTGTCGCGGAGCTTGCTTATGTGGGACGACGGCAACTGTTGTAGACGGCGCGTGAACGAGTGTGTGCGTGTGTGTGTGTGTGTGTGTCTGAGTAGACTTGAAAACTTGCCAAAGGGTGTGGAAGCTTAGAGAAACAAATTAAAACGAACACAGACAGCGCAACACACAAGCATACTTAAATAAGCACACGTACACGTACGTACACAGCTTTAGCAGCAGGCACGTAAATTGTGTAAAGGAGAATGAGCAAAAGTTTACACAGCAGCAAATCATTAAATTTTTGAGTAGCTGAACTGGCATAAGAAAATCTTGGTAGAACGCTCCAGATCCAGCATATTAAAGTGTATGTAGAAACACACACACACATATGTATATATACACATTGATAAATATTGTTCAAAGCACTTATCACTTGATTCATTTCGCCTATTTTTCTTCTTTTTTCTTTGCTATCGTCGAAACTCCTTAGCATGCTCACACACATTCACATTGTCTAGCTGCTTTCCTTCCCTCTTGCACTTGTTGCTTATGTTTGCCAACGTTCGCTCTTATCTTATCGCACGACTCTGCTTTGTACACTTAATTTAAAATCATTAATTTTACAATTTCACTTGCTGTCTAATTATTACACATGCCTTTCGTTTTTCGATTTTGTTTATGCTTTTGCTATTTTTCGTTTTCTTTTTCTATTTCGCTTTTTGTTAGTGCAATTTTCGTAGTAAATTGTTATTGTTTCGTAGTGCACTTGTCCAAATTAATTGAATGGGCCGTACGCCACTCAAACCGAGCTCTCTCTGAGAGTGCGAGAGCAAACATTAGACACTTGCCGCATATTTCTACATAAAAACATTGCCACTCTCTCTCTCGCTCTCTTTTTTTCTCTTACACACACTCATACACGAGCACTTAAGCGAACAACAGCAGAGAGCTTTTAAAGTTCCATAGCAGCTTTTACAGCAGGAAAAATTTTTTTTTTTTGCTTAGCTGATCTAGCGCAGTGGCATTAATAAATAGTTTTTGTTTGTGCGTTCAAATATGTGCTTGCATAGTTTTCTATTTATTTTGTTTTTCATTTATAAATTGTGTTGATTTTGTTGTTTTATTTATGAAGAACCAAAACAATCGAGCCGCTTACTTAATGCACAATGGTATTTATTTAGTTTATTTTGTCGAACTCGGTTTTAAGTTGTAGTTGCCGCTGACACGTCCTCACTTGAGCAGGCCTCACGAGCGAATGAGCGAAGTCAAAACGAATAAAGTGAACAAGTCAAAGTCCTCGCGCAGGAAGCCGACTGCGCAGCGCCGACACGCACGCACGCACACAGTCACACTCGCATACATACAATCAGCACACACAAGCAGGCAGGCGCACACGGATAGGGAGCATGATAAGCATTCGTTGCTAAGGGGTGGGAGGCGGGCCTGCGGAGATCACTTTACATGCGCTTATTTTTACACCCCCTTGCGATGTCAGCACACACACACACACACACACACACATTAATGACAACATTTATGTACACACATATACATGATACATATATGTATATTCACGTATGCATGTGTATTTTCAGGCAGTTTTGGGACATGAAACAATTTCAATGAGGGGCGGTTGGCAAAATCATTTTCACATGTTTCACAATTACTTTTTTCTTATATGCACCTTTCTTTGCTGTTTCTCATTAACTGCTGACGCCTGCTGTTTTCCTTCTGCTTAACTTTTACTTTTTGTTTTTTGCACGTTTTTGTTAAATTTTAACTTTGTAACAATCGCTTGTTTTTCTTCGTTTCGTTGCCTGAAATTTTCAAATGGAAATTTTCACAATTCCGTGCGAGTGAGATAGATAGAGTGGGAGAGGGGGCGCGTCGACCGAACGAACGAACGAGCGAAACGCAATGAAAGTCTCTTTGCCGCCAAATTCGTCCGTCTCGTTTGACACCAATACACTGACTGAACGATCCTCGGCTCCTAAACGACGAGACAAGCAACGGCCGAGGCCTCTGCTGCTGCTGCCGCTGCTGTTGCTGCTGCCGCTTCTTCTTCTTCTCCGCTTGCCCGCTTATTGGCTTCTTGCTACACACACGCACGCACACAGAGAAACATGCACACACACATGGACAGCAATCCTACATCCGTCGGCCGCAGTCGTCGCTGTATGCCAGCTGCGCTGCCAGCGACGCAGTCAGCTTTACGCTCTCACAAAAAGGAACGAACAGTTGATAGCCGAGTCCCCAAGTCTCCAAATAACGCTCTCTTGTGCTCTTTCTGTCTATATCTCTACACTGTGTGCGCTGTGCGCTCGCTCGCGCTGTCGGACGTCGGATCGCTGCTTGCGCCTTTGACTTTTTGAATTTTTAATTTCCCTTGCACGCGATGGGGCCTGCGAGCGCGAGCATGCGGAGAAGGAGGTGGGGACGGACGAACGGACGTGCCAACAACGTTGACGAAACGGGGTTATAAAGAAAAACATGATGGAAAAAGAAAAAGCTAGAAACAACATTGGGTGCCGCACCGCAGCAGCCGTTTATGTCGCTCTTGCTCTCTCTCTCTCTCTCTCACTCTGTGTGGCTGTAATTGTAAGGGCAATAGGCGGCACTTGGGTTGGGCGGCTGCCGGGCTGCTTTGGGGTTGGGCTGCAGCCGTTGCCATTGCCTTTGGTTTTTCCAACTATGTGTATGAGTGTGTGTGAGTGTGTGGTTGGCTTGGCTTGGCTTTTGCGGCAATTGGAAAAACATGTGGAAACTTGAGCCAGCGACGCAGGCCTCATACAACAAAATATTAAATTGTTTCTGTACGTGTGCGTGTTTATATTTGTGTTTATGTGTGCGTGTGCATTTGAAGGAGCGTTTGTGTGTAGGCGCTTGTGTTGGTGCCGCATTACGTAAGCAACTGTAAATTCTACAAGTGAAACGTACAGGCGAATGACGAATTTTCAAATTGGAATCCTATAAGCACTGCGCAATTGGATTGTTTTTTTTTTATCGTCTTTTTTGTTACTGGCAACTTTTAAGCTGCCAAATGTTTTACCTCTCTCTTTCACTGTGCTTATCCTACACACGTACACGCATACATAGATACGTGCTGCTGATGGTTGCTGTTGTTGTTATTGTTATTGTTATTATTTTGCGTCTGTTCTACACTCTTTAGGCGTAACGGAACCCGTCGCTGCCCTTGCCTAATGCTCTTACAACGGAAGCGAGTGCTTTGCCTAATAGGCTCTCTCTTGCACACAGGCACACCTAGGCGAAGATCCATGCACACAAATACTCACACACGCACACATACGCACATAAGCAGCGCCCCAGCCTAGGTGAAATAGCAACAAATACATAGCTAAATGCATGTTTCAGTGTATTTGTGTGTGTGTGTGTAGCCACTGAATCGTAAATTCCTGTTGCTGGCTCAGCTCAGCTCGCAGCCGACGTCGCTGCCGCTGCCGCTAGTGCTGTTGTTGTTTGCCTTGCCCTATTGCGTGTTGTCGGTTGGTTTTGTTGTTGCTTTTTTTTTTTTTTGCAGTCTGTTTAAAATTTTTTCTACTTTTGAGTTGTTGTTTTTATGGTGGAGCTTTACCACGAACGATCGCAGCCCATTGTTACTATTTTATTTTTTTTTCCATTATTATTGTTGTTCTACTTAGTCGCTGATCTAATGTCTGCTGGAGTGTGTGTGTGTGTGTGTGTATGTAAATGTAAGCGCTGTAACTTCCCCACAAATGTTTTTGTTTTACATGATAAAGCCTTTCTTTGTGTGTATTGAGCAAAGCCTTCAAGAGCAAAATGCCCATAAATGACTTTAGTTAATTTCCCTTTAAAATATATTTCCCCGCTGCCAGCGACAGCAGTTAGTTCTATGCGGTTGGACTCGCAACGTGTTACTCAATATCTTAAGCCAAAAAGTAGGTTGATGCTGCTGCTGCTGTTGTTGTTGTCGTTGTCTAATGCTCTTTTTTCATGTGGGGGCTGCCACTGCGTGACACTTGGGACACACATGGCCCACACAGCCTCGCATCGCCCCCACAATCAAAAGCCGATCAGTGTTGTCGTGCGGCAGCCCAGCCTGCGATTGTGACCGCACCGTCATGGAGCTTGCGCTGCTCTCTTAATGTGTCTCTATGCCTGTGTGTGTGTGTCTGTGTGTGTGCATGTGCGAAAGAGCGCGCTGCGTTGGAAGCTCTCAGGGTCTGTTTGATTTCCTACAGTGCTGTTGGCTATGTAAACAAAAAGAAGAAGAATGCTCTAGCTTCACGCGCGACTAGAAGCTACCCTGGCATTAATAATTAACTCAATTATGGTAATCAGAAGCGGCTGATGATGAGCTCACAGCATTCTTAACAGTTTAATTGGTTGCCCATAAAAGGCAGGCACAAGCATAAGCCAATATACCCTTCTCGTTGGGCACAGGGTATATTTTAAAAAACAACTGAATGAGTTGGCTGCGCGCGACAAAAGCGTTAGACGAACATGTCCATATCCATATACATACATAGGTATGTGTATGTGTGTGTGTGTGTGTGTGGCAGCCAACTGTTGATGACTGCGGCAACTGACTAACTGGCAGGGTTCTGCTGCCGCTGGCGCTGCCGCTGCTGCCGTCACACGGAACAGGTTGGCACCAAACACATGTATCGCCTGCCTTCCAGCCAGCCAGCTAGTAGCACCCTCTCCTCCCCCTTCGTTTTCGCCCAACCAACAACTGCTTCTAGCAACGACGATCGTTTCGTCTCGTCTCAACGTCGCAGTCGTCGTCGCCGTCGCCGTCGCGGTCGCGGTCGCAGTCGCCGTCGTTGTGGCCCGCTAACCGCCGCCAACTGTTTCTGGCTCTGGTTCCTCTGTTGCTCTATGATTTTCTAATGCTTCCTCCACCCAGCGCTCCTCCAGCGACAATTTGTTGACTGATTGTGTGAGCCGTTTGGCTCTTAAGCGCACACACACATACACACACACACACACACACCGAGAGAGACAAGCACAGACGTTAATTTTTTTTCTCGTCTTCGTTTCGTTTTCTAATGTCGACGTTCGTCATAAAGTCCCGTTGTTGTTGTTGGCGTCGTCGGTTTTTAGCTCATTCGCGTTGGCTTTGCTGCGCAAGTGTAGAAATTCCTTTGCACGTAGGCAAAGCGGAGGAAACAAAAACAACAACGAAAAAAAGCTTGGCCCGAAACAACAATAACAAAAAAACAAAAAAAAGGTCGCCACGTAAGCAGCAGCCCCCATTTACATACATACAAAAGTCACATGGGCATGTGGGCTGTCCAATGCCACACTACACACACACACACACACACAGCATTTAGTGTAGACTTACACACATATAGAAAACAAAGTCCTAAGCTCTAAGCTCTGTCCAATGGGCCGCGACTGTCATTGAAATGTAACTGAGCCTCCATATGCGTGGGCACACACACGCACACTCACACACTCACACACAGATGTTTATGGCTGCATGAATTGGAGAAATTTAATAATAGACACCAAAAACATAGCAGAGATCAGCGACGTTGTCGCACAGTGGTCACTGTCCCAATAAAGGGAACAGCAAAAAGGTGGGCACAGAATGTCAGCTCCTTAGGGGGAAATTTTAGTGTGTGCCCGCAAAGCAAACAAAACTGAGCATGGACGACTGGGTATTACCCTGCATGCGAATATTCATATATGTATATATATATATATGTATATATATATATATATATATATATATATATATATATATATATATATATATATATATATACATATGTATATGTATATTTATATATATCATCGATCAGATAAGATTCGATAAATATTTACTTTGCTTTCTTCTAATTCTATATGTGTTTATACACACATACATATACATATTTCATATGTTTATCTTAGAGCTAATTGCACTGATTTTTATCTCCGGCTCGAGTCTTATCTCTGCTAATTCAATTTATATGCATTGTAAATTTTCTTGTCAAATATTTTGCATTTTGGGCCCATCGTTGCTACCCTTTACTTTGGCATGTAATGCGGAGGAGTTGCGCAGACGAGACTAAACACGGCCGCTGCCGCTGCCGCTGCCTCAGCTGTAGCTGTAGCTTTAGGGCCCCCAACTGGCGCTCGCCTAGGGCTGCGGCCTTAACAAGGGGGCGTTGCTTTTGTTGAGTGTCGTAAACAGCAAAAACTCGTCACACTGGAGGTGAGGCTGGTTGAGCTTAGCTGAGTGGGTCTCCTCCACACGGTGATCGGCAACTGAAGTTGTTGACTGATTTGTTAACTCTTGTTGGCCAACTATCGATGGCTGGTGGCTGGTGGCTGCTGGCTGGTGTCCAACTTTGCCTAAGCCATACCAATCGAGCGAGGCTCGATTACAACATGCATCTATGCACATGATGCACTGCAAACAATTTTTGACTCGAAATTTGTTTTTAAATTTTCGTTATTAAATAAATAAATTAATATTCTATAGTCACTGCAAACAATTTTTAGCTGGAAGCTCTTTTTTTTGACTTATTGAATAATAAATAGACATTTTAAAAGAAGTGAAAATTTATTTTAATTTTTTGAAAATTAAATTAAAATATTTATGAAAAATATAGTTATTTGACATTTAATAATTTTATTTAAAATTAGGCAACCTTTTAATACATAATAAAGTATACAAATAAAATAAATGCAATAAATTATTTTTTTTTTTTCTATTATAAATTTTATTTTTTATTTCATTCCTCAAATTTTGAGAATAAATTATTTATTTTTTATATCAAAAATATTGTTCAGTGTACACTTTTTATGGCTGACATTTTGTCAACCATAAAATCTTGTGGACACACACACAGTCATACACATATATATATATATATATATATATATATATATATATATATATATATATATATATATAACCATGTATAAAGTTAAGAGAAGGGCGCTTCTTCTTCTTATTTATGTTGCCTCAACAGCTCTTCTTCTTGAAATCCATGCTGCCTGTCAGGTTTATTGATCTATGAGTTTTTTTTTGTGCCAGCTTCACGCCTCGGCCCACACAGCTGCAGCCAGCCAACCTCCACCTCCCCATCGCTCAGCTGCCTTGCCT
Organism: Drosophila mettleri; assembly: GCA_035047625.1. Taxonomy (NCBI): domain Eukaryota; kingdom Metazoa; phylum Arthropoda; class Insecta; order Diptera; family Drosophilidae; genus Drosophila; species Drosophila mettleri. Next base: position 1,696,765 of record JAWNPI010000056.1, read on the forward strand.
TGCCTTGAGAGCTTTTCTTTTCTTTTCTTTTCTTTACGTTACTTTTCTTTTTTATGCTGTTGTCCTTAATTTAGACATGGAAATGCGGGTCAACCAGCAGCAAATGACAAGCAAAGAGTGAAGAAAGAAAGAGGGAGAGTAGGGGATGGGGTTACGCATACGAGAAAGATCGTGGCCGATTAATGTTATCATTAATATAATTACTATGGTAAATAACAGCGCAGCAAATGTTAGGCATCTTATGCGCTGCTGTAAAATAACATTTTCTGTTAAGTAATGTATGCTGCTAAATGTCACTGTTTATACGCATTCCAATTTAGGAGAGAGGGACATGTGAGTGCTTATGCTTGTTTGTGTGTGTGTGTGTGTGAGTGCCTATGCCTGTTTGTGTGTGTTCAGTAAATTAACATTTTTGTAGTTTTCTTAAACCAAAGCACTGATAACGCTTCAAGGAATCGCGCACATGTACACATATACAGACAAAGAAAGCGAAAGATAGAGAGAGAGAACAGAGCGGGAGAGCGGGAGCGGGACATGCAAGATAAAAGCGCTGTTCGCCAATTGCAACGAATTTTTGAATTGAAAAAGAGCAAAAGAAAAAGAATCTTTTTTCGTTTGCTAGGAGCAGAAGAGCGTTGATCATCAAAGCTTTGTGCACTGCGATTAGCATTGATAGCAACTGGCCTGAGCGAAAGTGAATAAAGTTTTTGGAGAGCGTGAGAGCACACCGGAAAACGAGACATTTCATTACACACATACACACATACAAACCTTGTACATATGTATGTATGTATATTTTTTGGGATAGCCAATGACGCAAAGCTGCCCACACATAATATTTAACAACTGCGCCCGAGTGTGTGTGTGTCGCTTCCTTGCGTCGTGCATGGCAATTAGAAATGTGTATTTTTATAATATCTGACCCAAATACGAAACGAAATCCTGAGGAAAGCAAACAGATGTGTAACTGCAAATACACACCCACACACAAAGGCAGGCATTTCAACATTGCTATCCACCCGCACCACCCATCTGCCAAAGAAGCGAACGCGGCGAACATGAGGATCGTACGACAACAACAACAACAGACAAAAGAAACAACAGAGACAGCGACTATTGAAATAAAAGCACGCAGCAGCAGCAGCAGCAGCAGCAGCAGTAGCGACGGCAGCGTTCGCTGCTTTCTCTTCGTGCGCTGGGGGCGAATTGACGATGTCGCGTCACTTCGTTCTCGCTGCCTGCGTGCATATTCTCCTTATTGCTCTCCTGGCGCGATTGCGTGAGTGTGCATACGTCAATATGTGTGTGTGTGTGTGTATGATTGCTATGCTTGTATGTTGTATGTACATATGTAAGTGTGTGTGCTGCCGACGTTTGGCCCCTTGATAAAATTGTGTATGCCTGCCGTTTGCCGCTCTGCTCCACCTTCGCTGCAGCCGCAGTCGCAGCAACAGTTGCGCACTCAATTAAGCTTATCGCGCACTGTGCGTGTATACATACATACATACATATGTACATGTGTATGTATTGAGGCCTTGTGCCCGTGTTGGGATATTTTTGCTGAGTGCTTTTGAGGTACTTTCCTCTTGGTCGCGCTCCTTGACGGTCGAGGAAAAAGAAATATATTTGCTTGCTATTCACTTTTTGTCTGCCTGGCATTCTCTCCGTGCGCGAGTATGTATGCATGCATGTGTGTTGGTGTCGTGTGCAAAAGGCAGCGACGCAGCGTTAAAAATCCTCTTTGAGAGGATTAAATATACAACAAACAGCTTTTGCTTATTGTCATGTGCTCTTTGCTTTGTGCGTGCTGCACAGTGTCACATATATGCTATGCCTGGCATGAATACAAAAATAGTCGTGCATCCTAATTGACATTACGTTCGTTAACCACTGTAAACGGTGTGCCCCTACCACCACCTACTCGACTGACAGTGTTCCATAAACGGACAATGTCCCCTGGCCAGAGCTTAAGGGTAGCAGCGGCAGCAGCAACAGCGACAGCGACGCTTTCAATTACATTTCATTTGCATTTCGTAGCTGCTTATTTTTATACGTGTGTGTGTATGTGTAAGTATGCCTGTGTAAATGTTTATTTTTGCTGATGTTGCCTTTTTCTGCTCAAGCACACACACACACACACTCACACATGCATAAGTCCTCAGTGTTTTTCGCCGTTGCTTTAACCAATCGCATGCAAAATAGGAAACGATTTTTCGCCTTGCCACAACTGGGCGAATACTTGACGCGGACATTGGACATTGAGCTGCGCCGCGCTGGCAGCGACGTCGACGGCGTTAATTGAATTAAAGCGCTTACAAAATAAATAGGCTGCAGACGGATGTTCGAAAGTTATGCACTTTCTCTCTCTCTCTCTCTCTCTCTGTTCCTCACTCCAGCTCTCTACTTCTTGCTTGCCATGAGCTTCAGCTTCGGTCACTCGCATGTTGAAATCCTTTCGGCAGACGTTGCATATTTATTTTCTTAAAGCTTTTGGCCCACTTCCTTTGCAAGAAAAAACAGTACAAAATCGAAGAGGCAGCGAAAAATTTGTAGAAATTCGAAAATTTTTTTTGCTAATTCTTCGCTTGCTTTTTGCTACATTCTTTTTAGCTGTAAGCTTTACCATCGTTGTTGTTGTTGTTTTTGCACAATTGCAAAACATATTTTGGTCACTGACCTTTTCTTTTATTTTGCCTGCTTTTGGACGGTGTATTTTTTTTTTTTTTGGTTGTGTTCCACTTTTTAAATTCCGCTGCTGCTGAATTTGTTGTTGTAGCTTTTCCTTGTTGCGAACTGATGTTGAGCAACTGTTAAGTTGAGGGCTAATAACGCGCTCAAACAATTGCATAAAACCTTTAAGATATCATACGCAAGCATATGAGTGTTTGTGTGAGTGTGTGTGTGTGCGTGTGATGCGCTGTCTGAGATAAAAGCGCAACACGTCAAGTGATAAAAATCAGAAGCGCATTCAGCAGCAACAATGCCGAAGTAACTAAAGAATTCGTTCGAAAGGCAAAAGCAAAAAAGGAAGAAGCAGCAAGCAGCAATCAGCAACGAATGGCAAGCGTATTGTCAATAATTTGTTGTTTTTATTTTTGGGAATTTTTGTTCTTTTGAGTGAATTTCTTTTGGCAGGAGCTTTACAGCTGCGTTGGCTTAAATTATAAAAAAAAAGATAAAAACAACAATAACTAAAGGAAACACAGAAATTGGGTATCGTATTGTGCGGTACATGAATAATACATACAATTTTATTTAAAAATAAATTCAGAAAAAAACATTTACCATAGCCAAATAGTGACTCGTCAGGAGAGAAGAGCAATTCTGTGTGTGTGTGTGTGTGTGTGAAAGGAAATGTTACTCAATAAAAAGTCCCTGTAGTAGATAAAATCCCAAGATACAGGAGACAGGAGAGTTGAGCAAGTGTTCTTGTGTGTGAGGGATGACTTTTGTTTTAGTTTTCAGTTGTCATGCATGTTTTTATTTTTAATGTCTCTTTTTTTATTTTTGCGCTGCAATAGGCGGCTAAACAGTAGCGAACGCTAAAAGGTGTTAGTCATGTTGGCGCGTCTGTGCTTTGCGCTCTTTTTAATTGCTCGCGATCGCCGGCTGAACAACAGTTATAATTTGAGAACAATTTGTTGTTGTTGCGCGTGTGCGCTGGTAAAAGCTCTGCAAGAGGTACAGCGCGAGAGAATAAGAGAGTGCAAAAAAGAGAGCATACAACGCTATTATTGTTTTTGCTGCTGCTGCTGCTGCTCTGTTTCATTAACAAAACAACAGCAATATTTCTCTGTGATTAGTTGTGCGCTTGTTGTTGTTGTTGTTTTGAGTTGGTTTCCTTAGCGCACACTGCACGCACACATACAAACATGATATTGGCGTTGTATGTGTGCTTGGGTGCTTGTTGGTGTGAAGTGGGTTAAGCTGACAAAAAGCAACTGGAGATTGGAGATTGGGATTTGTGTTTTTTTCTACAACTTTAATGTGATTTGCATAATTTGTATTTTTTGCCTTTGTATGTGAGTTTGTGTGGTCCGCACAGGTGCTAGAGCTAGTCGTGCGCCAGGGTTGCCATGACGCCGCACCGGAAGTGACGACGACGTCGCTGCCGCGGCTGTGGCTGCTGGGAACTGCAATAGGAGCTTTCATTGCACAGTTAGCGCGTGTGCAAGAGGCAAAAGGAGAGAGCGAGAGAGAGAGAGAGAGAGAGCGTACATATTTATGCTGCGCAGCGCATAGTTCAGCCGATCACACACGCACACACAGACACAGCACAAATACGTTTGCTTGGTTCATTCAGCAACTACGCGTTGCTGTTGTTATATACCCTGTATAAATATGTGAAAGGGTGTAACTGATGAGTTTAAAGGGTAAATAATTGTTTTGCTTAGCTTACATTGATAATTTAGCTTCTTTGACAAGTTAATGATAGAAATATATTTTGATTTAATTTCCAGGGTATCGCATCGCAATCCCAGACTGATCTAATTATTTTTGCTATTGCCTATACACATGGACTCTCAGGCCCAGGCAATGGAATGTGTCCGCCAGCTACTGCACGCGAATTGGGGATCTACTATTAGAGAGCCCCCTCCCCTCCCCTCCCCATGCCCCTACTCGTCTCTTTCGCCTTGCTCTACTTCTGCTCTTCTGTAGCGCAAAAGGGGTGCGGCCCAGCTGACTGTTGAATGACGAATGGGGCTGGGAATCGCGATCCGATGCGATCCGATTTGGATCGTTGTTTGGGTTTGTTGTGCAGCGGCGAATTGGAAAACAAAAAGGAAATGGGAGACGGAAAATGACAAAGATCACTCAAGCGAAACCGAATAGAAACAGCAACAGAAACAGCAACAACAAGCCAATTTGTATCTATGTATCTTTCTATCTGTATACTATGTACAGCTACTCGCTTTCCACTACGAGATACAATATGCCGCCCGACCGCCTTCGCTGTGCCAAGAAATGGATGCATAAAACGAGGCTTCGATTATAAAAAGAAAAACTTTATATATAAATATATGTATATAAATATACTATATACTTATATATATTATCAAGAAACTCCTTATGCACTGAAAAAAATTACATTTGTCGACTTTGGACATAAAAAAAAAAAAACATATTTCAAAAACAATGTACACTTGAAAATTGCTTTTCATATTAAACATTTTTGTTTAGGATAAATTGGATTTATGAATTGGAATTATATACAGCTCGAATATTTAATTTATTTTGTTTTTGAAATATTTCTTTGATGAAAAATTCAATTTGAGTTCCTGAATATATATTTATAAATTAAAAAAAAAAACTTTTTCTTTTAAAAATGCAAATTTGCAGGAAAAGAAAATATGGGATATACGCATATCAAATTATTAGTAAAAACCTAAGATTGTATTTATTAATGTATTTGTAGATTTATCTTCCTAGGCTATCATCACAATCAACAGATATTTGAAAATTCGCTAGGATTCAGATGTGCCCCAGAGCAGTTTTATCATATTTATTAGATAACTGGTTACAAATTAAGCTAAATTAATTATAATATATTTTTAATTTATAAATATATATTTTTATTTTATGGCTTGTATTATTTTGTTTTTCATTCAAATTATTTTTTCTACCTATTTATATTATTATGATTAATTTTTAATTAAGCGCTGTTAGCCTTAATTAAATATATTCTAAGCCAATTTATTAAAATTTTTCCTTAAGAAACTTTCTAAAAACATTTGGTTTATTATTTCCTACACACATAGATAATAAATAAACCATATGCACATACATATATCAGTTACCGTTGTCACATATCATATGTTCACAATATCGCACAAAATTTGTTATTTTTGTTAGTTTAATTCGAAGTGCAAGTATCGCCTACTTCTGTAGGGTCTGTAGAAATTCTGGGAAAAGTTAAATAAGTCAGCGATCCACAAGTTGGAGACCTGTTCGAAAAAAGTGTAGAGCTAACGGCAGTGGAGAGAGGGCGAGAAGTTTTGTTGGGTCGCGACAGGCTGCTGACGTTTTTACTGTTACATATTCATTCAATTGCAAATGCATACATACATATACATACACATGCATATGAAGCTACATACGTACATATGTATGTAATGCATCTTCTTTGCCTGCACAGCACTTACCGTTTCTAGGTAGCTTTTATAATCCGCTCCTATTTGTCTTTTATTCGTTGTTGTTGCGTTGGAAAGTTTATTTTGTTTTTTGTTTTTGTTGGTTTTGGTTTGCCAATATAACTGTTAGCACAAACACTTGAGGCACTGTTTTAGATTTTGGTTTTCTCTATTCACCGTTATTCTGTATCGTATAATTCTTCGTTATTCTTTTGTTATTGCAAAAAGGCAGAGTCAAGCAAGAGTTGCAACAGTTGTGAATAGGTTGAAAACGGAATTGAAAATAACTCAATACACAATTCACAGCTGAGCTGAGCAATTGCCGCGTGCAAGCAACGGCGGCGCACGAATCTCCAATCAGAACTGAAACGTAGGGATGTCGACGCAGACGCGGTCGCCGTGTTGTCGTTGTCCCTGAATGTTAATATTTATTGCTTTTGCTGTCGCTGCCGCTGCCACTGCCAGCGTCGCGACGTCGGGCACGAACGAGAGCACGATCACGAAAAAACGAACTGTGGAACGGAAGGGGCGGCAGAATTGGGCTGTCGTTTTGTTGAGGAGCGGCGGTTGGGTGGAAGAGTTGCTGTTGTTGGAGCCGAAGTGACTGCGCCTTAGTATGCGCGTATGTGTAGAGTAGAGTAGAGTGTCTGTGTGTGTGTGTGTGTTTGTTTGTTTGGCTGTATGTTTTTGTGGGTTTCGAGGGGCTGCCACGACGACGAACACGCGCGCCTGTTTTACGACGTTTGCTGGTGTTGGTATCGATGTCGTCGCCGCTGGGTGGATAATAATATCGTCGTCTACGCTCTGCTCCCGTTTCGTGTATTTGTAATGGCGGCTTTCAAATGTGTGTCTGTATGTGTGTGTAAATACTGTGTCTGTATGTGAAGCCGAGTCGCAGCCTTCGTGTGCGCTAGAAACCGAAATGAAAAAAAAACGTTAAGTGGGATGTTGACGGACGCGGACGAGCGGATGAAATGGAATGAGCGTTTGAATTGGCTTGGCGGCCAGCAAAACCAGACAAAGTGCTAAAACGCCGCAGTCGGCCCAGAGCAGATAAAGATTGAAACAGAGAGAGAGAGAGAGAGCGAGCGCGAGAACGAGAGAGCAAGCCTGCAACTTGACATTTTGACTTGGCGCTCACTTACACAAAGACGGTGCGCGGCGAGCAACAGCAGCAGCAGCAGCAGCAGCAACTGAGGTTGCCGCTGCGTTGGCGCTCTTCTTAGGCACTCGCCCTTTACGCTCTTCGACTCTACACAGTTACACGCGCTCTCGCTCTCTCCCTCTCTTGTGCGGTCTCTCCGTCTCTTGCTGGCCTGTGATAAGCGCATGTCGAAATCAAGTGAGCGCTGGTTCGCAGCAGCGCACGCTCTCTACTTTGGCTTCCTTTTGCTTGTTCGCTTTGACCTGCCACCGCTGCTCTGCGCACTCCTCTAACCCTCTCTCTCCCTCTCCCAAAACACGACCTGACCAAACGCTTACGTGCTGTCGTTGCTTCAGCGTATTACGAAATATGACAACAATGCAGTTTTGCGGCAGCGCGTCTGCTCGTCCTCGTTTCGCTCTGCCGCCGTCGACGTTGCTTCTTCTAGTTGGGCTAGCAGTTATTGCATGCTCAGCATAAAGCTGCGCTCTCCCCACTGCGCTCTCACGCTGCTCTCCCACTCACTCTCTTCGCAAGTGGGTGGCTCTTAGCTCACTGCTCTGTTTGTTTATTTCTTCTCACATCACTTGCAAATTGATTGCATCTCGATGAAGTTTTTTTGATGTTGTTGTTTTTTTCAATTTTGCTTTTTGCCTTTGCTCGACTATATACGCTATAAATAGTAACAGGGAAATTTTCTAACGCGGCGCATTCCGCTACATCTATTTTATAAATGCCATCCCATTATAAAAAATAAAAAACGGGTTTCTGATCAGAACGCGTGCTTCATTTGCTGGCGCGCGTCTCACTGAAACCGAAATCAAATTGTCTTTTCCCCGCTTTACACTTGAGCTTAATTTTATGTGCATACAAATGCGACGAACGGGGGAACCCTATGTACCATACCAGCCGTTGCCCAGCAATTAATGCTATTTATTATAATGGTATTTCAATATTTAAATACTGGGCGTTACCCAGCCACAGGCAGCAAGGCCTTAGATAACGCAAGGATCATTAATTTATCGTTAATCAAAAAATCCAGTAAATTCCTTTGGGCATACTCATTATATTTCCCTTATACCCATTACAAATAGAGGTGGTAGTAGTAGTAGCAGTAGCAATAGTGGTTTCACGTAATACGGGGAAGAATATTTAAATATTAATAAATATTGGGAAACATAGATTGCATTTTGAATATTACATATGTACATCAATATAGGGAAATTTTAATTAAACATCATATAAGAAAATAGTTTTAATTCTAATTTTAAGAAATCTTATTGGTAAGATGTAAGTTCCAAGAATTCAGGCATTGACGTAAAAAATAAAGTAAAAATAAAAATAAGATATTTATTATTTATATTCTTGAGTTCATGGAATTTAGCTTCTAGTTACGAGAGCTAAATATTTTGCATTAAAAATTAAATTAATTGCTTTAAAGCGTCAGAGTCATTACGAAACCTGAATGATGAATCATACCTGCTTGGAGTCATCAAAGGGTGCGTTTAGTATAGATCATAGACACCCTGTAATTAGCAATCAATCGACTGTGGATATATACGGCAGATATCAGCTCTTTAATATGAATTTCTATAAATTTTTTTTTATTATTTTTAAAAAAAAATTAGAAAAATAATGTTTTTGAGATATAAATAAATAATATAAATAAAAACTTTAAAGTAAATTAATAAATTGTGTTTTAAACCCAGGACATTGGCGCGCCTCCAAGCCAAAAAATTGTTGAGAAAAAGAGAAAAAGTCCTTTGCAGCGTGAAAGCTTTTAAAAATTTCCAATTGGAATATTTTATGTGAAATACACATTATGTTATATTATGTTGAAATTAACATTAATTTCGAAAATATAATAGTGGGATGATCTTTGTGTATTACCCAGTATTTATATATCTACGATATAATCATATATAACAAAACCAATTTAGGACAATTTTAATTTATTTGCCCACATAATATCCTTTTAGCTGTTAGCTATTCCCTGCCATATTTTATGTTATCTAACAATAAAATCCCTGGGTACTACCCATCCAAATAGTGGGTTCTATAACTGTGCTAACGCTGATCAACAGGTTTGTGCGCGGCGCGAGTTGTTTTTTCCCCGCAACTGATATAAATTAATTGCTTAATTGTTGCTGCTGTGGTTGTTGTTGTTGTTGTTGTTGTTGTTGTTGCTTAGCGGCATCCAAATTTGCTTTTAATTAAAATAAAAGTCTCCAAAGTGTTTTGTTCACAGGCGTCTTTCTCTCTCACTCTCTCTCTCTCTCTCTCTCTCGCTCTCTCTCTCTCTCTCTCGAGCTTTTCGTGTAGATCAACCTTCGTTGCCTGTGCGTAGGGGTTTTGCGTATATCTCTCTCCCTCGCTCCAGCACACTCCTCACTCCTCGCTCTTCCCATTATTTATTAGACCAAAGTCGTGCACTTTGTCAACGTTGAATCGAAAAAAAAAAAAACACATTTAATAGGTATATTGCGTGGGATTCTCCAATGTATTTATCGAACTGCTGTTTGCCACAATTGATACCCTGTAATTTTTTTATTTTCAAATAAACAAACCATTTGTTGTATCATAATTATAGCAATTTTTAGTAATCCTAGGGTATCCATAAAATAGCACAAATATTGCATGAAATGAATTTTTATTGGAATTAAAATTTTAGAGAAAAGCCGAAACAGGGTATCTCAGATTCGAGTTGTGTCACATATTTTAAAATATATGCAAGACATAAATTCATAGGGTATTCGCCCGTCGAGCATTCGCCTCAGCTTGTTTTTTGGCTAACGCTTGCCCAAACTGGTTTAGCCGTTGGCCAACTCGCCCATCAAGGAATCTCTAGATTCAATTTGTTTATTGTATTCTTATTTTCGATATCGAATGGATGCTAGAATATATGAAGCGCATAAGATTTGAATGAAATTAAATGGTTTCGCCTGCGGAGTGACACACCTCATTGGATCACTCTGGGAGAGTCATAATCTGGTCGGGTCTGGTCTGGTCTCTTAATCAGCCATTCGATAATTCCCAGTAATTGGGTAAATGCATGTTGACGAAAGAGGAATAGCATGTTAAAGTGGGATATTTCCCACTTTGCCAAGCTTAAATATCCCTTTTTCTATTTTTGCCGTTGGTCCTTACAGTGGAGCAACAATCATTAAATTGTCATTAAATAATGAATTATTTAGAACATTTCGTACAAATTTCTTAATAAGTCGTAAACTTTGCGATGTTAGATAACCCCTATTTATATATATGCAGATGATTATGTAAATGATGCAGCGCTCCCTAAGCTGCTACGCATTAAAATGCTTGACCTGAATTCCAGGCCCAATGCGGCTCAGTGAAACTAGCCAAAAGATGTGAAGCCCAAAAAGTGAGACTCGCTTGGTTTTCCTTAACGGAGTTTTCTGTCTATTTGTGTGTGTGTGTGTGAGCGCGAGATTTTCCTGCTCAACTTCCAAAAGCAATTCCAACTGGAATGCAATGGGCCAGCTGCACAGCACATTCCCGTTTGCTATTGTTGTTGCTTTTGGCTGGCAGCCATTTTTGTTTTTGTTTTTGCCTTTGTGTTATTTTTTTTTTCTGCTACATGTAATGAGCGCGCCCTTTTTAATGCAGCGCTCGTCTAACAGCTAACGGTATGCGCTCAACGGCTCTCTCGCTCCGTTTTCTCACACTCCATTATGGCTGTGCTTCGGCTTCGGCCTGGCTTCGGCCTGGGCTGCTCTGGAAGCTTCTGCGCTGCTGACGCAAAAAATAGTTTTTTCTTTTTCTTTCGTTTCGTTTCTTTTATTTTCTTTTCTTTTTTTGACGAAAGCAACCACAAAACGGAAAACCTGGCGCGCTCGACTCTGCGCACTCTTCAGCTGGGGTCAAGTGAGCTGCCTTCTGCGTTGCCCACATTGATTAATTTGTTAAAAAATAATAAGGTTGCCAGCTAACGGTTAGAGTGTGTTTGGTATTGTGTAAGAGCTTTTGACTTCCTTGGCTGCTTGATTGCTGGAAGTTTCGATATTCATGGACGGAGCAGAACAGAAGAAGCCAAGAACCAGCTTCAGCTAGACAAATGGCAATGCAATAATCATAATTACAAGTTAACCTTAAGAGTGACACAAATCCGGTCACAGCCACGTTGTGCGGCCTCTCGTTCGTTCCCAGCAATTAACTTCAAATGACACAAATGCCACCAAGGCACGCCACCAAGCAGCCACCCGCCTCTGTCACTATCGCTGTCGCCGTCGCCGTCGCCGTCGCTGTCGTCGTCGCAGTCGCGGCCGCTGTCACAGTCACAGTCACAGCCGCCCACATTGCAAGTGAACGGCAACTTTGATGACGCCCACAATGATGCGAAGCAGTTGCGGTTCATTTGATCGAAGCTCTGTGTATTTCTTTTCTCAGCTAGCATTCCATACAAAACAGTGTGTAGGACTTGCTATGCGAGTAACAGAAAATGAGAGAGAGAGAGAGAGAGAGCGAGCGCAAACGGCTAATGCGCAGAGAGCGCAAACGTATTGTGTTTATGAATTTTGTAATTGCCATCTCATCTTCGCTTTTAACTCTACATAGACACACATATACACACACACAAACACAATCAAGCTAGTGTAAAGTGCAGCAGCTCTGCCAACGGCTGCTGCGCTGCTAAGCTGCAGCTTCATTGAAAAACTGTGTGAAATTAACCAGCGCCTGAGGATAATACGTGTGCGCATGTGCAAGTGTATGTGTGTCTCTAACTATCACAAGTGCTGAGGCTTTGCCTTTGTCTTCGAATTCGACTTCGACTCCGACAACCGCTGCGACTTCAACTACAACTTCGGCTCATTCAATTCAAATAACTCGTGATTTCGTAAGCCTGTTTTTCTGTTACTTGGGAGCAGCAGCTGATTCGAGGCCATTTTAGACAGCGACGCTGACGTTGGCGTCGACGGCAAGTGCGACTGTGAATAGTTTGCTGCTGTTGCTGCTGTTGCTGCTGCTGCGGCTGCCGCTGCTTGCTATTGTTGTTGTTGTTGTTGTTTTCGCTGCAGTTAGATGCCAAAGCTCTGTAGTCTGCATGTTATTGTTGTTGTTGGAGTTTGTTTTTGTGTGGTATTGCAAGCGTGATGACCTTGAGCCGCTCATTTTAACCAAGTGGCTTTGTACAGCTAATGCGTGTATCTCTATGTGTTTGTGTGTGTGTGTGTGTGATAGCCAGTCCCAGTTACTTTTGGCATCTTGTTGAGCTCTGCTCGCTTTTATCTGCTTGCCAAGATACTCAATACGGATCGCAACTATTTGTTTTTTGTATTTGTATTTGTTTCTGTTTTTGTTTTTCTTTTCATTTGCATTTGCTTCAGGTTTTTATATGCTTTCATCTCTTTTGGTCATTCATTCATCGATTTTGCGACCACTTCGGTTGACAGGCTAAAGTGTTGACCAGTTGCTGCTGTTTTGTTTTTTTTTGTTTTGTCATTAGCTGAAATTCTCCACTCTCAAGGCTTGGAGATTTCTTAGATTGCCAACGGTGACAAGACTCGTGCTGGCAAATTACACAAAATTCTACACAGCACAGTTACATCGAGAGCTTTTGTTATTGTTTTTGTTTCTGGCATTGTATTTTTGTTTCAACTTTTTTTTTCAACCGTTTTTTTTTTCTCTCGCTTGACACATTCATTCATGAATACTCGGAACAATGTGCACCAAGTGGCGTCACAAGCGACGTATGAGTAATATGCAAGTGAAATCATAAGCGATTTACATACATATAAATATATTTATATATGTGTATATATATATATTTATATATATATACAAACATATGTATTTGTATTTCATTTAGCTATTATGCATTCAAATGAATTACAGTCAAATTAAATGCATTATGAAGTGCAATTTTTCATGCATAAGGCAAAGATGGAGCGAGAGAGAGAGAGAGAGAGAGTGAGTGAGTGAGAGGGAAGGCGTGCTGAGCTGTTAAGTTGGCTGCGCCTGGTACTGTTTTTAAATTAAAACCAAACAAATCTTAATTCTGTATGCTCTACTCGCAATGCCAAAGCGAGTATATTAGTTTTCTGCAATTTCAAGAATTTTAGATGAAATTTATGATAAATTAAGGTGAAAATATTGATACTAGAGGCTGTTAAATGTCTTATGAAATAAAATTAACTTTCATTTATGGGTGGGTATTACTTAGTCACCTCTATTTGATGACCTTAAGCTCTTACTAGGGCCAAGTTTGCGCTACCTAAAAATCGACCAAAAACTACGTGATTTAAGACTTGATTTAGGAACACGAAAATGTTGAGAAGAAATTCGCTGTAGTTGCAGACCAGAATTTGTGGAGTGCCAAGGCAAACAAACAAGAAGAAGCAGGAGAAGAAGAGCAACAACAAGTAGATAAACAAGCAGTAAAATAAGCATGAGATGTTAAAGACGAAGAAGAAGCAGACGAGAAGTCAGAAGGGAACAAACGTTGTTCGCATTATTCGATATTTGTTGCTTAAGCAGAAGTCGTAGCCTCGCCGCTGCGAAGGTCGACCGAGGGGCGCGGAGGGGGGCAATGCTAGGGGCGCTGCAGCGGGCCTGAACAAAAAGCGCAGCTGAAGGTGAAGCACGGCAGTGGGCAGTGTGAAAGGGGTTGGGGGGTGCCTTACGCCTAGCTTTAGTTTTTTTTTTTTTTTTTGTGGCGATTTTCGGGCTGGCAGCGATTTTTTTGCTGTCGCAGTTCTTTTTGCCCCAATGTTGACGCCAAATGACCCACATTGGCCGTAAGGGCCAAGGGGGGAGGGGGCAAGGGGCCTGGCCGATGTCGGGGCTCGCCGGGGTCAGGGGGCTTGGCTAGCTGCGGCTTGGGTTTACTGAGTTAGCAAGAAATGCCGCAAATGTTGCAACTGCATATCGTGAATAATTGGAGCACTCAGCCAAGTGCGCAGCACGTTTTTTCTTTAATATATATCTATATATATATACATATATATATATATTTTGGGGGCTCTTCTTCAGCCATAGGAAGCCGCTGCCAAGGTGAGCGTTGGCGCTGTCGATATTGTCGTCGTCGTCGTCGTCGTCGCCATATGCCTGACCTCACATGGAGCCAACATATCGAAAATCAATAGAAGGCATTAGAAAGGGTTCAATGCGACAAGTCGAAGACTAGATACACTTGTCAAAGCAGAAATGAAATTTATGAAAGCACAGCTCTAGTATAGTATAGCTCTAGTATAGCTCTAGTATAGATCTAGTATAGTATAGCTCTAGTATAGTATAGCTCTAGTATAGTATAGCTCTAGTATAGCTCTAGTCTAGTATAGAGACAACTTCATTAGCTTGTTATTTATGTAAGAACGACTAAAGCCCAGCATGAGTCTCTTAAAGGCACAAAGAGAGCGAAAATTTTAGGCGTGTTCTATCTAGCTACACATACATATATGTATGTCTGTTATAGAGATTAATTTACTATTATTATTATTATTTTAAAATATATTAAAGAGAAAGTTTTGCATATAAGATTTGCAGTTTTTATTAAAAATGATATTTCATATAAAATAATATTTTAATAATATATATATATATATATATATATATATATATATATATATATATTATATATATTATATGATATTTTAAAAATATTAACTAAGATTTTCATATAAAATTTTGATTTTTTTAAGGCATATGATGACTATATGATTTATTTATTCCAAAACATATAATATTTCGTATATTATAAATATATACCATGTATTCATTATATACTATAAGAAATATAATAATAATAATAAATAATATAGAGAAATATATTTATGGTATTTTTATAAAAATAAGTTCTTCTTATAAGATGAAATTTGCTAATGGATATGTAGAACCAGATGTCATATATGATATGAAATATATACAATATAGATATCATGAATATAATATAAATATTATATACTCTATTTATCATATTTGTTAATCTTATTTTTTTTTCTATATTTTAGATATCTTCTATGACTAACTTCCCATTTAATATATCCTTTTTGTTCTTTTGCTGCATAAATAGTTTTCTATATAGAAATTTGCTCTTAAAAATAGCTGAAAAACTTAGACGCAATTAAGTCGTGCAGTAAGCTAACTCGATAACTCTATAAAGAGTGCGGACACTTATCATAGTTAATAATATATTTATATAAGTGCTTGTCAGCGCATGCAGCCTGCTTGCCTTCGAGGCTTATCAGTGCTGCGGGCCGCTGTTGTCCTGATAAGTCCTGTTGCTGTGGCTGATAAGCCGTGCGCGCTGATAAAACCCAAATCAGCGGCAAAACACAAATTGATAAGGCATCAACAAAATGTAGGCGTCCTGCAAAGACAAGCGCACGCATACACACTCTCTCTCTCTCTCTCTCTCTCTCTCTCTCTCTCTGTCTCTCTTTTTCTGTCTCTTGTATAGCAAAGCTTATCAGTTTGATGATTAACTCCTGCGCCTCATAGTTGTAGTTGCTGCTGTTGACTGTGTGAGTGTGCGTATGTGTGTGTGCGTGTGTGTGTGCGATAAACCCAGCTGGACTTTATATAGCAAATGTTGCTTTAACAAAAATGTCACTGAAGAACTTTGAAACTCAACTGGACGGAAAAGCTATAACGAACGGACGGACAGACATGACTAACATGACTAGATTGACTCAGCTGGCCACGCTGATCGAGAATAAATATATACCTTATGTGGCCTTTTTCCGCCTGTTGGATATATTCTCACAAATCCACTCTAGTCGCTGCCTCACTTATCCTGGAGCCCAGCCCAATAAAAGGTCGATAAAAACCTTTATTTTGCTGTTCACTCTTTTGCTATCTTTTGTATGAATCATACTGCAATAAAAATATTTGCTCAATAAATGATATTTGTGTTGGGAGACGATGAGCCTTGGCCGTTGCCGTTGACGTTGACGTTGCCCTTGCGGTTTCTCCTGCTAATTATCTGATAAGGCGCGAGGGAGGCGTAACGGGGGCGTTGACCAAGAGGCGAGCAAACAAATGCTGTTATCGAGCAATGGAAAGAAATGAGTTCTGGAATACGAGAAATACGAATTCGACCAATGCCCCTTGGCCGGAGGGAATCCTCTGCCGCGGCGGAAGACCCGCAGCGGCTTATCAAAACCAAGCAGCAAACACAAACACACACACACACACACACACACACACACACACACACACACACACACACACGAAACGCAACGTAGCGTAAATAGAAGAGCGCAGGCAGAGTGTGGAAATTGAGAAAATGTTGAGGCTTTCCACTGTGGAAGTGGAAAATGCGATAGGCAAGCAGGAAAAACCTTTGGCCAGGCAGCCAAAGTGCATTCGCCCAGGAGCTGGACAATGATAATGCCAGAGGCCGCCAAGAATCCATTAGCAGACGTGGGTAAGGGGAGAGCGCCAAGAACGAGCACGAGGTGGTAAGGCCAATGGGTACGGGGACAATGGCCCCCTTTTTGCGCCTATGAGCCAGCAGAAAAAGCGAGACTAGGCAATAGGTGCTTTGAGAAGAGTGTGAGCTAAAAGATACCCTGCAATCTAGAACATGCTGAACATGCTAAAATGAACAAGAATCTGTATACCGTTATGAATAATTTGTGGCACTCACAATATTCGATAAAAATTTAGTAAATTTATCGAAATCGATAGTTAAATGATAATTTTATTACATAGGTAATACAAGAACTGGATGAAAAAGGAAGAAAAAGCTCAAGTAAATATCATATATTTAATAATAATTTCAAGATAAAACTATTGGGTAGTAATTTCGATATTTATCGATGTACATAAATATAGAACATATGTATGCGTAAGAACAATCGATTAATATATTCTGACAAGGCTAAAAATCGATTAATATATTCCGACAAGGCTAAAAAGCATGTATTTCATATCGATAATTATCGATTTTTAGTATATGTCAACCAGTTTTTCAATTGATAATGCGTTGCAGCAAATTATGTTGTATTATTCAAACAAATGAATTTATAAATTATTAGTCTAGCGTTTTCTATTTTCGAAATCGATATTTATCGATGAAGAAATTTCTTGGTATTTAATACCGCGAGAGCTCACAGCTTGGCTGAGGTTATTTAGATGCAAAGAACTCAAAGTTGTTACCCTATCTGCATGAGTAGAGGGTATCTGAAAAAAGTGTGTGTGCGAATGGAAATGGGCGCATGTGGAGCTGCTCAGGCAGCCTGGCCTGGGCCGCGCAGCGTGCAGCCAAGTGTTAGTGCTCCCTGCGTACGTTTCGAGTGTGTCTGTGTGTGTGTGTGTGTGTGGAAAGGGTTCAATGCACGATTTCTTTATTTTTCCCAGCCGCTCAAGCTGTTGCTGTGGCTGTTGCCATGGGAAAATGCGGCGCTGGCAAATGAAAAACTAATAAATATTGCAACACAGAGTAAGTCACTGCTGCAGGATCAATTTGATTGCAACGCTCGGCGGATCGCGTACAATTTGTTAATTGCCAAACAATTTAAAAGAAAAAAAAATAAAAATAAATAAAAATGAAAAGTCGCGCGCGCGCGCGCAACTCTCGAGCTGAATTAATAATAAGAAAATTCTGCGGGTCCACTGAAGGATCGTCGCATTTGATTGGCCTTAATTGAGGTCAATGAGCGGTTGCCTCTGTGTAAATTCTTTGACTAACACGCGCCGCCTGTTCAGCGGCTGTCAATGCAGCAAAATTATGCAGGATAAGAGCGTTTGGGGAGGGCGCTGAAGAAGGAGGGAGGAATACGTTAGTCAAAAGATTGGCAAAGATGTGGGCAGGATCGATATGGCTGGGAACTGAATTAAGGGCAGTTAGCCAAAGTCTCAGTTGCTTTGTAAATGGGATATATATATATATATATATATATATATATATATATGGTAATAAGGTCTTTAGACTTTAGATCTATTAGATATGCATTGTATTCCCTATGTTCTACGAATATTATACTTATACTTACGAAAAACTATGAGCTATTCAGGTATATATAATAATTCCTAGTTCCTTTGTATTCTCTGAGCATATATATCTTGAGAATTTATAAAGGAGTATATAGATTTGATATGAAACCAATAAATTATAATTTTTTTAGATACAATTTGTCGATAATATATCGTATTATAGGTAATAAAGTCTAATGGTTATAACTCACTGAGGTACGGAAAAACTAACATAAATTAAGCAATAAATATTTATATGGATGATATGGGAACTGCTCAATACAAAGGGCTTTAAATGTGCGTTCCTCTATGAATCAGTTTATTAACTATTGACTAAGGCCTAGGGAATGACGAGTTCAATTTTCAGTGCAATAATGCAGTAGATATGAGTAGAGATCAGTAGAGTAGACTTATGCCGAAGATAGAGAAGAGTTGAGTGGATTGGAGTTGATTGGAATTGAGAAGAGTTGAGTATTGGAGGAGAGAGTAGAATAGAGTTAAGAGATGAGCAGAGCTAAGAGATATGAGTAGAGTTAAGTAGAGAGTAATGTAGGCTAGATGCAAGTGACCGTATTGATTGTATATTCTCATGAATTCTAGTCACTTCCAAATCAAATTTTATTCCATTTCATTACCAATTTTAATGAATGGGGAAAAATGTAGAAAAACGAACTCTCTAAGTAGCTCAAATATGACTTATATAAATTGAATGCCTCGATTATTTCAACTTGCCCTACAATAAAGTCACTCAAAATGCCATGAATATGGCTTAAACTCAAAGGCACGCTCATGGTTAGCTTAAGTCGATTCTTGGCGCTGCTATTCTAATGCCCATTACTGCTCTCTAACTGCTTAGCGATCAACTTATTTACACACAACAGAGAATTAATCTGAGCTGCAGATAAGCGGAAAATGGTCTTGTGTATAAATAAATAACATCATCACTAAAATGCAGTCGGGGCTGGGCGACCGCAAAAGTTGAATGAACGATCTTAAGGAAGATCTCGAGGCGATAACAAAGGCAGCGACAAACAAAGCGTTTTGTCCTGCTGTGAGGATTAAGGTGTAAGCGAAGGCTGTGAGAAATCAAAAGATCAGCAAAAGTTAATGAATAGCCACAAAGCAGTCGAAAAGGCCAAGAGGCAAACAGGCAAAAGGATAACAAATGAAAGGATCTGCTCTGTTTGGAGATGTGCGTGCTGCGATACGCGTGTGTTCCACGAAGAGCGCACAGCGAACACGCCCACGCACAGAGCGAAACTCGAGCCCGCAGGACTTAACAAACAGTTGTACCCTGTACAATTTGTAAATGCATTTATGTGGGTATATTGGTATTTAAGTTTTATATGTGAGTTTCGAATTTGATGAAATTTATCTTAAATAGATAAAGTCTAGATCTTTATTTTTATTGTTAAAAAATATAAATTATTATTAATTCTTAGAGATACAAATTATTAAAATTAATAATATAAATTTATTGAGCGAGCTTTATCAATTGATAAATTCTTTTATGGTTTAGGCATATACAAATGTATTTAATATGTCTAATTTCATGCTAAGTATACCTAGCTAATTCCAGTTCTATTATAGAATATATCATAAATCAAAAAAAAAATCCTTAGCTGATTCTCATAAAAATAAAATGTTTTCGTAGCGGATTTTTGAGCCTCAATGTATATTCAAGTTATTTAAATTGCAAAGATACATATTTACAGGGTATATATTATTCGAGCACGCGCTTAGCACACTCTTCTTTTCAAATTGTTTTTGGTGTTGAGTAATTTGTGTGCCACGCTCAGAAAATCTGTTAAGCGGTTAACAAAAACACAAACACAAACACAAAAAAAAATTATAGTCTCAGGTTTTTCTAGGGGTTGAATTAACCCCTAGGATGTCAGAGTCAGAGGGAGACAAAAAAAAGGAGCTGGAGAACTGCTACCGAACAACGGCTGATCATATGCTGGTGCGCTATTTTCGTATCGAGCCGACGCACGGAGGGTTGCCTCCACTTGAGTCGCGCCTCGACTAGGGGTTGAGGCGAAATTGTTATTTATATATTGTGTGGGCTTGTCAATCTTAATAATGATTTCCTTTCATGCATTTACATAAACACAAGTACCCGCAGTTGCCGCTAAGCCAGCTCTCCTTCTCCCAGGATAAGTAATGCGTTGGCAATTGAACTTCGATTTCAATTCAAAGTTCCCACATTGCTACACAATTCGGAGTTTAGCTTTGTTTGCCTGGACTAATGATGTGTGAGTGATAAATGGTTGGAATTTAAGTTTCAATAAATGCATGCATGGAGGATCATCGCTCAGCTGCAATCTATCTTCTTTTATTCAACTTCTTTTTTTGCTTTCTTTAGTTTTATCCCAAAAAAAAAAAATCTGTTGTCAGCTGATTTCACGGCTCAAAAACAGCTCAAGATTTGATCTTGATCAGTGATCTGTGCAGCTGAATAAATATTTTAATAAATGAATGCTTAGTGTGTGTCTGAAGAGTTATCATAAATATTCTTTTATCAATTCTGATATTGAGCTAGCATATGATTATATTTTACGAGTAATCTAATTATTTGAGCTAATATAATTAGAAAGGTCTACAGCGTTTGCCTGGCCTTTAATGAAAACCACAAATATTTTGCAATAAGTCTTTCAGACCCTAAGACTCTTCCGTATTTCTATATGAGAATGATTCTTTCCGATAAAATATAATTTAATTTTTCGTCAATATATTTCAACAACAAATTTATAGAAAATAGAAAAATGATTATATCTTATGACAGTTGAATATGATTTCAAAATACATTATATTACATTATATTTTATATAAATTCCTATAGGTTATATATATATAAATAAATATATATATATATATATATATATATATATATATATATATATATATATATATATATATATATATATATAAATATATATTTATTAATACTTCATTATCTGCACTTCAAGTAGCTACCTCAAGGATTGATTCGCATGCAAATGTAAATGGATCTATAATTGATGGCCATTACAGTTTGAAGGGCCTTTTAAGCAATGCCCCTTTTGGCCATATGATGTGTTTCTAGTTGATTTCCGAGACATGTGCAAACCGCAATTGGGATACGATCGGATGCGGCGATTGGGCCACTTGGAATGCCTAAAATTAGATCAATCGCAGCCCAAAAAAAAAAAACTTATTCTATTTATATGCAAATTAATCAAGGAGAGCAATGGGACAGAGCGAGAAAGAGAGAGAGAGAGAAGGTAGCTAAAAAAGATACTTTTACAGTCACAGATACAGATACAGATACATAGCCATAGACACGCACAGATACAGATACAGATACAGATACTTGGCCATTCAGTTGTTGCAGCTGTAAGAAAAGCTATTAGAGGCAAATTCCTGTTCCTTTGTCTATGCACAAATTGCCGCCAAGAGCTGCGTCTGCGTCAGTTGCTGCGGCTGCTGGTTGCATCCACAAAAGATACGCGCAGCTAAATTGCATTTTTATCTATTTTTACATAGGGGAAAATGCCGACGCTGGCGTCGACTGAGCGTGCGGAGGATTACATAGAAAATGCATGCAGAGAAATTTCCTTCCTGCTGCCACAAATAGCTGTAATAATAAAAAAAAAAAAAAAAAAAACAGATCTCGCGATGCCTGCGCCTGTTTATGGCCCGACGATCAAGCGGTTGCTGCTGAGGAGGATGCCACAAGAAAAGCAGGAAAAACTCCTTGGCCACACACAAGCGAAGCGGGCAGGCCCCATTCGAAGTCGCCGTCACAGCCCCAGCCACAGCCCCAGCCACAGCCTCAGCTGCAGTTGCAGTTCCAGCTAGTTGTGTCCTACTCCTATTGCATGTGGCTGCCACAGATCGTTGCCTGCCACTGTGAGTGTGTATGTGTGTGTGTGTGACTAGCCTGCTGCCTGCTGCCTGCTGCCTGGCGGCCTGTTGCCTGGTTCAATGAACTGCCGTCACCTCTGGACGCTGCGCTGCAACTGCGCCGCGCACAATCCTTTTTCTTAATACCCTTCACTTAGGGCATTACGAATTTGTCACACAGTGGGGACGCTCTAGGTCGAATGAGTCAATGTATGCTTAGGCAGAACAATCAATCTTGATAATGAGCAATGATGATGCTAATGAACTGGTAATGAGCAATGATAATGCTAATGACCATGGTAATTATATGGGGGATGATCCACAAAAATGACAACGAAGGCGGAAATGATAATTACTAATGATCATTATAATGCCAATGTAATTGACAATAATAATTTTAATAAAAATGAAATTTATATTGTTAATGAATATTTTAATAATTGTAATAATAACAAGGATAATAATAATAATAATAATAATAATAATAGTAATAATAATAATAACATTAATAATAATAATAATAATAATAATAATAATAATAATAATAATAATAATAATAATACTAATAATAATAATAATACTAATAATAATAATAATAATAATGACAATGACAATAATAATAATAATCAAAATATACTGATAAAAATATTGATCTAATCTATCAAAAATAATGATGATGAATATGAAAGATTGAATAATTATGATAATGACTAATGACAAATGTCTAACAATAAGAAATATGTATAAATATATATAACCAATAAGAAATATATTTAAATTGATCCATGAAAAATTAATGATGATAATGTCATTACTAATATAAATTATAATGTATTAACAATGATGAAAAATATAATAAAATTTATTAATCGAAAATGCTAAAGACGCTGAATTCTGATAATAATAATAATAATAATGCGGACAGTGATAATGATAATAAACTTAAGAGATGGCAATGATGATAATTTCTTATTATTTCTATATGATGTGCCTGATAAGTGTATTTGTTGTTCGACTAGCTCAATTCAATAATGTTTTCTTGTTTTTCTTCGGATTTTTCTTGGTTCACCCTTCACTTGATCTCTTGTGACTTCTCCTGCCGCTTGCCGCTGGCTGCTCGTCGTTTGCTGCCTGCCTCTAAGGAGCTGTGCAGGAGTTGATTTCAAGGGTTTCAGTTTATTTCGAGATGTTGCCGTTGCCGTTGCCGTTGCCGTTGCCGCTGCTGTTGTTGCTTTTATTGTTGTTGTCTGGGGGCTTTGGATTTCACTTGGCGTTGGCTTCGTGTGGGGAAATGTAAACATTTCATCGTCGTCATCATAATCGCAGCTCGCCAGGCTGGTTTATTTTCTTGTATGTATGTGTGTGTGTGTGTGTTTGTATCTTTGCCTTTGCTCTTTGCTTGCCCCGGCCGCCCCCCACTCCTGTGCACCCCCTCCGCTCTTGCCTTCCCTGCCGACTCGGTGCGCGTATCCCTTTATTTTTTCGCTGGAATGCGCTGATTGTTTACTCAAATAAGTATTTGATCTTCTGTTCACTTTTTTGTCACTGTTGATTTTTGTTCCTCTTTTTCTTCTTCTTCTTCTTCATTTTTGTTGATCGCTTTGCATTTGTGTTTATCTTGAAGGATTTTCAAGGAATCAAAAGATTCGCTGATCGTGTTTTTTACATTTTTAGATAGAGAACTCTACTCAAGTTGAGAAAGGATGACTCAAAAGATGCAGATATTTTATGATCATTATAATGTATTGTATATATATATATGTCTCAAACTGATCTTGATCTTTACAAATTGATTTTGAATACTGAATTTTTTTATAATTTATATCTAGACATATAACTGTATTTCTTAATTTCTAGAGATAGTATGGAATATTATTATGATCTCTGATCTATAAGAATGACTTGCTGAACTGAGCTTCTATGATCACAGCTAACCAGGCTTCATAGGGTAAACATAATATCAAATTTTCTCTAAGTGATCTAACGCGCTCTGCCCTCTGGGAGCAGGTACAGTCAGCACTGCAAATGCTACAAGTACAAAGGATCGAAGGCAACGACAAGTTGGAAAGACCACGAAGAGCGTAAGAGGCACTGGCAGGGGGAGGAGGGGAAGATGAAACGGAAGACAGAGTCTAGTAAACAAAGTAAGGCAAACCAAGTGCGCGGCACAGCAAACAAATCAGGAACAGAGGCGGGGGTAGCTGGACTGGGCTGTGTAGGGGGTAGGGGCAGTAGTTTGCTGGCTGCGTGGGGGCCTGGACCTTGAGTCGCTGGCTGACTGGCTGGCTGGCTGGCTGCCTGCCTGGCTGACTGGCTTAAGCGAGCCTGATTCTGTTGCGCATATCCTCCACGCACGTACACGTCTTGGGCGATTATTCATGACTTTATGGACCTGGGTAGAAGGACATTAAAATTGTTTTTACGCCAACTCATTCGCTGGGCCAGAGGATCAAACTGGTTCTGCTTTGTATGCCACTCACACAGTCGCCCGTGGCCTGTCGGCTGTCGCCTGTTTGCCAGTTCCAGTCAGAAAGTCAGGGGCCGCTCCTTGGGACTTGGAATCTGGCGAAACCAGTTTTGTGGTCTCCTCTACCTGTTGCCTGTTGCCTGGTCGTTGCCTGTTGCAGTGCGGCTCCCACGAAAAAAGGGATACTTGTGAGCAAACACACACACACACACGCACACACACACACACCTGCATGGCAAGACGAAGCCTTGTTTATCCAATTTTTATGTGTGTTTACCTTTGCACAATCCTTTCGTCCTCGCCATCATCTCCTGATTGCTTTACTTCACTTTTTATACGTTACTTTTCTTCATTTCGTTTTACTTCTCGGTCCGTGATCTCCTTTCTTGGGTCGCGTACAGTTGCGATGTGGCCTGAAAAACACTTGACTGGATTTGTGGACTTTCAAAATACAGAAAGAAAACATAATAAAAACTTTGTGCATTTCAGGCTGTAGCAAACAGGTCTGCGAAAGGTTGTATCTTAAAGAGCAAACTTAAACTAAGAAATTCTTTTCAGGGTCAAACTTAAACTTAACCTCCGCTTTGGAATCCCTAAAACTGAGCTCATAATGGCAGTTCCCTTAGCAATGGGTTTTTCTTGTCGAATCCTCACAGTTTTAGCATCTATATATATATATATATATAATACTGAATATATAATATATAGACTATATAAATATATTAAAGTCTTCATTGCCATTGATATTAATATAGTTAATATTTTTATCAAATTGAAATTTTGTATTTATATAATTTAAAGCATTCATTTAATGTATTTATTTTTCTGTAAATTATATATTTTTGGACTACCTAAAATTTTTAGTTTTTAAATTTAAGAAATATTGAACATTTTTGAACTAATTTAAAATAAAAAATATTTTATAATTTATGACATTTTGTCTATAAGAAATAATAATAGGTAAACATTTTTTATTGATAATTGTTTTAAAGAAAAATAATTCTTTAGAATTATAAATTATTTGAAATATTTAAATTCATTATAATAATGAAAAATACTTTACTTCAATAATAATATAAATATTTTATAATATATGTTTACATATACATACATATATTATAATTTCGTATATATATTTTAAAAATAATTATAAAATATCTATATTATACATTTTGGATTATATAATAATATATTATATATATTTTATATATATATATATATATATATATATATATATATATATATATATATTTATAATATAAACATTATAAACAATTAAACATTTACGCGCATTTTTACATACATGAATTTTGTTCACATATTTAAGATCAACATTTTTGTTGCCTTGAAAATATTTATTGCTATAAACTTGTCATTGATTTATCATTAAATTATATAATATAATAAAATTTATGTTTTATTTACTTTTACATATTGTTTTTACCTGAAGCCTTTTAGTGGGTTACGTCTTATCTGCGTCAGGATAGATTAGCTCTTAAGTGCATGAGTGAAGAAATTTGTCAACTTTGTTTGCCTGAACTCAACTTTGTGTTGAGCATATTAAGTTGATGTCTGTGTGTGTGTGTGTGAGTGAGTGTGTGTAACTACCTCAAATGGCTTCTGCTCTGCTGCTGCTGTCGTTTGCTAAGCCAAGCAAATGGCAGTGGGTCCAGCTGTGGATCCGCAGCCCACAAAGCAAAGCCCTCGAACGGCATTTGCTTAGAGAAAGGCACTTGAGCTGAACATCTACAGCTTGCCTTAAGTCTGTGTGTGAATGTGTGTGCATACCCTGTAGAAAAACCGGAGTATTATGATTATATGTTATGTAGAGAAATTGTAGTAAAAGGCAGCCAGTTGGAGTCACTTATGAGTGGCTTTATGTTAGCTAAAAGGCTGTTTAAATTACAGGGTAACTGCAAGTCGATCATTATTGCCTTACCGCATTTTGACTTGTTGTTTTTTATTGTTATGGAAAATAGTGCGCAAACGCAAATGCGAAGCAACAAAAAGGCAACGGCAGGGCAAAAGAAAATCCGCATGCACAACGAGAGCAGCAGCGACGACAGCGCAGGAAAAGAGCAGAAAAAGGGCGAACAAAAATGCTGGAAAATATTGTGTGAAAAGTCAGCGTGTGTGTGTGTGTGTGTGTGTGTTTGTGTGTGTGTGAGGCAAGTTGAATGCCCTGCTTATGCCTGTGCTAACGTCTGTAGCCCCAGTTTCGCCGCAGCAATTGCTCGTGTAATGAAGGGTTCGGCCAGCTCCACGCCTGCCCAGCCAAGTGACACAGAGCCTACAATGAGGGGGCTCGAACCGAGCTGAGGTGGTGGTGCAGGCATCATGGTGGTTCACCTGTTGCTGCTGCCGTTGCTGCTGGTAGTTCTCAGGATGCCGGCAACAATTGGTTGGCGGGTCAGCGCCTGGGAAAGCACTTAAATGGTTTTTCATGCTAAGCCCAGCTTTCCCAAGGAAATTGTTTGGCTTTCGGCTAAGCCAGTTGGGCGAACGAAGCGCTGCCAAAGTGTTGGGGCTGCGGGGCAGCTGGTGGAGTGCGCTGCAGCACCGCAGGAAGCCGCAACCACCACCGTATACGTAATTTTGTGGCGACCAAGAAGGAATCGCAACCACAAGCGCCCCGACCTCGATCTAAGCCTCATTTGCGATCCGCATTGGCATCTGGCAAATCGGCTGCAAAATTGCTGAAGGAAACGCACGAGTGCCAAAGGAGAGAGCCGCAATCGCTGTCGCCGTCGCGGTCGCGGTCGCGGTTGCCGTTGCAGCCGCATTTGTCTGTGCCCTACTCTCTTTTGGTTCATTCAACTTCGAGCAGCGAACGGACTGCAGTCGTAGCTCCAAGCTTTACTATTACACTGCTAGAAATTGCACGAACATATCTAAGACGAGTCTAAGGCCAGTTTCATGTTTTAACTAAGGATTTATTTCACGTGTATTTCTTGCTGCATTTACATTTAGGCGGAGATCTAGCTGATGGCTATTAAAGAGCTATTTGAAATTTTATTTAGATATTTGTATGATATATTTTAGATACATTTTAGATACATTTTAGATACATTTTAGATACATTTTTAATTTATTTATGATCTATGTTAGACATATTATAGATCTATTTTAGATCTACTTTAGAACTTTTTTGGATATATCTATTTTGATACATTTTAGATATATTATAAATATAATAATAATAATAATAAAAAAAAAAAAAAAAAAAAAAAAAATAATAATAATAATAATAATAATAATAATAATAATAATAATAATGATAATAATAATAAAAATAATATTAATAATATTAATAATATTAATAATATTAATAATATTAATAATATTAATAATATTAATAATATTAATATTAATATTAATATTAACAATAGTAAATAGTATCTTCAATGAATATATTTAAGACCTATTGAATATATTTCTAAGATTTGTTTTACATAAATGTAAGATTTCATTTAGATCTATACAAAATCTATTTTAAATCTATTAATGATCATTTGAAGATCTACCTTAGATATATTAATATTTTTGTAGATTTATTGATTTTTTTTCGATCTATTGGTATTTTTTAGATCTATTAATCTATTAATTTTTAGATCTATCTAGGTATATTTACATATTTCTTACTTTTATTTTGGATTTTCCACATAATTTAAATATTTTATATATTTATTATTTATTCTAGTTCGATCTGATTTATTCAATAACTAAGATACTTATTTAAAATAGATCTAAAATGAATCTTAGTTATAGAATATATAGAATATAGAATATATAGAATATATTATAGAATAGCACAGATCGAACTAGAAGAAATAAATATATAATAACAGATCTTAATCTGTTCTATTATATATATTTATATATATATATATCTATCTATATATCTATATCTATTTTAGATCTTTCATTCAACACATTTTAGATCTATTTACGTACATAGACATATTTAAGAATATATTCTAAATTCTATTTGGCAATCTAATTTATTTATAGTCAAGTTTCGCGCAGTGTAGTTAGCGTAGCTGACTAGCCTAGCTGGATAGCTGCTTGGATGGATAGTTAGTTGGCTGGATGGATGGATGGATGGATGGATGGATGGATAGACGGATGGTTGGTGAGTTGGTTGGCTGCTTTGGCTGTTTAGGCGCTCGCTGCTTGGCTGACTGCAGCTGGCTGCGCAGTTGGTGTGGCGATGTCTAATGCCTTAGCCAGCAGCTGGTGGCTGTTGCCAACTGGGAGGTATGGCCACACCGAGACGGGAGAGATCGAGAATGAGAAGGATGGCCGGGATTGCAGCAGTTGCTGCCAATTGGAAGCGGTGCATTGGCCCGGTTTTGCCATGGCAGCAACTTCAAATTGCAACAGCAACAGCAACAGTTGCTGCCGTTGCGGCAACAGCATGTTTTACAAATGGATTTCATGTTCAGTGCGTTATGTTTCTTGGAAAGGATTGCTCTGCTTGGCTTGTCATGGCCATGTCTGGCCTTAAATACAACAACAACAGCAACAGCAGCAGCAGCAGCAGCAGCAAAAAATCGCGTCGTAAACATGAAACATTCAAATGCACAAATGCGGCTCAGGAAGCGTGCAGCTCGCTTGGCCTCAGCTTATTTGGTAGCTGCCACAAGTGGCGGCAACAAGCAAGCCGAGACGATCCTGCCACCGCCAAACACCACCTTGGTGGTCAGCTCAACATCGGGTCAATTGTCAAAGTCATAAAAACTGTTAACAGAAGTGCTATCGCTTCTTCTTTTTTGCTCTCCTGCTCCTTTGACTCCTGAACGAGAGCGAGAGAGAGAGAGAGAAAGAGAGAGAGAGATATATGCGTATATAAAACGCAATCAAAATACATTTTTGTTTTTATTACGTTTCCCACAAATGTTTTATGTGCAGGAAACTGAGTCGGGTTAATTAGCTGGACCTCAACCTTTCGCTGAGAAAATTTCAAAGGAAAATGTTGTCGAAATGCAAGTTGATGCAAGCGATAAGCATCGACAGTAGCAGCAGCAGCAGCAGCAGCAGCAACAGGCAGCAGCTTAAAATGAAAAATAAAACAAAATTGATATAAATTTTAGCTGAAATTTCATTAATTCTTGACTCGGCACAAAACTTGGCCAGAGACCATAAAATATTCAAATATCGCGTAAGGCCTCATATATATATATATATATATATATATATATATATATATATATATATATATATATATATATATACAGATATAAATTAAAAAGAATTGCAATAAAAAATTCAACTCCCGTTTCAACGTGCGCACACGAACACAGACACACACTCATATATATACATATATATTTATATATATATATATATGTGCTTGCAAGGATTGATCGCCTCCTCGAATGACATATTATTTAGCAAATTGAAAAGCCGCAAAAAGAGAAACAACTCAAGGCGCTTTGTGTCTTAAATTTCAACTATCAAATACCCTATAGCTGAGAGCTATTCAAATAAAGACATTTACATATATAATATATATATAATAATATAAATATAGAAGAGTTTCGAAATAAGATTTTTTTATTTATTTTATTATTTTATTTATTTATTTATACTATATATTTATATCATATATTAAAATAATGAAATGAAATTATAATTTTGTTTACATTAAGCAATTATTAATGTACAGAGCAGCAGCTGGAATTGGGTCTGTGTAGGCAGGAGTGAATTTCTACTTATGATCGTTCTGCCTTTAAACACTCTCACTTAATATGCTTGATCTCGGTCTGCTCTTTCTCAGGTCGGCGCTTTATGTCGATGTCTGATATTACAAGTAGTACGAAAATTAATGAATTTGATGCAGTGAACAAGTACTTGGGCTGGAGTTCTAAAGTTGATTATATTCTGTATACAGTTTGGCTTGAAGGCGAAGAATTTTCATAAGATATAAAATTATTCCGACTTCAACTTTACTATATAGTTATACTGTACTTATACTGTCTACCCTGCTATATTATTTATTTATATTATTTTATAATTAGAAATACATATTATAGACAATCTATCTAGAATAGAAAAGATTCTATATATGCCAAAATTTGTTATGAGTCTTAGCTCTTTCTAGCTTGAATATTAAATAAGAAAAATTATATTATAGTATAGTATTAAGCTTTATTTAATTTTAAGAGACAATTATTACATTTTATATACCTAATAAGAATTTACAGCTTAAATGCTTCCAGATAAATTCAAAATAATATTTGATTTGGCAAACAGCAAATATTATTCAAATTCCCTAATTTAGATATATATTAACAAATTTCTATAAGCTCAGCAGCTTTATTATATTATATCATACTAAGCATCGATCTCGCTTGCTCGTTTGCTCTTAAATTTATATACTTGATGTATTAGTAAAAATATACATAGATATAAATTTTAAAGCTGAGCAAACGAGCTGATTTAGATGTTTATCGTTCTTCCTCTCATTAGATGTTAATGACGCTAATCTGTATATAATTTAATACATATCCTTTATATACAGTTTTATGTTAATTATACATTATAATTAATATATACATTATAATATAATATTATACATTTTAATATTATAGCATTGCAAGCTCATATACCCGCTTTAAGCCACTAGTAACTAAGTGCGGGGTATGCATAAAAAAGTTTTACGGGCTGTGCAGTTCGCACGTTACAATTACGGCGAGTCGTCTGTCGCCTACCCTTTCAGCAGCAGAAGAGAGAGCGAGAGAGAGAGAGAGGGAGAGAGAGAGAGAGAGAGAGGGCGCAGAAGAATTGTAGGGCTTGCTTTTTGGGTTGGGCTCCGCCTTGCTACACACTTTGGAATGCAAATCAATGGCCCCAGCTCCGGCTGTATCCCAGGCACAAGCAACGGCCATGGCGAAGGCGAAGGCAAAGGCAAAGGCAAAGGCGAAGGCGATAAAAGTATCCTCTGACTCTCGAGGCTGGCATGAAAAATAAATAACTTTTGCAGATCCCCCTAACAAAAGCGATGGCAAAACCTATAGCTGCGCATTTGTATCTGTATCTGTGACTGAGTCTCTGTATCTGCAGCTGTGGATTCGTATCTGAATATTCCTTTTTGCTTACGCATCTGTATCTGTGGGGTATCTAAATATGTATAGATGAATCTGTATCTGAATCTTTAATTAATCAGGTATTTATCTGTGTATGTATATATATATGTATATATATGTATATATATATATGTATCTGTATCTGTATCTGAGTTATTATGTATATATTTATATTTGCATAAAAGTATCTGCAGCAGTGAAATGTTACATGAATTTTTGTAAATGTATCTAAGAATCTTAAGATATATATATATATATATATCTTAAGATATATATATATATATATATATTTATGTATCTGCAACTTCGCCAATGTATCTATTATATCTTTATTTTTGTATCTGCATCTTTGCATTTGTATCTATAGCTCTTTATATTTCCTTTACTGTCTGTAGCTTTGCATTTGTATCTGTATCTGTGCTTGGCCACACTTGGCTGAGTCTGCGGCCTTCTTAGTGCTGCACCCTGTGGCGGCGAGCCAATTGTTTGCAGCACGTCCTCGACACACACACATACACATGCACATGCACATGCACACACACACCACAAGAATGTATTTATACATCGCATATTTGATCGCTGCTGAGTGCTTGAGATTTCATATGAGCGCAGCCCCAGCGCCAAGTCGCCCCAGCCTCATATTTGCCAGGCAACTGGCGACCCCTTCGGCTCCTGCGCCTGTCCCTGCCTTGTCCCTAAGTCCCTATGCCCTATGCCCACGACTCTGCGCAAAAGATAATGAAAGTCAATGTCTGCGCAAGGGTACAGGATATGCTGTGTGCCAAGCATATACACATTGACTGCGTCTTTCGCTTGTTTGCCCAGCTCTGCACAGTGCCCGCTCTTTGTTTTCAAGTGCTCCGCCCCGTCCCTCTGAAATAAAAGGGAAGACGACCAGTTTTTTTTTTTTTTTTGGGGTAATCGGGCAATTTGGTTTATCTTTCCCAAAGTAATTCTTTCACATAGACGCAGCCTTGCGAGGGCAACTGTTCAGAGTTCAGAAATCATGACATAAGACTAGATGTAGTTATGGGTTCAGCCGCTGTTGATCTATAAATACGTCGCTTGACATAGAACTTAGATTTGAGTTGACTGAAGTTAGCCAAAAATTTGTATTCGATTTTCGGAACCAGTTTCCAACAAATGTTAGAAAACCTCGCCGTATTTGAGGTCCTCAGCTTGAAGAGCAACAATTGTGGACTCTGTAATTACGCAAAGCATTTGGGTCACGTAAGAAAGGACAAAAACGAAGTTGATTGAGGATCGTCTTGAGAAATCAACCAACAAATATGACGAAACATGACGAATCAACGTTGTTTC
Source organism: Drosophila mettleri (assembly GCA_035047625.1). Taxonomy (NCBI): domain Eukaryota; kingdom Metazoa; phylum Arthropoda; class Insecta; order Diptera; family Drosophilidae; genus Drosophila; species Drosophila mettleri. The sequence goes on from JAWNPI010000056.1 coordinate 1,729,735, forward strand.
TTCGTGCGTTACAAACCCGTTCAAATATTTGCTTGTAACGATGGCCAGGTGTTTGTGTCAATATGGCAATCTATTTGAAGAGGATCGAGCATCGAGTGTACACAAGTCGAGGATCCACGTTCCCAGCAGACTTGAGAAACTGATTGCGTGTAAATAGTGCTGCGGACGAGGGATCAAGCAGCGTTGGGGGTTGGAATTATTGAGCAGCCCCTGCCGAGATACATAAATATCAAATTGTAGCTAAATCCTGCCACAAGGATCGCTGCGGACGGGCAACGTGGGAGAATGATTGAAGCAAAAGAAACAACGAAAAGTGGACCCGAGGCTAATGCTGTACGTGTGTATGTGTGTGTGTATCGGTGTTTGACAGGCCTGAAATGAGCAAAGAGTTGAGTCGAAATGAAGCGCAGCTAAAGGATATGCGACGTCAAGGTACATTAAGTAGCTCCAAGCCATTAAAAATCGAAAAATCAGTTAGCAAATCGAGTTCATGCGGCAACTTGCCAATGCCCTGTAACCAGTAAACAGAAAATGGAAGATTTTATAAGCCTCGACTGTTAATGATCTAGCAGAAGGCAAGTAAGAAATTAGCTGGGCATGCTCTCAGCTGTACATTTCAGTCTGCTTTAGGTTAGTCGATAGTTATCGATTTCATGTTAGTGATGAGATGGAGATGATAAAAAGACATAAATCTAGTTACGGGTAAAGTTTAGCATTCTATGCCCGACCAGCTTAATAAATATGCATATATCGATTTAATTATGAAATATTGAAAGAAAATTCATTTCGAATGAAATTAAATTGATTTTAGTAATTTACTAATATAAATATTTGGAAGAGCGATGATACAATACTTTATGTTGGTAAATCAATAATTATCAATTTTGTTTACTGGCTAAAATATATAAAAATAAACTTTAAATTTGTTGGTAAATGAAATACTAGTACAAGCCTACAAGATTTCCTATCGATTTCAGAAATACAATATCAATCGATATCATCTTGGACACAGGCATTTATCAATATCAGCTTGATCTATCATTAATTGATTGGGCAACAGCTTTAGCCAGCAGAGCCAACTGCTTGAGTATATCAATTTGGCTAACTGCTGATCATGCCGATTGGCCATATACTTATAATTGATTGACTCGTAACTGGCTCGACTTAAGTATACCCGCATATTAGGCCAGTTTGATTGGGTCAAGGGTATCGCAAGTTGAATCACACACAAAATGAAATCTTAAAATTGCGTTCACATGCGCGGCTCCTGGTTATTTCAACGGGCCAAAAGGAGATCATGGGAAACTTCGAGTTTGGCTAACGAAACCAGTTGACTGTGTCTTGATTTGCCCGTCGAGGGGTGAAAGTTGCAGCTTGTTGGCCCTAATTATGACAGCGTGACGGCGGCGAGCAAACAGGATAACGAGCTGTGTGTTGCCTCGCAGGTGCCGCTGATATTTCCAATTTCAATTTTCACAGGATAATCGCTGGGGTGAACGGAGTGAGGTCAAGGCGCGTGAAAATTATGCACGCTTCTTAATTGGAGGCAGCGCAGCCTAGGCAACCGAGCTTGAGAATTTTATGATAATTAAATGGTCCTTAAGATCTGGCTACTGGTCAGTGCATGTGCTGTGCATTCGGTTCACACGCCCTGCCAGCAGGTAAAGGTACAGGTACGAGTACAGTCGGTGCCATGGTTTCCATAGTGCCGCGTCACATCCGATCATAAAAAGGGGCCACAGCACACAATGCTTCCGGATTTAAAGCCCGAAAAACGTCATTAGCAAAGTTAGAAGAGAAGTTGAAAAACATTAGAGAGATTGTATAGCTAGTGTGTGTGCCAGTGTGTGTGCCAGTGTGTGTGCCAGTGTGTGTCTGTGCAGCGCATCGGAAGTTCCCACAAGCCAAGCAATTATGACGCAACATAATTTTTGGTCAAGTCTTGGCCTGATGAAAATGATCCGCTGTGATGACAAAAACCAAAATGCCTGGCGGCTGGCTGCTCACAGCTGCTAATTAAAAAGGAATTTCTGTCTCTGAATCATGCACTCTTTGCCAATCGCTGAGCGGGTATATTAGTGCGCCTATTAATTAGTAATTTCAATAGAATTAAAATATTAAAATTTCTAACAATTTGTAAAGTTTAATTTCGATTCAAAGTTTATGCACATGTTTGCTTATACACTGTTTGTAAATTGGGGTATATTAGCTTGACTAGCTGTTAATCTAAGCTTGAGAAAAAAAAAAATTAAATTAATTCCATAAATTGTATAAAATAAAAACTCATATGTGTGAAGTAATTTCTGTGATACTCTGTGTTTGAATGCAGGTAAAGGGTATATTGGTTCAGTATCAAAATTAAATTTGTTGTTGTCACTCCCAGTCTTTTCTGTACAGGGTATCGTACAGTTGGTCTTGCCTAGCTACTCTTTCTCTTTTTCTGTTTTTTTTTTACAAGCAATTAGACATGTCAAGGTGGGCTTTGGGGCGGGGGCAGGTATGGCAGGCAGTTACAGCAATCAGGAGAGTGCTAATTTAGTAATCACAAGTCACAGGCCGTGGCGCAGCGCAGCTCCAACCGGTTGTTAGATCCTCAAAAACTAGAAGATCTTTGTCGCTAGTCGGCCCCCTTCCCCTTACCCTTCCCCGTTCCCCTTTCCCCGTTCCCCTTTCCCACTCACACTGCCCACCATCCCCATGTCTGTTCGTTCTTTTCTTTGCTCACTTTTTATTGTGTTGTCTCTAACGGGTCGCAAGGTGTGAAATATCTGTTGCTGTTGTTCAGCCTCGTCTTCGACTTCGTCTTCAAACTCTGCTGCTGTTGAATCAGGTGCCGTTTGCTTCAGCTGCGGCGCTGCTTGACGTCGTGAGCACACAATAACACGGATCCTCCCCCTGCCAAAAAAAAGACTAGGCACACACATGAGTCGATAATTTAGAAATCTTTACAATATTATTTTCAACACAAAGATTGATAGAGAGAGAGAGAGACGGAAGGTGAGGGAGAGGGAGTCCAAAGCTAACAGCGAAACCCTTCGTCTAGCTGGGATATACTCATCCATCTTGAACTTTGTGTCTTTTATCTGTGGCATTCTTGAGATTCTCTTGTTCTTTTCCTGCCTTCTTGTGCCATTTGTCCAACTCAGTTGCTAGAAATTCATTCGAGTATTGTCAGAGGAATGCCAAAGTTAATATAGATATTTTTAATATATTATAAATCTAATATAGAAATAAAGTATGTTTGAGATCAAGCAATTGAAATTAGAAATTTCTAAAATAAATTCTAGGATATTAAGCAACATATTTGTTCTTTCTTATAAAATTTGATAAATGGAGCGCATCAAGTGAATATGATAATTTTATATTAGAGCCTTGCCTAAATAAATTAGATTAGAGTAAATAAAACATGAATATTCCAGGCTATGGAATACCCTCTAAATGCAGTCCTCAACTAATTTACAACACGTGCAGTCGGACCTCAGGTCGCTGACCGCAGTCGACGTCGCCCTAGGCAGCAACCCAGATTGACAAACGAGATTCAAAGCGATCGCATAGCCAAAGAAGAGGAAGAGGCAGAAGCAGGAGAAGAAGAAGATGTAACAGCGACAGCAGAAGGTAAGGGAAAGCAGCGAAGCGTAAAGTTAAGGACAGAGACGAGGCAGGGTGAGCCTAGAGGAGCCTGCGATAGACAAAGTAGCCACAAATGGAAAACAAAATACAAAGAAAGAAGCAAGAGAGCGAGTGAGCAGAGAGAGAGCAAGAGCAGAGGGAGAGGGTGAGGACAGAGTAAACATAAAGTCATAAATAATATTGTTTACACAAATGGTTCACGTAGGCGGCGACCAGGTTCGTAACTCCTGAGACTCCCGAAAAAAGAAGAAAATTTTGTTTTTGTTTTGGGTTTTTATTTTTGGGTCAATGGCTGTAGATCCTCCACGCACTCACACTCATACGCACACGCGCACACACGCACACGCACACACACACACACACGTGCGCAAGTGTATGCGGCGAGCTAAAAATAAAGATGAGCTCAAGTTTTGTTGATTACGAGAAAAGTTATAAAGTTTCAGGCTCAAGCATAATTTCCAGCTAACCCTATAAAATGAGACAGCGCTGTGCGTGTGTAACGGGCGCGGAGCTGGCGGTGTAAAAGGGGAGCAACAGGCTTTCAGCCACTCAGTTCACATAAAAAAAAAACCAACAACAACAACAGCAAATACAACAGGTAGAAATCAAATAGAAAATGGAATAGACAAAAGGCAAATGGAGGAAGTGGCAGAGCTAGCTGGCAGCGACAGCGGCAGCGGCAGCATAAACAACGGACACCATCAGCACCAAACCACCGGCACGTAGCCACACACACACACACACACATACAAGTACTCGCATACACACACACATACTTACACGCAACTAAGTTTGTCTATCTGTAAAGGCATTTCGAGTTTCATTTTATGTTTTGACCCCTTTTAAGTTCAAGAACCCTTTTCCTCACAACCTCGCACACATACAGCCACGCACACACACACACTCACACAGTTGTGCGCGCAGTCAACAGCAGCACAGCATACACGCTCGCTCACAGCTCTTGAGCGTCAACTGAGCGCGCGCGAGCGACTCGTTAGAGATTTATAATGCAGCTACATATGTGCGCCAACAGCCAACAGCCAGCCAAGCCTCTCGGCGTCGCTACGCTCTTTGCTTTATGCGGGCCACACCAATACCATTTCAGCTGCGCTGCTGCGGCGCAGTCACTGGCAAGCCTTGAGAGCAAGTCTACACAGCGCAAAGCTTAGCTCAGCGCAGTTCAGCCCTGCGCTGTGTGACTCTTGTGTAGAGTTGGAGAGCGCTGCCGCTGTCTGTGGCTTGTTATTGTTTTGGCAGTTGCTCTTCATATTCGTTGCCGTTGCTGTTGTTGCTGTTGGTTTTTCGGGGTGTTGTAGAATGCCAAGTCACATTTATTTCAGCTTCGTTTTCAATAATGGGCGCAACAAGTGTATTTCGTTTTTATACCCTGAATCCATTGAAAATGGAAATTTCAGGGTATAATGTTTTTGTGCAAATGTATGTAACAGGCAGAAGGAGGCGTGCCACACCCCATAAAGTATATATATTCTTGATCAGCTCGATGAGCTGAGTTGAACTAGCCCTGTCCGTCTGTCCGTCCGTCCGTCCGTCCGTCCGTGTAAACACCTGGATTTCTGCAACCACAAAAGCTAGAGACTTCAAATAAAAAGCAAAATGCTCGATAATACCATACGCTGTACGAGTTTATTTTTTTTTTTCGATAACTCGTCCCATTTCTTTTTTATCGATAACTATCGAAAATATCGCTTTGTTTTTGAGGTCTGGCGTGCACACCGTTAAAGATAGAATCGTGCACTAAGTTGTGTTTGATTGCTATATTGAATCCGCACATTTTGTCATTTTTGGATTTTTGATGCCACGCCCCTTTCGCCCACAATTTAACAAAAACGATAACTCACGTATATCAAATACTAGAGACTTGAAATTTGGCAGCTAGGTACATTTAGATGTCATAATCATTCCCCGAAAATTTCATTAAGAACGTATGTCGAGAAAAAAAGTTATTAAACAATAAATTTTCCATAGCACAGCCTCTGCTGCAGCCGCAAAACTGCGCAGTGAGCATATTACGTGCATGCATATGTTTGTGTGTGTGTGTGTGTGCATGTGTTGGTTACTATTAATGAATAAATGAAACTTTTTATGATTGGTATTACAGCTCAATGGATTCAGGGTATCTCTTAGTCGAGCAGTCTCGACTAGAGTTTCGTTACTTGTTGTTTCTCTTTTATTTTGTTTTTTTTTTTTTTTTTTTTTTTTTCTGATTTATGCGCTTGCTGCTGCGATTCTGCTTCGAATTATTAATTGATTGATGATAACTAATTATGTTAATTGGATAATGAAATGAAATGTGTCAAGCCAAAGTCGGTGGCTTCATTTCATTCAGGTTGAGACAGTTGTTGAAAGCTTTACTTTACACTGTCACTTTACAGAGGAAAAAGCTTGAAACTTTCAAAGGGGTATATAGGGGTGGGTGCGTTACTAGTTAATAGAAAAGCTTCCCTGCTGCTGCGACTGTTGATATCATCAGCTATGTACATATGTATGTATATGTACGTATGTATGTGTATGTATGTATGCATAAAGCTTCTTATCTGCGGGCGCAGCACATCGTGTCTATCGCGTTTCTAATGAACAGTTACATCCTCCGCAAGACGAAATCAACAGCTGAAAAAGCCGTTCATGGTCATTGTGCCATAAATGGCAACGAAACGAAATTGAAATTAAGCAAATGAGTGGGAACACAGACGCGACAAAGGAAAAACAAAACTAACAACGAACAACAATAACAAAGAGCAACTCGAAAACAAGTCGTCAAAGTCCAAGTCAGAGATGCTGCTGCTACCGCTGCCGCTGCCGCTGCCGCCGCCGCCGCCGCTGCTGCTGCTGTCTTGTCTAGCTGGCGTTGAAGGCGGATGCGCACCTACAAACCAAATGAGGAAGAGGAGCAGCAGCAGACGCCGTGAGCTATAGCGGATGCTATGGCAAAGCTTTGAGCTTCAACTGGGCCAAAACTAACAAGAATATTGCACTCAAGCTTAACCGACTGCGCGATGCTCGATTCAGATGCATTTACTGCCAGTGGGCGTGGCACCTAATATAAAATGACTAAATTTGTATATTGCAAATCTCTGGAATTAGCATAAAGCAAAAGTTGTTTTTCAGTATTATTCAATATGTTAAGGAAAGCCAATATGCCCTTTTGGAGCGCGTGCTCCACTGACTAACCGCCTGTCTGCTGGTCTGCTCGTGGCAGGTTCTCGAAGGCCTTGTATTTGTGGCGGCTGCTGGTGGCCAGTCGCATTGGTCATTGGGCATTGGGCCACATGTCCCACGCGTTAATTTACATATCAAGCTCCAGCTAACGGTACATTTTTACGCAATCCCCAAAAAAATAAAGCAGAAGAATGCAACGTCAATAACGACGACGACGGCGACGAAAGCGGCAATGGCAAAAGGGAGAGAAAGGCTTTCTTTCTTTTAGCTTGAACGTCGTCGAATCATAAAAATACAAAATAAAGAAATGGGCGACGCTTTTAACATAAAAATTCACACACACACACACACACACATACACTTACATACATACATGCAAGTGTGCGAGGCAAATACAGTTACAAATACAGTATGAATGAAAGACGCGGACGGACGCAAACGCATGTAAATTGGCGGCCCCATACGAAAGAAGAAAACCCGAAGCAGAAGAAGAAGAGCCGAAGTTACTTTCCACTTTTGGGCTGGCGACGACAAGTCAGGTGGCCCATCGCCAAACGGACTAAACACAGTGAAGCAAATATGTGATTTAATTGCTTGAAACCATAAATTGCTTAACTGAATTTTGGCTTGATCGGACTAAGCTTATTCTTAAAAACCATATATATACATATAAATATACACACACATATACATACACATATACAATATATATGTGCTTGTGTTTGAAGGAAATTTGATAAATGAAAAATAATATTTTATTTATTTCAATAGAGTTTTTTAAATTAAAATTAAATTATAAAACTAAAGTATACATTAAATTCTTAAATTTTTTCTAGCCTAAAATGTAAATATTGTAATTTGATTTAAGAAATTGCAATAATTTATTTTTGAAATATTTTTTAACATTATTTTAATTTTTATAAATATTAAATAACATTTTATTAATTTACTGTAATTTAATTCAACGTATATTAATATTTTTTTAAATTCATCAACATTATTTAAGATAAAAAAAATTAAACATAATTAATAAAATAAAAGTAAATCATTTATTTAAAATTTAACATATGTTAATAATTTTTTTAAGTTCATTAACATTACTTAAAATAAATAAAATTAAACATAATTAAAAAAATAAAAGTAAATCATTTATTTTAAATTTTTTAATATCAAAAGTAAATTAACAAAATATTAAAAGAAACCAAAAAAGGGGCATAAATATAATAATTAAAATTGTATATATAAATATATATCAAATAATATAATTTTAAGCAATTTTATAGTAAATTTATAAAATTATTTTTTAATCCAATGAAATCTTAAGCTGTTCTGGCCTTCTGAGGGATGCAGCTTTTGATAAACTATTAAGTTTGATTTTTATTCTGTACATTTTTTAAATTAATAAATATTTTTGTACATTTCGTATATTTGCCATACGAAGTACCAATGTATGTCAGTTAGCTTTGTTGTGGGCGTGTCTTTATTTATGGCGCTGGACTGTTTGTCAGGCGACAAATTTGAAAATATTTGAAAGCGTTTGGCAGCGGGCGGAGTCCTAAGCTCGAGTTTACTTTGGGGCCAGGCCCTAGGCCACGACGAACAGGTACAGGTTGCAACGCATTTCTTTTATATTTTACTGTTACAATGTCTTGAAAGCCGAGATCTTGCTCCTCTCTTCGGTGCGCCACTCTCCGCGCTCACTCCTCAGTTGGCCCAGTTCAATGACCGTAAACGGACGGCCGGTCCCTCTTTTGTTGTTGTCGCTTCTTTCGCGGTTCTTCCTGACTGCCTTCTTCGCCTGCTGCTTCGTCTAGCTTTCTATTGTCTGATGATTTCCAAAATAAAAAAAAGAAGAAGTCGAAGAAGAAGCAGAGAAAAAAGAAACGCTTGTGGGTTTTAACCCTACAATGGGAATGGGAATTGGGAATGGGAACGGGAACGGGAATGGGAATGGAGAATTGGGTGTGGGGAATGGGAAGCTAGCGCGCTGCCCACATCCACATTCCAACCTGTGTGTGCCACAGTATGTGTGTGTGTGTGTGATAGTTTCTTTAGTATCTCTATGCCTCACTCTCTCCCTCTCTCACTCTCTCACTCTCTCACTCTCTCTATGTCTCTTTCTTTATGTTGCTCTGCGCTGAGGATTAATAATGCGAGTGGGCATTTGATCTATTGACGAGCTGTTGCCGAAAAAGTCCAGAGATTTTGTATTATTTTCTTGTACGCATGGTTCATTGACTCTTACCAGGGACTTTATCAGCTTGTATACCTTAACGTGAGTGTGTGGGCCCCATAGGGTACCCTATGATTAATGGCTTTCTTTTGCATCATCCATGAAATTATATATTTTTGTGGCAATCGTTGAAACGCTTACAAAACTCCAGTTAAACGCAATCTATCATTTATTCCAAATCAAACGAGAGTGAGAAATATGTGGCCCAACTGAGCCTGGAGCTGAATTTATATATTTTGTTTTGACTTCAAACAGCATTCAAGTCGGCTTTAAGCCAACAGCTCAAATCAGTAATTTAAATGTTTTTCTTAAGCTAAAAACAATTAATTAATGCTAAACAAAATCTGAATAGATCTCATGGCAAGGAATAGTAGAAGAAGAATAAAAAGTGTGTTGTCTGAGAGAGTTAGGATATTTGAAAGCGAGAATAATCTTCGCTGGCTACTTATTGTAGTGCATCTCAAGCTACTAGCCAATAGATGGCGCCACTAAAACCTTTTTTGCATTACAAATTCAATAAGATGAGGCCAAGTACATTTCCAAGCTATATAATCTCATATAAATCCAATATTACATAACGGAATTTCATCCACAACTACTCATCAATAGATGGCGCCACACCAAGCTGCATGCTTTTAAAGCTCTGTTTTTTATCATGCTTATGCACTTTGGTTTTTCATGTATTTGTTGCTGTGGGAAAGTGTTTGTCAACAAAGACCCTTGGCCAACTCATTAGCATGTAGCAAGTGCGGAGGGCTATTAAAACAATGCGCTACCCCAATAAAATCAGGTGAAACATTACGCAACAGGTTCGACATGCCAAATAGGCAAATGATTTAGCTGCACACTGTTCTGGCCTGCTATTGTCGCAGTCATGGGAAACTGTCAGCCAGATCACCTACACCAAATGTGCCCTGTCCCCACCCTTTGCGCGCAGTGTAACTGTGTAACTGTAACAGGTTCACTCATAGCGCACCACATACAAAATCCCAGCCCATATTTTGTGTACAAAAATCGTAAGCGTAACGAATGCATTCAAATTATTTTCCTCTTCAATTGAACGAAGTTGAAATACACTTGATGTGGAAGAGATTAAATAGAATATAAATATATATATATATATATATATATATATATATATATATATATATATATATATATATTTATTTATTTATATATATATATATATATATATATATATATATATATATATTTATTTATTTATTTATATATATATTTATTTATTTATATTTTACATATTTTTTCTTTTTGGATCTTATCTCATTGTAAGCCCATTTTGAATGCTATAGATTATAGATAGTCTTAAGATGACATATATGAGTTGAGATAATGGCTTAAAGACAAGAGGTTCATGGTAGTAGGGGCTCATGGATAAACTGGTAAATAGCTTAAAGCTATTAAAATTAATAAAAAAATGTATTTAGTAATTTTTTTAATATAAATAAATTTGTAGGATAGAAATAGGAACAATAGCACAGGATATTCGAGGATCTTCTACATATATGTGTTCATTTTTAAATCTAGCCGTCGAGCTGATGCCGACAGATCAGTTTAATCAGATTTCCTTAATCGATATATATACCTAGTAATACCTTTAAAATCCCTCTACCTGCCATACATGCTGAGCAAAGCATAAGCAGCCTTTGTAATGGTATTAGAAATGAATTTGATTTTCGTCAGCTTTAAAGTTTAGAGAGAGAGAGAGAGAGAGAGAGAGATTGGAAATATTTTTAGGGGATTTTCAGCGACGGCAACAGGCGCAGTCTGTATAGCAAAACATTTGTGGCATTAGTTGACTAATGCTAGGGGCAAGAAGGAATCAATGTAATTATTCACCCCTCGCTCTTGTGTGTGGGCATTTCCGTTTCGCTTTCAGGCCTGGGGTATGTTGAATGCCCGCAGTTCGGTTCGTGGGCTGGACCCTCGCGTTTCGGCTGCGCCCAAGTGTCCGGAAATGAGATGCAAATATTATGTGGGATTCATAACCATGTCCTTGTGAAGCTCACAACAACAAGAACAATAACATCCGTACAACACACCCCGACAAAAAAAAAAAAAAAAAAAAAAAAAAAAAAATTTGTCTTGCCCCTGGACAGCAACAATTAAAACGGTGCATGCGCCGCTGACTTTGACACTGAGGGTTGCCGCATGCCTCATGCCACATGCGCCTCCTCGCATTATTGAAATTTATAAATGAGCTCATCTATTTACCCTATTCTACATATATACATGTATATATATAACTGAAATCGTCCACGCCCTCTAAGAAAATTGTCTTAACGTGCATTTTCCTCGAAGCAAATGTGAAAATTTGCTTGCTTCACTGGTTTTCTACTACGTAATTTACTCCTATGATAACATCTAACCAAAAAGTTATGACAAAATTTTGTTCTTCTTGAAATTTATGCAAACCTTTTCAAGTGTTTTCTTTTTGATCCTGAGAAATTGGTCTATGGCTACTTACTTTTGAGTTCTATACTTGTCCATTATTATTTAAGGTATTCCCAATAATATTCAGAGTTTTCTTCTGATCTGTCATAATATAAGATATCTGGGAATGGATATACAAGATTATAAAAGCTACATAGTCGATTTTATTTTTAGGATCTTCAATCAATCACGAATATTTAATTATGAGATTTATTCGATCTTGTAGAGTTATACGAATAATTTTTGAATAGTTTATTTTAGATAAATTTTGAGTTTATTTTTACTATTGCCTCAAAATATGTTAAATTATGTACTAAATATTTTAAAGAGATTTATTAGCATTTATAATTTTATATATATATATATATATATATATATATTATAATATCCTTAATTACCTTTATTATAATATCTTTAAAGATATAACATTTTTAAAGCCTGCCAAATTTTTTAACTTACTTAATCGAGAGATTAAACATCTAAAGATATTATCGAAAGCTTTTGCTGCACAGTCGCCTAGATGAGATCCAGATTGTGAAACGCTTATTGGGAACATATTTTCGAGCTGATTTGGGTCAAACGAATGCTTGCAATAAGTGCAAACAGATGAGCGCTAGAAGAGATCGCAGCAACCGAACATCACAAAAGATTGAGAATGGAGTCGAGACTGGAGCTGAGACTGGAACAGAGACGGCAGGCAGTGTGAAATAATGTGATTAACAGATTTTTCATTGTATATAATTTCACAGAGAGATAGATAGAGAGAGAGAGAGAGCGAGAGAGAGAGAGAGAGAGAGAGGGAGAGTGTGTGTGTATTTGTGTGCGAGAGTGAGAAGCAGAAGAAGATCGTCTCATTATTTATCATCCTCAGCAACAGGAAAATAAGAATCTAACCCCCGATTTGAACGGAGCGGCAATTGCGTCCAGAAACTAGGCGCAAATCAACAGCCGAGAAGTTCAACGAACCGAGTTCTCCTGCTCTTCTTCTCTTCCTCTCAGTTTCTCTTTGTGTGCGTGTGTGTGTGTCTGTGTGTGCTAGCGCCTAGATTGTGTCCAAGCGCAACTACAAAAGGGGCTGAGGCTGGGGCAGGGGCTGCGGCTGGTGCTGGTGCTGGGGCAGGGGCACGGGCACGGGCAGCGACGCATCACGGACGAAACGAAAGCACAAAGCGTTACAATGTTAATGTTAATGGATATGGATACTCAGCCCGAGGCGCTGCCCGACTGCCCGGCTGCCTGCTCCAGCTCTAGCTCCAGCAGTGAGCGCGCATTCTTTGTGCCTAGGGAACTGTCGCTGCCAAGAATTCTATAGAAAGCTTGCCAGCTGTGCATGAAGAGGCTATTCAGAGGAAATACTCGAGGTTCCACTGAACTGCTACCCCTACGACTTGATCGTTAATAATATATGTGTATGTTCTTTAAAATATTTGAGATCGCAGTTAAAAAATAAATCTAAAATTTTTTACAGATTTATAATATATAAAGAGATATGAAAAATCGGAAAAATTTGTTTATTTTATTAACAAACTAGATTGATGCAGCGCCTATTAGAATTGGGAGAGTAGAAAACCAGAGAGAAAATTTAGATCAAGTATTATAGGCATACATAGTATATGGTAATATCATTTATGATTCACTATAAAGAGAGGAGCTGATAAGAAGAAGCAGATTATACTCAGCTCTAGTATATTGCTAGTAACAAGAGTATACTCTGGTTCTTCTTCTCTTCCTGATGTTAAATAGGGAGTTTTTGCAAATTTTCTTAGAGAAATTTCTATTAAAATTAAAAGTGATTGCAAAATGTTTGCTAAGGCAATATGTGTTGAAGCTTATTTAGTTTGTAGTCAGTTAATTAAATTATATTTAATATTATATATCATTAATATATATTAAATATCATTTATTGTTAATATATATTAAATATCATTTAAATATTATATATAATACTAAGCGATTATCTTTGTGAAGAGCACCAAGTGGAATTGGAGCTGTGTAAGCACGGGTGAGGCTCTACCTATGAGCGCTCTGCATATGCTTTCTCTACCTAGAATCGCAGGCTGCGCTTGATGTTGAACTCGTATAGTAAAATTAGTATAAAATTGAAGCTGAAGGAGTGAGCAAGTATTTGCTTAGAAGTTCCAAAGTTGTTTTTATTCTGAATGCAGTTTGGACTGAGCCGGATTATTATCATAGAACAAATTCTATAAGTTCAAAGGCAGATGAGAGTATGACTAAGTAGATAGAAGGAACTAAGACCAAGGAGAAAGCTATGACATGAATATATATATATATATATATATATATATATATATATATATATATATATATATATATATATATATATATTATATATTTTTATAAATATATTTTATACTCATATATTTCAATAACGTCAAAATAAAAACTTTTCTCCAATATCATTTGTAATTTATATTTATATAGCATAATTAAGGCTGAGTTGCAATTAAGCAGACTTAATTTAGTCATAAGTCTCTACTTTATATATCAATTGACTTTGGGATTAATGCAGTCATTTTGCTGATCCTTGAAATGGGAAAGTAAATTGATGGCCACATTCTCCCGGTGCATTCTGATCCCTTCATAATTGGCTGGCATCTATCAAGCGCATAATTTCTACTTTTTCTTCATTTAAATTGATGTACATATGTGTGTGTGTGTTTGTGTCTGCATAAGTACATGCAGATGTGTATGTGTGCATTTGCTGTTATGAATGTATCAATTGTCAGTTTCCTTTATGCATGCCACTCACTCGCCTTCAACACTTGGGCGACGGTCTCCTCCTGACTGCGGCTCCACTTAAGTCTCGAGCGTGTCTCTTGCTGTGCGCTTTGTTTCCTTAATGCTTTCTCTTCTGCTCCCAATTTTGATACAATATAATTTCACCATCCGGGCAATGGGATCTCATAATTGCCATACCCCGTGCCCCCAGCCCCTAGCGTCCCGCCCGACGATAGGGATTGCTGCAATTGGTTTTCTGGTTCTGGTTTTCTGGTCCTTCGCTCAGAGCTGTCAAGTGTTTGTTTCCCTTCCTTTTACAAATTCAGAGAAAGAGGTAGACAGAGTGAGAGAGGGAAAGGGGGAGATAGGATACAAAGTAAGGCAATGTTGCAGGGAAATATTGAACTCATAATTAAATTGATATAAAGCTAGATTATAGATAAATGTGCACTCAGAGAAATTAAAACAGTAAAAATTTAATTGAGTTACAATTTGCTTGTGATTTAAGCACAGCATTTATTCTGTAAGTAAGAACAATTTAATTGTGCTCATAATTGAAGAAAGTCGAATTTCAGGAATTTTTAAATTTTAACAAAACAGCAAAAATATTATGGTAAAATTTAGTTCATGATTTGAACTTCTACTTAAAAATGGTTTTAAAATGTTTTCTTTTTTTTTAGACATAAAAAAATATTTCTTCTTAATATTTTTTGAGCTTTATCGAAGTTAAATAAGTGATGAAATTCTAACAACTTGTTATTATATTTTTTTTAATAAAATATATTTCATAACGAAAACAGAGGTCCAATTAGTCAAAAATATTATTGTAAAACAAATTTCGAGAGAGCTGAAGTTTGGGTAACATCATGTAGACATATTAAGTGTCTATGATCAATTTACTTGTAAATTCAAAATTACTTAACTTAAGTGAAATACATTTATAACTCATGAAGCATATTTGAATTCTTTAAGTTACTTGCAAATTGTATTTGAAATTTACATTTAATGGAATAGAAATATTTGCAATTAAGATTAAATACAATTTTAGATTAAGAAAAATTTAATATTTTATAAATATGATTTATTTTAAAAATGATTGATTTTATTTTTTAATTTTTTTTTTTTTAATTTAGTTTATAAATTAAATAAAGATTTATACAAAATTATTTGTTAAACGCATTCATCAACATAAATGCCCCTCTAAAAATTTAAGCTTATGCATCTGTTTACAACTGATATATTTATCTGAAATTTCAATTAAGCCTTAGTCCAGCCTTAATTTGTTAAATTTATAAATAAGTAATAAAAAAAAAAAAAATGTTTTTTTTTTTTTATATTTTATTATGAAAACTTTGTTATTCCTATATTTTCAATAATAATTCGGGAACTATAGAAGCTGTTTCAGCTGTTTTGCATTAGGAATAGTTTTAAGTATTTTTGGTGAGTTACTTTTTCTTTCAGTGTATTTATGTTGAAATATTTAATGTATGCAATTTGCAGACTCAAAGAGCAACTGCGCTTGTCACTAATTAGCTCTCCTTGTAGACCTTGGCTAACGGTCGTAAGATCTGCTGAAGCGCGTCCGCTTAGGACTTGCCACTTGACGTGTAGCGTCGCGATGTGGCGTGTTGTGGCATCTTCCTCCTGGCTGCTTCCTGTTGCCATTGTCGTTGCCGTTCCTAGTCTAGCCACCCTTGACGACAGCATTTAAATATTCAAACGATCGCTTCACACTCGCAGAGACACTGAGATTCCACCACCGAAAGAGGCAGCAAGAGCCACAAAGTGCTGCCATGCACCACCATAACGCCAGCGTCTTCTTACCTGTACATCCAGCTGCCTAGCTGGAGGGTTGCTAGACTATCTAATTAACATTTTTTTTCTTCTTCTCTTTGTATCTTTTAACGTTCGTCTCGAGTGCTGAGGTTCGCTGGCTCAGGTGGTGGTTCAGGTGTCGGCGCACTAGTCATCATCAGGTGTAACTGCTGCTGCTCGTCTCAAGGATTTCGGGAACGCATCGCTGCGCACAAACAAACGTTCAACCTGCTCTTTGTTCATCAGCCACAACAGACCCTGACTCGGACTTCAGAGTCGAGTTCGTCTTTGACTTCAACTGCAACTTCGTCCTGACTGCCGTCAATTATTTCAGAATGCGTTAATGCTTTTTGCTTCTTCCTCTTGCCCCGTCTCTCTTTGGCTTCGTGTTCGTTTTTTGTGATCCTCGCTGGCTCCCCTAAAAGGTCGCTTTATCACTTGGGCCCGGCCCTTTTGTCTGAGCCTCAATGCCCGCAATTCCCATTCCCGGTACGTCACAGTCGAATCGGCGGGGCTTTCGCTGAGCCAATGAGTCGCTTTGTTAATTTTTTGTATCCTCAGCGAAGGGGCGCATGGGGTAGTTTAGGCTAGTAAGTTTCAAAATTATTTAGATCTTTGTATTTATTTGAGGGTATTGTTTAGATAATATATCTTTAATTATATCATTCAATTAGCGGATATTCGCTTTGCTTCTTTTTCTATTACTAAATTTATGTGTTATATATTTTTCTAGATTCTGTATTCATAAATGCATATGTATATTTTAATATAAAAGAAACTAATAATAAAATTTATATATTATTTCAGCTTCTTATCCACAGCCAGTTGCGGGTATACTCCAGTCGTTCACTTATGTATTTTTCAATCATTTTTTTCCTGTTGTCAATCAGAGTGGCAATTGCCGCTTTTGTTGCTCCTGAGCGACCCTCGCAGCGCGTTCTTTTCTGTTGCTTTTTTCACATTTTTTTAGAGTGCTGGGCATTAATTTCGTGAGCATCCTGTTGCTTGGTCTTGCATGAAAACAGGATGCCAAAGACCGTGTAAATGCACGGGCTTTATTTTTATGCGCGCCCATAAAGTGAGCGGAGTATATCAGTTGTTGTAGTATATAAAGATACAAAGTTGAAGACTTCAGTTTTTGAATATATTTATTAAAATCGTATAAAATGTAGGGATTGGTCATTTAACCCATTTCTGGAAATTAAAGCGTTCTTTAGTGAGTAATTGTAGTTGAAGTTAATAGACATAGTCATATGACTGTATTTTGATGTGGTAATTTGAAATGAGTCCCTAAAGTTAAAAAAGTGAGTTGAGTTCAGTTTTTGATTAAGATTATAGATTAAGATAGATTAGATAGATTAAGAGTAACACTGATGAGGTTAGCATTGATATTGATCTTAGCTTGATCTGCCTTTGCCATATAGTTCTCTATATTATATGGTAAGCTCATATAAATATAGATTATGATAAGGCGAGCGAGTATGAAGCAGTCAGTAACGCCGAGCTGTAAACTTCATACTTGCTTTTATTTTCAATTTGTAGTATTTCGATGTAGCTTTAGGCCACAGAGAGGGAGGGAAAGGGGAGAAAGAGGCAGATAGATGTAGGGGTGTGTATGTGTATGTGAGAGAGATAGAGATAGAGAGAGTTGAACTGTGGATAGTTTTGTTTGGTTTCTAATTTAAATGCTTATAAAATTGTCCGATTGTTGTTCTTCTTCTTACTGTTGCTCTTTTTACAGGGTGTGTTAAGCGATCAATTTCCGCTGGGCACTAAAACTAATTGACTTTAGCGAGTTCAATAAAGTTGAATTGTTTTTTTTTTTTTTATATAGACGCAGGATATAAAAGTCATTATGTAACTAGGTCTAAATAATAAATGCTGGGTTGATTGAGTGGCAAATGCCAGGCAATTAACAACTTTTGCCTATTGTTTACAACTATTCCTGTATGTGCAGCTCAGCAAGCTCTATTTGTGTATAATCCTAGATGGAGGATAAAAACTAAACCTCAATGTCTAAAGGAAGTGGCAAACCAAAGACAACAAAAAAGCCAAACAAATCGAAATCAATTTGTCAAGCGGCACTTGCCATCATAAATAAAAGCGACAATAACAACAATGAACAGAGAAGCAACAACTGCAGCTAAGAGCTGCAGAGAGAGGCGAAAAGACGTTCGAACGGCAATCAGAAATCAAAACAAAAACCGCTAAAATAACAGAAAAAGTCACAAGAAATGTGGCGCAAAACGAGTTTTGTTTTTCAACGGGGCTGAAAGGGGCTAAGCGGTTAATTGAAATCACATACGAAACTTAAATACCCTGTAGGCACTCCGAGAAGGAAAGAAGGATTGAAAGCCATGGATTATGTATGTAACATGAATGAAGATTAAGGATTAGAATAAAGATTTAAGACAATGTAGAAATGGGTTTTCATTAAAAGATAAATTTATTTAGTATATGAATTTATATAAACAAATTAGTATAGAAACACATACATAAATACCCATAAATATATAATGAATGACATAAATAAAAATATATATACACCAATAGAAAAATTTTATAAATGGATAAATAATATATTGAAATACACTGATAGAAAATTTGAAATAAATAATATATTAAAAGACACATGTATAGACAGAAAAATATACATATAATATATGTGTGGATGAACACATCTACGAACACATGACGAAATGATGCATGCACAGACTATCTATATATGTGTCACGACATAAATATATACTTATATATAGATGCGTCCATAAATATCTGTATTTATATAACTGTATAATATATAATCTATATATTTAAATTAACATAATTAATTTAGGAGTTTATATAAATATGAATATATATATTCAATTGGATAATGATAAGTAAATAAATAATAATAAATAGATATATAGAAAAATATATTAAGAGGTACAAATGTTATATAAAATTATATCATTTTTTATATAGAAATAAAGAGCGATTCAACTAGATAGATAGATTGTTGTATTGATGTATAATTAGATAAAGTTAAAGAAATATATATATATATATATATATATATATATATATATATATATATATATAAATATATATATATAAATGTAGATATATATATTTATTTATTTATATATTTACAAATTTTTATATATTTATTATTTAAAAATTTTTTTTATTTATTTATATATTTATATTTAAAAATGTATCTATCTATTTATTTATGCCCATCTTGCAATATATATATATATATCACAGACTGACATAAAAAGCAAAAATCAATTCCTTGAGAAAAAAAAATACAAATTTCTAAATTAAGTAAAAAAACTTGCAAAAGCGAAATAAACATGAGTTAGAAATAGAAAATCTCTTGTCAATCTTAATGGAACCTTAATATTTATCAAGAGTTTTATTTGGTCTAGTGTAAAGCAGAGCATGTTATAAAGTCAGTTGTGGGCACTGCAGCTTAGCTTCGTATATTATTAGGGTATGTCCTAGTCGAACGTGGTTTGGTCGAAAATTCGCTTGCGGCAAACGCGTGGCAGCAGCAGCAGCCGCCGCCGCCGCCGCACAATACACAAGTGCAACGGCAACTGTGGAGCCGGCCCTGGCACACGTAGGGCAACCCATACAAATGAGTCAGACAGGTCGCCGCGCCAATTGTAGGAGAGTAGGTTGTGGGGTGGGGCAGTAGCTGAGGAGGAGGAGGAACAGGATCCGTTGCAATCGGCAACAATTATTGAGAAATGCAAAACCAGTGGGCAAAGCAACTGGGCAGCATTTACAGGTGGGCGGCCGTGGGAGGTGCGGCGATGGGGGCATGGCGTGGTCGCTGCGACAACTTCATTTGTCGCCAATGCCAGCGCTGGGGCATACAACGGAAACCACAACAACAACATGAGGGGGTGTGGCGGAGAGGGGAGCTGCTCAGGCAAGCAACTTGCGGCACGTCGCCAGGCAAATTGAGGTTAAGTAATGCAGTCAAATGCGTGAAAAATGGCAAAAAGTGCAAAAGCAAATGAAGAAAAAAAGAAAAAAGAACACGAAGAAGAATCAGACGATGTGGAAGCAGAAGAATAGCAACTGGCATTAGCAATGAGCAGTGGCAGCCGCATGGTGCGCTGATGCGGGTACCTTAGGGGCGGGGGCAGGGCTTTAAAAGGAGGACAAGAGCGTTCGCTCATGCGCGCAGCCTAAAAGCCAAGCCCCAAAATAAGGAGCCGCATGTAGGATCCGCTGCGTGACGGCGACTTGAAACGAGACACGTTGCCAACAAGTGCTGAGCGACGCATACAAGACTGCGAGCTACCCTGTAAGTGAACATGAGTTGGCGTAGACTGAGTTTTTATCTACTGTCAGAGACATGCAGACAAGATTTCAAGAGAGATAGAGTTAGATAAGTTAATTTTAAGTTAAAGTCTTAAAAGAGAGTTGCAGACTAATATTTTTGATAAGATTTAGATTTGGCTTAGGTTTAGATTTCAAGATATTGCAAATTTCAATGTGATTTTTTAGCCACGTACTTTTTAGATTCCTTAGGAAAAACTTAGAAAAAATATGGTATATAGATCTTAAGATTCTGAATATAAAATAATTATTATGATTCAATCCATGACTGCAAGTAATCAACAATATATTTGATATACACAGATGCATAGCCAATATATATCAATACCTAAAAGTCAATCAGACCCTTCTCTTAATGCACTCACATTATGTGTACAGGGTATTGCAAGTGATGTTGTCATCAGCGTGGTCTGCGCGCATTCCTGCAATTGGTTTTTGGGGTCAGTCGAGTTTGGCTGGTAGCAAAAGTGAGTCATGTCAGTCACAAGTCAAAAGGGGGCTTACCTCTAAGACCCGCTCACGCTCCCTCTGTCTCTCTCTCTCTCTCTCTCTCTCTCTCCCACTCTCTGTTGCTGGCCCCCGCTTGAATTGTGGTAATTAATTTTTGGCGAGGCACCTACATAACGTAGCAGACACCATGGCCGGCACCTGCGACTCGATCCCAGTATCAGCAAGGCCTCATCCATTGGCAAACTGGTTGGCCGTTGCAGTTGCCCCCGTTGGCTGCAAATGCCGTTTGCTCTTTACGCGCAACTTCTAATCCGTTGGAATTTCAGACACGCCAAACTGGCACACAGACTGACGTTAGACACTGTTTGCAGACATCAAGACAGGTTCAACAGCGGCTGCTGCAACCGAGTCGAGTTGTATGGCAATTGGGTGGCACAGCATCTCGGTGGCATTGGATGCTGCCAAAATGTCAAGAGTTTGTCTATCACAGCTGGCGAGTCTGCATAAAAGCAAGAGGGTTGCCCAAGCAAGAGGATTATAACCTTTTGTCTATAAAACATATATAAATTTGGATCTTAAGTCAGCTTAATGGGTTGGGACTAACACTGTTATAGAGAATATATATATGTATATAGATATATGATGCATGCTTACGGGAAGACAGCTCTGAAGCGTTTCTATTCTCTTCTTGCTGATTGTACGAGTGAAATTTAAAGAGAATAATAACTATATATAAATAATATTGCGAGTATGACTAAAAGCAGCTCAATATTACTATAATATTTATAGAATTATTCTAAATACTTTTTATCATATATTATTTAACATTTTAATAAAAAATTTATAGAGTTATCTAAATACCTTTGATACAGGTTAACATAATTTGACGATTTACTATTTTTATTAACCAAAAATTATATAATAAATTTTTCCCAAAAATTTCGAGTGCTTTTTTTTAGCTTTTATTCTAACTGCAAGTTCCGATTTATCACATCTTGTTTGCCTGCTCCTTACAACTATGTTCTCTCAAAAAACCAAGCTCGCATCCTCATTGTTCTTCTTCCCCAAAAGCTGGCCCACTAAAACAGCTCAGCGCTCAATGACTGCTTCCCCAACAGGTGGGCTAAGTATTAAATATTAAAGTTCAAATTGTATAAAATGAGTATAAGTATACATATGTATAAATTCATATAAACACTTACATATATACATACATAGATAGCATTAATAATACATAGATAATATAATAAATAATATATAAATTTATAATAAATATATAAATATATATATATATATATATATAAATAATAATAAATTAATTAATTAATGAATACATGCATCAATGCATTGAGACGCACATCAATACATACATGCATACATACATTCTTAAACAAATTCATAGACATATTTATACATGCATCAATATATACAAGCGCACTCATTCATACATACATAATGGCATTCATACATTCATCACACATCATTCATACATTCATCAATAAAAACATACATTCTTAGCTGCATACATACATATCTGCACATATGCATAAATTCATAAATACATAAGCGCACACATTTACACAGAATAGCAAGACTTGTATGTATATATACATAGATGCATACATAAATTCATACATACATTCATGCATACATTTATAATAAATAAATATATAAATATATATTAATATTATATTATATTTTAGATAATATAATTAAAATACTTCTATTCCCATTCGAACAGGTGTGGCTCTATGCAGTCAGACGTTACGTTGCTTGCAACGCAGTTAAGATACGCGCTTCTATTTATTTAATGGTTTGTGATGAATAATAATAACAGACGACGGCAGCTTCGGCACAAGTCTGTGTGCATTACGCAACTGAATAAGAGTAATAACAGTTGGCGAGAAAAACTTGAATTTTCACGCAAGTGAAATGAGCGGGCAACTGGCAAAAGCCAGTTGCACTTTTCTCAAACAACAACAGAGGAAAAATCAAATTTGCCCGCCAGCGGCAGCAGCAGCGCCAGCGCAACAGCGACGTCGACAGCGGCAGCGGCATCGACTGCAAGGGGGAACGCTCAACCAGTTTCGCTTTGCGAAAGCCAAATCAGTTTCAATTTCAATTTCATTCGAGTGCCGAACGTTGCGGGCGAAAAACGCAGCTGTCCATAAACAACAATAAAAAACAAACTCGAGAAAATAGAAAATCTGCTGAAAGATGAAGCTGGCCGACCTGGATGAGCAATACGCGCGCTTCCCGGAGATCAAGCGATCGGAGATGAAAAAATTTGTCGATTGGATACACGCTCAGCCGCACTACTCGCCGCACTTTAGCGAGGGGGAGGCGCTGCACTTCTTCCACGCCTGCAAGTACAGCATGGAAATGGCCAAACAGGTGCTGGACACAAATCTAACGGCGCGCACCCACCTGGACGACTTCTTTGTGAATCTGGACATCGAGTCGACTCAGCTGAAACGGGCCATGAAAACGGTGTACGAAATATTGACTGGATAAGTGATATATATATTTAATCTTTAACATTTGCAGCGCCATCGTTCCACTGCCAGGTGCCACGCCCGAGGGCTATCGCGTTATAATGGGCAAACTGGAGGATTTTAATACATCCAATTTTAATTATGCCGATATCATGAAGCTGTGAGTACGAAATAACCGGTTTAAGATGTAGCAGGGCTTATAAGGTATAGAATATATTATACATATATTATATATATATATATAATATATATATTATAGATTACTGCGCTGCAGTCGAGGCACGACTTATCGTAATATATATCCTATAGCTCTGACAGCTTAGCTTACAATTTTTGACAAGTTGTTTTAGGGTCTCCAGATGCTAATGATTAGTTGGAGTACTACATTTAGTCATTATGCCTTGACAGCAAGTAGGAAATCATAACTTTTTTATTGCAGTGTCATAAATTTTTATTTAATTCTAGTTCCAGTATTATCTTCCATGTCTAATTACTGATATTAGTGACATCTGAAATGCTCAATAATAGTTATGACAGCTAATACTAGCAATACTGGCCATACTTAGTGTGCGACGTGCACTTGAGCCAGCTTCGGATATTGTCGTTAATAATTGTGACAGGTGCAAAATAGGCTTAACAAATTCTAGAGTCAAAGCTCAAAGTGCCTCAAGTCAGTAGATCAGAAACTACAGAATAAAAACATGCACGCAACACGACATGATAAGACACGGATACGTTTTATATACAGAAGTAGATACAGATACAAACTGGCGTGTAGATATAGATATATAATCAGTATACATAGACAGAAGTGGGCATAAATAGATATAAAACTGCAGACAGAGATATAGATACATTTTGTGACATTTAGATAAAAAAGATACATATAAACATGCAGACACAGATAAAGATAAATTCAAAGATACACAATACATAGATACAGTCATAGATACATATACATTTGCCGACACCCATGGATATACCCATGCAGACCCATAAAGATACAGATACGAAGGCATTATAAAAGATATACATATATGCAGACACAGATACAACGTCTATTACAGCTAAAGAAAGAGACGTACGCGTAGATACAGATACATTCAGAGGCCGAGATACAATTACACACGCAATGACAGTGGCAGATATGTGCGCTCAGATACTAGCAAGGCAACAATTTACGGCTTAATGATTAGCAATTATAAAATTCAAATCGTTGAAAAAGTATAAATAAAAAAAAAAATAAAAAAATATAAATTGTCATGCATGATGAGCCGTGATGATCGTTTGCAGCTATTGCATGGTGTTCGATTATTGGATGTACGAAGATGGCATACAGCCGGGTCACGTGATCGTCATAGATCTAAAGGGCTGCGCCTTGGGCCACGTGGCACGCATCGGTTTGCTGCAGATGAAGAAGTTTCTATTCTATTTACAGGTAAGTGAGAAGTTAACATATAAACGTAGCTATAGATAAAGATAAATTTTTTATAAAATATATTGAGATGCATATGCAGACAAGAGGCAAGGGCAAGAATACACATAGATTTATAGGTGCAGCAACAATATAAATATTTTGGAAACAAATATTATTAGAAACTAAATAGAATTTGAAACAGTTCTAAAGTATATATATAATGTTTATTCTATATATATATATATATATATATATATATATATATATATATACAGAAGAATTATTTAATTTGTATATTTAACTACGAATATTTTCCTTCTGCGTAGCCAAGCTGTAAAAACTGTTGCATACTTTTGTGCGCGCACAAAAATTTTAAAAATTATCTAAGAACTTTTTTATCTATTTCGTAGCTTGTATAACAAGATGTAACTGAAAACAAAATATTGTCATTAAGTTATATATATAAATTTCTATTAAAAAATAAGTATTATATGTATTAGGAAGCGGCTGCCATACGTCTCATCGGCTTTCATTTCATTAACATTGTGCCGTTTATGGACAAGATATTGGCGTTAATGAATCCATTCATGAAAAAGGAGTTGACCAGCATCCTCTACTTGCACAACGATATCAACGATTTCTTCAAATTTGTGCCGCGCGAGATACTGCCCAAGGACTATGGTGGACCACTCGAAGAGACCAAAGTGTCCAGGGGTAAGACTGCAAATAATATAATTTTAATTACATAAAACACATTTATCTGCCATACAAATTCCGAAATAGAGTTTTACTACAAAAAGATGATAGATGATCGAAAGCAAATACTGGAATTCGAGAAACGTCATCAGGTGAACGAAAAGCTGCGCCCGGGCAAGCCAAAGAATGCTTCCGATCTGTTTGGCATCGCGGGCAACTTCAAGAAACTGGATATTGATTAAGCATAGATGTGGGTGGGACGGGAGTTCTGATTTTTGGTGTTCTGATAGAAATAAAGTTGTTTTAAAGTTGTTAAATGACCGTTGGAAGATGTCTTCATTTTATTCAGCTCAGAGCTTTAATTGTAGTTACTTAAATTAAATATATTTCAAGGGATCTCTGAACGTACGACAAACGTACAGACGCCTTCGAATCGCGTCGATATCCAGATACATTACACAATTACAAACTACTTAGAGCTATAAAATAGTTGCCCGTTGGGTGACTTCAGTAGTAGATAAGTCCATCTCATGGTTAAAGATAACTTACATGCTATGTGAGCGAAAAGTAAAAATAATAGTAATAAGTTTATACGTATGTATATGTGTATATATATATATATATATATATATATATATATATATATATATATATATATATATATATATATATATATATATATATATATTATTTAAATATATATATTATTTAAATATATATATTTATATATTCTAATTAACTTATAGATATTATTGTTAGTGCTTAAGCAATGTTTATACAGTTGCGCCAGTTCTAGCTTAAGTTAAGATTCGTAGCAATTGGTTCGAGCAACTGCACTTGTAGTAATTGTTACCTGAAAGAAAAGAAAGAAAATTAAAAATAATTTATATAAATGAGCAGATATATATTATAGAGAGTAATGTAGCTGAGCTAGATTGCGTTGTGCTTGGTCAGAATATTATTAAAAAAGAGTTTTATTTAACCACCTAATGTGAGAACCAAGCTTCCTTTTAGCTAAAAATCACTGTAATAGAATCTAGTCGAGGCTATAAAAATCATTCTGATAGCGACCAGTCGAGTCTATATAAAACATCTAATACAGACGAGTATTGCATAGAAAGAAACATTATCTATGCCTATATTTTAATCATAAATATACTGAGAGCTTTTATCATGTTTGAATACTTTAAATTATCTAGATTTTTTTCTGAACCTAAGAACCTTAACTGTTGCTTACAACATGTCGATACTGAGAGAGATAAGTCGAGTCTATAAAAATCATTCTGATATAGATAAGTCTGGTCTTGTATAGAAAGAAATATATAGCAAATTCGTCTTAATCAGAAATATATTGAGGCTTCCATCACGTGATTAATACGCATCTTTAATTTATCTAGATTTTTTCTTAATACGCATCTTTAATTTATCTAGATTTTTTCTGACAAGCTTAAGCCTTAACAACCTTACAAAATATATATAACGAGTTTAAGAGGTAGCAAACACAGCTTGGTTAGCGTTTCATCTCTAAGTCACGCCATAAATATATATATTTTTATGAATTTGACTTTACAATACACATACATATATATTTATGTATTTGACTCTATGATCTGTATACGTATTACTCACTGCTGAAAACCATGATTCATTTGGTTGTGGCGCAAGGTCTGGACATTGTTGTTGTTATTATTATTATTGTTGCTGTTGTTGTTGTTGATAGGATTGTTGGCGTTGCGAGCGCGGCTGTTGCCCTTGAGAGCGCCTCGACTTGTGGACTTGGCCACGTGTTTCTGATGCTGCTCCGTGATGTGGCCAAACTGCTGATTGCTGCTGACCGTGATGGGCAACTAGAAGCGCAGAAAATGCCGATTACAAAAGGAATTTTGCAAGTGGACTAGATTCTACTTACAGGTATATTGTAGCGTTGCACGGGAATTGGTTGGTTCTGGTTCTTGGCGCCATAGTTGAGTTGAGTATTGCGCTGATTCGGCATCATGGCATTGCCCATGTGAGTGGTTGTGGCGGGTGTGATGAGGGTGACGGGCGTGACAATTGTGCTGCTGTTCGGCGACGGCATTGTGGAGGGCAGCGAGACGGGACGCAGAAATGTGTTGCTCGGCAACTTGAGCAGCTCGGTGGAGGCGGGCGGCACGGGATTCACAAGCGATATCATCGGCTGATGCGTCCACTTCTTGTTGGGTGTACCCACGACACTGGCTCTATTGCTCAATTGCTGGCTGGAGCCGGGCGTCGAGTTGCCCATTTGCTTGTGCTTGTTGCGACCCGTCACTTCGGGCTGCACCGGCGCCTGAGCCTGCTGCAGCTGCACCTGCACTGGC
Organism: Drosophila mettleri; assembly: GCA_035047625.1. Classification (NCBI taxonomy): domain Eukaryota; kingdom Metazoa; phylum Arthropoda; class Insecta; order Diptera; family Drosophilidae; genus Drosophila; species Drosophila mettleri. The sequence goes on from JAWNPI010000056.1 coordinate 1,757,518, forward strand.
GCCTGAGCCTGCTGCAGCTGCACCTGCGTCGGCACCTGCACCTGCACTTGCGCCTGCGCTTGGGACTGCAACGTGGCCGCTTGACCACAGCTGGAGGAGTGCCGCTGCCAGTGCATCTGCTGGCAGGGATAATCGCAGTAGGATGTGTTCCAGCAGCAATAGAGCTGCGCCTCGCGCATACAGTTCGCGCACCACTGCTTCTTCTTGGCCTCCTCCACGGCTCGCATACGCTCCATTGCGCTATGCTGCCGCAGCTCGCTAATCACACGCTTGTTCTCCTGCTCCATGGTCTTGCGCATCTCAGAGATCAACAGGTCTGTGGACCGTTGCAACTCCTGCAGCTGTCGCTCGTAGTGATGCTTCAGGCGCTCGTTCTCCAGCATCAGCATAGCCACTCGAGACTCCAGCGAATTGGGATCACCGTCTGCCACTTCGCTCAGCGTTTCCTCTAAGATTGTGATGAAATAATCCGTAATCTGCGGGAAATGAAATGTGATTAGCTAATTAGCCAAAATCGATTGATTCTCGGAGTGCTCCCGCAGCTCACCTTGTGCGCACTCTCCCTTAGCTTGTTGTTGAGTGGTCCGACATTTGGTGGATGCACGTTGGAGCCATCCGACTGCAGTGGGCCGCCTGGACGCATGGTTAGCTTGGGTGGCCCATGGCGCAGCAGCAGCTCACTGATGGTGGTCGTCAGAGTGGAGGTAGTTGGTTCCGCCGGCGTCGATTCAGTAATCAGGGTATCACTTGGCAGACCATTCAGGGCACTGGCCAGCAGACCACCAGGCTCAGTGGTGCTGCCGCTGGCCACTGGCCTAATCGTGGCGGTTGTCGCTGTGGTTAGCCCCGCCAGGGGCGGCGGAGGCAGCGAGCTGTTGAGATATGTCGACACGGGCGTTGGTATCGGCACAGCTGTGATCGATGTCATCGCGTTTGTCGTTTGCAGCGTATTCTTGGAAACGGCTCGCAGCGGCGGCACGGGTATGCTCATCAGACTGGAGTTGCTGGGGTTGCAGCTGCCACCGCTGCTGTTGCCCACATTGCCCACGTTGCCGTTAGTGTGGCGCACGCTGGTGCTGTCCATGGGTATGACCACCATGTTCGACTTGAGCAGGCTTGAGGTGGGCGTGGCACCCAGCAACGGCAGCGCAGGCTGTGTTGCTGTCTCACTCAACGTTTTGTCGCTCTTCACGCGCAACTGTTGACCCGCCATCGGCGGCTGCATATTGGGTGAGGTCCGTTGACTGTTGCCCGGCATGGGCATGGGCATGGGCGCGGTCGACACGGGCGACAATGGCGCCGGTGGCGGTGTCGATGCGGGCGATTGCGCTGCGGCAGGCAACGGACCATGCGGCACACCGCGCAACGAGCCGCGCTTAGCTGCTGGACTTGCAGCAGGCGCCGCATCGGGGAATTTGGACGTCTGCTTCTGGCTCAGTCTCTGTATGGTCGTATCGCCGACGAAGCGCACGAAGGTTTCCGGCGCGGTTGCAACTAAGCTGGGCGTGGCCGTAGCCGTAGCCTCGACTGCCTGCGCCTCTCGACTGGCTGGCACGGCGGGTGGCAACATTGTGGACTTGCTGAGATCCGTCTCCAATTCCTCGTCGCTGAGCACCTCTTCCTTGATCTTGACTGTCTCAGTGTCTGCCGCTGGTGGCGCTTCGGCTTGCTCTGCTGCTGCAGCAGTCGCCAGATTAATCTCAGGCGTTGCTTCGGCATTTTGCAGCTGCTGTTGCTGCTGCTGCTGCTCCTCCTCGACTGGCATCTCCTGCTCCGTGGTTGCATTCGCCGTCTCCTCAATTTCCTCCGGCTCGGAGAGCACTTCTTTTTTTATTTCTACAAAGGGCACAACCTTGCTGATGAGCTGCTGCTGCTGTCGCTCCACTGCACGCTGTCTGGCCACCGTCTCATTAATCTCGGCCGTCTCAGTCGGTTTGGCCGCTGCCACGGCGGGCATAGGCTGCGCTTGTTTCTCTTGTTGGACCGGCTGTTGCTGTTGCTGCTGCTGCTGCAGTTGCTGTTGCTGTTGTTGATCACGTGGTATTTTGGTTATGGTTACGCCTTGTCGCCTGCGCACCAGCTCCACCACCGACTCAACAGCCGGCGTTGATTCCGTGGAGCTCACAATAGTTGAAGTCGCTGCTTCGTTGTCTACTTTCTGCTGCTCCGTTTCCGACTCCTTCGTCGCTTGATCGTAATGCTGCTCTGCCGCCAATGTCTTCCGCGCGTGTTTGGCTCGTCGCCTGTGCTCTGCGCTGGTGCCCTGCTGGCTTGTCTCGCTGCTGGCATCGCTCTGTGAATGCTTGCGCTTACTTATGGGCAATGGGCCATCCGCGCCCTTGACCAATGTCTTGCAGGATTCGAGGGATTTGCGTTTGAGAACCACAGTGCAGCTGCGAGATTCCTTTAGAGCATCGCCCGCTCTGGGTATTACTTCGTAGTTGCTGCTCTTCGGTTTCGAGTGCTCGTTACTGCTCAATTGCGGCGACGACAACGACGACGGCTCAGCATCATGGTTTGGTTTCTTAATGGGGCTACCCGACTGGTCGGATTCATTGCCCGATTCCGTGGCCTTTGTCTTCTTCACAATGGACAATTTGTCGCCGGCTGTCTTGCGTATGAGGAACTGCAGTGACATCTTGTTGGCCGGCTCCAGTTGCCGGTTGATGACATCATTGACGCCCGGCATCATTTGCTCCAGCTGCTGTTGCTCCTCCTGCGGGTCATAGGGCAAACGATACGGCGCATAGTTAAAGGTGCCAATTTTATTCTTGATGTGCACAATGTGCAGCTCCACCTCGCGAATGCATTCGGCCAGATCGCGAGCGGAGCGTCGACTCGTCTGCGTATTGGGATCTTGTGAGGAATACAAAAAGCAATCCTTGACAGGAACGTTGGCGCGATCGTGTTTGCCAAAGAAGCGTACGTTGACGCCAGCGTTGGGGCCGCAGCCCATAGCCTTAGCTGGCCAGTAGGGAAATCCTTTGAGCTTGGCCCACAGCAGCAAATGGGGATGGGTGCACACCTTGACGAACCACTCGTCGCTGGTGTTTGCATTCAAATAGCATTCGGCGCAGGTATCTATCTCATTGGCCTCCTGCCGGCACACCTTGACCACTGCCTTAGACGCCTGCTCCACTTTCACATCTGTCAATGAATTAATTAGACATCAAACAATTATACAAATTCAAGTCACTCACCTCCGTAGTCCAAGATGAGCGCATTGTGCTGCATCCACTTAACCTCGCTGAGAAACTCGTCGGCGCTGTGAAAGGCGTGGCTTTTGATGCGTTCCGCTAAGGTCTTAAAGCTCACTGGATTCGCAAAGTATTTTCTGTAGCTATCCGGCAGCACTTCCTGTGGCGCACGCAATTTGTGTACCTAAAAATAAATAAGAACAACAATTAAGAACTCCATTCTGCATATTTATATTATTTATAAATATATCCATTTTATTGTAGTCATAAAAAAAAAAGAAAAAAAAAATAAAAAAAAGAAGCGGTAAAAATCTGGATTGCTGCAGCAGCAACTAACCAGCTGTGCACCAATTCGCCGCTTAAGAGAGTCACGGCGAAGAGAGTGGCGTAATTTCTATTGTAAACAAACAAGTTTGACAAGCGAAGAGCACAGCAAAAGCAACAACACAAAGCAGTCCAGTGCCAGTCGAATGCCAGTATCTACGCTTACTCAAATTCTTATGTACGAGTTTCGTGTGCGTGTGTATGAGCGTAACTAACCTCAAATTACAAAGCAAACGTCGCTAGCTGCTGAGACGGCAATCCCTGGCAATAAAATATTGCGACGCGCCACCACCTCTGCTGCTGCGGCGTCGGCTGCCTCTACTGCTATTGCTGAGTTCTTTTGTGCTTACTTCGCTGCTTCTTTGATTTGCCTTTTCTTGTTGCTTCCTGCTGCCATTCACACATATGTTTGCTTGTTTGTTTGTATGTATGCGCACTTATGCTCGTACATTACATCAGCTAATACATACATACATATGTATGTAAGTTAATTTGTCTGCGGTTTACACTTTGTAATTGTTTTTAACACTCATTGCTAGCTAACGGCTCAAACATTAAATTAATTAATTCATTTCTCGCACATTTTATGCCACGAAGTGCTGGGCAACGGGTGGTGGGGGCCACAGCATTAATTTGCCACTTTATGGAGTGTTTTTGCTCGGAGTCTCTGTTTCATGTTCAAGCATAATATGGCGCCCATCAACAACTAGAAAATAAATGCCCCAAATTATAGTCTTAAGCCTTAATAAAGTTGCCTAGAAATGTGCAAAATATTAACACAGCCAAGAAATTCTTACAGTTCACAATTTCACTTCAAATTCGTATTTAAATTGAAAGAATAATTACATTAAATTAATACATTTAGTCCTACAAATTTAATTATTATTTATGTTTGTATTAAAAAATACTGTACTCATAATATAAATTAAAATACGAATGGTTTCTGTTTGCTGCCTGGTATTTATGGACATTTTACGTGATATCCAGGGAATATTCACAAATTTCCTTGCCGTACATTTTATATTACAAAATTTTACTGCATTTTATGTGCTTAATAAGAATAAATCCCTGCATTTATTAGTACAATGCACATGCGAATATAGTATGTATTTTATATAGACAGTAGATGGGAAATGCTTCTCAAGTTAAAACTATATAAAAACCCAGCAAAGGCAACGAGAACCCGAACGAGACATTTCAGGTGTCTACACGTTTTCTTAACGACAGTGAGAGAGAGAGAGACAGAGAGAAAGCTAGCACCGGCGATGGCAGCAAAGAGAGCGAGCAATTGAGACCTACAAACACACAAATGCATGTGTGTGTATGTAAGTGAACGGCTCTTTATGTAATTGTGTTGTGTGCGCGTAAATATTTCGCGTGTTGTTTTATAAATGACAAAACGAACGAGCGCGAAGCGAAGGCAGAGATAATGAAAATTGCGATCGGTTACGAAAAGCAAGTATCATACATACATACATACATACATATGATCATATTTATGTCTGTAAGTTGTATATGTATGGCTGCCTGTCTGTATATTCATTCACTCACCCCGCGCACAAGTTTCATGCGCTCCAGCGCATAAGCCAGCAGCTGACTGAGCAGATCCACGGATACATCATTGCGTCGTGGCCTTTGAATGGCATAGAAATAATGGGATATTAATTAAATGATACTGATAAATCATAATGAAAGTACCAAAACATTTACCGTTTGGGCAAGTTTTCAATGAGCAGGCATTCGGGACACTTCCAGGTGCCGTCGAACTTGGTGGAAGCGGGACGCACGCAATAGGCGTGGAAGGAGCGCAGGCATTTCGCACAGGGCATCAGGGAGCCGCAGTTGCGGCACTTCCAGCAGAACGGATCCCAGCCATCCTACAATTGAGGCAAATCATGTGATTGTTGCATTCATAAGATATAATCGAAAGAAATGTTACCATTGGCGGTGGCTTCCACATATCGTCGAGTCTCTTCTGCAGCTCTTCGCTTGCATCGCCGCTGCCCCCAGCGCCAGACGTTGTGATCTTTGTCTCATCCGTGGCATCCGAGAACATGGATAAATTGGGATCCGTGTCCGCTGTGGAGACGGTTTGCCAGTCACCACTATCCGCATCCGTCTCAGCCTTCGCGTGCTCCAGCTGATCGAGTCGCTGCCGATTGCCGCTGCCCAGCGAGACGGTCTTGCTGCGAGAACGAAAGCTTCTACGGCTGCTGCTGTTGCTCTCCTCCTCTGTCTCCTCGTTGCCGCTCAGATCCGGCAGCGGCTGTTCGCCGGCATCACAAGCCACCGAATAGTTGCGTCGCTTCTTCGGCTGTTTGCTGGGCGTCTGTGTCGCCTCCTGCCATTCCTCTAGCGAAATCCAAATGGGAGCGTGTATGCTCTTGCTACGCTTCAGCGTGGCCCTACTGCCGGCGCCTTCGGTGATGGGCAACGAGCTGGACAGATTGCTGCCACTTGACGAAGATTGTTTAATTAGTTGCTCTGCAACGGCGCGCGATTTGCGACGCTTCATCTTGGCGCTGTCGGAGACGTAGCCGGTCAGCACCTGCGACTCGTTGTGGGAGCGCTGCAGCGCAAGCATTTCCTTAGGCACGCGCACCTTCACCTCCGGCTTGGGCGTCGATGTGCCTGCGGGCGTCGCCACCTTGGTCAGTTTCATGGTGAGCGACGCATGGCCGCCGGCGGCAGCGGCTGTGTCTTTCCAGGCGCTCGAATTAGAAGAGCTGCTGCCATTGGCCGAGTCCGGAGGTGAGCTAACCACATACTTTAAGCGCTTAGTGGGCAACGGGTCGCGCTCCTGGACAGCACCGCCTGCCCACATATTCGGAGGCGGACTATCAATGGCCGACGTTGCCTCATATATGGGTCGCGGTATCGACTTGGTGCTGTCGTCGTCGTCGCTGCTGTCCATTTGCGATTGATAATTGACTGAGGAACAAATAAATTTGATATATGATATACAGGAAAATGTTTATATTCAAGAAGTTATGATAATATTTATGTTAGAGAAGTGGCCTCGTCTGGGAACTCTGCCTAATTTAATTTATTGTTAGGCCAGGGTTGTCATGCTATCTTGCCTCATGTCATCTTGCTTGCATAGAAATCAAATACATTTATATAACATCAACGAAACAACTCTATAGCTTCATACATTTAAATAAACAACAAGTAATGTTTTGACACTATTTTAATAAATAATCAATTGATTTTAGTAATGATTACTAATTAATATAAATACTAAATATTGATTTTAATAATTTCCTGGAAAGTTAATTAAATTTTCCTATTATATTGACAGTTTGATGTCAGCTAGGCTAATATGTAAAAAATGTAGGGAAATTCTATGGACATAAATAAATTTGGCAATTTTGCACTCGCTAAATTTGAGCATATTTTAGCTACGACGAGTTCGTCAATTCGCTGCTTTGTTAGGCTGCCAGCTAGGCGAAGAGAGCGCAAAGGAGGGAGCGGGAAGGGCTAATGGTCAGAGATAATAGTGAATGGTACTCACCAGGACTTGCTATTTAATATTGCTGCATGTCAATACACATATATATATTTATATATGTGTCTGCATACATGTATAGATTTGTAATTGGTTGAAAAATCTTCTTTTATTATTGCGTTGTTGTTGTTGTTGTTTCCACTTCGTTTTCACGCCTATGGCTGGTACTGCATTGTGTTTTCTCTCAGTTGCTTTTGCTTTGTTGCTGTTGTTGCGCTTGTGGTTGCCACTCCGTTGCTGTTGCTCTTCTTGCTGTGGTACGTACAACTGTAAAATGAAAACAATATATAAATTTGTACATACTCCTATATGCATTTGTACGTAAGCCCTGCACATTTTGTATATGCGTACACTTACCTACACACACATACATATGTGCATACATACACGCACACACATATATATATATATATGTATGTATGTACATATGCAGACCAAGCGATTATAATTTGCCTTACCAATCTTTGCTTTTCTGTTTTTAGCTGTTCAGTTCACGCAAGCAGCTGGCGCTACGCCTTATCGATTTCAATTTAATAGTTTGGTATATTTATTAAATTATCTTACTATGCTGTTGAATATTTAATTTTAGTTTTAGCCGCACTAGAAAAAACACCAAACTCGATGCGTCGTCGGCAAAGTGACTGAAAACGAATTCGCCGCAAACGGCACACTTCGGCCGTGTCAGTCAGATGTTGACGCTGCTTACGCTCATTTCGCTGTTCCATTCCGCGCGCGCTCTCTCGCTCTTTACTGCGTGCTGTGTCTGCAGCTCTTTGGCGGCTCTCTTAAACGCAATTGTGTGTCAATGCGTTGTCATTTGGTATGCTCATCATTGATTATGATAATATATTAAAAGTACATATACACACATACATATGTACATACATGCATGTTTTGAGTATAACAATTGTAAACTGTGTGTAAGTAAAGGAATTTAGATATCAAGTTAAATTAGTTTAACAGATGATTGTGTTATTAAACTATACATAAATAATATATAAAGTGATTTTTTATTGCTCTTAACATAACATTTTAATTGTTTATGCCTACATATGAATAAATATGTGTGTAAAACATATGGTCTAAGAACTTTTTTGTTTTATTTTTTTTTTTTATGGAAAATTTTCAATAAAAGTCTCAAGATATTTGTTGGCTATGAATATATTTCAAGATCTCTTACCTGTTTGGGATTAGTCATCTAGAGCTTTAGCAAATTGCGAAGCCTTTGAAAGCCTCAATTATTGTTATTTTTGTTGGTTAAGTTGTCGGCATAAACAATCAGCTAAATTTTGACAGTTCCGAACAACTTTTGGCATCATGAAAAATCAAATAAATTGAAGAGCTCTCATATATTCATGGCAAACGATGGGCCGAGCCCAAAAAGGAGAAACACAGAAACTTGCCACACATAAACCCATGCATAAAGGTCGAACTAAGTGGGGAGCTGCTCAGTCCCCCCATTCTCAGTCGACCCCTATTCCTGGCATAAATACATGCGAGACGATGTTGTTATACAAGATGTGAGTGTACCTGCTGCTTGCACGGGCCAACATGTCAATGAATGGAGATTACGAACATAATTTGTATTCCAAAAAATACCAAAAACTGTTCCAAAACAACAACAAAAAAAAAAAAAAAAAAAAAAAAAAAAAAAAAAATAACAACTTTTTCGACGCGCCATTTTTATGGGTTAGCCAAGTTACGCAAAGAAAGTCTATTTGGCCTGAATGGAACTAGATATTTAGTATCTCCGAATAATTACCCATATGGGAGTATTACTCTTAAATCTACAATTTTATATATATTTTTTATTATTATAATGTTTATTTTATTATAAAATTGGTTCAAACATAAAAAATCTAATTAGTATTCTCGCAGTCGATTATACCCGGTTGTTATATGTCAATTTAGATATTGATGGCCTTATACATCATAGTCTTAGTTTCATCTAGCCTCCATTCAACAGATTAATTTGTCAAATGGCATATGTAAGGTATTAACGCAGTCGTTTATGCCCGCTTGCAATATTCTAACGTTGATTTTGTGTTTGTTTTGCGTTGTTTTTTTTTTTTTTTTTGTGCATGGGCAAAGTTTTTTTCTTCGGTTTTTTTGCCTCCGCTGCCGGAGTGTTCCTTGGGGAGCAATTGGGTTAATATTTGCCACATAAATTTGCAAGCGAAACACTTTAATCAATGCTCAATCGGGGATGAGTTCTGAATGCACCTTTAAGCATAAGCTGAGGGCGTATTGATTCGAGAAACAAAAACCAAGCCCGAAGCATGCAGCTATCCACGTGTCAAGAGGAGGATAGAGAAAGGCATAGCTAGAGAGTGAGAGGGAGAGAGAGAGAGAGAGAGAGAGCGAAAAAAAGAGTGATAGAGAGGAAGGGTGTAAGCACTGTCAGTTATAACGTATTGCATTTCATTTTGTTGATCTTCGAGCTGCAGGCAGCTTTCGGCTCGTAACGACTTGCATAATCGCTTAAATGGAATTTATAGAAATCCTAGCTGCACCTGAGTCCTAAACGCAGCAGGCAAAAGAGTGACGCACAAATAGAAAGAGAGAGGGAGAGAGAGTGGGAAGGAGCGACAGGGAAAGGGAGTTAGATGCAAAGGCCACGCTGCTGACACTCTACACTCGGCGAAAAGACCTGAGCAATAAATTATGAATTTAATTGAATTTTCATTTCTATCCGAATCTGTTTTCTCTTCGGTGCTGCACGAGCACTAAACTGAGGCTGGTTGCAGCATGCGCCGTCAGCCGATCGAATTCGGTATTTTCCTATGAATTATGCAAGGCTGAAGGCAGATTCAAATTTTCATTAATAGCTCTGAATTTGTGAATAGATATTCAATATTCAATATTGTATTTTACTATTATTATTGTCTATTTAAATCCTAATTAGTAGTCTATTAAGTAGGTCTATTATATATATGTATTTATTTCAATTGCAAAATCTATTCGTGTTGCTGAAATAGTTTTAACGAAATATAGATTCAAAATTTTTATTAAAGTAAATAAAAAATAAATTAAAAAAAAACAAATAATTGTAAAAAAAATTCAAATAATCTGTGAAACTTTAATTTAATTTAATATAAAAAGATATAATTGTTTTGTTTAAAAATATATAAATATTTGATAAAAAATATAAAAATTTCTAAATAGAATCAAAATTAAAAATATATATAAAATATATAAAAAATTAGAATTAAAAAAAAAAAAAATTGTACATAAATTGCCAAAAAGTCTCTTGATTAAAGTAATTTCTCAAAGCATCTTCTAAATTGCTTTCAAATTATAAAATGTGAATTGAAAATATTATATAATATTATATTTATATTACCAAATTACAAATAGTGGAATTTTTGGCAATTACAAAATTTTCTTCAAATAAAAATAAATATAAAACTATAATTAAAAAAAAATATATTTATAAAAAATAATCAAAGGCTAAAAACTTTAATACTAAAATTGATTTTCGTAGCTTAAATCTTACATTCTGAACTTCTTTCAGGCTATAAAATGTAAGTTGAGAATATTTTAATATTATTATAAGTATTGTAATTTTTGGCAACCACGAAAAGCGCTTCAAATCAAAATTTCAAGGCTGAGCAAATAATTGGATTAGTTTTCGCTAAGTGTAGCCATTACCAATTATTGAGCGCTTGCCAAGTATAGGGGCATGCCATAGCACATAGCCAGAACGAGAAGCTGCTTTCTGCTTCTTCCTCCTCTACTGCTGCTGCTGTGGGGCGGCGCAATGTAACAGGAGCAATAACTGTTTGGCAAACAGATTTATTTTGCAGGCTCTTCATTGTTGCCGGCCTCCTTCGTCTGCTGCTGCTGCTGTTTGCTGGCTGCTCTTGGCAGGCGCCTCCAGCTGCACCTTCTGCGCCGCCCGCTCTTTCAAATATTGGTTTTCTAAAATTTTCATTGCCATTGCGGCCACGCCATGCCAGGCCAGGCCAGGCCATGCCAGGCAGAGTCACCGCCAGAGGCACAGGCGCAGGTTCTGGTTGTTGCAGTAGCAGCCATTGCATGTTTTGGCCACATTCGCTGGCTGCTGGCTGCTGGCTGCTGACTGCTGGCTAGTGGTTGCTGGCTGCTGGCTGCTCCATGCGGTGCAGTGCATCATTTTTGCATTAGAAAAGTGCCCGCTCGCTGCTAGCTGTAAATAAGCCAAACGTTACGACTGCTCCTAGACACTGCCTCCGTCTCCATTTCAGCTGCTGAATCCAAGTCCAACTCCAAGTCCCAAGTTGCCAGTGACTGCTCTTGTTGCGGCTCCAACCGCAAATTATGCTTGTCAAAAATGAATGTTACATTCGTAATGTAAATGGAAAACGGAGGAGAAGATGCTGCCGCTGTGTGAGTGGGTGATTGGGTGGTTGGGTGGTTGAGTGGATGGGCCGCCCGTGTGGGCGTGCGCATATGGGTTTTTGTGGTTGCCAACGGTACGTGCTCAATGCGTCGACAATCTCTAGAGGAAGCGTCAGCCAGCGCAAATGAAGCCAAGGCATTGATGGGCGCCGTCTGTGTGTGGGCTGGGGTGGGTGTGGCAGCCGCTCTCGCTATGTATCCTGCTCTGACTGACTTGGTGGTTTGACTTTACCGCAGCTACCACAGCGGAGGCAGCAGCAGCAGCAGCAGCTCCGGGTGCAGCAGCAGCAGCACCGGATGCTGGCGGCATTTGGAGGCAGCTGCTCGCAACTTTGACTAAATGTGTTTTGAGTGCATTAAAATGAAAATGTTATTACTCGCTCGCTTCTCTCTCGCCTCTCTCTGCGCTTCTCAGCTGTCTCATTATTGCCACATTTGATGTCTGCGCCACATGGAAACGGCAGAGATTAAGCATTCAAATGGTCCTGCATGGCCTGCCTCGGCCTCGATTGGGTGGTATGCGGTGCTCTCAAATCCTTGAAATCGTTGTCCAAATACGAATCGAACGGAAATTTCAACACACTTGCTGCTGTTTGAGTTTGATCAACAAGTGAGGACAGTCGGAAAAAGGATGCGCTTTGCTCAGCCAAATTATGCAGATTAGCCCAAGGATATGCCTGACTATGCAGGGATATGCATGCAGCACAGGAAGTCGCCAGTTGCAAGCACCATTTGAAAGACTAACAGAAGCGACACAAACTAAAATTGATTTGATCCCCTCAGCAGCCGGCCTCCTGTTTACCAAATCAAGCGATGAGCAGCACATGCATATGCAAACGGAAGAAATTGGGGAAATACATGCGTTTTCCTAACAGGATATTAAGCAGGTAGACCTGCCAAGTTAAGTCAGTCGAGGTCGCTACAGCCGTAGTTGGGCCAAGCTCATCGCATCGAATTACCAGAAGAGCCCTCTTCAAGCACTCTAATAAAGCAGGACATAAATAAGCGCACAGCCACCTAATTCCTATACAACACACATATATCATAATTTAATCATAATTTTAAGTTCTTTACTGCTTAATTTCAGTCCGGTTTTATATTCTAAAGCCATAAAATATGCCTTAAATTTAAATTTAACTCAAATTTATTGCGTATACGCAGAGTGCGCATTGTTAGGAGCCCCGTTTCGATTACGAGAATTGCGTTGGGGCTCGCTCTGTGTCTAGTTTCATTAACACAGAGACAATTGTTGTGTTGTGTGTTAAGCCCATTAATGTGGCTGATCGAGTTGTAGACAAGGATAAACTATGCAAATAGCGAATTCAGCATGAATAATAGGATAATGATAAATAAATAATAATAACTATGATAAAAGGGATTCGAATTTTAGTCAGGTCATTTTAAATAAGGAAAATAAATTGCTATTTAGTCTATATTAAGCGATTATCTCTGTGACGAGCTGCAGTTGGAGTCGAAGCTCAGCGAGCGGCATTGTAGCTCCACCTAAGATCGCTCCATCTGTAGCCGCTCTCCATGCTCTCGATGCTCTTCTATTCTTATATTTAAATTAGTACGAAATTTAAGCTCGAGCAGGGAACAAGCAAATTATCCAAATTCGCCTTCATACTGTACCCAGTTTTGACTGCAGCGAACCCTTTTCATAGGACAATAATAATGACAATAATCGACGTAATAATACATAATGAACATTTCCATTGTATGGAAATGATAATGATAACGATTTTTTTGTGGCTGAAATAGGAAAATATGTTTTATGCAGGTCGACAGGTCGGGTCAGACTGCATTACTGCCTATCAATTAATGATAATAAATATATAATTGGGATAATGAATATGATTGGGACAATGCCAATGCTAATGATAATGATTGGAATAAGAATAATAATTGTCATAAGGGTAATGCTTATGATTATCATAATGACAATAGTGCTAAAGTTAATGATGAATAAAGGACAATGATTTCGGCAATAATAATGATGTTTGCAATAAATTGCATCATAATAAATGCAATGACATTGCTAATGAGATGAGATTGATTGCAACTGACAATGAGAAATATTAAGATTTTTAATTATTAATATTAATATTCTATTATGATAAATTCTTAACTTACTTTACAGGGCACCTGGGCGTCGATCAGTGATGACTGCTGCAACAACAATCGACAATCAAAAGTGAATAAAAGCGCACACACAGTAATTTAGTTTTTATTCAATTTATTTCATATTTCCGTTCGTGTTGAATGTTATTATATTATTATTATATTTATTCCATCTATGTTAATGTAGTGTGTAGTAAAGCTTGACAATCTATACCAAAGAATAATGCTATCTTCATGTATGTGAGTTGTACATACATACATTTACATACACGTATTTATTTATATATATTTATTTATTCATTAATATATGTTTCATATTTCTTTTTTTGGCAATATTTTTGTCATGTTATATTCTCTCTATGTGTGTGAATCCTGTTTTTGTCATTTTTTTTTTTTCATTTTTCATTTTATTTTTAATTTTTTTTTTAATGTGATCAAAATATTTGAAGTCGTTTCAAATGTGTAAATGCATTCATATTTTGTAATTTTGTTAGAATTTGGAGTGGAAATGCAAAATTTGATTTTGTTGTTGTTCATTTTTAGTTTTTCCTCTTTTCATTTACGTAATATCGAGCGACATTTGCAAAAGGTAAAAATATTGTACTACAATTTCGCATTTGAATTTATTTATTTGCTGCAAGCTGAATTCATTTCTTTCTTCTCCTCTTTTTTTGCGTAATTCATTTTCCCTTCTGTTGCATTCTGCATGTTGCATGCTGCATGCTGTATGCTGCATGTTTGCGTTTTGTTTGTGTAATTGCATGCGACGTGGGAGTTCACAGTGTACGCTAGAGATGAACGGACACCGAGACACGTGACATGGTGTGTGGTGAGTGAACCAAAAACTATTTTTAATTTAAATATTTCTAATATGAACTCAGCTTAAATACATAAATATATATTAGACATATAAAAATGTAAATAAATATTTTTAAAATTTTCAATAAAATTAATAATATTTTTATTTTATATTTTTTTATAACAATAAATGCAAAAAGTTAATATATATCTTATATAAAATGATATATATACTCATATAAAATAATATATATATTAAATTATATTTATACTCATATAAACACACATTTAATTCAGTTATAAATTTAGAGTAGATGCTTATAAAATACAAAAATAAAAACACAAAGAAAATCATTTTAAAATATCTTGAATAATTCATTATTTTGATTATTTCATATATCTGAATATAGCATTAAGTCGTAGCTTGTTCTGCTCTCAGTCTGATTTTTGCTTTGGTTCATCGTGCTCATGCTTGACACGCGCTCATCTCTAGTGCGCAGCTCATTGGCCTTCAATGTGCTCGTATACGCATTGTGTTGTTGAGCTGATTCCGTTTGACTATATAGAAGGGTATTTTCCTATATATATATATATGTATGTATGCTGAGCGAACTAAGAACGTAATTAAAACTATATTTGTAGCATACGCAATGATGCTGTGTGTGACTGTGACTCTGTGTGTGTGTGTATTTGAATGTTGACGTTTACGGAGTTTAGTAGTGTTTGACTGTGCTGTTTGCATTCTGGTGGTTAGCAACACTTTTTAATTAGTTGAAACGATTTCAACAAACGCAGCGGGGTGGGGACAGAGGAATACAAATCTTTGCTTTTACAAACAGCTCAACTATATATATATATATATTTATATATACATCAGAGTCATGCAATTGGATATTGTAAATAAGTGTGTTTATGTGATGTGAACCAAAAGCTAAATATCAGTTCCATGCCTTATAGAGCCACAACAACAATTTTCAGCAAAATCAAAATACTATATATATTTAAATATAGTAAAATCAAAAATCTCTCAACTATACACAGAGCTTATAATTATTAATGTGCAGCAGCTATATATTTATATTTAAATATATATGCATTTATATGCTTAAACGTTTTTTGGAGCATCTATGAGATCTGAAGGGAAAAAATTCGCTATTTAGTGACATTTATCGCTATTGATTTTTGACTCGTTTATTATATTATAATTCCTATTATTCTTATTATTATTATTCAGTTTTCTTTTTCTTTTTTTTTTTTTTTTGTTTAATGTGCATTTGTTTGCTTTTCTCATCAAAAATCAAAAAATCCTTTGAGCATTTTGCACACAAAATACAAAAAAGAAAAACGAAAATGTGGGGGCGACATTATGGGGTATGTTTATTGGAGCTGTGTAAATATTTGCTTGCATATTATGTGTATTGCCTTCTATTATTTATTAAATCTGTTTCATTTTTATTTTTCCCAGTTTAATACTCGTTTGCGTCGTTGTAGCGGCTGTATTGATTGGCTTTCTGATTTTGTTTGTATTTGTTATTGAATCTTGGGATATATTAGTTAATTCATTGCCAGAAAAATATAACAAAGTCTTTTTTATAGTCAGAGTTGGGAATTGAAGAGACTTATTGAGCTTCTTACTAGATTGCATAGTTTTTACATATGAAATATAAATAATAATATATAAAATATAACTTGTATTTGAGAGAGGCTTTGAGATCTGGGATTTCCAAATTCTATACAGATTTTAGTCAGAGAATCGAATTTACATATATCTACTTATATGCCATGACAAATCAGAAGACTTTAATTTTGTATATATATTCAGCTCATCGTGAACGAGTATTATGCAGTCGGGCTATCCAACTGCAGTATTTCGTTATGTTTTTAGGTTTAATTTTTGCCTTGTTGGAGTAAGTAAATCCGGCTTACCTTTACATATATATATATATATATATATATATATATATATATATATATATATATATATATATATATATATATATGCGCCGTTCAGCTGTCTATGTTTTGGAAAGTGTTTTCTATGCTCTTAAATTAAGTTATTTAATTTATAATTTACATTTACATTATCAAGCTCGAGTTGTAAACATTCTACACAAAAATTATTCTGCTTTTGGCTTTGTTTTAGTTATCGATTTCTACGCTAAACGAATATATATATATATATATATGACATAATATATATACATATATATAGAGGATATACATATATAATATGATTTACACCCATGCATATTCCATTAGAGATAGTAAAATTTTTTAGTTTTCAACTAGTTTGGATTTAATTTTTTTTATACATTTATCTATGTACATTATATGTTGTTAAAATTTGATTAAAAACAGTTAAAATAAAATTTTAAAATATTATGCAACAGTCAAAATGCTTTCAGATTATATAAAAACTCACGAATTTAATTCTTTTGCTAGCTCAACATTTCGAGTAAATATTTTTTATAGTTTATGAGCATATTTTAACAGATATTAAGGGATTTCTTGGCATTTACAGTTCTGCGTTTTAGTTTTTAAACTTATTTTGGCAACTTTTTAGTTAATGTTTCTAAATTTGGAAGCTTAAAAAAAAAATTGTATATGTGTAAATTCATAATGCAAATGAATGTGATTTGCTAATTGAATAATAAGCATTCAGCTTATGCTGATGAATGTAAAAACAACTCTAAAACAAGTTTTATTTTATTACAAAAATTTGTTTGGCATTTTCAATCAGCCGAAAAAGAGTGAAAACAGAAAGAAAAGTTTCGTGTAATCCGAAAAGCTTACAACAGTTTTGTGACCAAAATATGAAATAATTTTTGAAAATATTATACAATGAACAAAACTTAACAAGTTCTATGAAATAGAGGTACGCAATTATTTTTGGCTTCGATTTTATTCTTATTTTTTTGTTTTTATTTTTTGGAAGAGCTAGAAACTAAGTTTATGTATGTGGGAGTGTGTGTGTGAATGTATATATATATATATATGGTTTTTATCTAAACGTGCCGATGTTGAATTGTTAAAAGCATTAACATTTAAAACAGAGCGAGCTTTAAAACAATTTCTTTTTGACAACTTTTGTTTTCGTATTGAGCTGGGCGCATTTAAAATCAATTTATGTATCATTTTTTTGATTTTAAAATATTTCTAAAAATTCTTCTACTATGTACATGATATAAATAAAAGAAAATTAAAATATATAAATATTTATGCATATGCTATGGCATGGCTAAAATATGTACGTATATTTAGAAAATAGCTAATTTTATGTGTATATATATATATATATATATATGTTTATATCAGGTATAATACTTCGGATAGGGGCAACTCTACTTTCTATATATGTCAATGTGGCTATAGTGGATTATACAATGAGCAAACAAATTTCTAAATGGTTTATATTCACGCATACACATATATAGAAATATATATGCTTTATACATACCGATTTTGTACAACTTATGGAACTCGATTCTTGGTCTAGCTTTGTTATTCCATTTTTATTTTTATTAAGCATTTACCAAATTAGACAAACTACGCTCGATTAATGACAGCGAATGCCACTGGAAACATTTTGGATTCAGCATTTGCCATTCGCCCCCGTTGGCCACTCAGCTGTGAATGACAAATTTTTGATTTGCTTGGTAATTGGCCTTTGGGGCGAATGTCATTGCTGTTCAGTGGATTGCAGCTAAAATTTAGGAATGGGTTACCATCGATTCTATATGTATTACGTTTTTACAGCTAATTAGACTACGTGTGTGTGTGTGTGTGTGTGTGTGTACGTGTGTTTACTGTGTTCTCTCTTGCTTTGCTTTGCTTTGCTTGTTCCTTACTTGCGAGCGTTGCATAAAATCATCATTAACGATCTCTGCACGGCGCTAAAATAACATTCTCATATTCTCGAAAGATTCCTTTTGATTCTAGATAAATTGCTCTTGGATTCGCATTCGCGCATTCTGCTCTCAAAAAAAAGTGGCACTGCGACAGTCAATAGATTGTTAAGTGTTCTTTTAATTGTTATTTTTTCCTTTACTCTGTTTTTTTTTTTTTGTGTATTTTTGTATATATTAAAATGTTACTTGAGAAGAATTTTGCTGATATGAAACAAAACGATTGCCACAGTGGAGTGAGTTGGAGTTGGAGTTGGTTTTGTTTGCGCTGTGAGTTGGCGTTTGGCAGCACAATCTATTGACCGACAGGTGGCGCTAGCTGCTGGTAGAGGACTAGTGGGCAACGAAACTATTGGCCGACAGGTGGCGCGCTTTACACCTGTGTGCCGTAATACTAGAGAGAGACAAACTCGCCAGTACCGGCGCCAGAGCCAGAGCCGGCACCAGCGCCAACATTACCCTTCTCCATGCCCGGCGCCGGCTCCGTCGTTTGCAGCATCTGCTGATGATGATGATGCTGGTGCTGCAGCTGCAGCTGATGCTGATGATCCTGTGCCGTTGTCTCCGCCTCCGTCATGCTGCCATCGGTCGTCGTTTCGTTGAACAGCGTCTCGTTCTCGTCCGGCAGCGACAGCGTCGAGTTGCCCAGCGCGCCGCTGGCCGTGATGCGCCGTCCCATATTATCGTATTTGGGATAGGCGCTGCTGTCACGCAGCGGAGTCGCCTCCACGATTGGCGGCGTGCTGCAGGCGGATGTGGGCGCATTGTTGATGCAGCTGGCGCAGTTCGAAGCGGACATGGTTGGCGCCGCTGTGGTTGGATGATGGCACTGCACGACAGCGGTAACAGCCGGCGGCGGTGGTGGCGGTGGCAGCGGCAGCTCCATGTCACTATTGCCCCCAACGCCGCAATGATAGCCGCCCGTCTCCAGATTGTACGTAACGATCTCGTCATGGGGATAGAGATTCGTGGCAGCTGTGGCTGCCACTGCCCCCGGCTGCAGCGACGAGTCCTTCTTTAGTATGCCGCGGCGCGTGGTGTGCCGTGGCAACGTGGCAAATTGTGGCACAGTTTGGCCATCGCTTGTGGCGCCGCTGCTGCTGCTGCCTCCAGCGCTGGCGTCCGCCGTGCACTGCACATCCTGCAGACGCTTGGGTATGTTGAGCAGATCTGGATACATGTTGATGTCGGCGCCATCGAGCATATCCTGGGTGACCGAGACGCGTATGAATATATTGCCAAAGGTGGGATTCGGCACAATATTGGAGCAGAACTCCGGCGGTGGCGGGAAGACGCCCACATTCAGTGGAAACTCCTCCGACAGCTGGCCATGGCCATGCGAGTGCGAATGCGAGTGCAGCTGATGCTGATGCTGATGCTGATAACTGGCCATTGAGGTGGGCACACTGATCAGTCCGCAGGTGGGATCCTTGACGGTCATCAGCTGCTGTCGCATGTGCTGACCAGCCTGACCCTGGCCAGCGCCGAGCACCTGCTGCTGCTGCTGTTGCTGCTGTTGTTGTTGCTGTTGTTGCTGTGTCAAGCCCGTGCGATGACTCTCCACGGCATGGATCTCGATCTGATTGAAGCCCAGCGTGGAGTCCGTCTTGTTAATCGAGCTGGGATTGTTGTCAATGCCATAGCTATCGCCGCGATCATTCGTGGTGGTCGTCACACTCGAGTCGAGCAGCTTCTTCTCCTGATCATTGAAGCTAACACTCGACTTGACGCCCGCCTTGTTTGCATGTCGATGCTGGCGCGTCGTACGCTTGCACAGGCAGACCACAAACGAGATGGCGATGAGCAGGAAGACGGTGCCAAAGATGCCCATGATGAGGCCAAAATACCAAAATGTCTCCGGTGTCTTCACGAGCACGTGCTGCACAATCTCGCTCAGATAGATGCTAATATTTTGGGTCATGGAACCGATCAGATTGCTGCCCGTGCAGGCATAGGTGCCCGCATCGAGGCTGCTCACATTGAACACGGTCAGATTGCTCCACAGCTTGTCGGACGTGATGCTCTCCGTGTCGAAGAGCACGTTGTCATTGTCCAAAATCTTGCCATTCAGCTCCCAGCTGACCTCGGGCAGTGGATCGCCATAGACCAGGCAGCTGAATGTCGTGTTGCTGCCAATGTCAATGTTGGTTGCCTCCTCGTTGTTGAAGATCTCCACGCGCGGCGGACAGCCAAACAGCTCATCATCGACACTGTCCCAGGTGCGATCCTTCTGCACCGGCGGTCCCTTGCACACCAGACTCACGGAGCTCAGCCGGCTGCCCACGTACCAATTGCGAAATTTACGCAGCTTGCAATTACACTGCCAGGGGTTCTCCTCCAGGGAGAGGGTCTTCAGGTTGCCCATGTGCTGGAACACATACTCGCTGAGGCTCTCCAGCAGGTTGTTCTTGAGATTGAGAAACTCCAGCAAATTGAGATTCGCCAACGACATGGGATCTATGTAGGAGATCAGGCAGTCGTGCATGTCCAGAGTTCGCAAGTGCGGCAATATGGGAAACTGGTAGGCGGCCAAGCGCTTGAGTGGATTCCCATTCAAGTAGAGTATGCGTAGCCTATCATTGCCCATGAACGTGTCCTTGTCGAGCATCTCGAGCTTGTTGTCCGACAGATCGATTTCCACGAGAATTTTCAAATTGCGAAAGCTTTCCTTGTGTATATATTGGACCTCGGATTTCTTGAGATAAATGCGCTGCAGGTTGAGCAGACCCAAAGCAGAGAACTCCTCCCGATTCAGATATGGTATATGATTATCATTGAGCACCAGCACCTGCAGCTCAGTGCTCAGCGTGTTCGGTATGCTCGTCAGCTGCAGCGAGCTGCATATGGCCGACTTTTTGCCATTGGTCCACTTGCAGGTGCAGTTGGAGGCGCAACTTTGCGACCAGTCATCCGCCCACACCCAGCCGACCAGGCAGGTGAGGCACACGAGCCAAAGCAGCTGTTGCCAGGCTGCAAAAAAAAAAAGAACGCAAATATGTGTGTGAGAGAGAGAGAGAGAGCAAAGGAACATTTTAGCTGGCAAAGATAAAGTTAAAGCGAAATAAATACGGAAAAGAAATAAATCGCGAGCTTCGACAAGTCGACGAATAAATACTCTACCCTAAATATTGTGAAATTAAATATGTGTGAAAAATAAATATTTTCAGATTTTTATTTATAAAAAAAAATAGATTATCTGAGAAAAAAATTATTTTCATATATATTTTCATTCTAGTCAGATTTAAAGAGTCATATTTTTTTTAGACTTAGACCTTGGAGCTTATGAGGTCCGCCTTAAAATTGAGAGGCAGGCAGGCAGCCAAGGGTGAATTGTTTTTAATTCAAGATTAATTCTTTATTTTATATAATTTTATATTTTTTTATATACATTTACATATGTATATCAATATGTCCTATAGGCTACACATTTCATGATAAAATTATAATACTCTCTTCTTGTCTCTTGTGCTCCACCTCCTTCTTACTCTGAACAAAAAGTCCAATGATTGACGACCTTTGGTTCAAGCTTTTGTTTTATGTGCCACTTACCTGGCAACCGGATGCTGCTTCTGCTGCTGCTGCTGCTGCTGCTGTTGATGGCTCTGCTGCTCTCTCTGCTGGTGGCTCTGTTGCTCCCTCTGCTGCTCTGCCTGCCGCTGGTTTTGATTCTCCATTTCGCTGCCATGCTGTGCATTTGTCCCGCTGCGTATTTGTCGCTGCGTCTGACCCTCTGCCCGCTGGACCTGGACCTGGACCTGCACTTGGACCCCAGTCTCGGTCGCGACCTCGCCAATTGATGACTCTAAATGGCTTTGGCTGATTCGATTGCCATGTTTCACATCATGTTGCCGTCGCTGGCGAAAGGGGGCACCATTACATATTACTCGGCACTTTGGCCACTTTTCTGGCACACAGAAGGCAAATTTTTGCCGTTGCACTCGACTGCGACAGTTTCTTATCGAATTTAGTTTTCAGCTCTAGATACTTTTTTGTTTTTATTGAGCACGCTTTCTCGCTTCACTACACTCGCTTCACTCCACACTCACTTTCTTCTTCTCTCTCCCTCTCTCTCTCTCTCTCTCTGTGTGTCTCTCGATGCCTCTTGATATCTCTTTGTAGTTAGCTTCAGTGCATTCAAGCATTTGTTGACCAGCTAAAAGGAGTAAAGGAAAAGAAGTCTAAGAGTTAATATTTGTAGTTCGAATAAGTTCTTGAATTGATTATAGTATGCAAAAAAAAAATATATATATATATATCAAAGGGCTTGAGCATTAGCTTAGGGTGTACCCCTAATTTTATCGTTCTTCAAATCAAATCAGATCAATTCAATTTTAGCTGCGTCATGACAGCTCGAAGCTGTTATAAGACATAATTATCAAAATGAAATACATTTTATTAAAAATTTATTCTGCTTCAGCTCTAATCTGATTACTATTTATATTATTTACATCATTAATATTAATATTTATATTTAGTTTAAGGCAAAGTAACAAAAAAGCAAAATTTTTCAACGGTGAAGGGTGGTTGAAGGTGAAGTGAAGACTGGAAGAAAACACAGTAATATAGGAAAAGAGCTTGTGACTTAGCGAGATAAACAGTGAAACGTGAAGAAGTTAAGGCACATAGAAGTTCTACAACTTGAAGGGAAAGCAGGATGATCTCCAGTTGCAAGTTAAGAGACAGCTCAAGAAAGAAACAATAAAAATATAAATGAAGATCTGACTAATGAGATATAAAGTATTTTTATTGAAGTAAAAATATATTTTTATTATTATTATTATTATTTTGTATTATTATTATTATTAGATTATTATTATTATTATTCAGTTTATTTTTTATTTGATTATTATAATATTTATTGTTAATATTACTATTATTATTATTATTTCAAAATGATTATTATTTATAATTATATTTACCATGAATATTATTTTATTATATTATGATTATTATTATTAGTATAAGCCTATTCATCACAATTTTAAATAAATTTAAAAAGAATCATACAATTATTTATTAATATTGTATTTTTATTATTTATTATTATATTTGTGTTATTATTATTATTATTATTATTATTATTATTATTACTATCATTATTAGCATATTCATTACAATTCTAATGCTCACAAATTTAATAAAAATGATTAAGTTGACTCTTCTAGCCTTCCACTAAAGCAATACAAGTTAAGTCACCCTATTGGGATTCGGATCCGAACTTCCCAGACAGCTGGTCTAGCCTTGAATGGCTGTTGGATTAAGGCATTTGAGGTTTGAGCTTGATTTGACTGTGACAATCTATGAATCGTTCCTACAACGCTTGCAATAAAATTAAGTACAGAGTCTTTCTCTTACATTCAACATTTACTCAACCCTCGAGCGCCTTTTATATCAGCTACAAATAGCAAAACCTTGAACAGGAAGCAGGATGAAAAAAAAAGAAGAAAATAAATAAAAAAAATAAAACGTCATTTGCAGCAGTGTTCGGCTTTCGGATTAGTTTTCAGTGCTGGCCAGGCACAAAGCTGATTCAGATGCTTCCGTTTAAACTCTTAAAGAATGCGAGACCGTTCCAAAGTCGGAATGGTGGAATGAAGAGGAAAAAAGAGAAGCAAAATGGACTTTACTTAGAGCATCATTTTCAGGAACAATGTGCATTGTGTTGTTGTTGATTGTAATTGTAGTTGGCTCATTGGTAATCTCAATTTACCGAAGCTCGGCCAGTAAATGGAAATGCCAAACAATGGGCCAATGGAATCGGCCTTTAGCCAAAGCTTTAAAATGGCCTATCAACAACAATTTGTAGTTCGTTGTTAACGTTAAGAATGGGTGCCGGGTATGCTGGTAGGGAGTGTGGGGCTGAGGAGGGTTACGATTTGAGCTGTTCCACAGAGCAACAATGCGGCGCAACAGCTCAGCGTCTGCCGCTCTGCCCACTCGACATCTTCACAAAATCAGCATCAAAAGCCTGTCGAATGCTTTTTTCTTTCCTTATTTTTTATATTTTTTCTTTTTGTTGTTTTTTTTTTTGTTTTTGTTTTCGCTTCAAAGAGACGCAGCAACAGCAACGGCAGCGGCTTGAAAATGAGGCACAAGTAAAATTTGCTTTATGCAGCAGCAGCAGGCAAATGCTGCAAAAACTGCTGAATTACACACCTACCCACACACACCTGCACCCACACACACACACACACACACAATGGAAACGAAAAAATGCTCGGAAAGTTCATTTGTCAATTTGCCATTTGAATTTGTATTTGAGAAATTCACTTGGCCGCTTTTGCGCTTTGTTCTCGTCCCAGCCTCAGTCGCATTCATGGCGCGTCTCTCACTCTATGGCGCTGTCTCGCTCCGACTTGGCTAAGATGCTTTGGCAATGCGGATAATATTTCCTGTGCCAGTGCAGCAGTTGGCAGCGCAATTGCAACGGCAACTGGCAAACCCTTCTCATAGCCAGCCTAGCTGCCGCCGCCGTTGCCGCCTTTGCCGCCTCTGCTCTGCCAATTCAAACTGATTTTTTTTTTTTGCCCGCTGCCTTTTGTGGCTGCCACATGCCACACTGTCTGTCTGTCTGTCTGTATGGGTGTGTATGTGTGTGTGTGTGAGCCTTACAATCGTCGACAGTTTTATTTGTGCAGCTTTATGAGAACTCACACACACACACACACACAGACACATACACTTGAAGAGATCCGCAACGGCAGACACTCGACTCGCCTCGCCTCGCCTCGCCTCGCCTCTCCTCACCTCACCCCGTTGATATATTCATAAATGTAGCACAGTGGGCCGCAAAAGCCAAAAAGCTAATTCAATGGCCAATTGCCAAAAAAAATAAAATAAACGTGGAAGAAGAAGAAGCCAAATGAAACGAATTCGACAAAATGGTTGCAGAATATTAAAAAAATATTATGATAGGATCTCAGTTGATATGTGTGGAAAAAGTGCTGCAGCCGCAACATGCAGCATGCAACTTGCAGCAAATCAATTAACTGATATCAGATCAATAATACAGTTGTGCTCTCTCTCTCTCTCTCTATAAGTATGCGGAATCGAACATGCCAGCTGCAGGCGCTTCAATATCTAAAACCCTAAACTAAAATCACTTATCGCTTGGCATTTGCCATTTGGCAGTTGACCGGGTCAAATGGGCCAATGGGCCAATGGGCAAATTGCATATACCTCGCATTGTATTTCGTAATTGGATTTCTTTGTGCGGCCAGCAACAATTTCCATGGCTGCCATTGTGCCAAAGTAATTAATTTTACTAAAATTTATAAAGCTAACAAATATGTTGGGAATATATTGAAAACTTTTCATTCACATGCACGCAGCTTGCACCATACCCTGTAAACGCATTCTCAAAAGCGCGAATGAACCAAACAATAAATTTAATTGACTTAAAAAATAAACTGCAAAAAAAAATTGTTCTTAAAGCTGCTTAAAATTAATTGAATTTCGTTAAAAAACTTTTACTTCACTGAATGAATACATTTTTTTTTTGTTTTGAAATATTTTTATTTTGATAAATAAAAAATTGAAATTGATTTCAATGCATTTGCCGCATAAAGAAAATATTGAAAAAAATGTTTTGATTTTATTTTGCTGAATAAGTGAATCATTTTGATATTTATATGAATGATTGCAAAGATCTGAAATATTATTAATTGAATTTAAAGTTAAAATAAGAACAATTTGCAGCTCATATTGATAACAGCACAAAAAGTTTTGAGTTAATCGAATTTTCATGCCTTTTTTAAACGTAATTCAATTTATTATTATTGATGCCTTTGCAACGAATTTACAGGGTATATATACATACAGAGTGCCTGCCAGACAGCTTCATAATATTTATATAGAACACAAAAGCATCTACTAAAAACAAAGCTATTCATTTATGATTTTCCCAGTTATGCGTGAAATGAAATCCACAGAGATTTCAGCAAAATCTTGCAGACTTTTGTGCGCTGCTTTATGCCAACACAGATACATACATATACACACACACATATATACATATATAAGTTTGTATATACATCGATGTTTGAGCATTTGTGAAAGACGTTCGAAATGAATATTGACATGAGCGGAAGATGAAATATTAATTGGCATTTGAGACTGTTTCGCCAAGCAGACGCTCGAGATGCTTTCAATTAAATGCATGCGGGCAACGAGGCGTATACTTAACTTAATTAATTCATATACAATTAATTTGTATGCTGCACTTATTGCAATTATATACACGCACGCATTAATACATATTTTGACTTTTACTCTTCTGTCTAGACTTTTGTGCAAGCCTCACGCATCATTAACTTTAGCTCACGAGCTGCAGCTGAATCCTGAACCTGCATTTGCGACAAAAGATCTCATATTAAGCAATGACTGCATAATAATCAAATTAAATGCAATTTGTGGCTGACTTGGTGAAGTCTTAGACTTAAATAAATGAATTTATATTAAACTTGTGTGGATCAACTTAATTCTGATATAGAATAAATAGTAGGTAATATGCACCTATCGAAATGAACTCAAGTATATATATAGAGTGGCTTCTGTGGCTGAAGGCTGTTGGCAGTTGCCAACTGCTGAATTCTAATTTATGCTTCACTTATGTCAAAGGACGAGCCATATATGAAAAGGTGTACCAGAATTTATCTCACTCTCTCTGAAAACTCTATATTAACTCTTTAATAATAAATATAGTAATTTCTTCAGTTCAGGCAACGAGTGCTCAGCTCGCGTTGGCGTGATTAGTTGATACTTCGAGCTTCTCGAGCTGATATAGCTATCATTAGAGCTTGACTGTATAAATAGCAAACAACACACTTCTGCGCTCTGCTTGCTTCGCAGTTGACGCAGCGACAGCAGCAGTGACTTTGCTTAATTACTGAATATTTTTTGTGCTAAATGGACCTTTTGAACAAAATTGTCAAAGCGTCTTAATGACATTCATATGTGTCTGTTTGCAAAAGGTCAAGTCTATATATATATATATATATATATATATATATATGTATACCATAATATATATATTTATCTACACATAATATATACCAAATCCACCAAAGGTTAAGACTTCAATTGAGATACAGTCACAAAGATCGCAACATGGAACAAGCACAAAAGCCAATATACTCTTTTTTCCATCATTCGCGAGTATATATAAGTATATAAGTATCGCTCTCAGATCATATCTTTGACTCGTTTAAAAGTGTTTGTGCTTAATTCAGTGTTTACTTTTTATTGGTCTGGTTAGGTCGCGAGAGACGAGTGCATGGTATATAATTCTTGGAATTTGTTTATCGCTTATCGTTCCTTTGATGTGGTGGGACAAGTAACTTTCCAAGTTTCAGGTTTTTTTGCAGATTAAAAAAAGAAGCAAATCGTAAAATTCAATTAAATGAACCTGTCTGTCGTCCTTGGAAAGTTCTGCCTTTTCTTGTAGTCTATCAACTTGACACACAAAGGTCAAAGGTCAGCCAATTTTTATACCCTGAATCCATTGAAAATGGAAATTTCAGGGTATAATGTTTTTTTAGAATATTATTTACGTGCGTAAGGCGAGCACATTAATCGATTCCAAGGAAAACACTCAAGTGTATATTTCTAGCTGTTTGTTGAGCTTAGCTTTAATTTCAAAATAATTTGATGGAATATATATATAATATTTATTTTATTATATATATATATATATATATATATATATATATATATATATATATATATATATATATATATATGTATAAATATCTTCACAAAATATCATGCTCAAACCATAGTTCGATCCATCAGACAAGCTTCAGCTGGGTGACTCAAATCCCACATCAGTTTTCAATTTCAATATTTCCACAATCTCTCTCGTGCTCTAACTCTTGCTCTCCCCCGCACGCTTTCTCTCTCTCTCTTGCTCGTCACATATACTCTCTGGAGAGCGCATTTGGTATGCTTAACTGCAATGCATTCCTAAATAATGCACAGGTAAAGTTGTAAACGGTAGACAGAGGCATAAAGCGTTGGCCCCCCTTAACCATCGTCAGTTTTAAGAGCTGTTAATATTTAAATACACATGTGTCGCATAAAACACTAACACTAACTGCACCACAATATGACCCACTTTGAACTCAAACTTGGCATCACGCCTTGCCCACTCCCTAAGCCCCCCATCGTCCGCAATTCAATTGACATGCAATTTCAGCTGCGGTCCGGCATGTAAATTAAAACTTGTCACGCCCCGCTCATTTGTTAAACTAATGAAATTGAAATTCTAGAGGGGCGGGCTAAACAAAAAAAACCAAACAAGCTACAGAAAAAAAGAAGGTATACACACACACACACATACATGCATAAGTATATATATATATATAGTATATATATATATATATATATATATATTTACATAGACAAAATACATTGTTCAAGCTTATGGACGGAGGCTGCGCTGCATTACCAAATTAAAACTGACAAAGTGCAAAAAATAAATAACAAAAAATAAAGTAGCAAAAAAAAAAAAAAAACTAAACAAAGTTTTTGGCAACAACAAGAAAAAAGTTTATATATTTATATAAGAAAAGTTTTGCTTTGACAACGTCCAGCTCGTACCACGGTGCGTATGCAAATGCTTCAGCTACTGGCAACACCTCCACAGGCGCCGCCCATTCGCCCATTGTTGCTGCCGCCGCTGTGCGGAGTGCTATCAAGGCGATGGCGACGGCGAAGGCGATGGCGAAGACAGGGGCAGAGGCACGTGCGAAAGTGCGTGCAAATGCAAATGGCGATAGAAAAGTTTTTAAATTGAGCAAACATTAACGAAAAGGCAAAACAAGCGCGCGCACAAGAAAAAAGCAAATAAAAGAGCACTAGAGAGTGGAGCGAGCCCTAGGATGAGCTACCCTGTAACTAGCGACGAGCGGGGCATACACTCTTCGAATAATCAGCAATCATTAAAAGTTTTAATGGAAGTTGTAAATAAATTGAGCATAAACTATTAGAGGTTACTCTGTAACTAGACATTAGTGGGGTATACACATATTTACATAACCATCAATATTATATGGCATAACTAAGCGATATGCTCAAATGGCATAATAATATTATGTATCGATTATCAGCTTTATCGATAGTCATAAAATTAAATATACGAATACTTTGGCGAATTATGAGAGTTATCGATTGTTTTTGATATAGTTAAAGTGAACAAGTCATATGATAATTGCATTTAAAATATAAGTCTTTAGCCTGCTTAGATTTTGAGTTCAATGGGTGGAGTTGCTCACAATATTTGATAGATTGAATCCAAAGGAAACAAGGCAACATGAGGAGGTACAAATGAATTAAATAAAAACCAAATATATTCAGATTTCTACACTGATAACATAAATATGCACCAAATTAATATGCCCCTCTGCAACTAGAGGCAGAGTATGTATAGAAAAAATAAGATGATGAAAAGTGGAGCAAGTTGTTCTTATCGCACGCCTATTTGTTTGTGAACATTAAGGCGCCTCAATCTTTCAAGGACAAGAAGCCAAGTGTAAACTGCAAAACTTGTGCATAAGACTGGGCTGGAGCTGGTGTCTCTGTGTGTGTGTGTGTGTGTGTTTGGGTGTTTGGGTGTTTGGGTGTGTGGGTGTGTGTGTGGGTGTATAGACCAGACGCATCAGCAAGTTGGCAGTCAGGCAAATCCCGCATATAATCGGAAAATGTCACAGAAAAATAAAATTAATGACACTTGGCCGCCTCGGGCGCAGATTAGTGACCGTGTTGCGAGTTTTATTGCTCTACGGAAATGGAAATGGTTTCATAAATACACACACAAACACATATACACTCATGCATGGACAGCACAATGCAATTATCTGTCAGCAAAGTGTGCACACTGTACGTGAGGAGCAGCAGCGGCAGCAGCAGCAACAACTGTGACAGGACATTCGCCTTTGGAAGGCCACAGCAGGAAGAAAAACGCTTTAAGCACACTCCGCCCAGCTGGTTACAGTTGTTGCCTTGTCACCGCTTACAATTGTTTGCCATTGTGTTGCCTGTCCTGCCCTGGCTCCGGCTCGCACTCCACGCGGCCGCACTGCAATTCCGTTCCGAGCTGACGCTGCAGCTGCGCTGCACTTGGCAACTATACAACTGAAAACCATTTGAGTTGACGTCGTCTCCATCTCCAGCACCATCTCCATCTACAGCTATCTCCAGCTACAGCTGCCGCTGCTGCACAGAAATCATCGACGTCAGCGGCGACGCCAGCGACATGGACATGACCTCAGCGACATGGCACAATTTGGTAGCCAAAAGGGAGCAGCAGCAGCAGTAGCGGAGGTCAGCGGGGCGGCGCTCAGCCGCTTCTTCTGTGTGCACAGCACTGGCTGCACTAGCTTTGGGTTTGCCAAGCAACCAACGGCTTGGCCAGTCAGCCAGCCAGCCAGCCAGCCAGCCAGCCAGACAGCCAGCCAGCAGTATATTTGTGTGCAGCCGCAAAAACGCACAACAAACACAATAAGCAACAGTGCTTGGCTCAAGTATGGACGAAGATGAATACCCTGTAAATTATTATCTAAGAAATTCAGCATTTTCTTTGGCATCGATACTAGAAAAATATGGCTATCGATACTTATCGATTCTGATTTAATCTATCCAGCCTAGAAGTGCAGATTTATATTATTATTTTATAATAATTTCCTATAGTCACACAGCAGGTAACTTACATCTGTTGCATACATTTCCCAGCTTTCAGCAGACTCTCTTCATTATAGTGTTTTATATACTTACAGGGTATAGACAATAACCACAACGTTGCAGCTGGTTGACGAGCTGAAGCAGTTGAGCCAGCGACAATAACAACAACGAGAGGCAAATGACAATAAGCACAACAACTGTGCACACAAGCATAAGCACACGCACACACACACACCCTGTGTGTACACGACGGTTATTTGTATGCATATATAGACACACACACACAGACAAGGAGATACACATGAATATATTTCGTCAGGACGAACAATTACAATACAAACAAACGTGCAACAGAATGCCGCAACCGGAAGTGGTAGATGCAACAGCGACTGTGGCATAAGATGGCGACAATGCTGAAGAAGAAGAAGTAGACGAAGCAGAAGTAGTAGTCGTTGTAATGGTAGTAGAAGAAGGTGAAGCATGGAGTAACAGGACCAGGACTAAGGCTAAGGCTAAAGCTGAACGCAGCTATGTCGAGCGCTGCTCCAAAAAGATAAGAACTTGGACAAACGTGCGGCCAAAAGGAAACGGCTAGCCGTCTATTACAACAGTACACACAGTTATCACACACAGATGCATGCTTCTCTATATGTGTATGTATGTATATATATATATATATATATAAACATTCATGCCTTATGCGTAAGTACATTTGGCTGGGCGAGGTGCGCTTTCAATGTTATGCATGCTCTCATTGCAGGCTGGCTTGGCAGGCGATGGCCAGTGTTGATATCAGAAAACTATCGCACGTTGATGCGATATATTGATCGATGAATTTTATAACATATAAGAAGTAACGACAATCGATAGTTTTTCTTCTGATTACAAAGACACTGTTTTGATTACAGTGGCGGCTAATCGATAGTTCTACAGATCATATTTGCATATTAAATAAAAATGAAGATTCTAAGCTTTTATACAACTGGTTAAGTTATTTGAAATTGAAAGAAATTGTAAATTAATTAATATTAAGCGATTATCACTGTAACTCCAACTGAAGTGAGTTGATGCTATGTAAGCGGGAGTTTCGCTCTACCTACAATCACTCTCCATATGCTTGCTCTCCAAACAAGCTCTCCGTGTGCGCTAGCTGCGCTTGATGTTGATTTCTTAAAGTGAAATTAGTACAATATTGAATCTTGAGGTGTGAACAAGCATTTGCTTTGGGGTGGCAAAGTAGCGTTTGTTCTGTAACCAGCCTGGACTGGACCGCAGCTTTTTAGAGATCGTCACTATGTAAATATTTTTTATATATACATAAAATATTTTTTATAAATAGCTTATATATACATATTTAGGTAATATATATTTATAATTTTAGGCACTTGATTTTTATATTTTATATAATTAGGAAATATAAAAATGGCATACAAGTCATTTTCATTCATGAAATTTCTTTTTGCAAGTCTAATGAAACACCTCGAATTTGCATAGTTCATTCATACGTATGAATATGTGTGTGTGAGTGTGCTGCACTGCAGCGGCCATTGAGTAAAGTGTAAGTGTGTTAAGCAAACAGCAGCAGCAGCAGCAGCTGCAACAACAACGACAACAAGCAGCAGCAATAATAATGCTGCCTCCGTTATGCTGCTAACCAAAAAGGATGTTGACTTGGTTTTGAGGAACTGCAGTTATTCGTATAGCATACTCATATATTCATTTACTTGACATGGCCGAGCCCACAGGATTTCAGTTCACTTCAGTTCTAACAGCAGCAGCAGCAGCAGCTGGTGCTGTTTTTGCGCAAATTTCATATGCAGTCTATCCCAAAAATTAGTCGCATTTCCTTAGACGCCCATTGGGTTCATAACCCCAACCAACCGCTGGGCTCTGTGGTGCAGCCTCTGAATGCGGCCAAAGCAATGCGGAAGAATATTAAACGGCTTTTAAGTGCTGCCTATTTAAGAAAATGCAACCAAACGGACAAGTGTGAGTGTGCCAATGGGGCGTTCTCGACTGACAGATGTCCTGGCTTCAGCTGTAGCTGACAACTGCTGCTTGCCCTAAGCCCAGTTAAGTTGACTTAAATTAAATAGAAGAAAAAATTTTCATATATATTTTTCAATAATAAATAGGGAGTACTTAAAGACGTAAATTATTGACAAATAATTAATTAATATATTCAAAAATTTCATATATTAAAAAAAATGATGTTTAAAGACTTAAATTATTAACAAAAATGTGCTTCTATATTTTTCAGAATATTTCTATAGCAATATTTATCGATATTTGATAGAACACAAATTGATAAAGCACAGCTCGACACGCATTTTCAATTTTGTTGTTTTCTAGTCTATGGCTTCACGAGATCAAGCTTCACGTTTTCACATGCTTGACCAAGGCAGATATACCCCTTCTCTAGCATTCACACTGAGTATAGGCAAAAAAAATTAGCAAAAAATAATAGAAACAACAAAGAACGGCAAAGAGCATTTACAGCTCAAGTCTGGACCCAAAAGCACTCTCCGTTTGCTGGTCAAAAAGTTGAAACATTTCGAAATTTGCAAATTGAGTACGAAATACTCGGACAGAGTAAAAATGTGCAAGTGGTGCTCAATGAACAACTGCAAGATACTCTGTGCTTAGGTAATTAGATGTTCAAGTGGCAGTGGCTGCATTTGAGATAGGCTGATTTTATGGTGATCCATTATACCCCTCTTAAAATTTATCTACAGCGTATACAAATGGGGTAAAGCATGTTGCATCAACATCATCCTCGACTCAAACTCTGATAACATTCATCCAACAACCGAAGAGAGTGTGAAAACTTTTCAGGCATTTCTTAT
Organism: Drosophila mettleri; assembly: GCA_035047625.1. NCBI lineage: Eukaryota > Metazoa > Arthropoda > Insecta > Diptera > Drosophilidae > Drosophila > Drosophila mettleri. The sequence goes on from JAWNPI010000056.1 coordinate 1,791,275, forward strand.
TTAACTTTTATTTGCTTTGTCTTTCTTTGTTTTCTTTTCTGTCGCTTTTTGTTTTTTGCTTCGTTTTTATTTTTGTTTTCTTCATTTTTATGTCTCTCTAATGTGTCCTCTGGGAACTGACAAAGCGAGCGCTTTAAATTTCTAAAATCCTTTTTTTTTATATTCATTGTTCTGGCTCACCTTTGCCGCATCTCATGTTTCGCCTCTGCCATTTCGCAATCTCTGTGCTCGTTCGCATTCATTAATTCTCATCGGATAAATCACAAAACGTTTAATGTGTCAAATAATTACAGAGCAGTCGACGCGGTGAAAAGGTTCATTTTCTACTTAATTAAAAATTACATTAAAAACGAAGAACACGAAGCGTATTAAAATAAAATAGATTAACTTCATAGAAGTTGTTTCGGATGAAAACTTCAAATGTGTTTTGAATTATTTGCATCAGAAAAATTAAGTTACTCAATAAGTAAAAATCAGTTGAATATTTATTTTTATTATGTATAATACTTATGTATATTAAATTATATATTATAAAAATTATAAATACATATGAGTATAAATATATATATCTACAATAAATAATCGTTATTTATAAACAAATTAATTTATAATTTTTAAATAATAAATAATTTAAGAAATAATTGTAATTATCAAATAATAAATTTTCAATATTTGTTTATTGATTTTTGTTATTTACTAAATTTATAATATTATTTTTATTCATTTGAAATAAATCTATAAATTGATTTTAACTTTTATACAAATTTATTTTAATTATTCCATGTATTGTAGCTTTATATAGCTTTAAAATTTTTATTGAATTTACACAATTTATAGACCTATATTTACTATTTGTATTATATCAGTTTGTTATTGAGCATTAAATATATCTTACATATATATACAATTTATGTTAAATTTACCAAAATAAAAATATTTATATGCATATGTGTATCAGTTATTTATTGGTTAATCACAATCAATTTATGTATTTATATTTTTTTTTTGCATCTTGATTAATAATAAATAAATTGTATAGTATTTAATTGCCAATGAATATTTTACTAAAAGTGTTTATACACACTAATCGTATTTTGTTCTTGTTGGCAAAGAAAATATGTTTTAAATGAATTATAATACTTAGTTGTTTTTCAGCAAACCAATTTTAATTAAATAACTATCTTGTCATATCCAAGCAAAAAAGTAATTGCCATTAATAATAAAAAACAAGTTTATATTATCTTTGATAACTTTTAGATTTAATTATTGACTCTTGCTGCAGAAGGGAATATTTTTTAATTGGCAACTGTTCGCTTGATTCATTGGGATTTCTTTGGGGTTTTGTGTGTGCATGGGAGACCTGAGTTAATTACAACTTAAATTGCTGGCAACTGCAATGGTCAATGACCAACAGCCGCTGACCCAATTAGCTGAAGCAGCTCAATGAAAGCGTCCAAGGAGCAGCCGCAGATGCCGCCGAAAAGGGCAACAGGACGCAGCAGGATGGCAGGATAGGATAACCAGAGCCATCTATGTACAAGCGGCATTCATTTGAAATTCTGTTTATGGAGTTTTAGTAAAGTGGTTTCACGATTTGTTTTTCTTTTCACTACTAAACTTGTTATACCCTTACGGAAGGGCAACGAGCTTGCTCAAAGTCTCAAATTTGCTTATTTAGTATCGAGAGCATAATCACTAATTTATAGGTAGAGCTGTTGATATATATTTATTATGGTGGTAAGTCTATTTACTTAGTAGTTAATTACTTAATTTGAAATTTAGTACGACTGCAGCTCTTCCGTCAAGATCTTTAAATTGATTTAGTGCAATGGGTACTTGATCTCTGCACAAAAAATTTTTTTGTCTTTATAAAATTTAAAAAAAAAAATATTAAAAAAAATGTAATAAAATCATCCAATAAATCTTAAATATAAGATATAATATATATAAAAATATTTGTAGTAATAATATAATAATATATATATCAGTTAAAAATTTTTTAATGATATATAATCTGCAGTCAGGCCTGAAGTGACGAAGGATAGCAACTAGTTCTAGGCATACCATTATGACAGAGCCACGAAGTTACAATATTTAGCTTAATCATTGAGCTATTTCTTATTTATGAGTTTTTGTCTTGATATTCTAAAATGCATTCCCATTCTAAGATCGAGCTATTCAGCCTTCTAAGTTGAGCTAAAGTTACATCTTCTGCAAGAGTATATCGGCTTCAGCATTCGTCTCTGCCTCAGTCTTTTTGCAAGCCAAGAACAGCATAAAGTTGAAGACGAGGCATTTGGCTTTTCAATTACAAAGGCAGCAGCAGTAAGCTAAGCTGCGCTGACAAGCTAAAAGCATTTTCCAGGAATTGAAAAGCGCAAAACTTGGCGAACGACAACTTTTCTCATATAAATATACACACAGTAACAGTTATATAAATGTGTACAAAGACATACATATACATGTATATTGTGCAGTTATATATACATACATACACATATTTCGGCACGTTCCAGATTAGCTTATAAATAGGCAATCCGAACAATAGATCCAACTAAATTTGTTTGGGCTTTTGCTCGCTGGCAGCATTCATGCATTTTTCATGCAACGGGCAAGATTCAAGCTAAAATAACTTAACAAAGCTGTAAATATGATGAACCGTTGCCGGGCTGGGCCTCATCATTCTGTGCCCAGTTGCGACTCGGAAGGCGACAAACTTGGCCAAGTTTACGACTGCCCAGCGGCGGCCAGCGCTCTCTTAGCAGCAGTTGAAAAGCTGAGGATGTAGTGGATGCAGCTATAATTGTAACTATACTGTCAGTGCCACGCCCACTTTGTTAGCCTACTTTTTGCTACACCCTTTTGGTGGGTCTACGAATTATGTGACACAGCGTGTAACACTTTGATTATTATATATATAGCTAACTGCAGTCGATTGGTGTGAGTTGTTGAGTTAATGCAATGCCACGCTTAGGCTTATCAATATGTTGATCTGTTTTCTCTCTCTCTCTCTCTCTATCTGGCTTATTATTATGTTCACATCTGCTCAAGCATCATTTTATCTGCTTCTCTGTCTTGCTTCCTCTATTTCTCTCTCTGTGTGTATTTCGATTTAACTGCCTTTCGGTCGGTATACTTCACTCTTTCTCTGTAGCTATGTATATTTCTATCACTCTTTCTGTTTTTATGTCTCTCTCTTTCTATATATATCCCACTCTCAGTTTGCATCTTTATTTAAATTTCATCCCTTCTCAATTTTAATGTCTCGCTGTCTTTTTCTTTCTTTATCTTTCACTCACCATCTCTCACTCAATCTCTATCCATTTTATTCATCTCCATAGCACTTTCTCTCATTATTTATCCCTCTCACTCACACCCTCTCTTTTTCTCACTCTCGCATTATCTCTCTCCTTATTTCACTCACTCTCCATCTATGTCTCACTCTCATACTATTTCTTTCTCTCTCATTCTGTCTCTCTTTTTCCATATATATCTATCTCTCTATATCACTCACTCTCTCTGTCTATATATCTCTCTCTACCTCACACGAATAATCTTCTCGAAATATCAGGCTAAAACAGGCTTGGCGAATTGCATTTACCTCTCCTACAGCTTCTGTTGCATAATTAGGGTATTCAATCTTCGTCTGGCCTCGTCTTCTTTTCATCTAGCTCTTTCTGCAACATGCCCCCGTGAGGCACTTGGCCTCCATGGGCTCCAGCTAGCAGCTAGCTGCCGTGGACCAATCGCATCAGCGCCAGCAGTTGCTTTAGTTTAGTTTGATTCAGTTAGTAGTTTGAGAGAGTTAAGTAGTTTTCTAAAGTTTTATGAATTATTAAGAGGATTTTCGAGTTTTCCGCTAGCCTTTCAGTTGCCAGCCGGCCGAACCCGCACCCGCCGCTGCCCCTGCCCCCACGCATCACTCCCATTCAGTGTCCACTTTTATGCTCGTCAGCAAACGCCTGAAAAGCTGTCGAAATATGCAATTTTCAGTTTGTTTTTTAATTTTTCATGACAAATTCTGGCGCAATGCGAGCTTGTTGTCCTTGTTGTTGTTGTTGCTGCTGCTGTTGTTGTTGTTGTTATTGTTGTTGCTGCTGCTGTTGTAAGGCAAAGCATTAGTTACAGCGTTGACTTGTTGGCTTGTTGGTTTGACGCCCGCAGCACGGCAAACGAGCTCTGAGCTCTGGTGCCCAGAGCTCACCCAGCACGAGGCCATCAGATTTTTGGGCCAAAAATTAAATACTTTTTATTGTCAATAAAATTATAAATGCAAATTATAATTTTGTGCTGCCGTTGGCCAATTAGCCAGTCAGTGCCCACGCCACCCACACCGCCCACACCACCCACACAGACCAAACCAAACCGAGACCAACTCAAACGCCCTTAGCTGGCAGGCGCAGATAATGCGCGCAATTCCCCAAAAACAGCTCCGTTGCCCAACACTGACGTCAATGTTGTATTAAAAGTTGAACATGTCGCCGCTGTTGGTGTCCCTTTTTCGGTCGCCTGTCGTCAACTGGGCGGCCGGTGACAGTGGGCGTGGGGTGGCGAGTGGTGGCTAGGTGGCGCGCTGGGATGGCAAAATGTTGGATTTTGGCTAACTACGTGGACGTTGGCATGTTAATTCACTTTGCAAATTGTTGCGTCGTTGTGGCTTTCGCACGGAATGCTAATCATGCCTAGGTGTGCACAACGACAACAACAACAACGGCAACTGGCAACAACTTTGTTGATTTGCTAAGTGAAACTTCGATTAGGCGGCGCGTACACACAGAAACGCGCTAACAAACTGTTGACGAGGTCCACAAAAAATACACTCTTCGAGGTGTGCAGAAGAGGGCATATTAGTATACTAATACCCTCTTAAAAGGCCCGACATAGTTAAGTAGCTGATAGTTGTTTCCTTTAACAGTGGGAAATGAGTAAATTTCAATTATATAACTTTGATATAGGAGTTGCTCGCTGCTGCCACGCCCATATATGGGCAGTGATTAAATTTTCATAGCCATTGCCATAAATTTCGCTGAGCTCTTATTGAAATGTTAACAGAGTATGTCCACGTCGCATATACCCGCCTGCCATATTTCTACTTGTTAGCTCTAGATTTTTTTTCGGAACAGCATTTTGCAGCGGCTCAAACTGCGGTCCGCGCGGCTGTAAAACGAACTGAGTCCGCCGCATAAACTTGCGCCACGTGAAATTTGTTATGCTCTATTTCGTAGCAAAGCAATTACCGAGCCACATATACCCTTGTCTAAACAAAAATACACACACACATACACATACACATACACGCGCTCATACGCTCAGACACATAAGCAGGTGTATATGAGATGCGCGCCTATATGAATTCAACTCTGTAAATTTTGAGTGTGTGTAAAGTTTACAGCTCACACACACACACACATAGAGAGAGAGAGAGAGAGAGAGAGAGCGAGAGACGAGACGAGCACAGTGGCAACGGAAGCGGCTGTGAAAATTAAATTGGTATAAATATATTTACCCTTACCTGTAGCACAGTGAAGCCAAAGCAATCAGACACGAATGTAAGCTGTAAAGCACGAGAAATGAAGGCAGAGAGTGAGACTTGGTGAAAGAGAAAGTCAAAGTTGGTGAATTTTTAAATTAAATCTAGATTTTCGACACGAGCGAACGTGAGAGAGTGAGAAAGGAAGGAAGTAATAGAGACATATAAAAAGAAGGAGATGAAAACGAGTTAAATAAAGAGAGCTGTAGAATAGAAAGAGAGAAAGAGGGATATAAAATGTGTAAGAGAGATAGATAAATAGATAATTATGGAAGAACAAAATAAGGAAAGAGAGAAAGTTGCAGAAGGCAATATATATAGATATAGAGAGCGAATATTATAGAGAATGAGGGAGTAATTGAAAAATACTTACGTAGAGAGAGAAATTTAGAAATATGGATATATAAAGATTGAGAGAGAAATAGAGAATCAGGCAGAACTTAAGAAAAGAGACAATAATTAGAGTAAGTAGGTAAAGTGAGAAGGAAAGAAATATGAGATACGATAATTATAAGCATATGGAAACAAGACACATTTTGGGGGAGAGAATAAGAAATCTTTGAGAAAGAAGAAAAGCAGCATGAGAGAGAGATAGAAAGGTGAACGGAAACCGATATTTTGAGAAATAAATAAAAAAGGCGTAAATGAGATATAAATAAAGCGAATATAGCGAGGCAGTTAGAGATAACTGCAACTAGCTAATGAGAGAGAAAGAAGAATACTGTGAGAGAGACATAAAGTAATTAGAATAAATATAAAGAAAACGAAAGAGATGGATATAGAGTGTCTGAGAGAGTAGACAAATAGAGTGATTGAAAGATAAAAATAGTTAGATAGAGAGTTAAACAATTGAATAGAGATAGTGATGGGGTATAAAATAGCTAGAGAGATATAGCTAACTCGGTAGTTCAAAAAAGAAAGAGAGAGAAATATAGTATTTGCTGGCTTTGCCGCAATTAGCAAGTTAAGTTCCTTTCATGAAATAGAAGCTGTGCCTCTGGCTTTGCATGTGAGCTTGCTGGCTTTAGTTAGTTATGCAAAAGAATAACGTGTGCAGCGGCTAATCAGTTAAGTCCTTCAGTTTAGTCGTACTTGGCTTTGCGTTAGCTTTAGCATGTGAAATAAATAATTTGTGTGCCAAGTCGTGACCAGCGCCGCTCCTGTATAGCAATGCCGCCAGTCTGATGGGCCTGATTATATATTTATTTGCCTGTTGCTTGTGATGCTCAGACTTGCAGCGTAATTAGCCAGTTAGTCAATACAAGTATGAATTTTGTATAATGGCTACTTTAGACTTTGTTCAATTATGTCAATTAATATGGAATGCCATTTAGTGTTGCTGGCAGAGAGCGTGAGCGAGAGCCAAAATAATTTTTTACCTTCATCTTCGGCAGACACAAAAAGCTGACATAAAAGTTAAATTGTAAAAATAATTAATTAAACTTAAAACTTGGGCAAGAATTTGAAATTGGCAACAAAAAAGCTAAAGAGTCGAGCCTTTTTATGGAACGTGGGCTCCAAACACTGGGCGGCACGTGGCAGCAGCCACCAAAAGACACAAAAAGCGAAAAGAAAATGTGAAAAATAAAATGAAGAAATCGACGGAAAATGGGAAAATTTTGCAGGTTTTGCATTTGTTGCATTACGAGCACTATACAAATAATCGATAGCTTTTACGCAGCTCCCCCAGCAGCGCGGCACGATAATGGCGATGGTGGGGTGGGTCTTTGATTGGGGCACACATACACAGACACTCACTCTCACTCTCTCTCTCTCTCTCTCTCTGTGTGTGTGTGTGTGTGGCGAAATTTGTGCAGACAAAATTTATAAGCGCATTACAAGAGCTCGTGTAGTTTTTGTGATTTGTTGCGAGGTCTCTGGTCGCCGGACTGTTAAATGGGGTCGATGATGGTGGCAAACGGCATATACAAAGTGCTTACAAAGCGTTTGGGCGATTAATCAGTTCGGCAGCAAGAACAGCGCCATAATGCACTGATGGAAGCCAACGACGCTAGCTATTATACATATACACTGCAAAAAATAACTGAATTGCTTGCCATAATTCAATTATGAACTCTCTTCACATTGCGGTTGCAGCTTAAAACTATTTAAGCTGCCCACAAATTTCTTAGTTCGAGTAATTTTCATTTATTGAGATAAAAAGCATGGCATATACAGGATGCTAAGCAGCTTTTTATGAGCCAATCAGGCGTGTAAGCTGTTTCTAAGTCAAGCTTCGTTGAGGTCCAATAAGGAAATCCTTCAAATCCTTAACCAAAAATTTTATAGAATTTAAAGACCATTTGTTTGGACATTGACATTGAGTCAATTTATTAAGAACATCCAATCCAATCCCACTCTAAAATCTAGTGGCTCTGGAGAGCTCAAGACTAGCTTTGCTGCAACTGTAAGCTGGATCCTCCCCAATGTAAGGAGCCTTTGCTCATATGTATAAAAGAAAAAAATTTTAAATCTTATTTTAAGTTTTCATAGCAATTTAAAAGCGTTTACATTTATTTGCATTTATTTATTTAAATTATTTTATTTCGTTTGTTTATTTAATTTATTGTACTTCATTAATTTATTGTATTTATTTAAAATTTCTCAATTATTGTATTTATTTTTCTTATTTTATTTATTTGTTTTATTTAAATTATTTTATTTCGTTTATTTATTTAATTTATTTTACTTAATTTATTGTATTCATTTAAAATTTCTCAATTATTGTATTTATTTTTCTTATTTTATTTATTTGTTTTATTTAAATTATTTTATTTCGTTTATTTATTTAATTTATTTTACTTAATTTATTATATTCATTTAAAATTTCTCAATTATTGTATTTATTTTTCTTATTTTATTTATTTGATTTATTTAAATTATTCTATTTCGTTTATTTATTTAATTTAGTTTGTTTTTATTTTATTTGATTCAATTTTTGTGTTTATTTTACTTATATTTTTCATTATATTTTGACTACCACACGAAGTTGGCGAAGATACGTGTTATTGATAACTTAAAGAACTGCTGAAATATAATTATCTAAAATAGTATTGCGCATGCTTGGCCACTTAAATGTATATGTCATGGAATTGCAGCCCAACTTTTTGGCAAGTGTATATATTTGCATTAATATATATACATTTATTTGCCTGTTTGTATGTGAGTTAAGTCCTTGAGGCAGCGCCCCGAAGGAGCTGCCGGCAGTTCGCGCGAGCTACCAAACAGCACAGCAGCAAACGTCGTTTTGGTGGCTAATTAAGTCAATTATGCACTTAAAGCTTCAAGTGGCGTGCAGCGGCAGCAGCAGCAGCAGCTGCTGAAGTTGCAGCAACAGCAGCTGCAGCCACGCCCCAACTGGTGGCAGCCTTTCAGTCAAACATCAAAGCTAGTCACGCTCGCATGCTAGCGCGCTCGCTCACTCCCATCCTCTCTCTCTCTGTCTCTCTCTCTCTCTCTCTGTCCCTCACTTATGCCTGCTGACGGCCGCTTCTGGTTTTTTAATAATAAAATGGCTTGGTACAGGAAATAACTCATACGCGCCGTATGCCGCACTCGCCATACATCAGCGACAGTTGCTGTTGCCGCTGCTGCTGCTGCTGTTGCTGCCGCCGTTGCTGTTGTTGCTGGCATTGTTGTTGGCGTAAGGACGTGTTACTTACTTACAACAGTCTTATATATTACATTGCCCATACACACACACACACATATATATATATATATATATATATATATATATCTGTATATACATGTGTATCGACATGCATACATAAGTTTCTATATAATATGTATATGCCTGGCTGTTTGGCTGTATTATTGTTGTTGTATATATATATATATATATCTATATATATATATGTATATATATATATATATATATCTATATATATATATGTATATATATATATATATATATATGCGTGTGTAGCAGACACAAGAAACGATTTATCTCAATTTACATACTAAATGACAGGCAGAGGCAGGCTTTTGGAATGCGCCTTTGCTTTTGAAACGAGTTGTGGATGGGGGCTGGCGCGGGGAAAGGATTGGGAGACATTGCCACAGTGGATAAATATTCGCATAGTTGTTGTAGTTGTAGTTGTAGTTGTTTTTCTTGCCGTGTAATTTCGACCTTCAGCCAGCTGAATACATCGACGTTTATTAAATGAGTTCCAAGTATTGATTTCAATTTTAACGTAAATAAAATTCATTAAACCCATTTCTCGTGCCGCATAAAGGCGAAAATCTGTTAATTACAATCTTATGATTTAATCATTATTAAATTGCGCATTGCAAACGGCAGCGCTCGTCACACAGCGATCTGGATGAATTAACACTTTGGTATTCAAATTAAAATGATGCCATCAGCAATGTTAATGCATTCACTCAAGTCAATGTGTGTGTGTGTGTGTGTGTGTGTGTGCTTAAAAGAGAACTGTGCTACACCAGCAATTTGATGCTGACTGTTATAATTAATTCTGTTAGATATTATTGCTTGGAAAAATCTATTATACGCAGCTTTAATACACGAAAATGTTATGCTCAATTGTTATACGAGACTGTTATATGCACCTGCTTTGGGCAACTCTTTTAGTCATCCACACCTCTATAAAGAAAAGTATTGATTGTTATACAAAACCGTTATATAGAACAGTTATAAAAACTATTATATATAACTTTTATACCAAACTATTATATATAACTGTTATACTAAACTATTACACAAAATTGGTATGTAGGCCTATGTATAAAACAGCTGCAAAAAATTGTTATACAAAAGTGTTATACAGCATTATTATGCACCACTATTATAGCAAACTATTATACACAAATATTATGCTCAGTTGTATAATGCATAAATATCACACAAAAGTGTTATACAAAACTTTTCTACAGAATTGTTACACTATTACTATATTCATTTGACATACTTAATCCCGCCCCACAATACCTGCCCCCTTAAGCGATTTCGTGCACTGCTTGCGTTAGCTTGTGCCACTGTGCAACGCCAACGCTAAAACGCGCTCGTCACTTGTCAGTTCTTTGTGTATGTAATGAAGGCGTTCGATGTAATAAATGCAAAATATTCTTTGTGACGCAGAAAAACGAATTTACGTCGAAGCAGCAGCAGCAGTAGCAGCAGCAGTAGCAGCAGCAGCAGCAGCAGCAGTCATCAGACAGCAGACAGCAGACAGACGGACATTTAGACAGCTGCCGGACAGTTGACGGCGAATGGTTTCACATCATATCGCAGAGGCGGCTGTTCCAAAAGTCAGTAAAACCTCAGACGGCGACGCTGCTTAGCTGTGGACTTTCAACGCTTCAGTAGAGACACAGAAAGAGGATAAGAAACAGGAGAGAAGTTTATGTAATTCCCCAGCGTGGCGGCACGCACATGACTTTTAATAAATATTAAAGACGGCGAAGTCTCAAAAAAATAATTTTTTCTTCTTGGCCGGCTAAAGCAAAAAAAAAAGAAATATATATATATATATATAAAAAAAACCAAATGAAACAAATATTAAATTAGACTAATAAAATATTGAGCGATTTCTGTTGTTGTTGCTGCTGCTGCTGCTGTTTGTTGTTGACGGCTTCTTAAAGCTGCCAACTTGTGGTTCGCCAATTTGACAAATGTTTCACACACACACACACGCACGAGCGTGTTGTTTTGTGAAACCCCCCCAAAAGACCAGCCACAGTTGGATAATTTAATGGTCTTTTACTATGAGTTTTTGCGTAGTCCGCCTGGGCGGCGTTTTGTTTGCCCCTTGGATGCGCCTGCTGCTGGGGCGCTTTTGTAAGTTATTTCTTTTTACAAAAGAGGCGCAAAGTTGCGTAAATTATTGTTAACGGAGGCGTGTGCATTGAATCCCTGCCTAGCGTCCCACCTTTTGCTGGAGCTCGCTGCCGTTGCTTGTGCTGCGCAGCGCTGCCTAAATGTAGCATTAGGAGTCCATTGGCTCCTGCCACTCAAGACTTAAGTCATATATGCCATATATATAGCCATATATACAGCCTGATAGAGGCTGTCGAAGCTGCAACTAAAACTATAATTTATAGTCATTGACAGCTCAGTTTGTATGTCTTCAAATTTCGTTTTTTTTACATGATGAAACTATATGCAGAGCATTGCTTAGTGAGTCATAGCCGTTTGTAATTGTTTTTGTATTGCGGACCAAGTCGATGGCAGAGCTTTTGTGTATTTGAACTTGGCAGTGCGTTAAATTGTAAAGACCCTGTAAATGCCACATGCTAACACATACACACACACACACACACACACACACCCAAACACCCAAACAAACACTCGAATAGCAGCACCGAGTCAGTTTTGGCATTCGCATTGTCGAGGCTAATCCCAGGAAGTTGATCAGATTTGGCCACAGATTCCATGGCGCATCGAAAAGGTTGTCATGGCGCTCTCGGCTCTAATCGCCTTAATATTATTTTGCCTGTTAATCATTTCCAGCTAAAAATACACGAGTCGATTAAAGATTACTCCACTGCAGCGTTGTGATTAGGCACGTGTGTCTTATTCGGCCGAGTGCGTGTGTGCACAGGTTGCCTCTTATATTTATTTACAAGGCGAAGCAAAGCAAAGCAAAGCAATTGCAAATACAAATACAAATACAAATACAAGCAGGCAAATACAACTACAAATGCTCGGCGACCCTGTGTATGCTATGAATATTCATGAGTGTGTGCGTACGTGTGTGCATGCCTACTCAGGTTACTCGTGCGCCTCTGGACCTGCTTGCCGCCTCTGACCAGCTTCAATGCCATGCTTAAAGATTAACGCGCTCCAAATGTACCAATAGCAACCTCAACTTGCAATAATTGTATATATAGGTATAAATGTATATATATATATATATATATATATATATATATATGTATGTATAGATATATGTGTATATGGTATATCACAGCACACATTGATTCGTTTATGCAAGACTTTAACAGACTGTAAGAATTTCTAAGCAGTCTGACGTGTCTGTTAGCAATTTTACAACTCATAAAAATTCTGATTTATATATATATATATATGTATATTAAATCTATTATACAAACATAAAAGAATGCGCAAAGATATTAATTACAGAAATTTAATATTTTATAGCATACTTTTCAGCGCATGCTGAAAAGTTAGTTCATTAAAAGACTTTGATTGAAGGACTTAAGTCTTGACAATATTGCTATGAGAAAGAAAGAAGAAGATAGAAAAAAAGCAATATATATATATATATATTTATATATATAAATACATATAAAAAAACAGAGGGAGAGAGAGTGAGAACGAAAACTGACTTAAATTGCAAACTAAAGAGTTTCACTTGTTTAATTGAATTTCAGGTTTTCGGTCTTCATTTAGTTTGCAATGTTTTTTCTCAAGTAATCGTTTACTTAAAGTCTCAACACTTGACAGCTTAAATAAACGAAATTTGGCAATTTCAACGAGTGCAACTGATCGATTTGCCCCTTTTGCCAGCAACAACAGATTTCAGCTCTCAGCTTTTTGCCTTGAGCAATCGCTCTGTTGCTCCGTTGGTCTGGCTTAGGGCTGTCTGTCAATCACACAGCAGCACAAGTGCCTCAACGCTTCTTTTTAATATTTTAAATTCATGTTCTATGTAAATAACCTTAAGCTATTTATGTCTGTTTATACATAAATAGCTTAAAGTTTTGATCGCTGTCTTCGGCTTAAAGTATTTATTTTTTTTTTTTCTCTTTGTCATGTTTCGGCGGCTTCTGCTTATGACGTCAGCTAGCTGAACTTAACTAATTTATAAGCAATGTATTTTATTTCAATATATTACACTGAACAAATTAACGTATGCGTATGACTCATTGTGATTTATGGAGATGCGAGTTTCTATTGAGTTGTAGCCAAAGGCTATATATTATAGTCAAACTCACATGGAAATAAATAAAAATCAGCTCAGCTGCAAGCACAAAAGAAAGCCTTCAAGACAAAATAAACAAGAAGCTACAAAAATTAAACAAGTTTTATATTATATAAAATATTTGTGAAATAACATAAAAATCTAATCAAATCAAAGCGTACACTTCGATGCTCTGATTAAAATTTATTCCCTTCACTTGTCGGAGCTATATTATAAAATAAAACTAAAGTTCAATTGTTCTTGAGACTTGTAGGCTGAGCAGGCTTTGGCTCGATTGGCTGTGGCGTTGTGGCGCTGTGGAGCCATGGAGCTGTGGAGCTGTGGGCGACGTTAATGACCGTCAATAAAAGCCGTGCTCAAGTGGCAGTAACGGGACATGCCTTTGGGGGGTGAGTGGGCGCTAGCACACGACAGTGGCAAAACACGGCCAAGCAATTAATGTCAAAGTCAATATGCCTTATCGCGCCGTTAAATGTAAAGGGTATTATAATAAAATAAATAACGCGAAATTCAGCACAGCTCAAATTAAATCGAACATCAACAATCTGTGGCCGAGCACAACAAGCCCGCCAACAACTCTACATTGCGAGCAATCAGCCGGGCAAGCCGCGCAAAGGCAACCATCATGACCACATGGCCTGAATCCATATTGGACTGGGTGGCAGCCACTGACGTCGATGGCAACGACAACGACAACGACAACGACAACAGCAACGGCGACAACCTCGCAGCAACGCACCGGGGCCAAAGGAATCAAGCGAAATCAACGAGGCATCCAGCAACTTGGTTATCCATTCCAATGCCGTCGCCATCACCATTGCCGACGTCTGCGCTGAGCAGCGCCCCCAGCGTTTGCTTTATACCCTATGCACAGGATATTTACAATTTGTTACGAATTACGTGAGCCGGAGTAGACAAGCCCGAAGAATATAAAAAGGTTTCGCAGCAATCAGAGCAATCGATTCGAATGCAATTTCCACCGATTTACTTTCAAATAGAAATCAAGTGCTAGACGTGTCTTAAAGTCAAAGGTCTGACAGCTAGTGAAAGTTGTAAGTCCTATATGAATATGTTTATATAATTTAGTTTAATTTTTAATCTAAAGTACATTTAGTGCATCCATCTTCAAAGAGCCACAAGCAGAGCTAGAGCTGAAGATTGAATTAAAAAAATCATTTTTTTAATGTATAAAAAATATATTTATTACTGAAAAAAAAAATAATAATTGTCTAAATAATTAATTAAATAATTAAATTTATTGTTATAAATTTTCATCTTTCTATCTAAATATAAATATATATATTATATTTTTATAATTTGATCTTTATTTATTATACTAAGATGCTAAAAGACCAACTAGCAGAGCTAGAGCTGAAAAGATTGTAAATAATAATAAATTCAGTTTTTATTAAAAAAATATATTTTAATCTGCAATTTAAAAATTTAATTTTATTATTAATTATTATAAATGAAAAATTACAAAAAAAATTAATCAAATAATTAATTTGTTTTTTTAATTAAAGTTCATCCTATCTAAATTTAGAAATATATAAATAAATATATTGCATTTTATATAATTATATTAAATAATTTTATATTATATTATATTATATTACAAAACATTTTTTGTCAGTGTATTTGGTATTCGGCAAGTCGAGGAAATTGTTTTTGTATTTTGTTATTTATTTTGTGTATTTTCTTTGGTTTTCTTTTGCTGGAGTGCAGCTCGTTAGGCACGAACGAGCAGACAGACGAGTAGACAGCGTGGCAAGGACATAAACAGCAATGGCTGCCACGACGCAAGGAGGCGTGCCAACACCTACACCAACAACAGGCAGCAGCAGAAGTAGAAGAAGAAGTAGCAGCAGCAGCAGCAGTTCAGTGAGTGTCGACACTCGTGCGCGTGTTGCCAGCTGCCGCTGCCGCTGCCGCTGCCGTTGCCGTTGCCATTGCCGTTCTCAACTTAAACGTCAATGCGAAACGCTGCATTTGCCACTCAAAGCGAAAGCCAATGCCCATGCCCATTCGTGGCGTCTGTCCGGTCAGGAGCCAATCTGCTTGCCACTTTATCTGTCGCCTCGTCTCCGGTGCCACTGCCGCCGCTGCTGCTGCTGCTCCTGTCAACCTCAATTCACAATGCTTTTTGTCTGGTTTCTGGGTTCTGGGCTCTGGCCACTGAGATGCCCGCCAGCTAGCAATATTTTTTGGACTGTGGCGAATATCGCTGACGACCCCAAGTATATGCCCCAGCATCCATGCCACCCGCCGGTCACCCGCCTGCCCACCGCTTGCCCCACCTTGGCAGCTGTTAACAGGTAATCCCCATCCAGAGAACGCGGCCACGCCCCGCCATTATTCAAGGCAGCTCACGTAAATTTTTTAAGTTTCGTCATTAAGATTATGGGGGACTAACGAATATTTCGCAAGGGCATGCACAGAATTTTTCATAAACTCGTTTAACGAACGAATGGCCAAAGAGCTAAAAGCTACGGGGCGTGCACAGTGGTACAAATGGCCAAACAAAGTACTTAAAATTTAGCTTTCTCTATGCCGCCCCCTTTTCGCTCGCTCTCCTCGCGCCAGCTGCTCTACAGTTTATTCAGCAAACTAAGTACGTAAGCAGCTTAGAAGGTGAAAGCATTGCCTTGTAGTTCATTCTAAGGCAAATGTATCCATTTAAAGGATTAGGGATATTCCCATCGATTCCTATCTATGCCATTTATAAATGTTGTATATATGAAATTCTGCTCCCAACTGAAGAAAACTAAACCTAATAATTTTGGAATAATTAACAATTTTTGTAGTTTATTGTTGCTCATCTGAAATTTATCTATAGTAAGTAGTCGAGGTTGGATTTTGTGGCATAATTATTTATTTTCAATAAACTATTATTAATTATTTACATATTATATTTTTATGACTATTAGGGATACTACTTATACTTAAATATATATACTTTTTATTGTACTCAAATTAATTTTCTTAGACTTACTTGGCCTCGGACCTGCATGCATCCTAAACTGATAAAATCAGGGATACTCCCAAGCATCCTTGGCTATTATATATTTGTCATGCTATCACTTAACAGCCATTTCATTAGGGATACTTCCACATGACTTTGGCCAATTAAATGTATTGCAAATATCGCTTAACTTGTTGAATATATCAGAGGCTGAGCTCAATATCACACCTATTTAATATTTCCAAGTATTATCCTTTCATTTATCGAAACAATTGAGAGTCGCACTAAGGGTACTCTTAGACTTATCAAAAATTTTATTAAATAAATTTTAAATTAACTTTATTGATGAAGGCAAATGCCAATCTCATTCTATCCATCTATCCCCGCTGCCCCGCTGCCAGCTTTGACTTCTCCAGAGACGCACGTCTATGCCACTTACGAGCTGAATTGAAAAGCTACGCATTTTCTTTGAGTTGAGCTTTTCCTCTTTTCTCGCTGTGGGCCACACATTGTGCAGCCAGCGAGCGGGGCGGCGAGCGTCAACACGTGCCACAAACCTTTTGCCGAACCCAAAAACGGGTATCCAACACCCAACTCAACTTGGACTGTTGCTACTTTCTGTTTCTTTAGCGTTTTCCTTTTGGGTTTCTCTGTTTTCTTTCATTTTTTTTTTCTTTCAATATACCCTGTATCCGTTTGGAAATGTGTAAAATGAGGTATTTAAGATTTGCACAAGTTATTGAAAAACTTTATTCAAGAAAGGTTTATGGTTCTTTGTGCCACGAGCTCTCTCGTTCTCTAACTCTGCCATTTAATCGCCTTTTCTACAGATTTTGCATTTTGAAATTAATATTTATATTTATCCTGAATCTTTTTTTCCAAAGGCTGAATTAATTTCCATAAACCGAAACTTTGGGGGAAAATTTAGATTTATATTTAAATATACACTCGAAATATATTCTTGCCATGCCTGCTATAGAGTAACGCTCAGTCGGGCATGCTCAATTGGGATATGTTTACTTGTTTGGTTTTCTCTCTGGCTGGTTATTCCTGAGAATTTTGCTTGTATGCTTATTCCTGTTGCCGTGCTTGTTGTTGGTTGTGTAAGCAAATTGCCCAATTTTTTTTCGCCCCAACGTGCTGTGTATGGGGCGCTGGCTAGGCTGGGTCTGAGGCTATCAACGTATTATCTTGTCAAAGGAGTGCAGTTCGAAATTGTTACAGCTGAAAGAGAAACAGACGCGCCAACAACAATAACGAGATTCGACAAAAGGAACGACTAGAAGGGCAGCTCGGGGGAGCTCAGAGTGGGGCATTGTGTGGTCCATGCCGAAGCCAAGTAAAGTGTGTGGCAAGCATCTCACTCTCTCACTCTCTCTCCCTCCCTATCTCTCGCTAGTTGGGCGCTCTAGTAGACTAGAAGAGCGCTCGCTGTTGCTGGAAAGCAATAATCTAACATTTCAGCACATTTTACAGTTCACTGAATTAAATAAAGAAACTTTGAGCACACACACACACACACACACACACACACGAGCACGCACACTTACACGTACGCGCGCACGTATATTATGTGTGTGTACAAGTTCTCTCAAATGTATCCACAAACTCAAATGGGACAGTTAACAGAAGACAAGCCCTGGGCCGAGGCTACAGTTATGCCCTCCTTCAACTGCGTCTTCGTTGAGCGCCCGGGCTCCCGCCTTGCGCTGCTGGTGCCGCTGCCGCTGCCGCTGCTGCTGTAACTGCCAAGCAAAGCAATTTTTATGGAAAATGCTACGAAAATTCCACATTATGAGACTCCAAGCCGGGCACAAGGGCACACACACCAATACATACACACACCAATACACACACATACACAAAAAAAAAGTGCTGAGCTAACGATGTGTGATTTTTTTCTGCATGGTTTGGGGTTTTCCTTCTTTCTTTTTTGTGGGGCAACAATTGGGCTCTGCTGTTGCGGGCGTGGTGAGGCGGACGCGGTGGCGGGTTACTTTTGGGTGTCGCGAACCCGGGCATAAAAAAAAAAATAATAATAAATGAAAGTGTTGGCGCAGGGCCGCCGCTGCTGCCACGTATAATAACATTCAAGTACGCCAAGTTTAATCTCTCAAAATGCTTATGCAAAAAAAAAAGAAATGGGCAAAAAAAATGCAAAAAAAAAAAGGGCAAGAGCAAAAAATCAAGAGCAATGCAGACGAGCTTAAGCGACTGCACAATGCGCTGTTAACAGTTAAGAGCTGTGAAAAACATTTGATATGCTTCTAGGAGTCAAAGGCTGTATGGAGTGGTTTGCCTTGGCATGACTCCATCCACAGTCTTGCCTTAAGCTCTTGGCTCAGACTCTCAAAGCGCGCGCTGAGTCGCTGCAAATATGCCCGGCCAACACCTTGGCAACAGTGTATTTAATATATATGTATATACGACTACGAAATGTGAGGGTAATTTACGTTTAAAGCCTGCAAAATTATTCAAATTAAAATTGTAAGTATTCCAATGCGTTGGACTGCGTCAGCAGTTGGCGCAGTTGGAGCAGTTGGAGCAGTTGGAGCAGCTGGAGCTGAGCCGCGCAGCTGGAGCTGGGCGCTCACGCTGGACGGCGTTGCTAAATTAGCTGGGACACTTAATTTCTGTTGACGCGGAATATTTTTCTATGGAAATTAACGCTAAATAATTTTTGGGGAATCATTTCTGTTGTTGGCCCAAGGGCTAAAGCTCTGCCAGAGCCGAGCCGAGCCAGAGCCAGAGCCGAGCGGAGCGGAGCAGCTACGTTGGCTATGTGACGGCAATTAGGCCCGGGGCGTTTGAATTAGTTTCGTGTTTTAATGAGTTTCATAACTTTTCGGTTCCGTTGTAAATTGTGAGTGAGCACACACACACGCACATACACACACACAACATTTTTGCAATTGTGTGCGCCAAACCAATTCACATTTATACGTATAGAGTTGTAATATGTATGTGCGTGTGCGTGTGCGTGTGTGTATGTATATTAGCTATACCCAGTTGCCACAACCAGCCAAGTGGCATTCGAACAACAACAACCACATTTAAGCCGTGAAATATGCAATGATTTATGGTAAGAAGTCAACAGTAAAGTCTCAGTTGTGGGCCACGTGCATGTTAATGACATTTTAAAAGTGTCTCCTACGGGCTTTCCATTAATATATATATATATTTTTTTTTTTGCTTCCCCTACTCTATTTTCCACTCCCACTGCCTCTATATATATATATATATAAATATACATTTGTTTTATCATATATGCTGGTCATATGGGGGCATCTGTTTGTGCTTCTCCCATAGCAATCGCTGTGTAATATGATTCGCCAGGCTTTTAGCATGCTTCTTGGCGCTGTCAATTTGTTTTGCATTTCTCTTGCGCATTTTTAAGCTATTAACATGTTATACCCTGTACGAGGCGTGTGAAGTGGGCAGTTACCTGTGTAGCGGACACTGAGATTCCTTAAACTATTTTTATGAAATTAAGTACTATAATCGATATGCAGCTATAGCAATCAAAATGTATTTTGTGTACAAAAATATTATAATCGATAAGCATAACTAAGCAATGTATCAATGCATTATTTATTAACGATATGACTTATCGATAATAGTTTCAGAAGATATATGAAATAAACAATCTAAAAAGTTGCAATGAAAAATCATTAAGAATATTGTTAGCGCAAAATTCTATAAATGAAGACTATACTAGATTAAACATTTTTAATAATTATTATATTAATACCTATCAATAAATCGACTGCAATCGATAGTCAATATATATGCTTTTTGGCGCAGAAATAGTATTGAATATATATATCAATAATATAACAATATAAACTAAAAGAATTGCTTATCATAGATAAAACTTGATACTTATTGTTATTTTAAAACTACTAGAACTTAACTATCGATATATTATTATTATTAATTATTAAATAACGATTTTTCAATAATACTTAAATTATATCTAGCTGTTCAGGCAGCCTATACTCGAACCTATTATGCTTATCCTTATGTTTATTTAACTTTACGCTAAAGTGCCTGCCATAGTCGATCAAACTCATTGCGTGTCTTAATGTTTGTGTCACTGTTGCTCTTCCGCTTGCTCTTTATTCATTTATACATATTTAATGTGCAGCGATTGCAATATTTAATGGTTCGCTCATTAATTAAACATTACGTAGCCGAGCATAAGGAAAAAAATTCAAAAGAATACAAAAAAAAAAAAAAAATAACAAAAAACGAATACTTAAAAAAACAATGGAAAAAACCCCAAAAACAAAACGGTAAAAAAGAAATTTTCAGCGCCAATGACAAATGGTCAGCGTGGAATATTTGTTATAGAGCGTCGAGCAAAGGGAGCAAATATGCACAAAATGAGCACAAAAATTGGGCAAAAAAAAAAAAAGAAATAGAAAACATATTTGTGAAAAAGCTATCTCTCTTATTTACTCCAACTCTCTCGCTCACTCTCTCTCTCTCTCTCTCTCTGTCTATGTTTGTCACTCTACTTTTTTGTTTTTAGTCACAATTCAACTGTAATTACTTGGCAAGTCCATTACCCACCCGCTCTGCTTTAGGCAAAGGGCAAATGAAAAACGAAAAAAAAATTGAAATAAGGGAAATACTTTTGTATTTTCCTTTAATTTTTCATTGTTAAATTGCCGTTTATCTGCTATTTGCCTATAAATGGCTATGTGTGTGTGTGTGTGTGTGTGTGCAAAGGATGCGCGACAAAACAGAGAGCAGGAGGATAAAGTGAATTGCCGCACCACATTGCAGCAGAGTTGAAAAAAAAAAAAAAATATATATAGAGGAAAAGCAAAAAGGTTTGCCTTTGTGAAAGCCTTTCAATGGCTAATGAAATTGTATGGCCAACTGATACAGCCGCACAGTTTAAGCCAAATACAGCCACAGCCATAGCTACAGTTACACATGTCTGTACTGCCATGCCGTGCAGCTCAAAATTGGCCATTAGCAAATACATTTTTGAGGAACTTTTCACTTTGAGCCAATGAAACTAACTACAGCACACACAACAAGTTAGAGCTCAAATACCCTGTACTTTGAGCCAAGTTAAGGCCGAGCAAAACTAGTGTCTACAATCGTATTTGTATAGAATAACTTTGCTGCTGGCCAGCAGCAGACAGTTAAATACCCTGTACTTAAAGGATACTTAAAGCAGAGCTTAAAAACTTTGCTACGTAACAGATGCAAAAGCCATACGTATATCTTTCTATGTATTTAATGCTAGAACAACTTTTGATCGGTGACTGGGGCTGGCTACAAACTTAGCAGCTGGCAAGCAGGCTACTGCTAGATATCCTGTAGTTTGTCAATAATTCACAAGAATTACTTTTGAAATTTTGACTATCAAAATAAATCGTTTCCACACCAACATCTTCAGCTTCAGTTCGAGCTGAATAACTTGTTTTAGATCTTTGATAAGTGAAGCATAGCACTTACATATGACTATATTTCATTCCATGTTCACGCAATGCAATATATTGGCAATTTGAAGGCAAAGACCCGTCAGTGGTTCGATTTCTATTTGCCGCCATGAACAAATTTAATAAATTTCGCTTTGGAGAGCGTAAAAAATGACTGTTAGATCTAGGCAACGAACTGTATCTGTACAATTGGCAAATTTGTTCAAACCAGCCAAAAGATACAAGCTACAAGATACACACGTCATGTGGCTATGCCTGTGTGTGTGTGTGTGTGTGGACTCGTATCTACATGCTGTGGTCCAGCTGCAGGCACGCCCCACAAAAGAACAAAAATCAATATGTTGATTTCAACTTTTTGCGCACCAAACACAAAATAAAAGAAATGACAAAAAGAAAAGCAACAAAACACAAAAAAAAAAAAAAAAAAAATAACAAAATTTATATATATTTATTTTATTTTATATTTTTACTTGTTTTTCTTACGCATTTGTTTTGTTGGGGCTGCCAAAATCGGGCAAATAAGATGTACGAGAGCGAAGGAAACTAAACGACGGCCATCATCTGTTTATATATTCATGCGTCCCACACATATCTAACCCATATACATACATGCATACATACATACATATATACATGCTTATGTTTTACATACTTAAGCGGATATTTTTTGACACTTTAAAAATTGGTATGCGGTATATCAGCAGCAGAGCATTGGCGACAGGCAATTTCTCACACGAAAAAAAAAACGAAAAAAAAAGAAGAAGAAGAAGAAAAAGAGGAGAAAATGTTATCAAAAGTGTTTTAGCCCAGCTGAGGACCAGGAGGCCAGGAGCAACAGCGCACAAATCACAATCGAAGCAGCGACATCAGATGCGCACGCTGTTGAGCCGCGGCAACAGCAAGTGGAATCTGTCATCTACATGGGCTCTAAGTCTGCCTTATCAGTTGTGTTTGTATTTGGCATACGCTGTGCCCCACAAAAGGCTGTCGCAGCTCTGTCACCCAATTTGCCTCTAAATGGAATCAGGTTTCCATACTTAAAAGTGAACTACGATGAATTGGCTTAAAGCAATTGAAAGTGTTATCTAACAGACAGAGACGGAGACTGATTGCTCCCATTCACATGCACTCATGTCGGTTAGAGTATTAAGCATTCGCTCAACCCACAGCCAAATTTCCCGCTCTGCTACTTTTGCCTATATAAATATACATACTTACTTCTCTGGCTGTTGTCTTGCGTTTTTATTATTTGGCAAATATCGATAAGAGAGAAAGAGAGAGAGAGAAAGAGAGAGAGTCGCGCGGGGCCGGGCGCTTTGTCTGCAGCTGTATCTTTGCCTCAATGTTGACTAAATATGCTCAGTAAATACGTAAGCGCGTGCCCAGCTCATCCTCTTAACACAGACGCTGACATTTACAAGAGCGTATTGCCTAAACGACATGTGCTTCAGCCAACAGGATAAAAGTCTTGGGCATAAAACGTAGCGTAAAAATGCCAATATATATTATATATTATATATGCAAATAAGCATCAATGTCAAAAGGCATTTTTAATGAATTTTATTTATATATGCATGCACACACACACATGATATATATATATATATGTATA
Source organism: Drosophila mettleri (assembly GCA_035047625.1). Taxonomy (NCBI): domain Eukaryota; kingdom Metazoa; phylum Arthropoda; class Insecta; order Diptera; family Drosophilidae; genus Drosophila; species Drosophila mettleri. The sequence goes on from JAWNPI010000056.1 coordinate 1,814,745, forward strand.
CATATTTAATTAGGTCAACAAGAGCAGAAACACACGCTGCGTATACTTAATGAGCTCCAGTGAATTCAATTGTTGGACGCACAGTCAATCCGTAGCTATGACAATAAGTAATACCCACAACAATTAACCGCACACACTCGACCCTCGCTGTAAAACTATTCAAATTCTTCATAAATAAAATAAATGCAATTTCATTTTATTTATTGTATTTTAATTAAAATCAATTAAACTGTTCAACACAATGAAAGGCGAGCATAAGAAGACTCTGCTCTGCTCTGCTCTGCTCTGCTAGTGCTTCCGCTACTGCTTGCCGGCCAAGTTGTCAACTGCCAGCTAGCCAAGTTCTGCTGCCACACCCACTGTGGTGGCGCCGCAGCAAATACCAAGTAAACACATAACGCATACTTGCCATGAATAGCTGGCTTAGTTGACGTTAGCACTGGTTTAATGTTACACTATTGGGGAAGTTCTTATGCCGCCATCACAACATTGGCAAAGCATTCAACGATATATATTATTATGTGTCTTATGGAATTACGATTCAATATATACGCAATTTAACGTACTCTATCTTAACATAAAACCAGATAAGTTTTTATTTAAGAAACACTAATAAACGTGCTGAAAACACATTTATTGATAATAAAATGAAAACTTACTTAAAACGTATTAAAAATGTCTTGAAAATATTCTTAAGGCATATACGAAAAGTAAAAAATATATGATAAATATACAAAAAGGATACTGAAAATATTTATATATATATATATATATATATATATATATACTACAAATATATTTAATTTATATTGAAAATATACTACAAATGTATCTAATGTCTATTGAAATATACTACAAATATATTTTAAATATTTTTAAATACTACTAAAAATATATTACAAATATACTAAGAACAAATTAAAAATATAATTTTAAATAATTTTCTTCAAATATTCCAGAAATATACTGAAACTATGCAGAAAATATATTTAAAATATATTAGGCATACATTAAAAAAATATGCTGATAATCTACTACAAAAATACTGAAGCTGTATTCAAAATATATTAAAAATATCCTAAAAAAAATATATTGTAAATATACAAAAATTAAATATAACTTAAAACAAGTAACAAAACTCTAGTCGAGACTGTTCGACTAAGAGATACCCTCAATCCATTAAGCAAAACATTATACCCGGATTTTCCATTTTCAATGGATTCAGGTTATAAAAAAAAAATCTAAAAATATACTTAAAATATATTGCAAATATACTACTACAATTATACTTAATATATAATTAAGGTATTTAAGATTTATGATTAATTCATGTAAACTTTATTAAAATTGTATATACTTTTGTTTTATATACTAATAAAATAACAAAATCATAAAAAAAGAATTTCTATTATAAAAATCTCCTGAATTCTCTGTTTAGCTATAAAAACTTGCTGTCTAATGACCTTCAGCTTAGCCAGGTTAGATTTAAGCAAAGGTATTTTAAATTCGTATAAAAAGATATAACTTCGCTTTATGTGTGTGTGTTTTTAGCTGCTGCTATTCATTAGAGGCGCCTGACCTCCCCCCACCAAAGTATGTATGGGTTTAAGTATGTGTGTGTGCGTGAGTGTAGGTGTGCGTGTGTGTGGCATGCAACGCGACACGACCATGAAACTGCAGGAAACAGGAAAATGAGGGCGAAAATGTTTTGGCCAGCAACTGCTTAGCGAGTTGATGTGGCATCAAGGGGTGCAAACTGGGCTAACTGAACGACTGACCAACGGAATGACGGAATAACTGCTGGGAGGGCTTACAGCGCTGGCAGTGTGGCCTAGCTAGCCAGCCAGCCAGCCAGCCAGCCAGCCAGCCAGCCAGCTAGCCAGTCAGCCTGATTGTTAGATATTATCGGCAAAGTTATTGGTGGCTGCTGCTAAGCATAAAATTTATTAATGCCCCAAACGAGCAGCGGTTCGGCTTTCTCTTCTTCATGTTGCTGTTAGCTGTTAGCTGTTTTGGTGTTACTGGTCCAGCCACGTAGACGCTAACGGAAGTTACGTGACTCGTGGGAATAAGCCGCACCAAAGGCAGCTAAAATAGATGCCGCCAACAAACGAAATTGCACTTTACCTTAGCTTCAGTTAGAGCTGTTGCTGCTGCTGCTGCTGCTGCGGCTTCAGCATCTGCTGCTTCATATTCAGCATTTGCACTAATGCGGCAACAAAAGAGCGACTGTGATAAATCCCGGCAAGAGGAAGCACAAATAAAAATGAAGTAGCCAAAAGTGCTGGGCCAATGGATTTTATGTATAGCGGCCAGCTTGGCCAGGAACATATCATCATAATACGCAGCCCCAACTAGCGCAGGGGCATAAAATGAAAATAAGGAAGCTTTCCCAAGAAATATACCGAACGAACACAGTCGCTACTCATGGTAATTGACTTCAATTTGCGGGTATATACAGTTTGATGAGTGCGTTTGCAACAGGCATAAACTTGCTTAAATCAGACTGATTAACTGGGCTCATGTAAGCATTGCTAATAATTAAATAATAAAAAAAAAAAAAAATGAAGTCTGCGATTTACAGTTATGTAATATTTATAGATATGTATTTTATATTATATATATATTGATATTTAAATATCATTTTTAAGAGCCATCGTTATGAACACATTTTATATTTGATTTCGCAAATGTCTCTGCTTGTTGCAGTTCACTTTCCAGCTGATTGAATGCAAATTCATTTCCAAACATTTATGTAAAATGTTATATAAAATGCTATTTACCATTTACAGACATATGTAAATTACTGCATGCATGCGCATTATGCATGTCTGCATGCAAATATGCATTAAATTACGGATATAGAAAAATGCATAAGTGTGCTCATAAATGTATAAATATATGTTACATATGTCTCTTTCTCTCTGTGTGTATTGAGGAATGATAATTAAGTTTGTTCACGGCTGCTCTCGTAAGTGGATGTGAGGTATAAAATATTAAAATAAAGCCCTCTATGCGATTCTCATGAAAGAATGCAGCAGAGGAATCAGGCGATGCTGCTCTAACCGGCGTTGGCAATTTAATTAACCTTATCTCTGCCCAAAGTCTCGCTCTAATTTAAAGTTTACGAGTCGCTCGCGCGCCTCTCTCTCTCTCTCTCTCTCTCTCTCTCTCTCCCTCGCTCTTTAGCATATTTATTCCTATATCCTTTTTTCTCTCCTACCTATTTCAATTAGCATGTTGTGGTGTGCAAGTAACATATGTATATTTATATATATATATATACATATATTTAACAGTTTTTTCCTGCTGAGCAAGTTAGAAGCATTCCATGCTTGTAAATTTTTGCGTTCGCTCTCATTTACATAGAAATAATTCTGAAGCTGAGCTGAGGCTACTTGACCACTTAATCTATATTATCTGACCTTAGCAACGGCAGTAATGAGACCTAGCTACAGACCAGACCTTGCTACCTTGCAGCGTATTCGGAATCTCTCGTTTTGTCTTGATATTGCAGATGGAGGACAATAAGCGGGCAAGGACATACGCGCAAAGTGCTCATAGTTATGTAAATAGCGTTGTGAATTACATAAATTGCGTATACGCAGCGTCGCCGGCATACGCTATAAATTTTGTATATATTCAAATGGAAGCACTTGCCAAACATTTGCACAACATTTAGATACCCGTATATGAGAGCTTTGCCTGAGTGTGCGGGCCATTGATAAATGTTGCTGGCAAGCAGCAGCAGCAACAACAACAACAATAACACAAAAGGCCTGCAAATAGCGGAAAATGTTAAACGCTTGCCGCTGGCGTCGCTGCCAGCGTCGACGGCGACGACAACGACAACGACGTAGGCGTCGGAGGTGCGCAAATTGATATTTTTCTACAACATGCAAATAACAAGAGTAATGCGTGGCGACCTTCCAGCGGCCATAGAAGCAAAAACAAGGCCCCCTCTGGCTGCCCTTACCCCAGTCGCACATAAATGATCTGATAAGACAACAACAAACGTAAAAATTTATGCATACCAACTAAAATACACACACACACACACGCACACACACACATAGGCGTGCGTGTGGCAAGCACGTGTCGGATGCTGTGGAAAAATGAAATAAAGTTAAACAGGATATTTCAACATTCAAGAACACAAAAACTCAACAAATGAACGCAACGACAAATGAAAGGAAAACTCGTAGACTCGGAAGGGGCAAGACGTTAAAGGGGCCAGCACTGGCACGACAACGGGACACATTCCGATTCGGTGTGTTAAAATGTAATAGCAACGTTAATGAACACGAACGCAGCAGCAGTCGCAGCACAGTGGAAATGGTCACATAAAAAGCGACGCTACTTGCAAGGTTGTGACCCGCCGAAGCAGCCAGCGTTCACCTTCTTCTCCTGCCCCACTCGCCCTTATACGGTCCACTAGCTGTGGTTGTAAAACAAATACAAATACAGACACACACACACACACACATTCATACACCCTCTGTGTGTATACATGCCGCACATTAGGCTGCGTGGTGCCTGCTTCAAGCGCAGCGCATAACAAATCTCAGCAAAACTTACGTTCTCCGACAGCGCCACCTAGCGACCAGCGGCGGTGTTCTTGCCAGTCTCATCAGCAGCCAGTGCTGCCTCTGCGGCTGTTTTACTGCCAACAATTGACTTCTTTTAATTATATGATGCAAGAAAACTTAAATTTTGTTTTCTAATCATTTATTTTTGTTTTAGTATTATTTATAGTCATTTTATTATAATTCTAATATAACAATATTTTATATTATTATATTATTTATTTTTATATTTAGCTTCTATGAATTTCTTTTTATTTTTTATTTATTTATTATTTTTATATTTATTTTTTATTATTTATTTTTTTTTTTTTAATTTAGATTATTGACAACATTTTCTTATTATTTTTAAATGTTTGTTTAAATTTAATATTTAATATTATATTTTTATATAATATTTTTATTTTTAAGTAAAATAAAATAATGTTGATGTTTAGCTATTTTTTCAAAATCTCAGCCTTTTTTGGCGGCATGTCAGCACTGTTTAGCCACATTGTCGAAAAAGCAATTGCGCCGCCATCCAGGCCAACGCAGGTCGCTGTTAGCAAAGAAGAACAAGAGCATTGGTAAAAAAAAAACCCTGCTCATCAGAACGCCCCCACTTTGCACCCAATACGAGACAGTCAGTCAGACAGACGGACAAATACACAGCGCGCGGCTTTCATTGGGTCTTCAAAGTATATATATTACATACGTATAAGTATGTATATACATCCATATATATATGCTTAAATATATAGAAGGTAAGTAGTGCTCGGAGACGTCGGCAAAAGCATTCAATGAGGCATTTTACACCATTTGCTCGGCATTTGATGAGCATCTCATGCCACTTTGTCAATGTGAGTCTGCCCTCCCCATTTTAAGCACCCACTCCCCATGGCCCGTTAGCCGCTTGTTGCTGCCTATTTAGAGATGCCTTTAAGGTATTTTTATGTCATCGGATGCGTTTACAAAATTTCCAATATGCCATTTGGATTTTCGTGAAGGCAGCTCAATTTGCAAAACCGTCAGAATGACAAAATTAAAAGGTTTACCCCGCCGACATCATTAGCAAACAAGCCAGGAGCGTCCCAACACACACGCACACACACACACGCGGAAGGGACGAGTAACGAAGAGTGCCGAGGATTTGAGATGGCAACAACTAAAAATTAATTGCAAGCACAACAAACTTTTCACACGACTAAGCCGAAGCTATATATATATATATAAATGAGTGTGTGTGTGTGTGTGTGTTGTCTAATCTTGTCATGCTACACTCAAAAAAACAACCAAGTACTTTACTCTAAAAACAATTATATATTCTAAAATACAATTTTCAGTTGTAAGTAATTTGCAGATAAAAATATATTTAATATGAAATTGCTTGAAATTGGAAATATTTTTATTATATTATAATTTGGTGAGAATTTCTTTTGTTCAATAAAATAAGTGTTGAGAAATATGAACATTCATTTTCCTAGAATTTCCTTCTTTTTTTATATATAAAAATTTCACAAGACAAATTAATTTGCAACGAATATAAATTAGTTAAATAAAAGTTTGTTTATTAAGTAATGAAATAAGAAAAATTATTATTTAAAAAAAAATCTTAAATTTGATAATTTTTAAATTAAATTAAATTAAACTTTAATACTTAAATTAACAAATATTACACATTTTTTACTATAATAATAAAATAATATTTGTAAATGTATAAAAACTTTTTAAATTAAAAAATACTAAAAATGTTTCTCTAATAAAATAAAAATAAACAATTTTAAAGTTTATAAATACTAATAAAAGTAAAATATATAAACATACATAAAAACAACTTTCAAATTAATAAATATTAAATAACTCACAAATCTTGTCAGCTCATATTCTATACAACATTTTTAGATAAAGGCAGTATAAATTGTGATGTTAGTCCGTCCACAAGCGCTTAAGCCGAGTGTGCTGTGCGCTGAGTGTATATATGTATCCTTTTAATAACCGTTAAGTATCGAACTACGCCCGTGGGGTATCAAGATAAACGTGCGGGGCCAACATGCTAAACGTTCGACATGTGCAACAATTTATGAATACCCTAATTCAGTTTGCTGTAAAAATGTTTACATGCCAAACAAAATGAAATAAAACAGGATGCTAAGCAGCATGAAGCGTATAACGTGAGCCCAACGACAACAACAACAACAACAGGAGTAACAAGAGGAACAACAACAAGGATAACGTTGACACGATAGACATTGAGCAGTTGGCAACGCCTGGCCATCAAATATTAAATGGAATACCTACGTAATTAAAGTGAAATGAATTTAAGTACACAAATTGAACGTCGAGCAAGTGAGCCATGCTCCGGCTCAAGTGCCCCGCCAGGCACTGTTGCTGCCACAGCATACGTCCTGCCACGGGTACTTGCCACGTGGACGTGACTGTTCCGCACACACATACACACACACACACACATAACGCTGCGGATATATGGCTGTTTGTCTGTTTCAAGCACTCGTGTAAAGCAGCACAGCACAGCAAACAAACACAAGCAAACACAGCCAGCAGCGACGTGATTGTGGCCAATGTGTCCCAGCATCAGGCAAAGAAGCTCCCGCTGGATGCTTCATTTGACTTGACCAATCAAAATATTGTTGCTCTGGCGCGTTTTAAGCTTTATTAAATGGTTATTTAAATGTTTAATTTGTGGCTTCAAATAAGTTCTTGAATCATCATCTCGAGTGCAAGCGAATCTCAATGGAGTCCAAGCGACTGCACAATGCACTGCAGTCCATGAATAGTTAAATGAATCAAGAGTAGAGCTGGGGACTCATCAAGAGCTTACCTGTTGAGGTGCTTAGATTTTGAGCGAAGCTGCTGCTTGTGAATGGTTAACCTATAACAAAACCTTGCTAATAATAGATAGACTAACACTTGAGAATATGCTAGGCGCTGCCAAAGTGTATGCACACACAGAGAGATCGACTAGAAAGCATCTTGAGTACAGTCAAGAAAAATTCAGCAAGAGTTGAGTTATTAAACTTTATAGCTCTTATTCAATAACTGACAGAGAACTGCTTTTTAGGCAGCTCTATCAAAAATTGTGTGTTATGGGGCTCGTAAGGGTTCACAAAAGTGCTTGTAGATTTTCATATGAGCTCCATCTTTACAGAAGCTCATCGAGAGTCAAGCTGTGAAATTCTAGAGCTTATCTGAGTATTAAACTAGACTATCTTTAAGTATTAAACTAGAATCTTAAGACAATTAGACAAATTTTTACTGAAACTATCACCAATATAAATATTATTTATATATAAAAAATAATATAAAAATTATTTATATATAAAAAATAATATAAAAATTATTTATATATAAATCAAATAAATAAATATAAATGTAGTAGAGTCTATATTATTAAATAAAATATAATAATATTTATTATAATAGATACCTATAATATAATAAAGTAAATCTATTATCTACACATCTATAGTGTGGTATTTATATACCGCATCATATGCAACCGATGCAACTCAATTTGAGTCATGCAAGCAGTGTATTTAAAATTAACAAGACTCTAGCCAATTAGCATTTGAAGCTGTTGAGCAGCTGAGTGTATTGAGTGCTTATGCATCTATATATAACATAAATATATATATATATATATATATACGTGGAGTTAGATATGCTTTAGCTAATGCTCTCAACAGTCTAATTGGACTTGTTGACGCATAAACATAAGTTCCAATAAAAGTCCCCATGTGAGATGAATGTACTATATGCAAATACGAGTAGCTCGATGAGCAATCATATGCTTGATTAAATTCTGTTTGAATAATCCTGACAAAACAACGATTGACATATAGACAGAGCTGAGCGAGAGTGATGGATAGATAGAGCACAGCAGATAGAAAGAAAAGGAAAATACTTATGTGCCGGTAGCTTGATGTATGCCTCTTATAGATGCTTTACTAAAATAACAAAAACTCAAGTCTTGGGCTCAACCACTCGAAATGTGGCCAAGGAAAATAGACCAAAAATACACACAGCTCCTAACAAGCTGCTAACACTTTTTGCTCTCGATACTTTTTCTACCCACACACACACACCCACACATGCACACAGACAGGCAAAAACACAAATACACGCACAATCGTTAACACACTGCGACTTCCGTAGGACTTATCGCATGCATTGGCAAATTGTCGCCATTATTGGCGGCCAAAAAGATACCCAGTTAACCGCTAGTGGTGCACAGTGGTGCTACTTACATGCATCGTTGTAATAGCCCAATTAACATTTTACTTAAGTTCTTTCTCGTACGATTTCTCATAATTATATTTGTATTTATATACTAAAAGAAATACTAAAAATGCATTGATCTTATTTGTTATTAAATAAAATATAAGTCAAAAACAACTATTTTGCCAAAAAAAAAAAAAAATTTAACAACTGAAGATATTATTCGATACAAATTTTTTGCTTGATAAAATTTGTTATCGACTAACAATATTTTCTAATAATTGTTAATTAATTAAAATAAAATTAAAATTGAGTTATCAATTATCAATTTCATAATTTATAGAAGTGAATTGATCAATACGAGCAGGCTCCAAAATAGCTCTTTGTGAACTGCCCCACATTTCTTTCTTACTCTCAATTCGAATAGTAATATCATGGTCTCTAACCACTGTGCAGCGCGGCGCACTGCTTACGTTGGCAGCTACTTGAGAAGCGATTTTCTCTTCATCTTATTCTCCAGCTGGCTTACCCCATTCCTATTCCCATTCACAGTTACCCCATTCCCAATTTGACTGCGGTTTCATTAGCCGCGGTCCTCGACTTGTTGTTGTTGTTGTGGCTCTAACTGCGGTTGTGGTTGCTGTATCTATGGGCTTTGCCGCTTGGCTTCCTTTCATTTCGTTAAGTTTGGTGGCCGCAGCAACGTCTATTGAAATTTTTTTCGCATTTAATGCTCCATAACCGTAACAAGTTGAACTCACGATGCCCGAAGAGCAAAGGCGCTACGAACTTGCCCAGATCTCGACTTATATACATGTATATATGACTGTGTGTGTGTGTGTGTGTGTGTGTACTCGGACTTGGGCCACCACGATTACAGCTGTGGCCCGTTTTTAGCAAATGCAATTAACAAAACACGCTTCTAGCATAAAGTCATTAGTTATTCCATTTCATGAATACGAGTATGGCCCTCGAATTCGAATGCTCCAATGACTTCGCCGACGAGTGTGCGTGTGCGAGCATATGTGTGCCTATATGCGGGGCATGAATACGTATATATCTGTGTGCGTGCGTGTGTGTGTGTAGTTACAACATTATTTTGGTGGATTTTTGGACAGCTTCAGGCTCGTGCAGGCTGGCCAGCGAGCGAGCGACAACCCTACTCTGCGACGACCCTACGCTAAATTGGCAGCCAATGTGCTTGACCGAGTGTACATAGGCTGCTGCTGCCACCGTCGCCGTCGCCGTCGCCGTCGCCGCGGCCGTCGCCATCACGTTGGTATTCCGGCGCCGTGTTGTTTGCTTTCACCTCAAGCAGAGAGTTGAAGTGTGTGAGCGAAGTGGAGGGTCGGCCGGATAAAGTTTTCGGCGTGAGTTCTTACTTACGTAGTATATGCAAAAATAGTATTCAATACTTAAAGATTTATGAGTCTATGAATCTTGCATGGTATCTGTATGTGTGCGCCGTGGCGACGTAAAATACTGATACGCTCTATGCCTCACTGTAGGGCCCCACAATCCGTTCCAAGCCAAAGTCCGACGCAGTGGCGACCGCCCAGCGACTGTGGCTCGAGCTGCGGCACATGTAGGGCTTTGCATAAGCCAAAAGAGCGTCGGCCAAAGCCGAAAGTCCAAAGCAAACACCACAAATTAGTCGACGTAAAAGCGACTATCTCTCTCTCTCTCTCTCTCTCTCTCTCTCTCTCGGTCTCTCTCACTCTTTGTCTCTTAACAAGAAAAAATAAAAGCTAATAGAAACAAAAAATTTCAAGTTGAATTCAACTTGACTGGTAACTGGCAGTTACCCTAATGTCAAGGGAGAAACATTCAAAAAGTCGACAATTATATTCGATTCGCGCTTGAACTCAAGTGCATGCAAAAAGGTATCATTGAAGCCTTTTACCGAATTTCAAGAGTTGAAACTCAATGCTAACATAGCCCAATCACAGTTTGAGGCACCTCAGCTAAGTTCAGCTAAGATCGATTTGAGGCAGCCTCAAGGGTTGCTGCAGACACATGTGAGTCGCCTGCCCAACCACACATTTTATAGGGTATACAAATCAAGCAAATTCCTTAGGCAGAAAAGTTTGGAACAGCTTGGAAAAGTAGCAGCTGCCAGAACACATGAATCAGCAGAAAGTCCTGCGAAAGTTCTTCAATGATTTAATTAGAATTCTTTAAGGTAAATATCCACATCCTTTGTGCAAAAGTTTAATTATGAAATTGTTGGAAGGTGACACAACAAAGCGCCTAGATGCGCCGTCTGCTCCACATGGGAGACAGCTCAAATTACTTCCAAGGCTTTTGCGGTGAATTAGCCCAGGACACTCAACCGACGTGTTTAAATGAAATGCTAATGATAAACAATATTTGATGAATTTCTTAATGAATGCCAAGCATCAAAGGAGGTTAAATAGTTAACATTTAAAGTGAAGTAAATATTATGAATTAAGTTCAAAATGAATATAATCAGTAAAGTGGATAATTATGTGAGAGACGAAATATATTAAAATTATAATTCTGTCTACTCTTAGTAAATTTCTTCGACTCTTTGGATGAGCTCAAATTCTATAATTGTTTTCTCAATTCTAAACATTATTCGGAAATTAAATAATTTATTTTTTTCGAAAATTGAGCCCGGCGCTTGGCTGTTTGCACACGTTCTCCAAAACTCAAATCCTAAGCCAGCTGAGTCGCCGAGCACTTTGCAACCTTGTACAAATAGATCTCAGCATTCCAAAAGTCAACAGAGATGGCGGCAAAATCCTTTGCATACGCCGCACAGCGCCCGATAATTGTGGGCCAGATTAGTTATGGCTCATCTTTCAACTGTTGAAATTGCTGCAGATTTGGTACCCAATGACAACGTGGCATCAGGCTGCCGCTGACACTGATAATTGACAAGGCGGCAACTGAGCTGTGCTCCGCCAGCTTCCATTAAACTTCAATCTTTCATCGACAACGCCGGCGGCAGCAGCAGCGGCTGGCAAATACGCAAATGGCACTGGATAAAGGCAAAATCACGTCAAGATTAATGTTTATTGATTTTCGCGGCCTGTGATAATATTACGCTTGAGACCAGCCAGAACCAATCGAAGGGGCGCCTTTTCTCATCGGCTTAGTCAACGAGGGATATGCAAAGCAAAGCCTATTTCAAATTTGTCCTCTGCTTCGTTTCTATTTACATTTTCACAAATTCTATTGAAAGCATCTCTTGATATTGTTTTTGGTTTACGCTTTGTGTTTGGGTTTGAGTCTGGGTTTGGGTTTTGTTGTTGTTAAAGGTCTAGCGACATTTCCAAGTGAATAAAACTTTTTGAAGGTATTTAACGACTTTACACGAATTAAATATACTATTAAGTATTTGAAGAATTTTCAATACAAAATTGTCGAATTTCTATAAATAGACAGGCTTTGATTAAAGGATAGAATTAGACAGTTAAATAAAAAATAAATAGAATTATAAATATATATAGAAATATCATGGGTATTACGAATATAATTTTGATATACCTTTAATATATCTATTAATATTTATTGCTTACAATCTGTTTAATTCATATTGAATTAATTAGTGTCAGCATTCGCCCAGCCAGCAGCATTTTTGGTATCTGGCTAAGTCTGCACCTTAACAAGTAATATAACCTCTTTAATTAACTTCTAATAATACCAGTGTTCGATGCATGGGGCGAGTTGCCCAAGGGCATATCTAATAGCAACTTTGTGGACTTGGGCAGCTACGATGAGTGCATTGGCATTGGCATTAATAAGGCAATATCGGATAACTCAATTATACAAGGCAAAATATACATTTACCCAGAATTGCAGTGAAGCTGAGTGCGGCTCGGCCACTAAAGCAATTGCTGCGAAAGTTATTGGTACTCAATATCGAGCTAATAAAGGAAAATACCTGCAAAGCTTCCGATCGGAAGCCCTTCGGTTGCTTAACCATATTTACAATGTAAGTGGAAGTCTTTAACCTACCCCAATTTTTATGTCCTAAGTGTATTGCTCTCTGTTATGGCTAGGCTCGCTGTACTGTGCAAAATTTGTGATCAAAGTGATTTTATATATAAGTTACTTAGATACAGTTATAATATATTTATTATAATTCTAGTAGCTCGTCAAACCCTTTGCCAGCTTTATCACCCAGGATTTCGATGCGTACCCTAGAAGATAAAGACCCACATACAAGGGGAGATTAAACATTCCAATGATGTATCTCCATCGATACTTGCGCCTCACTCACATTGGGGCTTTGGCCATACTCATGTACATGAAACTGTTGACAATGATGATAATTGGAGTAAGTTACTCTCTCACACACACACACTCACTTACTCTCTAACACACATTTTGTCTCTCATTCTTTCTCTTCCTCTGCCTTTGTATATAGGCACAGAAAGAGATCTACTATGCCACCCATACGCATTCAGCTCCTTAGCTGATCGGCTTACTCTTTGGCTGAATCGAATTAAAATCTGGCTGGGTTTGCTGATTGATTGGGCCTTGCTCTTCACCTGCATATTCTCACTCAACCCGGCCAGCTACCATACGCTAACTGGGTGGGGTTTTGCATGCATGAATGGCTATGGTGATATGGCCAAAAGTTTTCTCTCCTCTTGAAGCTAACCTAAGGCGACCACATCTTTCACTTACTCATACAGCAAAGCAGAAACATTTTTATCACAGACTTCAATATAGTTATATGATCAATATTATTGCTAATATAATTATATTTAATAATTGATAATATAATAATAATCATATTAATTAAGTTAATAATAATTAATTCATATAATAATACAATAATAATGATAATATAATAATAACTAAGTTAATTGTAATAATTAATTAATGATAATATAATTCAATCACAAACTGATTCTAAATTCCAGTTACTTATTGTATTTAGTCAGTCTAATAAAAATGTATAATATTAAATGAGTTTTTGAGTCTGCCTAAATGTTATTAAAAAAGTTAGCTTCAACTGTGATCCTGTCTAATATTTAAGCTGGAAAAGCTTACCTCAAGGCAGCTTAGATATTTGTTTTTCGAGTGTTTCACCTTTGCGCCTCTGAATCTTGCGCACAGACCATGCCTAAATCTCATATAATCTGACTAGCTTAAGCATAACATATGCGATAGTTGAAAGTTTTCACTTATTGAAGAGCTTAAGCACAATGGAATATCAAAAAGAAAACTACTATGTCAGTAGATAATTTATATGGAACCATGGCAATAACAAGCGATAATCAAATTTCATTGTAAGTAAAGCTCCTTGGAATCCAATAAAGGGCATTTTTTCTACATATTAACTGCGAGTTGATAACATATCGCCAACAGGTGCTTTAGCTTCTTATCGGCAGTTAATGTCGTCTGTTTGGCATATAAAAGAGTGCAACTGAAATGCCTTAGTCAATCACAAATCAAAAACGCAATCGACATGGCAAGCAAAATTTTAGTTTTGTTACTTTTAGGATTAAGTTTGGTCAGTTCCTCACGGTTGAAACCAGTTGAAGTTGATGCTACGAGAGACTATCAAAGGATTATGGAATTACGTCCACTGGCCATGGAGTTCGCACAGCACTTTCGGAATATAACTCTAACTGACTTGGATTTACCTAGCGGTCGTCTGCCCAGCCTGCAGGATTTGCAGTGCCTCGCAGATATGACTCGGCTGATAAATGGACTGGCCTCAGGCAAACTGTGGACGCTAAGGGGTATGTGGCTTACTCACTAAAGAATTTCCACTGACTTCCAGTTATTTCTAGTCTTTGATGCATGGGGCTCTATACCGAAAGGTTTTCTATATGGTAATATTATGGACTTGGGCAACTATGATGAATGCATCGGAATTAAAAAAACAATATCCGATGGTCATACTATCCAGGGAAAATACTGTCTAGCTACGCCGCCTATTTTGCGATTATTGGGCGCTCCAGCAGAGATTACAATTGGCGTTTGCTTTCCCTCCAGCTGCTCGGGTGCCCATATGAGTGCATTCTTGAAGCAGCTGCTGCAAAAACTTTTGGGGCTCAATCTGAAAACTCAGGTGATAAGCGATGCTACTTGTAGAACCTCGGTTCGAGCACCTTTCGATGGCTTAGCCATATTTACCATGTAAGTGGAACTCCTTATATAAAGTGCATATGCTTATCAAGTCTTGCTTTTGGCAGCGTTCTCTTATCAGTGCTGGGTATTGCTTTAGTTGGCGCCACGCTCTCCGATTACTTTCTCTACGAGGATCAGGGTAAGTAAAAGCACAGCGAGCATTGAAAATAATTTAATTACTGCATTCATCTGATTACAGCGAAGTTACCCATTATTGTCAAGGCTTTCTCCATACGGGCCAATTCACGCGCTCTTTTTCATATGGTGGAGCCAATGTCAAATCCAAACATCGTCGACTGCCTGCATGGCATACGCTGCATGTCTCTCATCTGGGTCATCTTCGGCCATCAATATTTTATTGCCCTTATGTCGCCAAATATGAACTATGTTAAACTGTTTTGGGTAAGTATTCTTGTATCAAGAATGAATAGAAAATTGAATTTGGTATTTAAATATTTCTCAGTGGGTGGGAAAACCCTTTACTAGTTTCGTTTATCACGCTGTTTTCGCTGTGGACAGCTTCTTGTTTCTCAGTGGCTTGTTGCTGGTCATGATTTCGATGCGTATCCTAGAAAAGTGAGCTTACAGAAACCCACATACCCATGACATATCAATTATTTTTCGTGTACAGAACCAAGGGGAGATTAAACATTCCAATGATGTATCTCCATCGATACTTGCGCCTCACTCCCATTGTGGCTGTGGCCATACTCATGTACATGAAACTGTTGCCCTACTTGGGAGATGGTCCCCTGTTTGACAGCATCAACTTCGACGACTACAAAAAGTGTGAGACCAATTGGTTCTGGACTTTGCTTTTCCTGCAAAACTATGCAACGAAGGAGATGGTTAGAAAATCTTATTACGATTGGAAAAATAATCCTAACCGCTACAATGATGACCGATAAGTACAGATTTAATCTGGAGTAAGTTTATTGGCCGAAGAATTTCTACTCTTTCGTTTTTCAACCAGTTTTCTTCTTACAGAAATGGAAGTCTTTCCGTTGAGGGTCAACGTAAGGTCTACTATGCCACACACACGCATGCAGCTCCTTGGCTGATCGGAGTACTCTTTGGATATTATCTGCATGTGAATCGCAGCAAGAACTTTCAGCTGAATCGAGTTATTATCTGGCTGGGTTGGATTGCGTCTCTGGCTCTGATATTCACCTGCATGTTTGCCTTGTATCCACATTCTAAGTTGAGGAGTCCATCTCCATCGATACTAGAGGAGTCTTCGTACTACACGTTCACTCGCATTGCTTGGCCTCTGAGCTTGTGCTGGATAGTATTTGCCTGCACGAAAGGCTATGGTGGCTTGGCCAATAGTTTCCTGTCCGCCCCACTTTGGCAGCCACTCTCAAAGATCTCCTACTCCGCCTACATCTTTCATGTATTTATGCAGGAAATAAATGGCAAACGTGTGCGCACAAACACATATTTTTCCGACTACGATGTGGTAAGTGGAACCTTTCAACTAAGCCAATTTCCGATCTCTCAAATATATAATTGCTTGCCAGATGTTGACTTTTTGGGCCAACTTTGGCTTCACCTTGCTGTTGGCTTATACGATGTACATCGCACTGGAAGCGCCAATTGCTGTGCTACAGGGAATGCTTATGCCCAAAGGCCGAGCTGCTCCAAAGTCAAATATCACTGACGAAACGGGGACAGAATCAAGTGCAGAGCTAAATAAATACGCGGAACCCAAAGAAATACCAAAACCAGAAAACGCTGAAGAAACCCCAGAAGCTAATCAAGAAAATAAAGTGGAAGAACTTTAATATAGATATAGATATAGATAGACATAATTCAAAAGAATTTTATTTATAGACAAGTATGGCATAATATAATTTAATCGGTTTTACGAAAAGCTATTTGATACTACGGAACAAAAAAATATTTACTGATTAGACTCATTATGAGTAAAATGTTATCTATTCAACTTTGACGAGGACTTGTCTGCTATGGCTATATTTATAGTAGAACCTGATATTAGAACCAATTTAATGTGATTACATTTATTAAATATTATTTTTAATTACATTTAGTTTTTATCTTATATAATTGATCAACGACAATAATAATTTTGTCAATAGGTAAATTATTATTAAATCAATTAAAACACTCCTTCAATACATGCATTTATTTGCTTAATGACTCGTTCGGCATTCCCAAATGAGATCCCCGTCTACACGTGCCCATCTTAATGAGTCAACCCACTCAGAGACTGATCTATCAAGGCGCTCGATAATTTCCTAAAGCTTCAACTACTTATATATTGTCAAATGCACAGATTAGTTATGACGAAAAGTTCAATGTTGACAATCCTCTCCAGATTAGATTAACTTATTCAGTGCCCGATTACCAATTAATGACTGAACACGAGTAGGGAATAAACGACTAAGAGATGAGTTTTACTTGGCTCAAATTTACAATCACATTTCAAGTTATAAAAAATGATATGTAACGAATTAAATAAATCTATTTTGATAAATATTATTAGGTATAATTAAATCATTCACATGAAGCTTGCAGCTTGACTTTTTTATCATTTTAGAGATTTGAACAGCTGAGATATTTGCATAAAATTGAATATTTTATTTAAGGCATAATAAATAAATATGAACATGTCTGTCACAACCCTTGACTCTCAGCATCATCATCAGCTTGTGCCAACACCAAATCGGTAATTATCGACCTTAATAATAGGATATATATTTATATTACGTACTTTACTTCTCTATTACTACAGGGTATGGTATTGACATCAATTGTAGGCGTTGATCAGCTACGAGTTGCCAAGGTACTTCAAATTTATCAGGCACATTTTAGTTAACCACTTATTTTCTACAAAACTGAGCGTTTATCAAAATGGCGTTGGGATTTGCACGCATATATAATGCTTGTTTATTTGCAAAACGGTCCAATACCCAGAAATCAATTCGACCATTAACATGGTCGAAATAATCGCAACGCTGTTGCTCGTTGGGCTGGCTTTGGTCAGTTCCATGCAGTTCGAATCTGATGAAATTGATTCGCTGAAGGGCTATCAACCATTTACGGAACTACGTCCTCTTGCCATGGAATTCTCACATCACTTTAGGAATATGAATCAAACAGACTGGAATATACCCAGCACGCGTCAGCACAGCCAGCAGGATTTGCAGTGCTTGGCTGATCTCAGTCAGCTGATGGGTGGGCTCAGCTCGACCAAATTCTGGGCCTTAAAGAGTATGTATATGCATAGACTTAAAACTATTCAAACTGACTTCTTTAGTTTTGTAGTGGTCGACTCATGGGGCACATTCCCCAAGGGTGTCATGTATGGCAACCAAATAGACTTTGGCAACTATGATGAGTGCATTGGGATTAACAAGGCTATTAGTGATAGCCACACTATCAAGGGCAAATATTGTTTTGCCAGCTTGCCAATACCCAAACTGGGCATCAACCTAAGGACTGCCGTTTGTTTCCCCGCCTCCTGCATCGCCACGCATATGGATAAACTGCTGCAGCCCTTGCTGGAGAAACTATTGAATATCAAAGTCACTAAGCCCGTGGTAAGCGAAGCCACTTGCAGAACAAACGAGCGCATAGAATTTGATGGCCTAACTATATTTACTATGTGAGTAGGAGAATCAAATCAAATAATAGTAAGTTCCTTATCTAAATACGATTTTTTTTTTGGTTACAAGTGTTCTAGTCTCACTACTGCTTGCTGCCGTCGTCTTGTCAACTATCTACGATTATTTCTTCTGTGAAGATCAAAGTAAGTGCAAGAAATGACTAGTAGAGTAAGTCTATAACTGGAATGGATTAACTTGAAGTATAGTGTTAATTTGAAATAATATCAGGCAAACTAAGGCACTTTCGAATAAACTAGTCATAAGCTAGTCAAATCTAAATCGCTGAGGGTATATGCTAGTTTATAAAGTTGCAGAAGTTCTTACAAAATTTAGTACGCATGCCAAGGGAAGCTGAGAAGCATGTGAAATCAATATTTGGTTTAGTTAACTGCTAGTGTAGCAATCTGGACTCGAACATGTTTATATAATTCTAATCCACTTAATCTTTTGTAGGGCAACTGCCGGCCTTGATTAAGATCTTCTCAGCACGCGCCAATTCCCGTGTGTTGTTTCGCCTCATTCAGGCCAGGTCCAATCCGAATGTTATCGATTGCCTCAATGGCATGCGCTGCATGTCCCTCATCTGGGTGCTGTTTGGCCACCAATACCTATTCGCCTTGATGGCGCCCAATATCAACCATTATCAATTGAAATGGGTAAGGTCTATCGATAGCCTAAATTATTTAGCTAACCCCATTCAAATCTTTG
The DNA here is from genome assembly GCA_035047625.1 of Drosophila mettleri. NCBI lineage: Eukaryota > Metazoa > Arthropoda > Insecta > Diptera > Drosophilidae > Drosophila > Drosophila mettleri. The sequence goes on from JAWNPI010000056.1 coordinate 1,833,994, forward strand.
CAGTGGTTCGAGGAACCCTTCACAAGTTTTGTGCTACATGGCGGCTTCTCTGTGGACACATTCTTTTTCCTTAGCGGCCTGCTGCTGGCCGTCATTTCGATGCGTTCGCTCGAAAAGTAAGCTTTTAGAACAACCATCAGCCATCACCCATCAATCAATTACCAAAAAAAAAAACGTTTGCATCTTAGAACAAAGGGTAAACTGAATATTCCCATGATGTATCTCCATCGCTATTTGCGCCTCACCCCCGTCGTGGCCCTGGCCATACTGGTCTACATGACTCTCTTGCCACTTATGGGTGATGGTCCACTATTTAATAGCATTAAGTTCGATGACTACAACCATTGTAAGAGGACCTGGTACTGGACCATTTTGTTCTTGCAAAACTACGCCACGCCAGATCTAGTGAGTTCGCAGCGCCTGCTCTCATATATAAGCCAACATGAGAGCCTATTTACCTATTTACAGTGCATCAATCATAGCTGGTATTTGGGGGTGGACATGCAGTTATATATACTCTCGCCCATATTTCTGCTAGCTCTGTACAAATGGGGCAAGAAAGCAGCAGCGGGAATCTTTGTTTTAATGCTGCTGCTCTCCGCCTGCCTATTCAGCACAATGATGATCAAGAAATATCCCATTCATATGGAGTGAGCACACTTAACGATTTATTGGCGCATCATAATCAATGTCAACTTTACAGAATTGGCGTCACTCCAGACGAGACTCAACGTAAACTCTACTATGCCACTCATCTGCATGCGGCCCCTTGGCTAATTGGTTTGCTCTTTGGATATTTCCTGCATGTGCATCGCAGCAAAAACTTTCAGCTGAATCGCATTATGATTTGGCTGGGCTGGATCGTTAGCTTGGCTTTGATCTTCACCTGCATTTTCGTGCTGTATCCATTTGCCAATTGGCGAAATCCGCCACTGAATATGCTGGAAGAGGCTTTCTACTATACCTTTGCCCGCATCGCATGGCCCCTGAGCTTATGCTGGGTAGTCTTTGCCTGCATGCGCGGCTATGGTGGCCTGGCCAACAGTTTTCTCTCCTGCCCGCTGTGGCAGCCGCTGTCAAGGATCTCCTACTCAGCTTATGTCTTTCACATTTTCATACAGCAAATCAATGGACGACGCATGCGAGCGGGCACATTTTTCTCCAACTACGACGTGGTTAGTTGAATTTTATAAATATTTACTTCTATATATATATATGTAGTTATATATATGTTTGTTTTCTAGATGTTGCTTTTCTGGAGCGGTTTTGGGTTTATTTTGCTCTTGTCCTACGTGGTCCATATCATTATGGAAGCACCTTTCAGTGTACTAGAGAGCATGCTTATTTCCAACTCCAACTCCAAATCCGAACCATCGACAACCAACAAAGCTGCTCTGAGTCCTCAATTGGACTCTGATAATGCACAGAATACATTGAACTCGACGCCATCCAACAGTCACTCCTAGACACTTTATTGATTATATAGTTAGAATAGATTTCTATTTATAAAACTACTTTTATTTTACAAATCTTATCTTTTCAAGTATTTGCATTGAAAGATATATTATCTATGTTTTCTATTAAACCATGGGCTTTATTGTAACTCAATTTGGGAAAGGAAGCAATGATCAGGGTTCAGTAAAAATAGAGCGAAATTTCAGAGAAAGCCTTTAAAGCCAACAAACCTATAGGAACTTATATTTGGCTTTCTGTTTTAATTAACTAAAGTATTTATTATTAGTATTAATATATTCGCACACTTGTCTAGCTCTGCAGCAGAGATTCTTCCGATTCGAATCATCGATTGGCTAATGAAATACACAATTAATTAACTAAAAGAATAGACGCAAATTGTGTCAGTAAGGCATATTGTTGAACTTGCATTTAGATTAAATTAAGTGGAAAGTGAAATCGAAACCAGAGAATGGAAAATGCGCGAATTGGCAACAAGGCGAAAACCAAAGTCAACCTAGTTTTTGGCCGACGCAACAGACGACAGCGAATGCAAAGCGAACAACATTTGATATGCTATTGGCTGCAAAGGGTGTGAGTGTTGTGTGTGTGTGTCAATCTCTGTGTGTGTGTGTGTGTGTGCAACGGGTGAGGGAACTGTATTGGCGCCCTCTGGCGGATTATTGAATTTTCCAACATTTGACTGACACTTGGCGCCTGATGCGCTTCGCTTACCTTTAACGTTGTTGTCCTTGTTGTTGTAGCGCTGCGTTGTTGTTGTTTTTGTTGTAGTCGTTGATGATTTAGATGCGAACGTTTAGGCTGACTAAAATTTCAAAACGCGTCTTTACATAATTTAGATGTTTTTGTTTTTGGAACAGTGCAGGCCGAGCAGCGAACACTCTACAATGAACACAAGCCTATGCGATATATACATTTATAAATATACATATATATATATATATATATATATATAAATATATATATATGTGTGTGTGTGTACGTGTGCACGATGATATATGGAACAACACAATATATTTAGGCGGGGGGCAGCGGCAGCCGCAACGAAATGTATACCCGTTTAAATATTTTTTTTTCTTTCTCGCCTATGGGAGACCCACTTCTTTTTTTTTGGCAAATTTGTATCGAACGCGTGTAACGGTGGCTATTATGCCGCTTTGCACATAAAATCTGGCAACACTTAAGTCTCACTCACACGCTTGACGGCGATTAAGATGGGATGCGGGGTGATAGTTAAGACGCAATTTTTGTCTTTGGCACCTGATGCAATGCACACTATGTGCGCCTGTGTGTATGTGTATGTGTATGTGTGTGTTGTTTTCAATTAAATGTGATTTAATTAATACGGAAATCGGCGGCGGCACTGCACACTGGAGCGGTCAGCTGCCTAGTTTAGCACTCGACGCGCAGCGAACAAATACTGAAGAAATTGGCAATGGATGGCATAAGGAGCAACGGTAAATTTCTTTCGTATTTCGTTGATGCTGCGCGCTCTTTGGCTGCGCAGTGAACAGTGCTGCCCAGTGCGGCGAATTCGCTTCCGCGTGTCTCAGCTCGCCGCAATTCTGTGTGCCCGTGTGCGAATATACATATATATATATATGTATGTGTGTGTGTGTGCCTGTGTCCGTGTGTCCGAGGAATGCGATAAAAAACGAAACGTTAGAATGAAATGAAAATGTAGCATAATTTATGGCTGCATTGTCTTTTAAATAATTGCACGCACACATTAATACACACACACACACATATATATACATACATATTAAATGCTAACAAACACTTAGAAGGCAAATTTGTTATTTTTTAAATGGATTTGAATTTGCAGGGCAACCCACCTGCAAAACGTTGTCTCATCTTTATAAGGCCGTTAACATAATTCATTTTTAAAATATATATATTCTGTTAGCTGCTTAATATAATTTATTGAAATTATTTTATTTATCTTTTCGCATAGTTCAAGGGAAGTCAAACTTGTCTGTAACAAACCGTTTTCTTTGTCAAACGAAGAACGAAAATTATTACAAACTTAATTTTTAATTTCAATATAATATAATATATGATAGTCTCCATGTTGATTTAATATTGTACAAATATATATATAAGTGCATGTATGACGCGCATAAATTTATTGGTTTATTCAGTTTTTGGCATATTATAAATATATTTTATATGAAATTAATTAAAGTCGTAACTATGAAAGAGTATGCGCAGTTCGTCTTGCAGCTAAACATTAGAATTTTGCAGTTTCCTTTGTTTTTGTCATATTATGATGGATCACATTGAGAAAAGTTTGTCATGCAAGTTAGATAATCGAATAAGCTTAGTGACGACAACGATGATTATGTTGATGCATTGGCCTTAATGTAGCTAGAGCTCAACGTTATTCAAATTGGAGCCGGAGGACGTAGGCAGATCCACATCACTAGGTGGCACAAAGGTGCCTTTGGTTTGGATGCCCTCATGCTTGGCGCTCAGTTTTAGCATCTCCGATTTGAGTTTATCGAGAATGGCATAATTGGGTTGATTAACAGCCGCCTTGCTCTGCAGCACGGTGATTTCCTGCTCCTCGAGCTTCTTCTCCTTAAACGTTTTGATCGAATTGTTGCCATAAAGCCGCAGCAGCGAGCCCCAAGTCTGAATGTGCGGATGCATAATCTGCAAAAGATAACCAAATGTAAAATATTTTAATATTGTTAACAATACATTTTAGAAGATTGCCCAATTCATACCTGCAGTATGGCCTGAGATGCCAATTGCTTGCCCTCGCGTTTATTTTTGCAGACAACCTTCGCCGTATGCTTGCCCACGGTCATGGTGAATTCGTTCTTATTATTGGCCGTGCGATTGATCTCCTGTGTGATCTGGACGTCGCTGCCATAATTACGCTGCAGACACGTCAACAAAATGGCATTGGGCGATGGCTCTGTAGTCTTATTGCAAAACTCGGTGACACGCGGATCCTCGATGCGAATGTCATCGAAGACCTACAAAGCAAAGGAAAACAATTATTAGTTGTATATATATATTTAGTGGCTTGGCTTTAGATGCTTACAGATAGATCGCTTTGGGTTTTCTTGGCAGTGCCGGTCTTCGAGTCCTTATTGTTGCCCGTTATTTTGTCCTTAACATCAGGTATGAGTATCTCAAGTGTTTCCCGTGCTGCCTCAGATTTGGCCTGCTTTTTACTGGTGCCATATCCTGTGCCATACTTGAGATTGTTCACCGAAACGGTCGCTGAGTAAGGCGTAGCTGCGTTCTGTAGCTCTTTGAATTCATAAGTTGGCTGCGTCTTCAGCGCATGCTGCACATACTCATGCAATATGCACACAAAGCTCTTGCCATTGGGATTCATGATCCACTCTTTGCGTCCACGCGGATTTGTGCTACCCTCAGCGCCGCTGGCCGCCAAAATGGGGAACTTGATGAGCTTGGTGCCATCCGGCAGCGTTGGTCGTTGTATATTCTTTATATGCTTTCGATTCTTTGTGAACTTGCGGCGGGCATTCCAACTGCGAAAACGTAGCACGCGTATCTCCTTGAATCGGAAAAGCTTCTGGCAGTATGTGTTCAGCTCCTCCGGCGTCACCGACTCTTTTTGTGTATTTTCATTGACGGTTACGATTTTAGCAGCTGGTATAAGTGCCTGCAGTGCTTCAGTGGCCACTTGGTCCGTCTTAGATTCCACAGCCCCGTCGTATTTTTTGTTGCTGTCATCGAGTTCCATAGGCTGCACGACAGCTGCGCTGACATGCGCCACAGGACAAACGGCAGCGGGTGAGTCATGATCGCTGCGCTCCGCCGCAGGCTGTACCGTATTGTCCGAATTAATCTGCTGCTTTGCTGCCTCGGCTTCCTCGTCCAGCGCACGTTGATAGTTCAGACACGGTATGGCGCCCAGCGGCACGGCATGCTTGCGTGCACTGCCAGTGCCAAGAAAATAAGGTCGCGAGGCTGAGCAGACACGCGTCTTGCGATGGAGAAACAGAGGCATGCCGCTATTATGCGTCACTTGTACCCAGCCCTCTGGTAGCACCTCAAAATGATTATGGCGTTTCTCTACAGATCATATAAAATAGTGAAGTTAAGATTAAGTTAATCTTCATGTTTATCTTCCACTCACCTTCGAGCACAGTCTTGAAGCGCTGCTCGTATTTCGGACGCTTGGACTCACGCAGATCTTCGGGCAGCTTTTCGTCCAACAGATTCTCAATTTCCTCATCGTTAAAATCCGAAGAATCATAGTCGTCACCCTCGCCATCATCATCATCGCCGCGCGGCTTGTCGCAGTTATCATCTGCGGAATGTAAATTATCATATTTATTTTGATTAGGAGTTGAGTTACGTTTATAAAAATAAACCTGATCCGATCGATAGTCTTTCGTCATGCTCCAGGCGCAAAATGGGTATCATGCGCATCTTTGCAAGCTAAGACTTTAGACAATTTTCACATTGAGCTGCAGTTGCTAGCAGGTTAAGAACGTTAAAGAAAATGCGCTTGATAACCATCCATGGAAGTAAATCTTGTTGCCAACTACAGTGAAGGCATGCTCGAGCGGACAATTTTGAATTTGATTGCTTAGGCTGCGGCATCTGTGCGTTATGAATGACTTACACTGTACACTGGGTTTTATCAGCCTCCATACCATATTGTTTACACAATGATAAATGATGGCAAAGATACAGATAAGGCGTGTAGAAGCTGCTTCTTTCAATTCTATGACCAAACACTCTGTCCCTGCTTTGCTACGTATAGTAAATCTCTCTGCGGATGCTTATCGCTTACCTGATTCATCATCATCACTGGCAGTGCCCACCTCGTCCAGCACCTGAAATTGTCGCAGCTGCTGGTCGATTGGCTCGGAGAGTAGCTCGGCATCACGGGTCTGGCGCATTTCCTCAATGGCGCTGAGCGAGAAGCCGGCTACTTTCAATGCCTGCTCCTCCTCATCCAGCCGCGGACGCTTGCATGCGGTCTGTGGCGCCATCATTCCTGACTCTTCAGGTTGCTTTGATTTCGTCTCTGCCATTTGATATATATATATATGTGTGTGTGTGTGTGCTTAAAATCTATGTTATTTAATTTAATTTAAGAGTTTATAGCATATATGTATTCTATTGGTTTCTTATAGCTGTGTTTGAGCTCTTCTGGCCAATAACCAATACTGAGAACATCCAACGATTTCGAATTGATTTTTCATTGGAGGTGCCACATTGGTTAAGCTAGAAAACTCAATCGTTCGCTTTGTCGTCGAGGGTTCGCTCCTCTCGGCTCGTATTTCAAACGCACTTCACATCATAATTAGAGCATGCATCAGCATAACACGTTTTCATTATTCTTTTTTCTTTTTGCTTTTTTAGTCTTTCTTTCTATCAGTATTTGTTTTTGTTGTTGCAATTCTTGGTAGCCGGCTTCGATCTTGAAGCTGCTTTCGCAATGGAGTTTTTGCTGAACAAAACACCAAGGCAAAAGTTGCTTAGCCTTACTGACTCACTGTGTTTATTTAAATAATAGATTATATTTATGTAACTGTACTAGTTTTATAAAAATAAGTTACAAAAATTTATTAAATGCCGCAACGATGAACAGACCAGTCATTTTGTCGAAGAGCACAGCTGATCAATGCCAGCGTTGCCACACTGTCTAAATTTCCCTATTCATTTTCACTCCCTTAGCTAAAAAGGCGCTCAATATTCAAATGCAACTATAAAAGATTTATGCTTTTTGTTATTGTATATGAATATTCTGGAAGTCAATATCTTAAAAAACACATTTTTATTTCAATTAAGTAATCGACAAATATAATTTTAGCCACACTCAGACAGTGCCAATAAGCAGCTGTTTCATATGCTTGCCAGTTCTGCCAAATTTCCTTTACTTCCAATTGGAGTTCGAACAAAGAATTTAACTTTTCTTTAATAACTAACATAATTTACAAAATATACAATAATAAAGTACAAATATAACATAATAATTTCCAAGAATATATAGTGTTATTCATGCTCTGCATATAAACTAATTCCAAATAAAAGTCCAATCCAACTGTTTCATATTCCATTTCATTTTTTATATTTCCCTTTTCGTAAGTCGCGCCAACAACTCTAATCAGAATAATTTTCCTTTCCTGTGCGGCTAAAAATTTAATTTTAAATTTTAATTTTAAATAAATTAGGGAAAATTACTCACCAAACAATTTTAAGTACGGAATCTGACGATTTAACGGGCTCAATCTGAAAAGTCAATTAATCTAATAAAGAGAAATTTTATTATAAAACTAAATTACCTCATTTATATTATTCGTCACAGAAGTTTCGGACAGTTCCAGATGGAATGGCAAACGACGGAAACAGTTTGAATGCATTATCTCCGCATTTAAGTGCTGAACAACGAACAATATAAACTCATCGCTAATATCCACGCATTGAACAACGTACAAGGTGGAAAGGTACCTAAGATACATGACCAAATGCCTAAAATCATGGCAACGCAATTGATGGGCAGATGTTATGCTAAGGACTCGTAGGTTGGGTAACTGAAGGACAACTCCGTTGAGGAAATGATTACACGGATTGTAGACGTTCAACAGTGTTAGGCCACGCAGGAGTGCAATATATTTGCCCTGCTGCAGCGTCAATTGCGAATTGACGCGCAGATGCTCCAAAGCATCTGGACGCAGCTCGGCAAATCTCTGGAATACCTTATCGTTGGGATTGACAAAACAATTAATATCCAAGCTTTTCAGGCACGGCAACAGCACGAGTAGCTCATAATTGGGATGGGTGCAACAGTCGAACACCAGATTCTCCAGCTTGTGCATGTGCTTACAAATCTGAATAATAATATCTTCCAGCCTGTGATCTATGGCCAAGATGAGGGATTGCAGGTTCTTGAGATAGACACACACATTGATCAGATGTTGGGCCTTGCTAAACAGCGGCAGCTCAAAGCATCTCTCATGCAAATCCGATACGGCCAACATGCGCATCTTATGGCCATTCAGCTGAAAGAACTCATCCACCTCCTGTGCGGTCCAATGCTGGGTGGGCTGGTACCACGTGAAGCAGCGGAAATGCTGCTTATGAACTATGTCGTAGAGCGTCCTAAATCGCTGACAGACAAAGGCGAAGTTACACTGGCTCATCAAATCCAAATTCTGAAATATCTCGAGCAAGCAGTCGTCGGGCAAGTCCAAAATGTGTAGCGGATCCATTTGGAGCTTATGCGGTTTGGTGACTTTACTTAAAATCTATACGAATATATGTATATGTATTTACACATGCTTTTTATATATATATATATATCTTCGAGTTGAAAACTATGTGTACTGAGCTCTTGAATCGAAATTGAATTGATCTCTAGCTGACAGCATAGAGAGTAGAGATCAGGAAATCTCAGACTTCATATGAAGAAATAATTTTTAGTATACAATAATTATATTATTCATATTAGGATTTCTTAGATAATAACTTTAATCAATTGTTTTTCAAATTAAAATATTTGACAATGCTTAAAACGACATGCGAATATTAAATTCTTTTAATAAATTGTACTAAAACTAAGTCTAGTTAAACCCAGTTATTCTTGCAATGAGCTCGATTGGGTCGAGCTTCTTCTACTGTAAGACACTTTCTATATCGATATCCACAGCATTGGCCAAGTCTGTCAAATTCTGTGCATTCTGCTCATGTCCTTTGGAGCGAAAATGCGCATTCAAATGAGGTCGTCGCATGAAGGATACTTTGCATATGTCGCAGCTGTAAGCAAATTAAAGATAATAATAAAGCTTTGGCTTCATATCAAACCAACTCTTGGCTTACGGAAAGCTTCGCACGCCGGAATGGCTGAGCATGTGCCGCTTGAGCTTGTTGCTAACAGCGAATTCCTTTTCGCATTTGGTGCACTTGTATGGCCGATAGTTGGTATGACGGCTGTGAAATATTTCAACAAAATCAATTGGTTTCCATGTAGGAGGCGGAATGCTTATTCTTACTTGCGCTCATGCTGAATCCTGCCGCTGTGATCGGCAAACGTTTGGCCACAGTACCGACATGGATACGGTTTCTCGCAGAGATGTGCCAGCTCGTGGCGCCGCAGCAAGTGAGGCGTATAGAACTTCAAGGGACACTGCTTGCAGTTGAAGTTCTTTACACCTGTGTGCCGCAGCAGATGAACCTTGAAATTGCTGGGGCAAGTGAAATGGCGTCCGCACAGCTCGCAAATACAATCCCTTTTTCGCCGCTCGCGCTTGAGTGCGACAATCTCTTCTTCCGACAGCTTGCTCCAGTTGATGCGCGGTGTGTTCCTTGCGTTCGTTGCAAAGTTCACAGTCGCATAGAGCTTGGAGGCCGGTTTGCCCGGCTTGCGTGTTATGCTGGGCATTGCAGCAGGAGCCATTGCAGTAGTGTCCTCTTCAATTTCGATGTGCTGTACAGACTCTTCCAGATGTGCATCATCATTTACATCATTTAACTCCTCCTGCTGCTGCTGCTGCTGCTGGTTGTCATCTTCCTCGTATACCTCATATTCTGTGGTTTCCTCATGCGATGTCCGCACCTCAATGTCTTCGGAAACTTCCTCCAGCTCCAGATGGTCCACCTCATCTAAGTCGATTTTCTGATACGCTTCCGAAATGTTATTGCTGCTGCTTAAAAGCATCTTTTGAGTTTTAATAATGCGCTCGCGAAGCAAGATCGCCTCTCGTAGTGCCACTTCGCAGGGTCCACAAATGTGTGTAGGAAATTCCATATTTTCTGTTAGCTATATGAAAAATAAATCAAATTGATTCACTTTATTGGCATCGTATTGAATTGCATCCTCACAAAAATTCCAGTTAATGCCGCAATTTGATGTAGCATAATGTTATCGGGTTGTTCGAATAAATTCTTGGCGTTCACACAGTAAATAATCTTGCCACAGGTACGACAACGTGCCGACATTTTTCAAATCATTTTCCAAATTAAACGAATTGTTTATTTATTTTTTATCAATTATTCGCGTCTTTCTCAGCTCAGAATATCAGCTGTTTTTTATCATCCGGCAACGCTGCAACCATTGTGAATATCGATATATTGCCAACATGTTTCGAATAAAACTCAGCTGTTTGAATAGCTTTTTTTGATATATTTACAATAACTAACAATTCAATGGAACCGTGGGATGCTTGCACTTAAAAACCTTTTACCTAATTTACAATGCGCTTAAATGAGAATACAAAATTGATAGGTGAACGTGTCGTGTTGGTGCCATACGAGGCACGACATGTACCCAAGTATCATGAATGGATGAGCAGCCCCACACTACGCAGCCTGACCGCATCCGATGAGCTGACGCTAGAAGAGGAGTACAAAATGCAAAGGAGTTGGCGCGAGGACGGCGACAAACTTACATTCATTGTGCTGAGCGCAGAGATGTATGCGAGAACCAACGATGAGATTGCCGCTATGGTGGGTGATACAAATCTATTTATGCGCCAAGACGACGATGAGCCTCAGCAACAGGTGGCCGAGGCGGAGATAATGATAGCTTCGCCCGAGGCGCGCGGCAAAGGATATGGTCGCGAAGCAATGTTACTGATGCTCAAATATGCCCAACAACAGCTGCCCCTATGCAAATTCGAAGCCAAGATAGACATGGACAATGCCGTGTCGCTGCGCCTATTCGAAAGTTTTCGTTTCAACGAGGTGCGCCGCGTGGAGGTATTCCACGAAGTGACGCTCGAGCGGCCCATAACGAACGACTGGCTGCGCTGGCTGGACGCACAGGTGCAGCTCAGAGCCGAGAAATATGTTAATGCGTGACACAATTTACAATTAAGTTTATGCTGTTTATTACATTTATATTACAACTACTTTATGCCTTACTCGCCTTCAAGATGTTGCACACTCTCTTTGCTGTGGCTGTAGTCGTTGCGTAAGTAATGCTGTGTGTGTGTGTCGATGTATGTGGGTGGGGGTGGGTTTGCTGGGTGTATGTGGCAGGAAAGGCATTGCAGTTATCAAATATATATATGTTTATATAAATATATATATGATACATAAAACTAATTGGCTCAATGTTTGACAGCGCTTTGTTTTTTGTTTCAATTTTTTATAAAAATTATTATTAAATAATTAAAGGCAAACATAATTCATAAATTGTAATTGCAAATCAAAACAAAATATTTCATACCCATTTTTTCTTTGTTTTGCTTTTGCTTAACTTGAACTTAACGATAGCTGCTCAAACTTTTTGCTTAAAACTAACATTTAGACGTGGTGTGCTGCTTGCTATGAATAATAAATATGCTTTTGTGTGTTTGTGTGTGAGTGTATGGGTGCGTTTGTTGTGTGTGCGTTTTGTGGTCCGAGTTTTAGGCAGCGGCTCCATCGATGGGCATGGCATGCAGCACCTCATCGAGCAACTGCAGGGCACGATGCAAATGCACTTCGATCCAGCAGGGTGTCTCCTTAATGGACTGACGCGGATAATCAGGTCCCCAGCCCTTCACAAAGCTCAGCCGCAATATGCACAAACGACGCAGATCATCCACACCAATACCAGCGGCAGCAGTAATACCTAAAATGCAAATAAATATATATTAAAGTTAACTAAGCTTTAAAGGCGTGCTTCGCTCACTTCTGCCGCCGCCGCCCATTTGCTGATTTGAAACGCCCGCCACGGCGGCCGCTTGTGCTGCTGCAGCAGCCTGTGCGTTGGTGGCCAGCGAGTGCATCTGCTGGTGGCACTGGCGCAAGTCGAAAACCTATTAACAATTAAATGAGCTATAAATTAAAGTTTCTTTCGATGAGTAAACGCATTTACTTTGATGCAGGCAGCTGGGTAGATCTTGTGAACGGCATCGCCCGGCGTGCGGCCCGCCTCGCGATCCAAATAATAGCTTTGTACGAACACTGAATTATCGCTCAGACAGCGCAGCCAGACATCGCCCTCTCCGCGGAGATCCAACTGCACGCCCTTGCCTATGTGCAGCCTGCAAACAATTTATGCACATTAAGAACAAATTTTAAGAGATATATGTAGATCGGCTAGTCACCTGGCACGCTCCGACTGTTCAGTGCGATGGACATTGCTGAGGGCGCCGAGACAAAAACGATTGCCTCCAGAGGGATCCACATAGCCGTCAATTATTACATTGGGCTTGGCTGAGGGCACCTTAAACGTCTCGCCGACCTGTGTGTCCAGCTCAAAGTAGGCTATGGAACACCAGTACTCAGGAGCCGGCTGACGCGATAACAAGCGCGGCTGTTGCTGTTGTTGCTGCTGCTGCTGCTGTTGCTGGGGCGGCGCTTGTTGCGGCGAAGCCAGATCTCCAGGCAATGCTGTACTCCCTGGAAATAAATAAATGTAGTCAAAGGAGGGATTTTAAGAGACTGCTCTTTGCACTTACAGTAACTGGCGGGCAGGGATCGTGGGTCAGGCGGCTGCATGGACTGTGTGTAGGTGAGCGTATTGGGTCCCGTCCAGGTGCCAGTTGCTCCACCTCCACCAGCACCACCGCTGGCCTGTGCAGCACCGCCAGCATTTGCCTGATTGCCGGCTGTGGCCTGCTGCGCCGATGGAGGCTGCGATGAGCCGTAGTTATTGGCGCCAGCACCCTGGCCACTCGGCTGCGGCACATAGCCATTCTGTTGCTGAGCGTGCACTGTGCTTGGTCCGGAGCCGCTGTTGCCGCTGCTGTTAAATTTGCTGACATCGTTGCCCACGCCCTGCATTTGTGTGCCCGCAGACGGCGCACCATAGTATTGGCCGGCGCTGCCAGCAGCTCCTCCAGCTGAATTGCTGGCCACATTTGGTCCGTTGGGTCCGCCACCCGGCGGCGGCTGCTGTTGTTGCATAGCCATCGTGCCTGGATCTGTGGGTGAGCTGGCCTGGGCATGATGTACGCCGTTGCCTTGTGCGCTCTGTGCTTGTGTGGGCGGGGGTGGGGGCGCCATAACGGGACCGGAGCCAGGATTCATGGCGCCCATGCCCGGCATGCCATGAGGTACGGCTGCAATGCAAAAGCTCCAATCAATTACCATTCAATATTACGGACTATTCGTATGGGAAAATGAACTCAAATGGCAGCAAAAACAAATTCTTACAAAGTGCGTGCGGCGCTGGCTGGGATTGGTTTTGTGATTGCTGCTGTGGCGCTGCCTGCTGCTGCTGCTGTTGCTGCGGCGGTGGCGGATGCCGCAACATCCACGAGCTGCGCACTGGCCCGCCACTATCCGGTGGCTCAATTTTTGGTATTGCGCGCCCGGCAGCAAACATTGCACTCATTTGATTAGCATCGGTGACTACGAAATCAACAGAAAAGGTAAATGAAAAATAACAAAAGGCAAATAGAAAATAGAAAATAAAAGCAAGCAACATAATCGAAATGTAGCGTAAGAGCAGCTACTATAATGCCTGGCCATACCGTATTCACCCGGTCCGGGACCCTGCGGCGGATAGCCGTAGCCACCCGGACCAACCATCTGCGTGGGATGATGCTGTATTGTGCCAATGTCGTTGCCATCAATGTCCATACTGCCAACGAGAGGACCGGCTGAGTATTCATCTTTGACCAAGCGATTGGGCCCCGACTGCAGACTCAGGCCGGACAGATCGATGCCCGGCGAGACGACGCGCTCGTAGTGATAGGGATTCACACAGACCGAATCGCACTTGAGATCGAACGCAAAGGCGCAGTACTTAACATGTTTCAGCTCGTTCTTATGCAGGTCCGGCCAGCGCCAGATGCGTGCATAGATCACATGCGGGAAGCCCTTACGACCAGCCACCTGTAGTAGGCAAAACGTAGGGCCAAAGAAAATTAAATTAAAATCAAATCGAATCGAATGAATTAGTAAACACATAAACGCGTCGCATATCGCAGCCGGAAATGCCACAACGTAAACAAACAAAGCACAGAAAATGCATTATAAGACAGACCAACTGACTTAAAAATACCCTGTACTAACTCAACTTGGTATTTGATCATAAACTAACACTCGATAAACTTTTGTTAAGTGAGTACATTTTGTGTAATGACCTATGCTCTGAGCTTAATGAGAACCTAATTTACTCCTCTATTGCTCCACGCACAACTAGAATATACCGCTTTTACACTTAGTTAATGGGTATAGGGTATAAAAACATATAGACCCCACACATTGCCGGGTGATAAGAGCCGTTACTGAAACTAAAGCTGAAACTGGCACTGAAGGCGACGTCGACGCCGGCGCCGGCGCCGAAGTAGCCGCTGACGTCGCTGTTGACGCTCACCTGAAGTCGGCCGTCGAGCGTGCGCTGTATGGTGACGCATTTGCTTGGATGGGCGCCGTTTGTGGTAATTGCCGTTATCAGCGAATCCAATTCGTCGCGCTTCTCCTTCAGCTTCTTAACGAGCGACTCGATGGCGCGCTTGGCAAACCCCTCGCTCTCCCCACCCTGCCGATGGCACATTAGCGAATGGACGATGCTCAGGCAGGCATCCGCTGATGTGGGCGCATTCGAAGGTGGCGGCGGAGGCATTTGCACCATATCCCGAACAATTACTTTAGAGAGAAAAATTTTATCATTTAATAGTGTACAATAATAATAATAATAATAATATTAATGGGCGGCTGCACTTACTGTCCTGTTGCGCTATGGCGCCATACATATGTGCCGGAGGACCAGCGGCCGGTCCGGCCATGCCAAAGTCCTGGGCAATGCCCAGGCCACCGCGTGCATGTGCATCCACTTCGGCGTTGTTAGTGTCGCCGCCGTCACAAAATCCGTATCCAGCTGATGGCCACAAAGCGAAGCTGTTCGCCGCTCTAGCGTTGCACTCACACAAAAAAAAAAAATAAAAAAAAAATCAAATAAAACGCAGCGCCCCAATCGAAACAAAGAGAAGCACGCGAATGTGCGCACAAAACAAACGACAAGTCAGCGAACGGCGGTCTCTCCTCTCTCTTCCCCTTGCTGCTGCTGACAAGCAGTTATTGTTATTGTTGTTGCTGTTGCTGTTGCTGTAACTTTACAACTTGTGCCAAAGAGAGCGCCTTTGGGGGTGTTACGCACACATCGAAAATGATTGCACCAACACACACACACACGCACGCATACACTTAGAGGCGCGCGCTGTTAAACTTGAACTCCCACAAAGCGCTACCGTAATTATGGCAACAGCAAGGCTTTTCTTTGCAGCTAGGCGTTCTTCTTCTTCACTCATTCGTTCTGCTCTCCTCTGCTCTTGCCACTTCTTCTATAGCTGAACGTCCGGCAGCAGCAGCAGCAACACAGACATAAACTCATACGCACTAAGCGAGCACTGTTTATTAACTTATAAATTAGTTTCTCTTATCTTGCACTGTTTATAATTTATCTTAATTACAGCGTTTTTAATGCGCGACTGTTAAAATGCACTAAATAATTTTCCGCACATCTATAGCCAGTTTTCCACCCAATTTGCTTTTCTGTTCTTATGCTCTTTCCAGAGATGGGTGCTATTTGTATTTGTAACGGGTACCCGTTACAAGTAGCGAGTCACGGTCGTAGATAGATTGGGACATCGCATTAAATGCACACATTACAATAATATAATTGCAAAATTAACTTACATTAAATATAGGAAAGATGTGCAACATTTTTAAATTGAAAAATTAAACACATACATATATCAAATTCTTAAAAAAAATTATTTTCATTTCCAAGACATGTAAATATCACAATCAAAACTAATCGACGATGGTAGACTCAAAAGTACAACCAGGAATATCCCTAGTACTTGTCAGCTGTTGCAGCCCTGGTTTCACAATCTGCCATTTGCTATTTGACTGAAACAGACAATAATTTGTTTTGTTGATAAAAAAAATGAGCACGCCTGCAAAAAGCACTGGCACTGGACTGGAGGATGTTAATATACCGGGTCAGGCGTTTCTACGTGAAGCGCTCACTTCATGCACAGATCCGCTGAAAGCTATTGAGAGTTTCCAACTGGAAAATGGTGTTTTGTTACCCTCACTGCGTCCGATGTTGCCTCTTTTGGATTTGCATGGTGTGCGACGTCTGGATTTTCATACATCACTTATGGAGGAGCTGCGCGACAAACTTATCGCACACATTAACGATTTGGGTCAGAAGGACCCGCGTGAACGTGAAAAGAAACTCAAGGATCTGCTGGTGAAGAGCTTTCCTGTGGTACGTGTCAAGTATTTGCGTCCAGTTGTGATGGCCATACTCCGCAATACTCAGCACATTGATGACAAATACCTGCGTGTATTGATGCGCGATCGCGAGCTCTATGCGGACACTGATACCGAAGTCAAGCGACAGATATGGCGCGATAACCAATCGCTCTTTGGTGACGAGGTTTCTCCGCTGCTGTCGCAATATATACGCGAAAAGGAGCACATTCTATTCGATCATACCAATCTGAATAACTTGTTCTTCCAGCCCACGCCGAAGGTGCGTCGGCAGGGTGAAGTTGTCCAAAAACTGGCCAATATGATTGGCAACAGCGTGAAGCTTTACGACATGGTGCTCCAGTTCCTGCGCACGCTCTTCCTGCGCACACGCAATGTCCATTATTGCACCCTGCGGGCGGAGCTACTGATGGCATTGCACGATCTGGAGGTGCAGGAGATCATCTCGATCGATCCGTGCCACAAATTCACGTGGTGCCTGGACGCTTGCATCCGGGAGAAGAATGTGGATACAAAGCGTTCGAGGGAACTTCAGGGATTTCTGGATAACATCAAGCGGGGCCAGGAGCAGGTGCTGGGCGATCTCTCCATGACTCTATGTGATCCATATGCCATTAATTTTCTGGCCACCTCAGTGATAAAGATTTTGAATCATTTGATCAACAACGAGGGAATGCCGCGAGATAATCCCATTTTGATTCTATTGTTGCGTATGCTGGCATTGGGCTTAAGCGCCTGGTTCATGATCGATACACAGGACTTTAAGGAGCCGAAGCTTGATAATCAGGTGGTGACCAAGTTTCTGCCAGCACTCATGTCGCTCATGGTGGACGATCAGTGCCGCAGTCTGCATGGCAAGCTGCCGCCCGATGAGCGCGAATCCGCACTGACGATTATTGAGCATTCGGGACCGGCGCCGGACGCCGTGGAGGCCTACATCCAGGAGAGCTCGGTGGCCAGCATTTTGGCCATGTACTATACGCTGCACACGGCCCGCGTCAAGGATCGCGTTGGTGTGCTACGTGTTCTGGCCATATTGTCAGCCTGCAAGGATGATCGCGCCTACGAGGATCCTTTCCTGCATTCATTGATTGCTCTGCTCATACCCATGAGCGATGAGTTCGCCACCGAAGACTTTTGCACCACGCTCTTCGACGAGTTCATTTTCGCCGGCCTGACCCGCGAGAATGTCACCTCCAGGCACATGATGAAGCTGCTGTGGTACATCTACAATAAGTTGCCCGCTGGCCGCTTGGCGACATTGATGAAGGCCATGCAGCCCACGACGGCGCACAATGAGCACATACACAAGCTCTACGAGACGCTGCAAGAGCGCATCGGCACTCCCGCGACACCAGACACCGCCACGCCCACCATACTTGAGCAGCCGCCTACTGATTTCGATTCGCCTTTAAAGAGCGTGCCTACGCCTGGACCGCATTATAGTGCACAATGAACTGTATACGTGGAGCATTAATTACCTATGAATATATATACTTAGTTGTTAAGCGCCAAGCTAGTCTTGTCTATATGTATATGATATATATGTATATGTATATGATATATATGTATATGTATATGATATATATGTATATGTATATGATATATATGTATGCATATATTTATATATTACCTAGCGATAAATAGAATCTACGTAGCATTTGCTTAGTATGTAGACCATTTAAATATTTTAATTTGGATATAAATTTTTATATTAATAATTATATCATATATATATATATATATATATATATATATATATATATATATATATATATATATATATATATATATATATACATAAATATTTCATAATTTTAATGTATTTTTCATCAGTTATATTGGCATATAAAATACATATATTATAAGTATTTTCTTTTAGTTATTCATTAATAATTTCATTTTTTTTATTGACATTTAATTTTCATTTATATTTTACTTAAAATTTATACAAATAATTATATTGAAACTTCCTTAACGTCAATATTATATATATTTTAAGTTCCATATAGGATTTTTTTTTAAATAACAAATCGTTATTTTTGACAGATCTTTAAAAGAACGTGCACTTAAGAGCTTCTTAAACCCAACCTAAAGACTAAATATTTCTAAGATCGGTTTATACTATATATTGTAACTTATTTAAAATAGATAAAAATTCAAAATTTTTCTTAAAATAATTGTGGTATATAATATTAAATATATCATGTACGACGGACATAGAAGCGCATGAGTTTTATTAAAAAAATTTAATTTTTTCTTAACAGCTTAAAACCAGCTGGCAAATTCATAGAACTCATCAAGAATTAATTAAGAATGATTAGAATTATAATAGAATACTTCATTAAATTAAATAGAACAACAATTTAGCATAGAAAATATATCATTTTATTTAGCTAAAAACTCAGACAAACATATACATAAGTAATATTACAATCTTTGAGCTCAGGCCTTGGCTGCCACGTCCAATGCATTTTTGATATCATCAATTAAATCCTCGGCATCTTCCAGACCCACCGAGAGGCGTATCAGAGCATCCGTAATGCCCAAAGTCTTGCGATCCTCGGCTGGCACCGAGGCATGTGTCATAATGGAGGGCAGCTCCGCCAGACTCTCATAGCCACCAAGGCTCTCGGCCAGCGTAAAGACTTTCAGAGCACTGAGAAAGGCCCTCGATTGTGGTAGATCTCCCTTGATGTAGAAGGAGAAGACGCCGCTATAGCCATACGTCTGAGCCAGTGCCAATTGATGCTGGGGATGCGAGGGCAAACCAGGATGTAGAACCCTCTCCACGAATTCATGCGACTCCAGAAACTTGGCCACCTCCAGTGCATTCGCTTGGTGTTGCTGCATACGTAGCGATAATGTCTTCAGACTGCGATTCACCTGATAACAGTCGAAGGGCGACGGCACAATGCCCATTGAATTTTGCAAGAATTTCAGTCTGTCATGGAGTTTCTCGCAATTCATCGTGATGCCGCCCATGACGACGTCCGTGTGGCCGTTCATGTACTTGGTCAACGAATAGCAGACCAGATCGGCGCCCAGCTCGAGGGGGCGTTGGAAATAGGAGGTGAGGAAAGTGTTGTCCACGGCAACTATCACATCCTTGCCCATTTCCCGACTGATCTGCACTAGAGCTTTGATATCACCAACTTTGATCAAAGGATTTGTTGGCGATTCCAACCAAACGAGCTTCGTTTCCGGCTTGAAGGCTGCACGAAAACTCTCCAACTGAGTGGCGTCCACGAAAGTGGCCGTTAGACCAAAACGCGATGCTACCTGGCGGATGAGGCGATTCGTACCGCCGTAGACATCGTCACCCATCACGATGTGATCGCCACGGCTCAGCATGGCCATCACAGCGGTCGTGGCGCCCAGACCGGAGGAGAAGGTCAATCCATAGTTGGCATTATCCAGCGCTGCCAGACACTGCTGCAGGACATTGCGTGTGGGGTTGCCACCCCGCGAATAAACATAGCCCCGATTCTCTCCTGGTGCATCCTGTTTGAAATTCGTGCTCAATGTAATAGGTGGTATAACACACGCGCTGTTCCACTGCTCAGGATCCTGGCCAGCGTGTATAGACTTTGTGGCGAAACCTTTTGGCTGTGTTTTAAAACTCATTTTTTATTATAAATGGAACTGCGTCAATAGCTTAGCAATCACAAGTGCATCTTCAAATTATCTTTATCTGTGTCTATTTATGGCATAAAAATACCATCAAAAATACTAAAAGATTTCTTAAAAGTATACCGAATTTGTTATATTTATATTATATTTTTTAATTTTATCGTTAAATAATTTTTAATTAAAAAAATTTAATTTTTTTTTACCTTAACGAACACTAAAAACCTTTTTAAAATGCAAGTCTTCTCGAGATCAGCAGTTTTCGGTTCACTCACCATCAACTGGTTCAAAAGAACCAAATCGTTAGGCAAGGTATTGCCAACCCTTCGACACTTCATTTCATTTAGATATTTACATATATTTGGTCGTGTCGCAGTTCAGAAAAAAGAAGACAAATACTGATTAAAACGCAGAGGCATCCGGGTAAGTTTATTAAAAAGTGATAAAAATACTAATATAACTAATTTTAAACTGGTAACAATGCAAAAACGACTTTGTTAGCGTTGAATTAACTGAGCTTGCCAAGTGCCTTACGCCACGCGTTTCTTCCAATAAGATTGTATGTGCGTGTGTGTGTGCGTGCAGTGTGACGAAATCTTAAAATGAAGGTTATTCCTTATTTAATTTTGTGATTCCTAATATAATTCTTATTGAAAGAATAATTTTAATATTGAATACTGATACTCAGATTACAGTTAAGCATTCATGCAGGCCAATGTGGCGAATAGTTCGAAATTAAGCTTTCTGCTGCAACTTTCTGGAAGCACACATACAGAAGCATGTGTGTGAATGAATGGGTGTAAGTGAAATAGCGAAATTCTCTTCTCGCCCCAACTAGTTCATTCAATAAATTGCTTAGCAACAGCTAAAATATAAAATTTATTATTTTCACTATTTTGTGAAAATGTATACATAGGGATGATAAAAATAAATATAATGTGGACAAATTATTTGAAAGTTTTCATAGGCAAAAGTTGTATAAAAAATAAATATTATTTGATAATTTCAAAGGTTGTTGAAATTTAGTGTGAAAACACTTAATTTAAATATAACTTTTTATATGTAATTTAAAGTCAAATTCCACATGTACTTGTTAACAATTTTAAAAGAGCCGGGCTTAAAGATGCTGCCACCTTATAATCTTAATGCGGAATTGCCAGTGTACAAAAAAAGAATCAACTATCTAACAAGTGGCAATTCATGATAATGAAAAAGTGCACATTTTAGTCAAATTTCCAGTATTAAAATACTGCACTTCATGTTTCTCAACATATACAACTCTTGGGCGAAAGCAGTTCAGCACGAGTGGGCAACATTTGCTTATTCGTTCCAATACGTTCGTTTCATAGCAACACGAGTGAGGCAACATTTGAGCGAGTGAGGCAACATATCCATTGGATTGCCAATGTATGTTGTTCTCCACTGTTTGAAATTTCAGTTTACATTTGGAAGCAACAAAGCAAAGTACCGTTTGGACTGTAATTGAGCGTGTGCGCGTGTGTTTGTATTTGAATGTGTGTGTGAAATTTTGCAATAAAAAATTGTATTATAATTTGAATTTTAATTTATATATATGCAAGATCATCAAATGTATATTTAACATAAATTAAGTAGAGTAACTTAGTGCACAATAACAGAAATAAGATGTGCAGCTGATGGGAAAAAACCTACCACTTTTAAATTAGTGCGTGGGAAAAATCGATCCACAAACTGTTTGCAAAGAATATGAAAAATGTTGGCTTAACCGAGAGACTATGACAAAAACAACAAGTTCACTGTGATACATTTTTGCAGTACAAATTAGTTAACAACAAAACACTTAGTATAGTTAGAAAGAACCAACTTCCAACTGTACACTTATGTTTTTGAGTGCAATAATCAAATTTTCACCAAGATTCTCAAGTAACTAATTCAACTCGAAACATTCCTGCGCAACATAAAAACAACAAAATGGCTGTAAAAACGTAAGCATAACTAATATTACAAAAAATTACAATTTCATTGCGTTAAATCAAAAAGACACCTAATTTGTGTATTCCCTGTCGATAGTTTTTTATTGTTTGCAAGTGTATACACACTTCTGTATGTGTATACCCATACACAAGTACATTTCTGTATGCATTTAGTTGAACGCAAAGCAGATATGAAAAAATTGTAGAAACAATTTACATGTTTGTTTCAACTCTCAATTCGTCTCCCAGCTGTTTGAGCATAAGTGGTGTATATACATGTATACATTCATGTGTGTATGTGTAAGGGGGTACAGTGGAGCTGCTATTCATAGGTCGTTAGTGAGAGAGACAAAGAGAAACTTTACTGGTATCCCACTAGTACAGTTATCCAAATAATTACGCACAATAATTATATGAAATAATTTAATTAATACAATACAATCTATGCATTTTTAATTAACCTCATATTGTGCGTAGTTTGAGTGCAATTGTATTTTTATTGGCGTTTATTGCTAGCGATGCACTGGACAAGCAATACAACCAGTGGAAGTGTTTCAATCCCAAAGTGTATCGTTCGTATCTCTCTAGCTCTCTCAAAAATACACTCGCAGTGCGCAAACAAAGAGTTTATTGTGTGAGTGTGCGTTATATTCGTGTTCCCATTTGGTTTTTGCTTTGTATTCTTACGCCAATACCAATGCATAAGCTTTGAATGTATTAGTGCAAGCTCGAAAATTGCGTCAGCCAATTGAAAAATTTATTTATACTTGCGCATATTTACATGCCCCAAAATGTTAGCTAGACTTAACTCGTTTTGGTTTTTTTTTTTTTTTAAACTATGCTTAACATATTGAAATAATTTAATTCGTATATCTGTGAGTTAGTTTTTGTATTTATTTTGTTCGTATTGATTTCTGTCTTGCTCTCGCTCTCTCTGCTTGATTTCACCTTCAGCATTTATTTATTTATTTTTTTTGCTTTCTGGGTCATATTTGTTGATTTCAATTTGTTGCTGTTGTCGCAGCAAACATATTTTGATGTTATATGCTATATTTTGTACATAATTTTCATTTTAGCCATGACAAAATAACCTTCGTAAGGGCTCCCACACAAATGATTTGAATTGGCCTGAGAGTGTGTCAGTGTATGCGTGTGTGGGAGATGCTTCGTTGTGCGTACCGTTGCTTTGCTTATCCCTTCATTTACCTACGCCCCTCCTTTTACATTTTTTCAACATACTTTTGCTTTGTCCAACATACTTAGCGTCTTTTTTGTTGACTTTGAGGCGTTGGCGCGCATTTCATTTGTTTTTTATTGTTGCGTCTTTACACCGTTTGCTTTGTAGCTTCCTCGGTTCATTTACAAGATATATTGTACGTGTGTGCGTGTGTATTACTGTTGTTAGATAGAGACACCGAACGAGAGGATGAGATATACAGAGAGAGAGAGAGAGCGTTGCTTTCTTGATCTTGACTGCGGTCAACCGCCCCTTAAATAGCTCGTAATTCCGTCACTGTTGAATAAAAAAATTTCACTTGTACTGATGCACAGTTATATATCTTTGGTTAAATAAAATATCTTATTACTTGTTTGGCAAATTTTGAAGCCAATATCGTCGCGACAGTCTCAAGTGAAACTTGAGTCTACTGCCAAAAAAAAAATGTTAAAGACTTACTGAACAGCTGTTGCTATTTGTGGGAATAGCCAGTCCCAAAAAAGTGACGCATATTCAACAAAAAAAAAATTGCTGACGCTGTTTCCTATCGATACACTAGTGTACAGTAAATGAGCTTAATAAGCATTTTAGAATACGCACAGCAAAAGTTAATTTATAGAGCTCCCAGTTGAAATAGGCTTTGCAACCCCTCCGTTATATACACATGCACATATATATAGGTAATTTGAGTTGCCTCTGGCAACAATGAGTGTCAACTCGTGCCAAGCTAAAAACTACTTTTTTCTGTCAACCCCGTTTTGAATTGTTTCTGCCATTTAGTTGAATTTAATTTTTTTTTTTTTTTTTTTGTTTTTCTATTGAGGCTCCTTTTCTAATTCAATTGAAAACTGCTGTAGCATTCCAGGGCAGCTGCTTGGTTTCAGCCCTGGCAGCTGCTTGCAAATCGTTGCAGTTGTGTATCGTTCAGCAGTTGTCTGGTTCTGCGAAAGGAATTGTAACTCGAACTGATACCAGTTATCGTACACACGAGTCAATACTATGGGCGTGGATAAAATTGAATTCTTTTGTCGCATAATATATCATAGAATGCATTGTATTGATATGAATCGGAGTGAAATATCTTTAACTGATTTAAACCTGCAATAACAATTTACAAACAAACAATTTGCGATAATAATTTATCTTATTGCTACATCCGCTGTGCGAGTTTTCTTATTTAATGGAACTAATACTTTAGATTGCATTGTAAACCTGATAAATAAACATATATTCAAAACGCTGTTATCAGTTCCCGTAGTTCTCCCTCTGTTCGGGTGCAAAGTGCGGACAAGCTTGTTCAGTATGAGCTTATCTAGTCGACTCCATTAAACCAATTACCTCTAAAATTGAACACTGTTCGCGATTGTAATGACAATCGCACGAACGAAAATTCCTCGATGCATTTCTCATTTTACTCGTCGATAATAAAGACTAATTTAAAGCATTGAAGTCGGGCGATAATGGAAATGCAAATATATGTATACGTATGCGTCCGTTCTATTTAAGCGAGTCCCCGAGTCCATTGACAGATTGTCGAGACAGGCAGTAGACATATGAACCTAAAATACACGCATACGTAGATAGTGAACATAGTTCCAATGGGAATGAACTAGTGCGAGAGCAAAGTTCGATGCTTGAACTTGCGAAAGGGACGCGTGATTTATAATCAAAAATTTAGCTCATGCTCTGAAACCGAATGATAGAACAATGCTCCTTGATGTGATAACGAAACAAAACTTAATTTGCATTCGTTTAGTTTTATACGGTACGGAAGTCTCAGCAACAAATAGAAACAAAACAGCGAAAACTGTAAGAGAATAGACGTTTGTAATAAATTATCTCAGTGGCGCGCATGCCACAGGACAGCTGCTACGCCTGCGCGCTGTCATCGGGCAACATTTGATGTTTCCGCTTTGTCTGCGTTTCGCACTGTACGCTTTGAATATTTACATACATATGTTTGAGTGTGAGTGCGGTCGTATGAATGCATATGTGTGTGTACAGCTGTTAGTGGGGTTGAAAACCAAATTTGGACGTCGCGACGTCTATGTGGCTTCCTGGTCGGGCAGCGGACACCCTTAACAGTTCGGTGCACAATTTTGTTTGTTAATTCCATGAAAGTTAAAGTCGTTACGACCGTGTTGGTTATTTATGTTAAGCTTAGAAAAGGGGTTGGTCACTATTTAAGGCACAAGGAATGGTGGCATTTGGCACATGCCTTGAATCAAACTAATTCACACAGGGTGGCAACTCCAGCTGTTTGTTGTATACCTGTTTGGTGGCACGTTCGACTCGTAGCGTCGTCTCAGCCCATAGCGTGACGCAAATCACGCAGAAATTTCCCGAGATGTTGCTGTTCGAGCTGATGCAACTGTTTGTTTGCTTGTACTCGAAAAGTCCATGTTTCTTCTTTTTTTATACAATTATATTTAAGCTTTTTGAACAGTAGCTTCAAGTTTCTTGTCATTTGTTGACCTTCAGCAGCTTTAAATACGCAGCCCAACATCAATTAAGCGCTGATAAATGAATAAACCGTTCGACAGTACAAAACAAAAAGCATAAAAGCAAAAACTGCTGAATAACAGAGGCCCTCTCGTTCATGCAGGTGTTATTTGGCACTATGCACGTCCCTGTCGCACTTGTGCGTTAGTGTGTGTTAATTAAACAGCATCAAAAATAAAAATGAAAAATATTTTTCAAGCTTTTAACTTGCCTTTGTTTTGATTTCAAGCACTTTTGCTTAAGCCTATAGAGACTAGGCACACATAATTTACTTTCGTTTTTAAGTATTTGTAATATATTTGTTTTATAGATGAAACAAATTCATATGCACATTTATTTTTTTTCTTTAAGTTAATGCTTATTATCTGTGCTTACTTAACAACAACACGAAATGCTTACTGTACATTCATACATTTCAATATATTTTCATATTTCACACCTGAGAAGCTCCAACCGCACACCCCACCTCAGCTGTTTTTCGTCTTCGTTTTACTCGCTTTTTGTAGTTACGAAAATAGGCAAAAAGTGAAATTTTTACAAAGTAGCAAATGTTGGCCAAGTTGTTCGAGCAGTTAATACCAATAACAACTAGCAGCAGCAGCCTAGGTAAAGCTCATATATAAATAAAAACAACTACACATATACTTATACATATAAGCAACCATATCAAAAATATTCGTGTTGTGTGTGTGTGTGTGTACGTGCTTTGCGTCAGCGGCACGCGTAATACTTTTTGTTTTTTTCGTTGCCCAAAAGATCAACAACAATATACACATGCATCATATACGAGAAACTAAAAAGCAAAAACTAGACAAAATTTATGATTTAGAAAATGTCGAATGGAATTGGGAAATATTGTATAAACATAATAAACAAATAAATATTATACAAAGATGATTGAGCCTTGAATGAGATCAACATAGAATTCTTGCTTTCTCACTCGCTCTCATTGTGGGGCGTCAGGGAGGCCAGCTTAATCCAAATAAGTACACCAAACCAATACCCGCGTACAGAAATACACACACTGTCACATGCTGCATACAACACTCATAAGATGACGAGAGAACGAAGCTTTAGTTCTCTGATCTGCTGTCTCTTTCGCACTGTTACGCATTGTATGCAGCTTTGTGCCCATCAGAGCATGAAGTGAACTTTGACTTGGATCCGTTAGTTTGTCGCTTTTTAAGCTTTGGGTATTATTGCAGGGCTGCAGCGCCATTCTGCTTATGACTATCGAAAACTAGTTTCTTAACCGGATGACCTTGAGTTGAAACACTTGTGGATACACAGCAAGTGGGTTTATTGTTTTGTTTCGTTAACGGAAGTAAAAAGAGCGTGATTTGTATATTTTCGTTAGCTGGCGATGTTTCTATGTTCTGCAAATGCGTAAATATGTTGAGTGTAGCCTCATCGGCTTAGCATGTCTGATTCACACTCGAAATATGATTAAGGTGCGGTCAGTTTCTTGGCGAAAGTTCAGTCGTATCAAAATAATATATTTTATACCTGATTCACGCACAGCATTTTGAAACGACTCAATTCGAACTTGAATTATTGCTCATTAGGGTATTTTTAGCTCAATTATATATAGCCTTGTGAAAACGGGGTCTTAAGCTGGCTAGCCATGGGCCAGGTTAACGACAACTGTTTTGAAACACATTGTTAACACTTGTTATACGTATTTTATTTGTTTTTTTCGTCAGGGCTGTCTGTTTACAATTCAAATTTCCCTTTCAACTATAAATAGCAAGCAATTCAACATATACTTCAACACCATATCCCGCTGCTACTTACAATATTTCATAAGCCAAGTGCAGCAGCAGCAACAACAACAACAACATCTGCAGTGGCTATTTTCCACAACGCCGTAAACATTTATCTCACACTTTCAAGTAGCTCTCGTCGTCCGGCGGAGCCCCGAATTTCGAAACTAAAACTATGTTTTTATGTTGTTTATCGCTCGCTTCTTTGTTTGGGTTATTTAATGTTTTGTTTTCGCTTCCTCTATTTCAATTGCTAGCCCATAAGCATTAGAGAAAGCTTGCCCATCCCTGGCTCATTTGCTGTTGCTGTTATCTCTCAATCCCAGCGTATCCGATTCTGTTTGTTGCTCTTAAGCGTGTGTCTGTGTGTGAGTGATTTCATATTATTAGCTATAAGGCGAACGCTGAATTGGAACAAGATGGCGGCCACTTTGTTTACTCAAGTGTGCGCAGTGAGCTTTTGTCTTGTGCTCTTTATTTTTGTTTTCTTCATTTGCAATCGGAAATTAATCAATGTTGAGGACTCAGGGAAGTCAATATATTATATTGTCTTGAATTCTTAGACACTTTGTATAAATTAGTCATATATCCCAGACTATTTATATGTGGTTCGCCTTGAGATAGCGATCAGCCCCATTCCACTCCCCCCACCACCCACTTGTAGCCTTGTTGTGTTTGTGATTTGAATAAAAATGTAAGCAATTTGATGTGTTTGAGGTCAGAAATAAATAAAATGTATTCCAATGTCAAAACTGCTTGCCCCACTGTACACATGACTGTTATGCTCAGGTTTTAACGCTCAAAGTTCGTTCAACGCATTGTAAACAGTTATATATATGAAAAAAATAAATTAAACAAAGAACATTGCTCCTTTTTAATATAACAATAACAATAACATTTTAATTCAGTTTTGCATAATTTGACATTAATGAACTTCATTTGACATTTATTATTTACACAGTAGAAAATTATATTTTTTGTATTGTTTATATATTTATTTAACTTAACAATTAATGAATATGCTTGCATAATTTTGCAGCGTGTAAGTTTTTATATATTTTAGCTAAAAAGAGAATTTCCAAAAAAAAAATTCAAAGAACCAAAACCAGTTCCACAACGAACTGAATACACTGTAAACAATTTCAGCATCTAGCGTTTATTATCGTACCAAGCATTGAGCGAACACATAATAAACCACATTGATGCTAGAAATTATATAATTTATACATTATTTCACTAAATATTGTTAAAAAAGATAGAGACAATTTGTACACTCTGACTGACTGATAGACAAGAAATATAATTTGTCATCGTTCTTTGTCGTTTGTACACGGAGCACAATTGTCACGCTATATACATATCATATTTGTTTCAATATATGTATATATTGCATTGTTGAGGGCGTTTTGTTTGTTAACTGTTTGCAAATTGTTGAAAGAATTGCATTAAGGCTCTTGTTTGGCTATTAACAGTGCTATCAATATATATATATATGCACATACTATATACTGTATAAATATATATATATATATATATTTGTATTTCGGCTCTGGGCTACTCGAACCGGTGTGTGCAGCACAAGTAGCAAACAGTTTATTTTATTTTCGGTTGCAATCGCGCCAGCAGTGGATTATAATAATATAGTTGCTATATATCGAAGTTATAGATATCTATATAATCCCTGAAGCGCTGCATTTCTAGTCTTGAATTTCGAGCTGCAGATTGAGAGAGCATTTAATTTTTTTTCTAAGTGCACTCGCTGATATACTGCAAAAAAAAAAAATATTTTATTTGGCTTGAAATTGTATTTTGTGGGCTTTTTGCTGAAAATAAAATCGTATATCAAACAAGTCGATAAAGGGACACATTTATATACACATATATTTGGCCTTAACGCAAAGGGATTTTTGTATCTTTTTGCTGTTTTATTATCAAAAAAAAAAAAAACAACAACAACAAACCTTGCCATATACAGGTACTAGGCCAGCCCTCACAATGTCTGTCCCTGTACGCTACTCTGCTGCCGCCGAATACGCCGTCGTTGATAGTGGTTTGGATAATACTCTAACCCAAGAAGAGCAATACCACCAACAACAACAGCAACAGCAACTGCACCAGCAACTGCAATACGCGCAATACCAACAACAGCAGGAGGAGGAAAAGGAGGCTCTATTGTATTGCCAATTGCAGGAACAGCTGGCGGAGCAGCAGGTGCTGGCGTTGCGGCAGCAGGAGCAGTTGATGCAGCAGCGGTCATCGATGTTGATGTCCTCAACGGTTATGTCATCACTTGATTTGCCCCACAATCACAACAATAACAACAGCAAGCAGAACAACACCGCCAACAATAACAACAACGCCAACAACAACATGGATGCAATTAGCATCAATGCAATCCTGGTCGATGATGAACAACCATCCACATCGGCACAGGCGGCGGCTGCTATTCTAAGGGGCAAATCAATGAACGGTGGTGGCATCGAATTGGAGGACCATAATGCAGAGATGCCAACTGATTGGATGAGGATTGCGGACGAGGGCCGGTATGGGACACCGGGTGCTGCTGGCTTGGAATATCAGAAGTACGAACAACAACAACAAACACTGGAAACAGAAGCATCAGCTGGTCAAGGAGCAGGAGCAGCAGCTGCTGAGCCAACAGCGCTTAAAAAGCTAGAGGATCAATTACATGCCCTTAGCTCGGAGGAGCTGTACGAGACTTTGAAGGAGTATGATGTACTGCAGGATAAATATCATACAGTACTGTTACTGCCCAAGGAGTCGAGGGTAAGTTCATATCAATATTATTATCTAAGACATTAATGAGTTGTGACTATGACTGACGACACGATGAGTTAGCTAACTTCATAATAAAATTATATTAATAAAAAAATCAATCGGAAATTTATGTCTAAATATATCTACCTATATGTCAACAGCGCGAGGTAACTGCTGGTGGACGTGATGGATCGGCGTATGTGCTGCGTTGCCTGAAGATGTGGTACGAGCTGCCATCGGATGTGCTGTTCTCGGCGATGAGCCTGGTGGATCGTTTTCTCGATCGCATGGCTGTCAAACCGAAGCATATGGCCTGCATGAGCGTTGCCTCCTTCCATTTGGCCATTAAGCAGCTGGACTTGAAGCCCATACCTGCCGATGATTTGGTTACAATATCTCAGGTATGTCACACAAACACATCAGGAAAAAGCCATTGCCTAAAATTCTTCAATATATATATATATACAGTGTGGTTGTACCGCTGGCGATCTGGAACGTATGGCTGGGGTCATTGCCAACAAACTGGGCGTACAGATGGGGCATGCCCCGATCACATCCGTTAGCTACCTGCGCATCTACTACGCACTCTTCCGCAATTTGGCAAAGCAAATTGGCGGTGATTTCTTTAAATTCTATCAGCAACTCATCAAATTGGAGGAGCTAGAGAATCGCTTGGAGATCCTGCTGTGCGATGTCAAGACGACGGTAATTACGCCAGCCACATTGGCTCTAGTGCTCATCTGCCTGCATCTGGATTTCCATATTAAGGAGTCGTACACACGCGGCAGTCCCGAACTGAAGCATGTCTTTGAGTATATACTCTATCTGCAGGAGTACATGAGGGTATGTTTACATAAGATTCTTAATAAGAATGAAAAGTAATAAACTACATACATATATGGCTTTCGCTTACAGATACCCGATCGCGTTTTTACCTGCGGCTTTAGCATTGTCTCGGGCATTCTGTCCCATTACAATGGACAGAATAAGGCGCCCTACAAGCAGCGGCTTGTCTGGAAATTATCCAGTCGCACGCTGCGCGTCCTGCGTCCGATCAATCGCTTCTCATCCGATTTGCCCACCATTGAGGAGGGCATCTCGAATGCTCTAGACGATGGCCTGCGTTCAAGGTGAGTGAAATTAGGAGATAAAAATGCAATTGTCAATATCATTATGAGATATAGGAAGTTGTGCTATGTCATAGACTAGGTTTACACAGTTCTAAGTTTTATTTAGATAACCAGACAGTTTTTATTCTAGAACATTACCGTTTGTCTAGCTGAAAAAGTCCGTTATTTATTTTTAGCACTATTATTTGTAGTCTTTGGACTAATTTGTATGTAAGCGAGTGTGGGTATGTGTCGAGTTTTTTTATTTTTTTTTACGTAAACAAGTTTTTAGAATTGACGCGATTTTATTATCACAACAACAAACGCCAAACAGCAAAACAACAAACAACAACAGTAAGCATAGAAAAATCATGAGACCCATTGGCTGGTTTTGCTTGTCCAACTCGTCGGTCGCATTTGCCAAAAGTGGTTCGACAACAGCAGCGGCAGCGACAGCAACAACAACAATCACAACGACAGCAGCAACACCTACAGCTAGACAGCTAGACATACTTATGCATATATGTGCGCATGTATGTACACAGATGCACGCATACGCACATAGTTATATGACTATGCGACTATGAATGTGTGTGTGTGTGTGTGTGTGTGTGTTCTTTTTTTCAACAACAATCTTATCAGAGAGTCCGCCAACAGGCAGAGTGGGGTAATGGAGGAAGCGCGTGTGAGAAAGATAGACTTATAGGGAGAGAGGGAGTGGGGGGAGTGTGAGAGTGAATTGCACGAGGGTCGCTGTTAAAGTTGCTTTAGTGAAATTATGAAACTCACGCGGAATTCGCCGTTATGTACGTCAATTGCTGGTCGACGTGGGCGTCACACCATCGATTTATTTTGCCTTGAATAAGTTGCTCAATAACATTTGAAGACCTTGACATTTCCTACACTAATTGAAGCATATTGAATATGACTGTTAGCCTAAAATAAAATGTTTTATTTAAAAATATATATTTATTTAAAGATTTATTTATGAGATATTCAAGTATATAAAATAGTTACATTTATAAATATATGAAAATTTGTTTACATTTATGCCATAAAAAACAACATAATTCATCTGTTCTTGACATTGAGACCTTCACATTGTCTGTTCCGAATAGATAAATATATATACTTGTATATATACATGTTTCGGTTTTTTTTTTTTTTGGCAAGGGTATTTAAATTTCAATGCTATGCTTAACAATTTGTTTTTGATTTTTGTTTTTTTAATTTGTGGGACTGTAGATGTGTTGTTTTCTTATCTGATGAGGTGTTTATATATATATATATATATATATATGTTTGTATATATACCTTTGTTTCAGTTAGTCATAATCATTTTGAGTTCATTGCACTATTTGACTTTCGCACTGCGTCGAAACAACTGATTGCACTTGGCAAAGGCTTAAATCAGCTGATCAGTTAGTAAAAAAAATACAAAATGACC
This sequence comes from Drosophila mettleri, assembly GCA_035047625.1. Taxonomy (NCBI): domain Eukaryota; kingdom Metazoa; phylum Arthropoda; class Insecta; order Diptera; family Drosophilidae; genus Drosophila; species Drosophila mettleri. The sequence continues at coordinate 1,867,023 of JAWNPI010000056.1, forward strand.
TTCAACTTGAGTTGGCAAATTTTAGCGATAAACAATAATGATAATTGTTTTTTTTTTTTTTACAATAGAGTGCGAACGCTTATTAATATAAGTATACTAAATAATAAGTTATGTAAGGAAATAATTTCTTTACTTCATATCATATAATATTTTTGTTCGCTCTTTGTTTCTTCTTGTAGAACCGAGAGTATTAGCTCCGAGGAGGAAGAGGACTGGCCAACTTCACCCATTATTCCAATTTTCGAACAATGTTAGTAGCATCTACGTAATCCCAGCAGCAACAGCAGCAAATTTATGCAGCAACGAAGCAAAGCAAAGCAAAACAAACAGCACCCAAAAGTTAACAAACAACAAAGAAGTTTTGGGTAGCCGGATTGAAGTAGCAGCAGCAAAAACAGGCAGTCAGGCAGGCAAGCAAGAATCATCTATGCAAACACAGCAGCAGCAGGAACAGGTGCCACAAATTGTGGCAGCAGTGGAAATGACATATCTACAGCTGCAACAACAACAGAGTAACTGCTCCACAATTCTGTGAGCCTCTATTCTGTGTGCTTGTGTGTTAGCATTGGGTGTGCGTGTGTGTATATAATGCTAAAAGAAAAAATGATGCATCATAATTTGTTTAGCATATATATATATATATATATATATATATATATATATATATATATGTATATATATATATAATTTACGCTGGTTCTACCATTTAAGAAACTATTGAAAAAATGCGCGAGGTCAGCCAAAAGCCAGGAACAGAAGACGGCAAGAATATATAATTTTTCGATTTAATTTTGCGGCAACAAAAAAACAAAAAAAAAAACGTTTAAAAAAACAAAAGCAAAAAAAAATCAAAAAAAAATATATACATAAATATAGAAATGATGCGGACCATCATACAAAAGATTGATGTCGTTCCGGACCAATTGAGATCGATGAAAGAAAACGATATAAATGAGAATTGATAAAGAAACACGCCCGCATAATCGCAATATTGACAGGCTAACGGAATGGAACACCAATTTTTTGTGGAAAAAAAAACAAAAAAAAAAAAAAAAACCCTAAAAACAAAATAAGTATCTATCAAACCAATTTCAAATAAGTTTAAAGTAACTTTTTGTTATTCATGTTTGTTTTGTAAAACTCTTAAAAAAAAAAAACACTGGACCCTTGAAAAAAAGAAAACAAGAAAAAAAATCAACAAAAAATCTAAAAAAGTACAAAAAATCATTAAATATAGACAGACTATTAAAGTATAAGTTAAATGTTCAAACTTTACCCCCTAAAAAAAAACATCAAATTTGGCCGCGCTGAGAATTCAAGTAAAACTACGAGGGCGGTCCCAGAAGTATTCGATCCAACCAATTTGGGAAATTTTTCCTATATAAATAACCATCTCCACCTGCACATTCGACGAAAGTGCAGATTGCCACAGAGGAGAATCTAGTTCAGCTTTGTTCATGTTTACAAATTCACTGAGATCGTATCAGATGAATCAGTTTATGTTTATAGTTTTAACCCCAATTCACCAAAGTAATTTGTCCGTGTCAACATGTACTTCTTGGGCGGCCCTCGTATGACTAAGCAAATCGTAACAGATATATAAGATAACCCCAATATGTAGTTGAGTGTGTAGTCGATCATTTTCTGCTCTATAAATATATATATATAAAAAACAAAACGAAAAGAAAAATCTATATAGACAACATTCATAATTACTTTGAGCTAAGTGGAATTTGTTATTTTTTATTTAACAGCAAACAAGATCTTTTTCAAAGAAATGTATTTAGAACAATGCAAAACTAACAAAAAAAAAAAAAAAACGGTGATCAACTTTGTCTATATATATATATCTATATATATGTGTTTATGTATATATATGCATATATATCTATATATATATATATACATATATATATTTCTATCTATCCATAAATATATTTCACTTTCTTTTTTGTTATATAATTTAATGCCTATTTAATTTATTAAAAAAAAAAAAAACGAAAATTGTAAAAAAAACCATGTACTAAATATACTATAGATATTATAATAGCAAACCAGCAAAGATGAAAAAAAAACAAAACAAATCAAAAATTAAACAACTATCTTGCAATATGTTGTTTACTTTTTGTTTTTTATTGAATTGAAGCGCCGCACTGTCAAAAATAAAAAATTATGATGCATTATATAGTAAAGTATATATATACACGGCAGAACAACAACTATGAAGAAATCGAAAAGCTCTTAATGTGGGCTAGCAAAAACTATCCGCAAAAACAAAAATATGAAAAAAAAAAACATTTCTCTTAAAATTCTTTTCATTTTTAAAAAAGATAAACAACAATTTTTAAAGCAAATGCCAAATCGAGAACATTCAATTTCGATTTTAACTTTTCTCTGTACATTTTAATAAAATGCGCGTGTCACTGTGCACAGTGACATACAAATTTCTGATTGAAATATTTGCAACAAATCCAAATGTTTTATTTACCTTTGTATGCGTGCGTCTGTGTGTGTGTGTAGCTACAGCCAGTCCAGCAGAAGCTCCAGCTCCAGCTGTCTCTTGGAAACTCTCGATCTCACGAACTCTCCCATAATTAAATGTGAGTACAATTAAAAAGAGTATAGAACAAATACTTAACAAGCCACACTCTGCACACTCTGCAAATGTAAATAAAACATTTATAGCTTTAAAATACTTTTAACTTTTAAAACAATGTGCAATAGTTTTTAAATTTGCAAACAACTTCGTAATCTTTCATGGCAATACTCATATATTTTATTCTAAAGAAAAAGTTGTACACAAACGGAATGATTTTAATACTTAAGCCACGAAGCTAGAAGAGAAAATTGTGTGTTCATTGCCAGGCTTTTTGAAAAAAGAAAATATTTGGTTTTTTTTTTATTATATATACATATATAAATATATTTTTTAATCTTAGTCTAACTTTAAATAATGGCAAAGTGACAAATAAGATAAACAGCAAGAACAGCAAAATGGAAGTATAGACATAAGACTTTCTACAATTATGCCGCCAGTCGGTTATTCTGACATTAATTGTAAATGTATTTTAAAACTAGCAAATTTTACACATTTTTAGCGCGGAGTTAGTTAAATATTTGCCAGCAAAGTTAAATAATACACACAAAAAAAAAAAAAAAAAAAGAAAAGAAATGACGAATCTTTTTAACTAAAGAAAATAAAACTATACTAGTATTATATAATTATTTAATTTAGTCGTAAAAAAAAATAATAAGAACAAATCATGTACTAAGTTCTCTTCCGCATATTTTAAATTAATTTTAGTTATATCTTTGACAAAGAGATATTAAATTGTAAATTTCATTATCTCTAAAGAGGTTTTGTAGTTTTGAAAATCAATTCATTTTGTAAATTATCTATCATCCATTTATTTAAATTATGAATTTCAAGTTTGTATTAGTTTTAAACGATTCGTGGCAAGCAAAAAACAGCAGTTAAGATAATTGAAGATTGTGTATAAATGTTGAAGGAGCTGTAAAAGAACAACAAAAAACCGTGATTTAAATCATTGTATACACATGACAACAAATAAATGGAAAAAAGTATTATTAAATGGTAAAAATATTGTTTTCTTTCTGAGCTGACTTTGTTGCAGTAAGTAAAGCGCAACTTGCATGCAGATTACAACGATTTTACGCTATCTCAATTTATTATCGATAGCCAGCGGCAGGGTTGGACAACATCTAAGCTGAGGTGCACAGAAATGTATCGATAGTACTCGTGTAGTATTTTTGCTTGGTGCTGGCAAGGCCGTGACACATAACCTTCCTTTTCTAAATAATTTTTGTGCTGTGTACACGTGTTCTCCGCAATGGCACCCGTCGAAAAAGCTAAAAATGTCGCCAAATCGGCCAAAAAGGGCAAGAAGCATCCCTTGAACTCATACCTGAAGGGTGGTGTCTTGCGTTACTCCAAAGCCCAGGTCAGAAAATAATAAAATACACTTAAAAATATGCTCACAAAGTTTAGCATTTACAAGACGCGCCGCCAGTGTGTGTCGACAGCAACATCGTGCGCTTGACTAGTATTTCATGTGTTTTTCTTTTATGGTGTATAGATGTACAAGCGCCGTGCGCTGTATCGCCTGAAGGGTAAGAAGAGCCCCGTCGTCCAGAAGGAGAAGGTGCCCATCAGCAAGGTCAAGAAGATCGGTGGCCCCAAGAACGGTGGTGAGCGTAAGGTCTATCTGCGCAAGCCCAAGGCCAACTATCCAACCAAGACATTCGTTAAGAAGCGTCCCGGCAAGGCCAACTTCAGTGAGCACAAGCGCAATACGCGCCGCAACCTGCAGCCCGGCACAATTCTCATCCTGCTGGCTGGCCGTCACCAGGGTAAGCGTGTTGTCCTGCTGAAGACTCTGGCCTCCGGCTTGTTGCTGGTCACTGGTCCCTTCGCACTCAACTCGTGCCCACTGCGTCGTGTGTCGCAGCGCTTCGTCATTGGCACCTCGACGCGTGTGGATCTGAGCACCTATAAGGTGCCAGAGCATTTGAATGACGCTTATTTCCGCCGCCTGAAGGCCAAGAAGCAGAAGAAGTCGGGCGAGGCCGATATCTTCGCAGCCAAGAAGGAGCGCTTCGTGCCCAACGAGCAGCGCAAGAAGGACCAAAAGGAGGTCGACAGCGCCTTGTTGAAGGTGATCAAGGCCCATCCCGAGGGTAAATACTTCGCGAAGTACTTGCAGAACATGTTCGCTTTGCACTCTTCCCAATACCCACATCGTCTGCGTTTCTAAGCAACGTTGCCCAAGCAAAACTTCACTTTAAGGACTTTTTAAATACTTTGTACAAGCCCCGCTGATTACAAACAATTTTGTAAAAGAAAATAAAAAATTACAGAACCGGAACTAAGTGTCGAGGTATGAGAAAAAGAACACACTAAGTCTGGCCTTAATTATTTTGCAGGCTCCTTTGCCTGTGAATCTTTGATTACGCCGCCATCCTCGTCGGGCAGAGGGTATTCCATCTGAAGATTCAATGCGCTTAAGAACTTGCGTCGTCCATGTATATACCAGAGCATTTCACGATACGAGCCCGGCAGTACCTCATCCACAACGGTGTCCGCTTTGAAGGTGATGTAAAATATATTTGTCGTAGTATGCTCTCGCCGGTCAGTATTAAAATTCTGTGCAATGGTCATCAGCTGCAGATAGTTGTGCGACGTGTATACCACATGGGCGTTCATTTGCAAAAAGTCTTTCACCATGACTGCCTTCAGGAAGCTTATGTCTGATATGCATTTCAATCTAGGCGCGTGCCCAGCGTAGACGCTGGCCATGACAACGGTCAGCTCGACGGCTTTGCGCATCAGATAGCCACCGAAGATAGTGTTCTGTGCATTGCGATTCTGTGGGAATGGCTTCAACAAGGTCGAGCACATGCTATCTGCCATCCAGCGGCAACGATGTGGCAATATTCGTTTGTTCAGCTCGAAGGTATTCGAAGGCGTGGTCCGCATCAGCAGATTATACATGATCGCTTGCTCATGCTCCAGCGGGGGCGAAATAAATACACATTCGCCCCTTGTACGTTTACGTTCTATTTGTCGCCTGTCCGCCGCCTCCCAATAGCTGTGCTCCATTTCGTCTGCTGGCTGAAGACTATTCGTTGGAGCTGGCCCCGTATTAGTGGCATTGCGAGCGACCATAATGAACAGCGCCTTGGTCACATTCACATACTCATCGTCGCGCTTCTGACGCACATAAATCGTTATCTCCATGGAACTGCTGCCGGTCCAGGAAACAAAGCCACTCAGCTCCAGGCTCTTGTTCAGGGATAAATTCTCGGTATTTTTGAAGTCGACGCGATCCACGAGTATCGTGACAAAGGTGTAGGGCAAGAACACGTTCTCGGGCAGTTTCGGCAGCTTGATATGTCGATGGCACAGCCAGACTGCCAAGTGGATTAGATGAACAAAACAAAATATATGTATATGTAATAGTCAAGCTGACCTGCAAACATATCCATGTCCTCCATGAGGCGCCCCAAACGCACTAGGCCCAAATGGTTAACGTAGCGCTCACGTATCACCTCATCTGCGTCCAGTGGCACGGTGGCTATCGTATAGGAGTCCTGCATGCTGCGCGTAGGCAACTCCTCCTGCTTGGGCTGATACTTGAGCAGATGCTCCCGCGACTTGGGCACCAGATGATATCCAATTTCGACACCCGTGCGCTCGCGTAGCTTTATTTCAACTGCATGCGAGATGATCGACTCATAGAGGAACTAGTTTTGTGCCAATGGCTTTCCCTACTCACTCTCGTTGATGGTGCCGGAGTAATGATTCGATTTCTGCTTCATGTACTCATCCATATAATAATGCCGCTGTGAGCAGTGCAGGGGCCATCGCGCTTGAATCCTATTTTGTTGCTTATATATCGAAATTGTTTACACTGACAGCTTAGCTGCGCCTCTCACCTGTTCAAATATTGCCATCTTCTAGGTGTCCACAGACTTGGGCGCGTCATACGGAAAATTTCAATTTGAGATGTGGGGTCAAAAATTAAAATGAAATTCTGACATTGCAAATGCTATATTGTTATATTTAAAAAACAAATTTATTTATTAACAAGAGTTTATATATCTATGTAAGACAAAGACAACATTGAAGCAGCAGCTGGACAAAGTTTGTGAAAAGGACACTAGCACAGGTCTATAATATCTGGTGAGGATTACTTAGAGGACACATTTTTTCTGCTCGAAAATATCTCTGGATATAAAATTAAAATTTAAGCTTAAAATATTGATAAATTTGAGGTATTGAAGCTGTTATATATAACTGGTTAGGCAAGATCCTTAGGCTTATAAATTTTTATATTAGTATTGCCTCCATTATATAGCCTCCACATATTGCTCTTTCATAATCCGCGCGCTTCACTCCCGCTTGAGGCCCATGCTGTACTCGAACTTGCGACGTCCTTGAATGTACCACATGGTCTCATGATAGGAGCGCGGCAACACCTCAGTCACCGTGTCCGAAGCCGAGAAGGTGTAGTAAAAGGTGTTGGTTGTCACCTGGTTGCCCGAGTGCGGATCCAGCACCTCAGCCACGGTCATTATTTGCAAATAGTTCAGCTTCGTATACACCACATAGGCCGTCATCTTAATGAACGAATCGACGCTCACGGGCTTCTCGAAGCTAATGTCCGAAATGTGCTCCAGTTTGGGTCGCGAGCGGCAGTAAAGTACGGCGGCCGCCCAGCTAATCTCTAGAGCGCAGCGCATGAGAAATCCGCCAAAGACACGATTGTGATGATTGCGATGCTCGGGAAACGAGGGTATCGTGCTCATCTGATACGAGTGCGACATCCACCGGCAGTTGGGCGGCAAAATACGTTTGTTCAGCTCCATGGTGTCGGTGGGCGTTGTGCGTTTATATAGCTCATACATGAGTGTTTGTTCCGGATCGTTGGGCTCCACCTTGAAGATGGACTGGGCGCCAAGCAATTGACGTTGCTTTTTTCGTTCCTTGCCACCGGCTAAAATTTCCACCTCCTCCTCGTTGGCCGGCTTAATGGGATTCACTGGCGCCGCAGCCGTATTTGTGGCATTTCTTGCCGCCATTAGGAAAAGGGCCCGTGTCAGTTTCTTATAACTGCCGTTTTGCATCTGCTCCAGCCAAACGACAACCTCCATGGAGCTGGTGCCCACCCACGACACATGCCCCGACAGACGTATATCTTCGGTGCCGGAGGCAAGCGTATCAGTGAAATCAATGCGATCCACCAGAATGGTCACAAAAGTGTAGGGCAGATGCACATCCGCCGGCAGCTTGGGTATGACCACATGCTTGTGGCAGCACCAGGCTGTAAAGCACAACATTGATTATTCACTCAATCTTCTTGAGAGAAATGTATGCCAACCAGCAAACATGTCCATATCCTCCAGCAGGCGACCCATGCGCACATTGCCCAGATATGTCACATACTTGTCCTGCAGCGAGCGGTTCTTGCTGAGTGGTATGATGGCCGATGTGAATGAGTCCTGCATTGAGCGCGACGGCAGCTCATCCAACTTGGGCTGGTACTTGAGCAGATGCTCGCGTGACTTTGGCAGCGGCTGATAGCCGTGCTCCAGGCCCAGGCGTTTCATCATCTCCCCCTTAACTGAGACAAGAGTAGAAGAGTAAAGTGTAAGCATGCTCCGGCTCCGACGATTCACTTACTTTCCGACATTGTGCCCGAATCATTGGGCGCCGATTGCTTGATGTGCGTGGGCGGCGCATAGTGACGACTGCAAAGTTACCTTTTATTTACACATAAAATGCCATGCAATAGGATTAGCTACTCACATGCTTAGCGTAGACGCAACGGACGCTACATTGTTTGGAGCGCACAGTTTACTGGACGCCGATTTGGTCAATGTGCTGCTGACCAAGCTTAGACATCTTTTCGCCCCCGCTAAAGTGCGCAGCATATTTATTTTCAACTTTAATTTAGATTTGTTTTAAAAAAAATGGCGATTTCTCAGTGACCTAAAACTAGTCGCCGTTAGGTGTGTACATACCCTACTGACGAACAGCTGATTTTCACACTGCTGCGTACAGTGGTTCGCTGATAATTTGCATCAATCGCGATGCTGCTGGAAATTAAAGTGTGTGCGATAATATCAATGAGCTTGTGTAGTGTGTTCCTCTTATCTAATCTAAACAATAAGCATATAAGCGTGTACAGTTAATCAATTACAATATTTGCATACACGTACATGCAATGCATGCGTGCATGCGCTTATCTATGGCATTCACACCACGGTTCAGTAGCGATGGCAAGTGACGTCATCAATGCTTGAGATGTCTCCTGTTGATTAGCAGTAAATTAAATCTGTTATGTTTGCTCATATAATTATCAATGTAGAGTAATTTTTAGTTAGATTATTTGTTTATTTATTAAAACAATTAATGCAATCAAATCGATTTGATTAATTTAAATCAATAAAATCAAACTAAATGCAATTAAATCAAAATAATTTTAATTTTATTTTTATCAATCAAATTAAATACATTTTTTAAAATCAATTAATTTAATTTTATTTTATATATATTTTATAGGCTGCTTGAATTTTTCTTTTTTTCTTCTCACATATTAAGATAATAAAAGTATTCAATATTTTTTAATTTACTAATATACCATATAGATTTCATTTTAATATTATTCAATATTCGACTTAAAAATATTATTTTCAATATATAGTATTCCATACACAGTATACTAATACTATACAATTAAATTAACGTGTGAGAGACACTAGAGACTTAGCTCCTTGAGTGCAAAGTTAAGAACCATGGGCAGCAAGCCCGCATCCTCCAGATCCAGAATCTGCTGGCGTAAATTGTCCATTGGCTTGGCCGTGATGAGCTGTAAATAAAAATACAATTAGTTGATAGATTAGCAAAAGTAAAACTTAATTAAGATTCCGACATACTTTCTTAATCTTTTCGCGATGCTCGGCGCTTTGACAGAAAATAAGCACAATCGCCGCCATATGTGGACGCTGGATGAGCATGCAGAGCTCGGCAAATTGATACAGATTCAGAGCATGTACAACCGGACAGCCCTGCAGGCGTAGCAGTGTCTTTTGCAAACGCTCTTCCAGTGCATTGGAGCGCGTTTGCACCGCATTCTTGAGCGGGTGTGACAGCACACAGTCCCAGGCCAGAGCGAGGCCATCGAGATGCAACAGCTGCCGTTTACAACTGAGCACATCGACTAAAGCATTTAGCTCGCGCACCATATTAAATATCACCATGCGCTTCAGTATGCCATTCCAGATCTTGGGCAAATGTATATCGAAGCCCAGGCAAATGTCAGCCATTACCTCAAGCGAGAGTGGATTCTGTGCGTTGCGTTGCCATAGCATCTTCAAAATGCTAATCTTATCGCAGTTATCGTCCGCAAACTTCTCTATGTTGGAATTGTAGCCGAGCGCCTTCAGTTCGTGAACGCACTTGATAGTTATAAACTGTCGCTGGCTGATGGTGTTGCTGAAGGAGTTGCTACCATCATTGAGCTTGGAGTAGCATTCGTACATCTGCAACTGTGTGGATGTGTTCACAGAGCTGAAATGGAAACACAATAAGAAATACTCGATATCTTAAGAGTTTAAAGAGTTCCATGCTTACCCGCCCTTAAAGATGAGGCCCACCAGGAATTGCACCGCCTCCGATTTTGGCCAGCTGCTGAGTATATAAAATGCGCGCACAACATTCTCACTGGCATTGCCAGTTTCATCGCCGCCAGCTCCATTGGTGCCATTCTCTGGCCAGTTGTGATCTTCGAGGAAGGTCTCCTCCATAATGGTGCCGTCACTTGTCTCCATTGTGACGGACAACCACTTCTGCAGCAGCTTAAACTGTATGGCATCGAGACTTAGTTCGTGCAGTGCACAAATTTCCTTAACCAGGCCATTGATGTCCACCTTGCTGGATTTGAGTATCAGTTCGTGATGGTAGAGGCAATGTATGAGCTCCGTTGGATGCTCGACGAGACGCAGCAGTTTCTCATCGGTCATGCCATAAACGTGCAGCAAATGCTGTGTCTTTTGCATGGGATATCTCCGCTTAATCTTCACCAACTGATCCTGACACTTGGGATCTTTGGTCAGCGATTCATGATCCATGGCATATTTCCAGCACTCGTACGATGCCTCCACCTGATCAGCACCCTCCGGGGCGTAGCCAGCAACGAAATACAAGATTAGGAACACCTTGCTCGGACTGTGCACATTCTTGACCAAGCGAAGTATCTGCAATTGAGATGCGATTATGAGCAAACTATAAATTAAAGTAAATTAAGCTAAAGTCTTTACCGATTTAAGGAATGCATTGTTTGTTGGATGCAAGCTCCAAGTTTCCGAATCGTTTTTCGACTTGTACTCGGCTATGGAATTCTTAACGGCTGCCATGCAGAAGTAGTCACAATTCTGTGAGATTTCCTTAGAGTTCTTCAGAGCAATGCACATAAGGATAAGAGGAAACCAGCTCTGACAGTTGTCCACGTTTAGTTCGCTATCTGCAACAGGAATGTCACAGTGATAAAATTAATATATTTTTCATATTCAAAGAGCTTTGCCACAACCACCCACCCAGTATGTCCTTCAGGGGTTTCTCCACAATGGGCTTAAACGGCAGGCGATAGCGCGCAATCTTGGGCAGTACACCGTTCTCCTTCTGCGACTGCAGCCACATGTCCGTCTCCAGTTGCCCTGGCCGATTGCGACGGCGTGTGTTCATCTTGTGACGCAGGAAATGCAAAATATTTATCCATGTCTCCATCTGCTTGGGTGCCGCATCAAAAAATATGAGTATCTCAATAACGCACAGATACAGCTCATAGAAATAGATGTTGATTTCCTCAATGAACTGCTTCAGTTTGGCCGTAAAGAGATCCACATTCTTGATCTCATTTATGTACGGCTGACACATGTCGCGTATCTCCTGTACGCTGCTCAATACGACCAGCTCTTCGTCGCCAAACGTATCGATCTTGATCTCATAGCGCAGCTCCTGAGCATTCAAAATGCTCAATATTTGTGTAATGAGCATCTTCTGATAGTCCAAGCCAAAGTCGACGCTCATACGCTCCAGCAGCTGCACATTGAGTCGCTTATTGTGGAACTCCTTGAGCAACTGATCTACGTTATCCATTTCGGCATTAAATTTGCCTTTAATACTAGGATCCTGCTGGCAAAACTCCAGATAGTAATACAACTTGTTGCGTCTGTTGAGTGGAAGATAAAGTTATAAAACTATTAGGATAATCGCTTATCATATCATAACATACTTGGCACGCAATATTTGCACATTATCCATTTCGTCGATGTGCTCATGGTACATGGCGGAGAGTGTCAAAAAGTGTATTTTCTGCTGATCTGTTTTTATATCCATGGACAGCTTATCTAGCAGAGCCCGCGACTCGCTGTCCGCCGTCAGCATGGTGAAGAGCTCTAAAGAGAATCAAGTTATTAAAGCGTGAATCTTAAATGGCAGCCAAGGACTTTTACCAATGAGGTTCGCATCCTTGTTGTTCATCGCATTGCGCAGAATACGCCTCAATTGGAGGGTAATGAAGCCCTCATTTATGATCTTTTTGCTGTGATTCTGTTTCTGATATTCCAGCAGATATTGCGACATTATGTACCACACATCGTGCTCCTTGGCTTTGGTCAAATGCTCCAGCGACAAGAAGAAATCAGCACGAGCACCATCGATATCGTTCTTCACATTTTCAGGCAGCAGCTGTTGCAGCTGCTGCAGCAGCGAATTATTCGAGTCCGTCTCAATGATCATCAGCAGCAGCGTACGAGCCAAAAATTTGACAATGGGCAGGCTGCCACTAATCCGTTTCTATAAAATATATATTTATTATAATAGTTCATTTAGTTGGGATATTGTTACCTTCTGCTGCGGCTGCTGCTGTGGCTGCACATCGATCTCCTCGAACATGGAGACGGAATATCGTTTCTTCGACGTTGGCTCCACAATCGGCTTCACATCAATGGAATTGTTGAGTGCCATGGAGAAATTGAGTGTTGTCTCGCCGAAAGCGATTGGACAGCCATCTAATGCGCGACAGATTTGATCGTTGATGCTCTGCTCCTTGTTCAAATAGTGCGTCTCGATGGCATCCATTGGATAGTGTATAACAGCAACGCGCACATACTTAATCAGCTCGTTAAGATCACGTTGACGGCGGTGCTCATGCAACATTGCCTCGGTAAGTAGCTCGTAGACCAAGGGAAAGCACAAGGGGTCAGTTTCATTCAGCTGCTGCAGCGATGAATGCGTATCTGATGAGAAAGAGCAATATTTTTTATCAATGTATGTTGAGAATGAGAGCTTAGACCTACCATGACCATTGCTCTTGGCCTCACTTATTTGTTGCGCCAGCAGCTCAATGGCAAAGTTAATAAAGTCATTGGTGTTCGCTGGCACACAGTCGATGAACTCCAGTATGTGATGAGCCAGGGCGCAGCTGAGTGGCAGACAGTTCATGCGCTGGCTAATGCATAACAGGCCCTGCACCTTTTGCAAATTGAGTGTGGCGCATAGCTCACCCATTTCGTTGACTATAAATGCGCACACATTCAATGTGGCCTGGGCGCGTGACACGATCAACTCGATGCCCTTGTTGAGCAGTTCCATACGCTTTTGCAACGGTATCAGTTCACTGCTGCTCTGCAGCTGCAAATCGAACTTTTGGCGCAGCTGGAACGAATGCTTGATGAGCAAATAACGCTGCATGTAAATTGGGTCTACATGGGGCAGCATAAGCTTGAAGAGCTCTAGCAGATTAATATGCTCCTGTATCTTGGCTTCGTTTACGAATGAGCTGGAGCTGATCTCAAGCATGTTGGTTAGGATGTCGACAACATCTCTGCATTGATTATCATTGCTTTTGGTGCTCAACGACTTGAAGAACTCGTAGGCCATTTCAATTTGACCACGTCGGGCCATCTGATAGCAACAATTAAAGTTCGCGCTCGTGGCAATCTCTGGTGCAGCTTTGGTCAGCGTGTGTATATCCTGCAGCATATCTGGCAAATTGAGCTTCACAATGCGCATCATAAATAGTTCCAGATTGATATCAACAGCACTATCCGCTGGCCAGCCATACTTCACTTTCATGATCTTTATCACCTGGATCTCATACTCGGCATTGATCTTAATGCTCAGCGGATGCGTAGAGTTGCGCAGTTTGATGAGCGGGGCTAGCGTGTCGGGCCAAGGCACTGGCGCATTCTGCAGTATCGACAGAGCGCTTTCCAAACGACTATCCTCATTATGCAGCAGCTCGACGCAAGCCATTGCCCGATCTAGCCAATTGCTAAGCGATTGACGATTGGCCACTAATTGACCTATATACTGTTTGATGGCATTCAATGGCTGGCGACCCTTCTCCTGATAGATGGGATACAGAAAATCTTTAACAAGACCGTGTAAATTATCCAAATGCACGCGCTGCAATATGCGCAATGCAATCCCATCTATGGAGTCTTCCATATAGTTGTCCAGCGTAAAGCCAAGCTTGTAGACCTTCTTTAAAACAGATAGATCTTGCAGAGCATTGACCAGATCACGCAACTTGCCAATATTACGCTCTTGTTGTCGACCCACATCGCTACAAAATAATTCAAATATAAATTAAAAATGTACAATAAATTTTTAGGTCAACCCACGAGTAAATGAATTTAACTTCTTCGAATATTTCCAAGATATTGCTTGCAAATTCTAGACCAATATCCGGCCAGTGTTCGCTATATTGCAGCTTGCGTGTCATCTCAATGCTCCAGTCCGTTATAAATGGCATAATTTTGGGATGTGTATTGCTGACCATAGGCACGAATTGACGCAACCACTGAACCACATTGAGCGGTTCTGTTGTGCTAGGTATGAAGCCGAGCAATGTGCGCAATTCATCCTCGCTTAGATGTGGTAAAACACTGCTGGAATGACGACGCCAAATGAGGCAAGCCGTGGGCATATCGGTGCTGAACATGCCCTTGATCACCTTCACCAGATTCGTGTTGTACACAAACTTTTGCCACTCAGTGTTGCACTCATAGGGATCGATGATGGCAAGCGTTTTAAGGCGATGCAGCTGCTCATCTATTTCCAGCATATGTTGCTCATCGTCCTGTATACAAAAATTATGTCAATATAAATATAAATATATATATTTTCTGATGGCTCACTTCAAAATCCAATCTCTTGTGTATTTCTCTTAGGTAACGCTCCAAAATTTGGCGCGAACTTAAATTGATCATGCGATTATTTTTGATGAATGCTTTGCTCTCAATCTGACCCAGCAGATTGAGCAACATTTGAAACTTTTGTTCCAGCTCATCGGGCTGCACGCTGTGTGTGTTGGCATTGCATAGCTCAACCAGAATACGCTTGGCTCTAGCTTCATATATGGGCTGTAGGCATAGCTCAAATTGTATGCCAAAGTCCTAAACGGAAACACAATTATTTATCATCTCACATCAAACTATCTGAATTTAATGGTCTACCTCTGCCTCATCCAGGCGCCCCTTGGCTATCAGTTTTTTTAAGCGATCGCTGGGATCCGTTTCGGACACCATCATCATTTCTACCTCAGATGGAATTTCGTTTTCTTTACCTGCCCTAGCCGCCAGATAATATAAATTGACGGCACTCTTGGGTTGCCGTATGAGCCAAGCGTGTAGGGGTACTTCGACCTCGTTTTTGCACTTGAGCGCTAAAGTAATCAGTCATAATCAAAATTACAAGTTCAAGAATATCAAAGGTCTTACAAGGATATTCAACAATTTTGATGAAACGTTCGCCATCGGCAGTGGGCTTGGTAAGTATCAAGAGTTCCACATGCTCCTCGCTAGACTCCATGACTAACAAATCCTCGATAAGCAGCGCACGGCTCAACGCTGATTGACACAAGCTGAAGGTGCGTGTAAATGGACATATCTCCAGAAGGTGACCCGATTCAGTCAATGCAATTCTACAAGCACATAATTATGATATAAATACAATTCATAATAAAGCTAAATTAAACATACACATAGATGTCCACATTGTAAATGTTCTTGATGCCGCCCAAGTGCTTGGGTAAACTGATGCGCGTCACATCATTGGAAATTGTCTTAAAATTGAAAGTGTCCTGTGCGCCAGTTATAATCAAATCATGATCTGCACACGGTGTTTCCTGATTGTTGACCGCATAGCCATGGGTAGTTGGCAGCTTAAGCAACAGCGCACTATCCACACTGTTGGCAGTTCGGCCAGAGGATGTGCGCTCCATGGTGACGTCGTCTAGAAGTGCTGTCACATTCTCATTATCATTTAAAGTGACATTGGCTAGTGACTCTAACTGAGCTTCATTTATCTCGCTGAGACTGCAATGGAAAGACTGGTTAAATAAATAATATCTCAGTTTAGGGCTCCACTCACCAGTAGACGCTGCCATTCTTGCAGGTGAAGTAAAAGTGCGATCCCAATTGCTGAATGCTCGTAAAGGTGCCACCGCTCAGACTAGCATCCTCCACTTTGATGCACACACTAAACAGCAGCAAGCCCTTTATATATACGCCATGCACTTCACCATCAGTTAGTCCACACACAATTAGGTTTCCGCTGTTGGATATGCCGATTGCATCGATGTTTGCGCCAAAACTTAGAAAGCTACACTTGGCTATCAGCTCATCTTCAAGCAAGAGTAAACTTTTATCAATGGATATAACCATTTTGCCACTTTGCACAGCAGCCTGAATCGCAGGATATTTTGCAACCTAACCAAACAAATACAGCTTAATTAATTTATTTTTTTTATTTAGAAATTTATTTTACCTCATCTTCGCTGCTTATTTTGAATATGCTGCGCGAGGAGAAGGCATTCGAAATGGTTTCATCTTCCACCGCAGATGCCTCAAAATTACTCCACATTGTTTTACACTAATTGTTTTGTTCGCTGCAAAAATTTTAAACCCACCAGCGCCAAAATTTTACGCGTCACTCTCTTCCAACTGTGAGAAGACTCGATATCAGTAAATAATTGTAGTATCGATAATTTCAGTAGGAATACAAAAGATTGTTATTCCTGTAATTTATGATTGCTATTTAACGAACAATTACCCATTTAAATTATATTTCATACTGCATTTTTTCGCAGACACCAATATAAGCTCCTGACTTAATATAAATATCTGCTTATCGATGCTATACAAATGTACTATCGATAGGTTATAAATGCGCAGAATAATGGTCACCTTAGCTACAAAGCAAAGAATGGAATTTTGGTATTTGCATGTTGTCGAAATACGGTCACCTTGGCTGACAGGCGAGGAAAATTATTTATATTTTAGAATCCACGACGCTTTGCATACGAAAATTATCAAAATATTACAGTTGCGCACGAATTTTGAACGCATTCATGCACAAATGACAAAGTGTGGCATTCAAAATATCCAAAATATGTGTTATTTGTGTTTAAATGGTTACGCAGCAACCAATTTACACATAAAAATATAGCTAGGCACCGCGGCCATCAACAAAAAATTATAAGCTACGATAGAAATTTGTGTGTACAAATGACAATACTGCATGGTAAAAATTTGAAACGTGCAAGCAATCGAAGAATGTGCTTACAATTTCTAGTGTAATTAATAAAAAAAAGTGCAGCAAATTTGCTGCCGCTGCTTTGCGGTGGTGGTGCAAAAAGAACATAAAATCGGTAGAAAGAAGAAGAGCCGCCAAGTGAGAAAATTGAAATTAAAAAAAAGCAAAGCAAAGCAAAGTTAAGATAATCAACCGCTACGGAGTGCGCCGATCAAAATCAATTAATCATATCACACCAAAATAATAAGAAACGCTTAATTATTGTAACGTGCAAGCCATTGTGTTATTTGTGGTGCTGCAGGTGCTGCTGCTACGGCTGCTTGGCGCTTCGCTGCTCAGACGCTGCCAACGCTGACGACATGCGCGCGTAGAGTTGCCAGCTCTGAAATAGCCAAGGTAGTCGCATTTCTGGCGGCTTCTATCATCAACACGGATCAACACTCTTTGGGACCCATCTCATTGGTAAATTGGTGCAGCATTTTACGTTAAATAGCAACACGGCACTCAACGAACTCCAAATATTTTTTTGGCACACAGGTTGGCAGCCCTTTCCAGCAAGCATCGAGGACAACATATTCCAGGCAAACTTTCTTTAAATAGACGCGTCGTGATCCCGCGGATCGACGACGCCATTAAATAGATATTTCGTTCGCCCCGTTGTTGAAGAAAAGCTGCCACCATTCGGAAGAAAAACACTTCGAATATGACCCACAATATCGGTATGGCGCCATATCGTTTGCCGGGTCCAGCGGGCGGTCTCTGTCCGCCCGATTTTAAACCTCCGCCTCCGACGGATATTATCTCGGCGCCGAGTAATCCGAAGAAACGGCGGAAAACTTCGAATGCGGCTAATTCAGCGGCAGCCGCTGCTGCTGCAGCAGCAGCTGCGGCGGCTGCCGCTGCCAATTCGATGCAACAGCAGCAATCGGCACCGCCCACACCTCAAGATCTGCTACCACCGCCGCCAATGGGTGGCTTTGGTGATACGATCGTCGCGTCTAATCCGTTCGATGATAGCCCTCAGGTATCAGCTATGTCCAGCTCGGCGGCCGCTGCCATGGCGGCTATGAATCAAATGGGCGGCGCTGGCGGTCCTGGTGTGCACTTTGGACCGCATCCTCATTGGGAGGAGCGCATGGGCATGGGTATGCATCCGCATATGCATCCACATCATCCAGGCGCTGGCGGCGGTCCAATGGGCCATGGGCCACACGGACCGCATCATATGGGTGGGCCACCACCTATGCGTGGTATGAGCCCTTTGGGACCTGGCGTGCATCCGCATCCGCATGGCATGGGACCCGGCGTTGGACTACCGCCGCACATGAATCACGGGCGAGCCGGTGGAGTACCCATGGGCAGCCCAATGGGTGCAATGGCTGGCATGGGCGGAATGAGTCCAATGGGCAGCATGGGTGGACCCAGCATATCCCCACATCATATGGGCATGGGTGGACTGTCGCCGATGGGTGGTCCTAATGGGCCAAATCCGCGTGCAATGCAAGGATCGCCCATGGGCGGCGCCGGTGGACCGATGCCCGGACAAAACTCACCTATGAACTCGTTGCCAATGGGCTCCCCCATGGGCAATCAAATTGGCAGCCCACTGGGTCCAGGACCTGGACCTGGTCCTGGGCCTGGACCGGGTGGTCAACAGCAACCAGGACAACAACAACAGCAGCAGCAACAAAACCCGCAACAGACGCACATGAACAATGGACAAATGGGTCCGCCACCACTGCACAGTCCGCTCGGCAATGGACCAACGAATCACAGTCATATGTCCGGTGGGCCGGGTCCAGGCCCAGGTCCGGGGCCAGGTGGATTGGTTGGACCCGGTGGCATGTCGCCAGCGAATAACAACAACAGTAACAATAACAACAACAACATGATGGGCGGCAATGCGGCGAACAACAATAGCAATAGTAATAATAGCAACAACAATGGCAGTAACAATCCCAACAACAATAGCAACAACAATCAAAATCCTCATCCACATCTGTCGCCAGCGGCGGCAGGTGGACGTTTGGGCGGTGTGCCCAATGCAATGCAATCGAATGGTCCATTACCAGCGTCGTCATCGTCATCTGCATCATCAGCATCGACATCGACGACGACGTCCACAGCGGTAACAGCGACCACATCAGTGCCTACGTCCTCACCTGCGCCGCCCGCCATGTCACCGCATCACGCTTTAAACAGTGCCGGTCCCAGTCCGGGTATGCCAAATGCTGGGCCCAGTCCGTTGCAGTCGCCAGCGGGCAACAACAACAATATGAACAACAATAACGGGCCCATGATGGGCCAGCAAATGAACCCTAATGTTCCTATGCAGCAACAGCAACAACAACAACAGCAGCAACAACAACAACAACAGCAGCAGCAGCAGCAGCAACAACAACAGCAGCATGGCCCCATGGGCGTACATATGGTTGGGCAGCCAGGCGGACCAGGTGGTCACGGGCCTGGCGGTCCTATGGGCATGGGCATGAATCAAATGCTTCCGCCACAGCAACCGCCACATCTTGGAGGACCACCGCACCCGCAGCTTATGAATCATCCGCACCCGCACCATTCGCATCCAGGTGGTCCACCGCCTCATCATATGATGGGACCAGGACCGGGCATGCATGGTCCAGGGGGTCCAGGTGGTATGCCGCCACACATGGGCGGCGGCGGTGGCGGTAATCCACACATGATGGGACCACATGGCAACGCTGGCCCACACATGGGTCACGGTCATATGGGCGGAGTACCGGGACCGGGTCCAGGGCCAGGCGGAATGAATGGACCACCGCCGCACCACGGAATGCCACCTCACCATGCACACCCACATCATCACGGTCACGGACACAGCCCCATGGGCGGGCCAAACATGTTTGGCGGCGGCGGCGGCGGTGGCCCAATGGGTCCAGGTCCTATGGGTAATATGGGTCCCGGTCCAATGGGCGGTCCCATGGGCAACATGGGCGGTCCAATGGGTAAGCCCATGACAATGAGCGGTGGCAAAATGTATCCACCGGGTCAGCCCATGGTCTTTAATCCGCAGAATCCTAATGCGCCGCCCATTTATCCATGTGGCATGTGCCATAAGGAAGTCAACGACAACGACGAGGCAGTCTTCTGTGAATCCGGTTGTAATTTCTTCTTTCACAGGTAAGTTTGGGTTTCATCCTCGTCCGATTAGAGCCAGTTGGATTATCTCTAATATACTTAATATTTGGCAGAACCTGCGTGGGTCTAACCGAGGCGGCCTTTCAAATGCTCAACAAGGAGGTTTTTGCCGAGTGGTGCTGTGACAAGTGTGTGTCTTCCAAGCATATACCCATGGTAAAGTTCAAGTGCTGAAGAACCACCAATCAACTACAACAACGATGATAAACACTAAAACAACAACCACCACCAGCTAGCACTCATTCACTCTGTATAAATATATCCAAGCATTAACTATTTTAATTGTAGATTTTAAGCAGTTTAGGCTACCCACATACATCATACACAATATGCGCTCACAATAGTCAAAGGTCCCCAACGAACCATCAATTCAAGTGTGACGACTCACATATATATATATATATATATATATATATATATATATATTTATATATATATATATTTGTATGTATGTATATCTATATATATGGCCGAAGATGTGTTGTGAATTTTCGCTTCGGCCAGGCTCAATGTACGCATCCTTAACAAAAACAAAAACCTAAAAGAGAAATCAAACCTTAAGATAAAACAAATTATGTATGCTAAATTGTAATATAGTATAGCATATATATATATATATATATATGTTTAAATCTGTATCTGTGCGGCATGGGAGCCGATGCGCCGTCGTTTGCCTAGAAAGCGAGATAAGCAAGCGTAACGGAAATGGAAAAACAAAAAAAAAAAAAGCAAACGAAATGAAATATACACTAAAAAAGGCGAATGATACCGTCGAAATATGTATAGATGATAACGAAAGTAAATATCAATATACTCAAGTGTGTATTTAAAAAAAAAAAAAAACAAAATTATATTAAAAAACAAAAGAACAAAAAAACAAAAATCGGCAATTCCAAGAAGGAAAAGAGAAATACGTTAATGTGTTAAGCTAAAGGAAAGGCAAAGATGAGACCAGGCAGCAAAAACAAGACGTTCACTATAAAATTTGTTTTCGAATTATTAGAGTTTAAAGTGTGTGAAGTGCAAGCGTATGCGATATATATATATATATATATATATATATATATATATATATATATATATGTATATATATCTTTTAAGCTACATACCGATCTGACAATGAGCCTGCAAAATTGTAACGTACAGCAAATTTCGAAGTGTCTAAACTGAGTCTTTCGTGTTTTTTTTTTACTCTTGCGTCAATTTTGCATGGAATTTTTAAACAAAAACAAGAAAAAATATAACAAAAATATTTAATATGTATGCTAAGCGAAAGAGTATTGACGTATCGATTGAACTGATGAGAAATTGTATTTACAAATTATTAAAGATCGAGAATGAGAAACTGAACACAGAAATTCGAGTGAAATCGATTGAGAACAAACATAAAATTTAAAACTAAAAAACAAATGAAATAAATAATATAAAAAAAAAAATAGGAAAGCACAAGAAATTATTAAATAAATGAATGCAGCAAAACAGAACTAATTTAAGCATTAAAAGTTAACGCGTGAATTCAGAATGAAAAAATTGTATAAATTGCAACTTAAGTTATTTATAATTAAATAAAAAACTGGAAAATACATACAAAATAAGTTGAAAACTTGCACGTCTTTTACTATTGAATGGGGATTGGAAATAATCAGAGATTTGTGGTCTCAGTAGAATCCATATCATTAAGGTACCAAGAATCTATCTAGTCCATTGGAACGAAATATGGAATCTCCGGTAGCTAAAATCTTTCAAAAATCCAATTCAGTTAGATATAATGCCACTATATTTATATATATATATTACGTAATCCTCTCAAGGCATTCAGACTTCATTGTTTTAACTGATCCTTATATATATATACATTTTAATATATTTCTCCTAATACTTTTATCCATATTGCATTCACAAGCTAAATGGAATGTGTTTCTATTATATTTAGAAAATAAAGTTAGCCTTGTTTCATTTATTCCATTTCTTAGTTATTATTGCATATATTGTAATGTATTTAAGTTTTGGAATACTTAAGCTAAAAACGCATAGGTAAAATAATTAATAAACAAATACAAATAAAAATTGATTTTTATGAGTTTATGTTTTTGGAAACTCGCACAACAAATACCCAAAAAAGAAATGTTGCAATAATTTTGTGGCTTGAAAACAACTTCGAACTGTGGCCAGTTTAGCGCTCGTTCAAGCACGAATTGGAAAAGTTGACATAGTTTTAGGGTGGCGCTCGCTTAAAGCTATAACATTATATATTTTTTGATTACATTAAACTTTTTGTTTTTAATATACTTTTCATAATCATATTATATGCAGAGTCCGCAGCTGTACGATTAGGTCTCTGCATGGTGCGCAATTTTATCCGATCGCTGCCGTTATTAGCTCGGCCACATCCTGATCTGTGCTACGCACGGTTAGATTTAGAGTCACGCCCTCAGACAGAGCTAATTTTGCACGCACCAGCACTTCGATGCCGCCACGGAAGGTGCCTGCAATAAGTTGAGAAATGTTAATATAAAAGGCAATTTTCAGCGTTATCTTTCGTATACCCGAGCAGAGTACGGTGTGCAGATGCGTGCCCTCTTGCACTTTTTCGGAAAGATTTGCAGCTCCCAATCCAAGCAACTTGATAATGGTATTAACAGCATCTTGCAAATTGTTAACCGCTGATAGTACAAAGGTGTCCTCGGCTTGCAGCCATTCTGTGAAGGGAAAACGTGATTAATTAATATAAAGTTCCGGTTCCTTTATTCCATATGCATCAACAGACCTTCACTATCGGCAGCATCCCATGCCACTTGGAAGTTATTCTTTTTCGTTTTCTGTATTTGGTCGGCGACTGTGATGTCTAAGTCTTCCAGCATGTATTCGTCGTCGTAGCCCTCATCCGAGTCGGGCTCCCCAGTATTAGGATCGCAGTCCTTGACCACAAAGCGCAAAGTTGCACCAAATGTAGCTAAAAGCAAACGAAAGTTAATATAAATTTATAAACATTGTTTAAGTTTAAACTCACCTATGGAGCTGCTCGCATCTGGCGGAAATTCGACTATTACGAATGTCGTCTGCAATTCGTTGTAGGCCAATTTGGGACAGGGTATTACGGCACGGGCTGTATATCCATCTGGCAGCGTCAGTTCGACACGAACATTCTCCAGAAACTGTTCGGCGAGTGTGTTAAGGCAATCAAATTGGAATACAACATGCTGAGCAAAGATATGCTTGATGCACTGCACCGTATACTCAGTTTCGCTCTCGGTTAATTGTATAGGCGCTGTGCTTCGATGAATGGGTCCCAGCACTTGTATGCCTGGCAGCTGAGCCAGACGTGCTGCACTCTCCTCCTCTCGCGTGATTTTCGGTGCACGCGGTGCACTTGTCACCATCATCACATCATTGCTGATCTCGGGCTTTACGATCGCGGCCTTGGGCACAATGGAAATGTCAAAGTGATGTTGCAGATCACCATTGAGATGATCTGACAGCGCCTTCTCGAGCAGCGCCAGCGAACAGTTCTCACGTTCAATTATGTAGTTCTTGTACAGTTCCGGCTTAGCCGAGTTAAGTATAGTTAGATAGTATGTGGCACGATCACGTACTTCATCATCCAAGTCCATTTGACAGCGGCCCAGCAGCACCAAAATGTTGGCCAGCAAGGCGGGACACGAGGCACCAAACTGCGCCAGAGCAGTCACTGCAGCGGCGCGCACAATAGGACTCTCCAGAATGACGCGATTGTATATAAAGCGTATATATTTGGAGGGCGTCGCAGCAAATGGTCCCTCTTTTCCAAGCAAATGTAGAATGCGTACGGCGAGCGAGACATGTTCGCAATCTTCGATGAACTCACACAGATGCGACAGACCCGACTCCTTGGCATCGACATTCTCCTCAATGATTGTTATAATGGTGTCCACAATGGAGGTCTTATACTCCAGGCCGCCTTCTTCGCGCAGCATGCCGCTGAGGAAATTCATCAGCACTGTATGCTTACGCGGATATTTAGCGCACAGAGCACAAATGGCATGTACAACCACCACCTTGAACTCATCAGAGATCTCCGCCACAAACGTTGAGATTTGCTTCATCAAACGCTCCACTGATGATTCGGCGCCGGTTTTCAAGAGTGTGGTAATGGCCAGTGTTGCGACCGATCGATTCGAATCGGTAATCAGGCTCTCCAAATCCAAATTACATGTGGTTACAGCGGCCGGATGCGTCATGGCCACCTTGTTTAGCGTACGAACAGCAGCAAAGCGAAGTGTGGCCTTAACCGAACTGCAGAACAGTTGCAATATAGAAAACGCCGGCGAAAGCATGCGTGGATTTGTGTTCTTCATATTGACAATGGCATGGGCCGCCTCATAGATGACCATTTCGCTCTTGTGACGCAGACAGGATTCGATGAAGATATACAATGGTGATTCTGCAAGCTCTTCTGCAGGTATGTCCTCTTCCTCGATCAGCTTGCAGGCGATGCGTATCTATTTAGCAATGTAAAGAAGTACTTAAATAAGTGTGATTTAAGAAATGTCATGTCCAACTTACCAACATGCACACTGCGTAGGGACTCTTGACTGATCCACGTGTCAATTTGTTAACCAACTTGGAGACGGCTAGGCGATCCGATTTGCGTATATGATAGAGCAGGCCAAGAGCATGATACTGCACCATTATGTTATCGCTATTCAAGGCTTCCTGAGCTTCATTGGCCCAGCGCTTGACAACATCACCGGCTGTGTTGGCCAAACGCAGCGAACTGACCAGAGCGGCACAAGAAACAGCAGCATTTTTGTCCACAATGCATTGCTTCATGTAACGTTCGACGGCCTGTAGCATTGTGTGGTCTGTGATGCTGCAGAGAGCACGTATGGCAGCGGCGCGATATAGATCCTCTTTGCCGGTCATATCTTTTGTCAGCGAACTGGTGACAATTATCACATCTTCGGCAATGGAGCTCAGCTCCTTGATGCCCAGATAGACCATGCGACGCAGTACAACATCCTTGGACTGAAACAGCTTGGTCATGGCAAAGAAACAATCGGTTGCTTCTCTGGCCACCAGCTGCTCGCCCTGATTGATCAGGTAGAGAATCTTGGTGAGTATGTGGATGCATTTGCGTGCATTTACTGGCGTTTCATTGAATGTACGCGTCTCCTGCAGCACTGAAGTTTTCTCCAGATTT